>JAIFGZ020000305.1:0-647106 GCA_019925245.2 Oryza australiensis | reverse complement strand
GACTAAGCATTTTCCATATATTTTCAATCTCAAGCATCATACTTTTGTAGTAAAACTGAATTGTTTCTAGGCTAGGAATGACCCGGCGAATGTATTTGTGGAGTTTAGTTGGTAATGCAAATTAAGGTGGGATCTAGTATTCACAAAAATTTTATGGTGTTGTAACTTGAAATCAACATGCATAATCGCAACATTTTCAAAATAACCTTCAAGTATAGGATCAATTGTTCAAAGGGGGTGGTGAGGATCACTGCTCCTCTCTTCCGCTTTGCTCATGCAAGCACAAAGGTTCGTCGAAACGCTTCTGGCTACTCGCCTTAACGTATATCCGCAATATTTCAGCCACAAACATTACGAAAACTATCATGATCTAACATGACTGCAACATATGTAGGTTTGAAAGTGCTTAGTTTTGCTGAATTTTCTGGGTAAAGCTCCTATCCCATTAATTTCTACCAAAATAGAAAAATTTATAAAGTCATTTATATGTTATGTATAACTATGTGCTTCCAAAATTATTCAGAGCCAACCTATTAGATTGCTGGTAGGTTAAGTATTTTTATTTAGCAAGGCACAACAGTGGGGTTCTAACAAAATTTAGTTTGAATTTTTTGGTGTTTGGATAAAAGTCCCCACTTTTTCAAGTCGAGGTGTACAAGAAAAGGTTATTTTCCTTATTTAATTCCTAAATGACTTGTTTGCTACAGAAGGTACCTAGTTTCATAATTTTAAGATGAATTTCATCTTTTCTGCTTTTATAGGATTTGAGTTCACCTCATTTGGAAGTTGAGATGATTTTCCTAAGCAATTTATAAGTTAAAAACTCACACTAGGTCAGCTGGTCAATAAATGAATTTTAGAATTAAATTTACTACTGTGAGTAGGTGATTTTATTTTGTAATATAAAAGCTCATAAACTTGTGAATCTAACAAAAATTTTTTCCACTCCAAAAATATGCCATTTTTGATTTTATATGAATTTTCAAATTTGAGTTCTTTTTCTGTTTGAAAAATACCCCTCGGGTTTATTATTTTTCCTGATTTTTAATTAAAACGAGTGGGTCCATCTGTCAGCATCTAAGTTTAGATTTAAACGTGGTTACCGGCGCCTAATAGCGTGGGTCCCAGCTACAGTGAGACAGAAAGCGTGGGTGAACACACGCTTGCCGAGCTCCTCGCCGGGCGCCGGCGAAGGCTATGAATGGCACGATCTCGAGCGCAACTAAAAGAAAAAGCTAGAGGGGATTATGGCGAAGCAACCGTGGGTTTCGTCCACCGCCGTTTGAATACCCAAAACTAAGCCAACCGCAGGGAGGGGTGAATGGTTGGTACACCCAAAAACTTATAGCGAAATAGAATTTACCTCGAAATTCAATGTCGCACGATCGACCAAAGTTATCGCTTGGTCGACCGCCCTCGAGACGCCTGGCCTGACTGGTGGTGTATGCCCGTGTGACCGCCTGAGATCTTTGCTAGATCGCCCGGCCATCGAGCATCGGTCCTCACCGCCGCAACTGGCTCGGTCGACCATGGTGAGAATCTCCGGTCTAACTATAGGTATCTCGGGCTGGCTGGACCGTCGCACCCGAGAAGACACAAATTAAAGAACTCTCAAAGTAGATTGAAAATATATTACTTCTCTTGTGTTTACAAAGTGCAACAATAACACTCCTACAAAATCTCGACCAAACTCGAAACCCTAACTTTTTCAACTCAACTCTCTCTAAAACTCATACCGCCCTCTCTATTTATACACAAGATAGACAGCCCAAAGCCATGAATCCTACTCATACAAGAAGTCCTGATCCACTAGGAAACCTTCCCGTACAAGAAACAAACTTTACTTAATCCAATTGTCACAAATTTGAACTCCTAAAATTACAACTCCGCATTCCATATGCACACAATATCTCCATCGTATGCCATATGGAAACTTTAGTAACCATGTGCATTAATCTCTAGCCTAAGTATCCCGCTTGATCTCTCTCGGACGTCACTTTATATCCAAGTTGACTCCAATTCTATCACCGACAACACTTTCCCGAGGCGTAAAGATTACCCGCACATGTAAACAAAGAAACCATATCCGAGCATAAGCTATCTTCGACTTGACTCATTGTCGCACACAACAATATTCATATGCATAGAAACACGAAATAATCATTGATTTGCAAGGAAACATCCGAAACCAAAACCGACATAGAGTCGGCTGCGCAGGACAAATTTGGCCGGTCTGGGCCGATTGGTGATACACACCTGGGCTCGCCGCACACACCTCCCGGCCCTCCACGTGGCACACACCTGAATCGGCGAACCTCAAAACACTCGTTTACCATCTAAAAATCCAATCATCTCCAAAACCACTTCGCCAAAAATCTTCAAATATCAAAACCAATAATCACGTACGCCAATTATTCATCACCATAGAAGAATCAAACATACTTTGATTTTACAATCTCCCTTGATGAACACATTAGCAAACCAAGTAAAAATGTTTTGTTTTGTTGTTTGGAAAATTAAAAACAAAAAATGGTAAAAAGCATCTGAGTGCTCAAAAATCAAAGGAAATTTTTCTCCTTTTGAAAAGAAAGAAAATCTCTTGACCACTGAAAACTTGCACTTTTAACTTTGTTCTCCCCTTTTGACAATGATTTCATCAAACATAAGAATTATGTTCATTAATAATCAAGAGCTTAACACCATACATAGAGCAAGTCATGTCATGTGTGCAATAATAAGAAGATAAACCCATCAATTATATAGAAAATATGCATTAGAGTATAATCATGAAAGATTTGACAATTAAGATGAATAATGCAATCATGTATTCGAGACGATTTATAATGCAAAACATCTTAACAAGCACACCATTGAAAAATAAATCCAAATATGTATACCTATTGCAACTATTACTCTTTCTCTTAAATTGGCTTTTTTCACACAATAATCAAGAGAATTTTTCTCATATTTATTTGAGTCACGTTTTGCTCATACTTTTTTTCTCAATTATTACGGGGTACATCCTTGTCGTCAAGACTTGTTTTCAAGGATTCGACACATTTTTTCTCACTTCGAATATGTCCTTGTCGTCAAGACTGTTTCCAAAGATTCGGTATTCTTATTTTTTTCTCTCATAGATAATATTTTATTCTCTTACACAAAGAGAAATTTTAAATCAATTTGAGGAATAATAATTCAACATTATATATATAAGCATTTACAATCCAAACTATGCACTAGTATCAACATTGCATCATTTCATTAATTCAAAAGCGAGATGAATCCAATGGTTTAGTGAAAATATCCGCAAGTTGCAACTTAGTATCCAAAATTTCAATTCAACATTCCCTTTTTCAACATGATCCCTTAAAAAGTGAAAGCAATATCAATGTGCTTTGTGCGTGAGTGTTGTACAGATTCTTAGCAATGTTAATAGCACTTGTATTGTCACAATAAAGAGGAACTTTCTCAAAAGTAAGTCCATAATCTTTCAAAGTTGAAATAAGCCAAAGAATCTGAGAACAACAACTAGCATCATCAACATATTCGATTCAACATTGATTGAGCTACACTAGATTGTTTCCTAGAAGACCATGCAATTAATAATATACCAAGAAAATGACATGTTTCCACTAGTACTTTTCTATCAATTCTACAACCCGCAAAATCAGCATCGGAATAACCACTTAAGCATATAGAAGATGAATTAGAATACCAAATTTTAAATTCAAGTGTATGATTCAAATACCTTATTATTCGCTTGACCGCTTGACGATGTGAAGCACGAGGAGAAGCTTGAAAGCGTGCACACAAACACACAACAAATTGTATGTCCGGCTAGAAGCGTAGATACAACAAAAATCAATCATATTTCTATACTCTTTTTGATCCACAGCTTCACCATCTTCATTAGGATCCAACATAGTAGTAGAACCAATAGGCGTAGAAATTGACTTGCTATTCTCCATCTTGAAACATCTCAAAAGATCTTTGGTATACTTCATTTGATGCACAAATGTACCTTGAGATGTTTGTTTAATTTGCAATCCCAAAAGTACGACAACTCACCCATCATCCTCATCTCAAATTTCTTACGCATAGTCTCAAGAAACTCTACAACCAAATGAGTTGAACAACCAAAGATGATATCATCCACATAGATCTGAACAAAAAGTTGATTTTCACCATGCTTAAGAACAAAAAGCGTTTTGTCAATCTTTCCCATTTGAAAACCTTTTGCAAGCAAAAATTTTTCTTAAGTCTATCATACCATGCTCTGGTGCTTGTTTCAAACCATACAAAGCTTTAGACAATTTAAAAACATAGTTGGAAAATCAGATTTTCAAAACCCTGTGGTTGTTTAACATAAACTTCCTCCCGTATAAAGCCATTTAAAAAGCACTTTTAACATCCATTTGATACAATTTAAAACCTTTTGAAGCAGCAAAAGCTAACAAAAGTCTAATTGCCTCAATCCTAGCAACAGAGCAAAAGTTTCATCAAAATCCAAACCCTCCACCTAAGTAAAACATTGAGCAACAAGTCTAGCTTTATTTCTAACAATTAAAACATTCTCATTTTGTTTATGTTTTAGAACCCACTTGGTTCCAATAATGTTATGTCCTGAAGGTGGTTCAACTAAAGTCCAAACACCGGTTCTCTCAAAATTTTCAAGTTCTTCATGCATGGCGTTAATCCACGATTCATCGCTTAATGCATGAGTAATATCTTTGGGTTCAAAAGAAGCAATAAAAGCAGAAATTGCGTAATCATCATGAGTAGTTACCTTTAATCTTGTAGTCCGCTGTCATCATTGAATGTGCATCTATATTACCTATTATTTGTTCACCTCATCGACAAACCCGAGGTGGATTGCCCCTACCGGTCTGATCGCGCCTCTGCCGGTCGACCGGGCCTCTGATGTCATCGTTGAATGTGCAAAGGAGTCCTACCCCCTAAGCCCGTGACAATGTACACGCAAGTGATTTCTAAAGTTGATTCACATTATGTACCTTAGAACGTGACTCAAATTTATCCAAATTTCCATTTCAAGACAAAGCACTTGCAACCAAAAACACACAAATGTGAAACTTTGGGTTGATGATCAAATCGAAAGCTCATAAGGTGTTTTTCCAAGTTTTGATCTCAAGAAAATATGATTGAAAACATAACATGCGGTGTTAATAGCTTCACCCAAAATTTTCTAGGAGTGTGATATTCATCAAGCATTGTTCTAGCCATCTCCACCAAACAACGATTTTTCTTTCAACAACGCCATTTTGTTGTGGAACACGAGGAGAAGAAAATTGATGTTCAATACCTTTTTTTGCAAAATTGTTCAAAAGAAGCATTCTTAAATTCACCTTAATTATCACTTCAAATTCTCTTCAAAGAACCAGGAATTTCAGAATTCAATCTAAGAAACAAACTCCGAAAGTGTCCAAAAGCCTTATCCTTAGTTGCCATGAAGAAAACCCAAGAATATCGAGAAAATCATCAACAACCAACACATACCACTTTCCTCCAACGGATTCCACTCAAGCTGGACCAAAAGTGTCCATGTAAAAGCTGTCCTTGCATCCGTCATCACGTAAATAATAGGAGTATGTGTAGAAGCAACCATTTTACCATGATGACATGGTGCGCAAACCAAATCAAGATCTTTCTTAAGTTTAGGCAACCCACGAACAAGATCCAAACCACTTAGCTTAGTGAGATGATCAAAACCAACATTAAATCTTTGTTGAATTTCGCAACCAAACTTGTTACAATAGGTGAAATAGGATTTTTAAAATCAGCTTTAAACACTCTACCGTAGCGAGAAATATTCAACACGAATCACCACAAGAATCAAATATTTTACTTTCGCTTTTCTTAAAGTGTACTTCAAAATTTTCATCAACAATTTGTGAAACTGAAAGCAAATTATACTTTAAGTCCTCAACCAAAGCTACTTCTTTTAATTCAAACTTGTCACTTACCTTGACGGATCCCGTAGCGAGAACGACACTTGTAGAAGCATCTCCAAAGATAATCGATTCAGTCTTGGATGCCATCTTGAGGGAGGAGAACCAATTTTTATCTCCGGTCATGTGCCGCGAACAACCGGAATCCACGATCCACACGTTCTCCTTCCTCGCCAACAAAGACTACGCACAAGAAGATATCGAAGCCTTAGTACTCGGGTTAGTCAAAAGAAATTTAGGAATCCAAGATCGAGACACACGACTAGTAGATCCAATAGGCATATATCCACGTGCAAAAACAGCTTTAGAATTTTTAGAAAAATCCCTTCGGGACCGGGTTCGACCGATGCAAGTATAACCGGTCGACAAATGAGGTACTATCGGCCTAACCGCGTGCCGTTGCCTGCTTGACCGAGATAGTATCACGGCCCGGACTCAGCGTGCAAGACCGGTCCGACCGGTGATCCACGTCTAACCGGTCTTCCCGAGGGAAAACCATATTTTTGCCTCTTTAGTTTTGCAAAATTAATTTCTTTTTCCTTTTTCTGGTTTTGTGCTAATATGAAACAAAAACCAACAAGATGACCATCTTTACCACAAAAAGAGCAAGTAAACTTTTCCCTAGTAGTTGATGATTTTGAAGTATTAGTTTTAGTTTCTTTTAGATGAATGTAGAGAGAGGGCATATTTCCCGCAAATTTAAAAACCGTCTTCACATCATTAGGTTTTCTCAATATTTCACCATGTTTAGTCACTTTCAAAACATTGGGTGGATTTTTGTGAAATAATCATGAGCATCAAAACCTATACCCTATTGTCGCTAGTCACTTTAGATTGATCCAAAATCATGTTGAGTTGTTTCTTACCATCGAAAATTTTTGCAAAACACTTTTCAAATAAGAAACCTCTTTTTCCAAAATTGCATAATTTTCACAATCCATCATGACACCTTTGTTTTTACGACATTTGGAGCAAGAAAATACTTCATCTTGTTTAACAATGTCCTCCATGTGCTCAACACGAGCTAAAGCATCTTTTAGTTTCGTCTCATTAGCATCACATGTTAAACAAGGTTTGGTATTCAAATCATGAGGATCATTGATATCTCTAATTTTTGAAATTTCAAGCATTAAAACCTCACAATTTTTGCATTCATCATCATTAGGAATAAGAGATTTTAATCTAGCAATTCCAAGTATTTAAAGATTAAATCACAAATTCTTGTTTTTTAAACATCTTTTCACACTTTTTATGTTTTGCACTTAAAACAAGAATAGCTTCCTCAAGAGAACTTACCTCATTGTCCTCATCCTCGAGAATCTGATTCTCCACGTGTCATGAGACAAATGCCGGAGATATTCTTGTCCTTCTCATTGTCTTCATCGCTATCGAATCTATGTCGCTTAATGGTTCAAAAGTGGCATAGACTTTGCTCAAACCTTCCTCATCACCTCCTTGGATCTCTTCCCTTTAGGCTTGTCGTCCTTGGTCTTCTCCCCACCTTTGTCTTCTTTCTTGCCTTTTCCAAGCTTAGGCCGCTTGGAGCGAATGTGATCTAAAGCACCACATTCAAAACAATGAGCTGGTCCACCTCTTTCCCGTACTCGATTTTATTCATAGCTCGAGAAATTTTTGTTAGCAGCCAAAGCCAAGTCCTCCTCCTCGAATTGTTCGAGTTGCTCATCTGACATGGCATTAATCAAAGCAAGAGCAAGGCGAGTCGATGAAGAAGCAACAACGTCCGAAGAAGTGGAAGAAGAAACCAAAGCACTGGACTTAGGATTCATTTTTCGAGAAAAGAATATTTATCTCATGAGTTTTGAGTTTTGTGTAAAGCGAATCCAAAGTCAAAGTAGTCATATTAACGTACTCTTGAGTAGAAGTAACTTTCATCTCCCAAATAGACATATGAAGACCATTCAAAAAGTGGCGAGAAACCTTAGATTGTGGATAATTTGTATCATAAGCACAATCAACGGATCTAAGATTACACGAATTTTGTTAAACCTACCAAGATAATCATCCAAAACTTCGCATGTTTCATCTCAAATTTTATGTACTCCTTTTGAAAAGATCTCGACAAAGTTCTTTAATGTTGTTAGTTCCTTGATGAAAGTTTCTCAAAGCAATCCAAATCTGATTGGCGGTTTGAAGATGTGACACACGATCAAAATCCGAACAGAAATCCCATTCAATAAAATATTACAAGCTTTGCAATTGTTATTAAACTCGGTTTTCAAAGCCTCGGTATTAATAACCTCGGGATCTCATAAGGAATAGCAACCTTTTGCCAAACATCATAATCTTGAGCCATGATATAAGATTGCATCTTACTACACCAATAAGCAAAATCCGTACCATCGAAAACATGTGGCTTAGTTGAAAATTTATCGACATGGCTTAAAACTTACAAGAAACAAACTTTACATAATCCAATTGTCACAAATTTGAACTCCTTCCAAAATTACAACTCCACATTCCATACGTACACAATATCTCCATCATATGCCATATGAAAACTTCACCAACCACGTGCATCAATCTCTAGCCTTAGTATCCCGCTTGATCTCTCTGACGTCACCTTATCTCCAAGTTGACTCTAATTCTCGTCACCGTCAACACTTTCCCGAGGCGTAAAGATTACCCGCACATGAATTAAACAAAGAAACCATATCCGAGCACAAGCTATCTCCAACTTGACTCAATGTCGGCACACAACAATATTCATACGCATAGAAACACGAAATAATCATTGATATGCAAGGAAACATCCCAAAACCAAAATCGACACGAGAGGTGCCAAGTCGGCTCGCCAGCTTGGACAAAGTCGGCCTGAGATTGGTGATACACACCCGGCTCGACCGCACACGCACCTCTGTCCGACCAGGTGGCACACACACGGTCCAACCGAACCTCGAAACACTATTTACCATATGAAAATCCAATCATCTCCAAAACCACTTCGCCAAAACTCTTCAAATATCAAAACCAATAATCATAGACGCCAATTGTTCATCACCATAGAAGAATCAAACACACTTTGATTTTACACCGAATCATCATCGTCGATGGTACGGCGACACCGTGGTTCGGTAGATGGTGCATGTATGTTTTGGGTTTCGTTCTAGTCGTGCATGCTCAATGTAAAGCATCCATGGGTCACTAGGAAGCTTACCGAATGAACGCTGGGCTCGGCAAGGTCGGGTTGATGGTGGCGCCGTGCGAGGTCTCGAGCGGTGGTGATATTAGTCACGGGTGTCCATCGGCGGGATGCCTCGGCGGTCGGCCGCAAAATCAAGTGGGGCCATTATTCGGGTGGACTTGGTGTTGCTCGGGCCAAAAGGAATTTGGCCGAACTCACTGTAGAGAGAGAGAAGCTTGGATCAACGGCGAACCGGCTTGGGGAAGAAAAGGGAACTCACCTTCCAATACACCTCACAATGATTCCTTCGGTTTACACCATTGTCGATACCGAAAACATGTTGGCGAGAGGATTTGGTCAATGGCTCACCGTGGACAGCCGTCGACGAGCAAGTGCATGGCGGCGGTCGGCACGAGCACGTGCGAGACCCGGCGTGGTGTGGTCTTGTTCTCGCTCGTTGGCCGCACCATAGGCGATGATCCCGGTGGCATTAGAGAGGGATTGAGTGGAGATCCGGAACATACATTGGGCGAGAGCGAAGCTCACGGGCGTCAATGGCGACGAGGGCCTCGCTTGCCGGCGGTGAAGTATTTTGGCTTTTCCGTCGCTCTCAAGGTGGGTGGTCTCGTTTTCTGTGAAATGGGACAGGAGTGAGAGAAAGGGAAGGAGTGTCAGCGGGTCGTGCTTAAATATGGTCGCCGGCAAGGAAGGGGAGGAGGAGGCGCCGCGGCGCCGATGTGTACCCGGGCGCGTGGCACACGTGGTCTTACCTGTGGGACCAGGTGGAGAATGTTGTGAGATGATTTCGTGGCCCCACCAGGCAGTTGGGCCCACTTGTCTGCGAAAGGAGTGAGATAGAGATGAAAAGCAGGAATTTTTTCAAGCCTGGATCCCATGGTGACTTTACTAATTTGGGCTCTGTTTAAATACATTTCCAGGCCGAATTTGGGGCGGTGCCCAATGGCAAAGTTGTAAAGCATGACTTGAACTGTAATACTCTCAAATTTCACCGCCTTAAGATCACTGGTTTAATTTTTGGTGTTAATCCAAAGATGGCTCAGGAGTTCTGTCAGATTTCCAGACTTAGAATTTTTAGGGAATGTTTTGTTCTAGGTTTTTGGTTTAGTAAAATACTTCAAACTCCATAATGTGTTCCTTATTTTCAAAGTCTACCACACATTTAAAAATTTTGCTATGTGACACCACGATTCTTCTTTGTTATCGATATACTCCGTGTCGTTCCTTCTTCTTCGTCATCATCGCGCCGCATGCCACCACACGTCGCCGCCGCATGCCATCGTCACCATGCACTCGTCGTCGCCGTGGCCGTCTTCGTTGTTGCCGCTGGACACCGCACCGTCGTTGCCACCGCCGCCACACACTCGTTGTCTCTTGGCCGGCCAAACCTATATTGCTCGTTTATTTGAATATATACACATATAAGAGAAATATTGCTCGTGAAATATTGTCATTTTTAATTTCATCATATTGCTCGTGAAGGACTATGAAATATATGAATTTTGTTATTTTGAATGTGAAGGACTATGAAATATATGAATGTTGTTATTTTGAATGTGAATCAAATTGGAAATATATGAATGACTCGTGATGGATTGTTATTTTGACTAGTTATAAAGACTCCAAATTATTAACCCTAATTTTTGTGATATATATATAATATGGAATATATTTGTGATATATTGGCCACTACAAATTTTTAACCCTAATTTTTGTTTTATATATATATATGGGATATATTTGTGATATATTGGCCACTACAAATTATTAACCCTAATTCTCACGCCGCCGCCGTCGTCTCTTTCCTTCTTCTTCTTCTTCTTTGTTCCTCATAGAAGGAAAAAACTTACGAAAACAAACTTTACTTCTAAACGATAGAACGATAACGATAAAACGGCTTTTACGACCGAACGAATCTTGTTTTCACTCCCATGCATTGGGAATCAAAACAAAATTTAGTTTTCACTCCTATGCATATATAGGATTGAAGAAAAATTGTTTTGGAATTGTTTTCACCCAATATACCGAGTCACTAACTTTACTCCTAAACGATAGAACGATAACGATAGAATGGCTTTTACGACCGAACGAATCTTGTTTTCACTCCCATGCATTAGGAATCAAAACAAAATTTTGTTTTCACTCCTATGCATATATAAGATTGAAGAAAAAAATTGTTTTGGAATTGTTTTCACCCAATATACTGAGTCACTATCTCTCACATAACTGAATAATTTTTTCCTTGTCACTATCTCTCACTATCAATCAGACTTAGGAACATCATACATGTATTAACTGAATAACTTTTTCCTTGTTAGAGTTACTTGATCCAGTCGTCCAAGAAAAACAATCAAATGACAGATCGCTCAGACGAACAGATCCTCTTCGACTAGATCATAGAGGGAGCAGCCAGTACTTTATTAAGGAGGAAAAGAAGATCCCAACTAGTACCTCAGTGAGGAGGGGAACATGGAGGGCACCCCAGCCGTTGGAGAGAAGAGGGCACGTGTGTTGATGAGAAATTTCTCTCACGCGCTGGCCTGGGAGATTCGCTTAACTCCAATGCAGGTCCTTCTCGGCTGCCTATGCTATGCAGGGCGTGCCAGTTGATTTGATCTGTTAATCAACAAGAAAAACAAAGGAATATGCGTTAAGTGTTAGGTTAGATCCCCACGGGATCGGCTAAGGGAACCCATAAACATATATATATGCTATTCTAAGCTATATTTAAGCCAAGTGACTGGAATCGATCGGCTATACCGAGACATCATCAGCCGCTTAACCCAAATACAGTAAAGAATAATAAATATATGAATCGATAACCTAGCCGATACTGGAAAGCTAACAATGAATCGGCTAGTACTCCGATGAATCCTATAGAAAGATATCATTCTTGAAACAGATGCATAGCCTGGAAATCGGCCATCGGCTGTCGATGATAGGCGATTTCGGCTGGCAACGTCCAACAAGAACGCGATCTTAACATAAGAGACAGTCCTAATATAAATCTAGTAATAAATATATTAAAAGAAATATATCGTATAGATAAGGCGACTAAACCCCGCGCTATCTCTCAACAATATAAATCTTAGCCGAACGTATCACCGATAAAAATGACTTAATAGTTCGATCCCGATGCATTAAGTATAAAAAGAAAAACCTAATCTATTATAGCCAATTTATACCTCTCGAGACGGTGGATACCGCATATAAACCAGCCAACCTTTAGATCTAGCCCTATCGGTTGCAAGTTCTTCATAGAACTAGCCAATGCAGGATAGATCTAAACATTGATCTAATTTATATGTGCTATATGATAAATAGCGTAGTACAAACTCCTGAATCTAATGTGTCATTACGATGGAAGCACTAGAAACAGTAGATCATACCACTAATGACAAACATTTACCTAGATCTGGGGATCGAAATGATGCAGCCCGTAGCCAAACAAAGTGCTCGTCGAAGAAAAGGTTGGCGATGCGCCAAGGTTTGATTGATTGTGATTGTGTTGAATATCTAATTACAGGGGGTCTCGGTCCTATTTATACCCAAGATATAATTATCTCCAGTACAAACCCCGGACTCTATCTAAACTACCATTTAAAACACAACATTATCCCGAGCAGACCCATGCCGTGTTACAACTAACAGTTTAAATAAACCCCTAAATTACAGATACAATTGCCGTTACAGGACTCTATCCATAAGTGGCAATATCGTTTAACGCGCAATTAACAACCGAATTTTCTATTTATCCTCAAACCGCCATCGAAACGGTTTTATCTCCTCCGGACTGGAATCGGCTATCGGCTGCCCCCGTCCGATCCAACCTTAGCCGATTGACCTCGCAGCCGATCACTCCTCGCCCGATACGACTCCGTCTCCACGGCGATCCGACTCGCTTCGCCTTGCTGACTTGGGGACTAAATCACCAAATTTTAGTGTTAACACATGCCCCCCAAGTCCGTGATACGAAGTGTTGCGGATTTGCTTGCCTGTTCAAACTCCCACTCTTTTCTTGACCTAAACCGCTTGGCTTCCCTCCAAGTGCCCTTTAAATATCCACTCCTCGGCCAAACCGCTTACGCCTTCAAAGCGCACTCGCCTCCTTTGCACGCAAGCTTCTTGCCTTCTCTCTCCTCTTCTGGCGATCCCATCGGCGCCGTCAAACTTCATCACGCTCTTCGACCAGCCCATCTTCGCCCCTCAAACATTCCGATGGCCTCCACCGTCGCCGCATCGAGCACCTTCGTCGCGCCAGCCCACCGCCGCCGTGCCAGCCGTAGCCACTGCACCAACCACCGCTCGTTCGCCGCCGCCATGGCCGAGTTCCATGAGGTACTCCCTTTCGATCCAAAACTTTCTTTTTCTTTCGAATCCGCTCCTTTGAACACATTGCATCAATATTACGTTCAGCCATTTTTTTGAGTAGCACTTTTCTTCGTTTTTATCAATTAGTACTTTTTCCTTCCTCGAACCGTAATATGCAACCGTTCATGATTAGCACCCCTCTTCTCTTTTTTCTGAACCGTAGCACCTCGTCACGTCAAGTGATTATCCCCAATCTCGACACATGCGCAAAGGTACTTTCGGCCCCATCGGCAACACGTATCCAAATCATGTAATTATAGCCGAAACCAACCGGATCCCTTTCAACACCGCCAAACCATCCCTCGCCCACTGGAACGGAACGTTCAAATCATGGCCGACCACCGACGCAGCCTGGGTCGAGTGGTACAAAAGGGTGCGATCGGCCAAATATACGCAGTGGGAGGAGGCCGGGATAGCCCAAGGCTTGGCTCTGTCTATTGCCAACATGGAGAAGGACGAGCCACTTCTCTTGGCCGCAACGTATTTCTGAATGACACCTTCAACGCCTTCATCTTTCGTCAAGGGACGATGACTATCACGCCGCCGACGTGTACATGACAACCGGTTTGGACATTGAGTCATCGGCCAACCCCAAAGAACTTGAACCGAAAGGGGCAACACCAATTCAAAACCAAGGCTATCGGCGGGTGGAGCGGCTTCATTGCCCAAAACATGAAGGATGGACACGACGGCCACAGAGAGCATACCGGCAGTCGTAGCCAAAGTCCCGCCGATGGGGAAAACTTGCTGGGAAGTACCTCCTCGGCTACTTATATCGATGTTGCATCAAGCCGCCGCGAAGATAGCCGCCAACGCCCTCATCACCACCGGCGGCCCCGGTGGTTCCTTCGGATCCGGTTAGTGCCGGCAACCCAAAAGATAGCCGCCGGCTCCTCTCGATGCCAGCTATATTCCCAAGGCCGGAGCTGATCGAGGATGAAGACGGCAACCGATCACCACCACCAGGTGCATGAGCTACTGAGAGGCAAGCAGCTCGCCCACGTAGGCTCAAAGCAATCGGCCGAGCCGCCGGCCGAATGGTTCATAGCCCTCTACGACGGCCGTCTCGCGAGAACCGCGCCCGGTACTTTTACCGAGACCGAGGGCTGTTCGAGTTGCCGGCCAACTTCAATTGGGAAGACGTCAACTCAGCCGACAACCCGAGGTGTGTGGAATTGTCTATCGCCACCCTGCCCCTCTCCGCATCTTGCCGACCGGATCCACCAGGGCTGATCAAGAGCCAAGAGCTACGAATTCTATTAACCGGTGCCGGCGGCGAGGCAGTTTGGTCTTGGGCAGCTGCCCATCGGCTTCTTTTATGCCAATAAGATCGAAACGAGGGGAGTGGTAAGCCAAGACCTGATAATGGATCGGCCGCTGAACATAGCCGGCCCTCCTCGACGACGTCGACGTGATGACACCGGCGCTAAGGAAAAGCGCCGCTACGACCGATGGTGGACCGAAATCAAGCGCCATATCTTCCACCAACGGCCGCCTTGTTACGCCGACCTCGCTCCCGCCCGACGAGATCCCCTCGGTAAGATTTAAGTTCCAAATGATTTTCTTCTTCTCATCATCTACTGACATAGCCTATTAACATTTGCCCTTTGGTTTGCAGGAGACGGAGACGGAGCGACCGACGGTGAGCGACTCCGGCGCCCCATCGAATACCGTTTAGGTGTTCCGCATGGGGCGCCCTCGCTCCATCGGCCATCGGCCGGGAGGCGCCGAAGCCGGCTCCGTTGCTACGAGGACAAAGTGCGCCACCCGATCACCTGTAAGAAAAGGGCTGCACCACCTCCATGGCCGTCGGCCGCGCCCGCCCCAAGAGGCCGAAGAGAAGAAGCCGGGCGCCACCACCGACACCTCCCCTTGATCCGCCGTTCGTAGTTCCTCGACACCGTCGCCAGCGAGGAAATGTCGGCGGTCGTTGGAGCGGCGGCCGAACCCGGTGATTCGAGTCCCGAGTCTGGCCAACGCTCCAGCCGACGTCCCCGCCGGTCCCAAGTCCCCCAACAAAACATCGGCCGTAAGCCTTCACTTCACCGATTTTGGCCTCGCGATGATCACTTGCATCTGATCAAACCATTCTTTTCAGGTCAAGAAATTGGTCGGCCGCACTTCACGCCCCGCGCCATCGGTAATCATCCCCTGCCACTTGACTTGTAGTAATTAGCCGACTTGTTCGCTAACTCTTTCTTTTGCAGCCCTCGTGATCTCCATCAGCTGCCCCCCAGGCGTCCAGTGAGCATGCTGCGCCTGCTATGGGCGGCGGCGACAACATCGACGAAGAGGCCCCGACGGTCGCGGGCGGCGATCCTGCCGAGCCAACTGCTCCGACCTCGGTGCCAACGGTAAGCCGACTGAATTTGATGATCAGCTTTATCAGCTTAATATCTTCTTGATCATCCTCCTCTTTGCTGCAAAACATAGCCGACCTCCTCAATTTTGACTTGTCGGAGTTTGAGGAGTTCGGCGACATCGGCGAGGAGGCGTTGGTGACGCCGGCTGAGGACCTGAGGGCCACCCTAGCCGACATCGGCAATCGGCTGGAGGCCTTGCTGGACGCGCTGGTGGTCGACAGTGGCTCTATACACGCGCGATTCAAAGACATTCAACGCCAGCTGCCGGAAGCCCTAGCCGATGCCATTGTGCTGGCGACCTTCATGGAAGCCCATCAGCTCAAGTATGAACTGTTAGTGATATGCCCTAGAGGCAACATGGAGATGTTGGATATCACGTCAATGTTTATGTATAAATGAATAAAGTATTATTCAGTTCCATGAAATAGACATCTTGTATTGATCAATAAGTACGTGACTTATTTATGAGACTCTTTATGCGTGAATCTATTTCTAAATGATCCTCGATCATATGTCATATTGTTGGAACAAATATGATTCTAAGATCGGCATGTTTATTGATTGATGATCATGTCTCATAGATCATGGGTATGGAGATACCAAATCAATAAACATGGACACATGTGTTGGAGAACACATTGTTGGATAGACCCACCATGAGACACTACAGAATTAATGTGCCATTAGTTGGTCTCGGTAGTGTTGGTACAAAGTCCTAGACCCGAGATCACCATGGGTTCCAACATGTGTAGTAGCCTACTTTGGGACTACCAAACACTATTCCAGAATCGGGTAGTTATAAAGGTAGTTTTCGGGTTTGCTATGAAACATGGAGTGGGATGTGAGTGATCAAGATGGAATTTGCCCCTCCTTTGGAGAGATATCTCGGGCCCTCGAGGTACCGGATTATGGAAATGCATGGCCATGCTAAGTTGATTGAGGAGTCAATCAATAGACAGATAATCCAATACGCCGAGTGAATGGTTAAGCTATTGAAGGGATGGCACACATCTTGCCTATAGCTTAACCGGTATCGTGAGGCAAATGGATTTGTGTACACATTACAGTTAAGAGCCGATATTATTCTTGTATACTATGGTGTCAATATGTGCCGCTAGGCGCCGTCAGTTGACGGGCTCGGGCGAGTTGGACTCGAGCCGACGATCGCCTAAGTTAGACTATAGCCGAAACCGAGTATACCTGAACCTACGTGGTCGCACGCTTAAGGGGATAAGAACAGCATTCGAGTTGGACTCGACACGGCTCGATCGGATAGGGATCCGATCGGATAGAGTCCTATGGGCTTACGACGTATGGGCGGCCAACTCTATGAGATTCGGATGGCATCCGATTCAAAATAGAGTCCCGATCGGCCACGAGTCCCGCCGGCCAACTCTATATAAAGGGGTGAGGGTGGAGAGCTGCGTAGGAAATCAAGTCAATTGATTGCGCCGAAATCAATCTGATCACACGCGGCTTTAGAAGTCGTCGAGATCAATCTCCACGAAACCCTTCCCACCTTCGAGCCTAGCCTTGCATCACGTGCTAGCACACGGGTGTTCGGCGTTCGTCCCCGGACGTGTGGATACCGGTAGAGGCGCCGCTACGTTGCACGCCGTTGATCGGCCGGACGGCCGCACCGGAGCGATTGGCTGATTGGCGAATCGGCGTCCCTGCATCGGCCGGCTTGCCATGGGAATCGGCAGCACAGCCTGCATCGGATAGCCCCGATTGGCAAGCTTCCGCCGCACACTCCAATCGGTAACGATCTATCGGCCCTTACTTGCAAGTGTTCCCGGTTTGCGCGGTAGAAGTTTTGTTTTCGGCCAGCGTAGCCTCCGCGTAACCCTTCAAAGGGTATCGAGCTAATCTTGCTTAGTTCGGGTTTTAGATTGGATCCGGAACAAGTTTTGCGCATGGGTTGATTAGATCAATCGGTTTTATGGGATTTATTGAGGAGAGTTCATGGTAATTGCGTTCCTTGATAGTGTATCGGAACGGCGTAATGTGATTACGTCGAAGCAATATCCATAGAACTCCGTATGAGTCGGCTTCGAGATAGCGTTCCTTGATAGTGTATCGGAACGGTATAATGTGATTATGCCGAAGCTATCTCGTAGTCCGATCCTCGTTAGCCGCTCGCGCCTACGCAAACCATCTCCCTTGATAGTGGATCGGGACGGCATAATATGATTATGCCGACATGGTTTCGTAAGCGAATTCATAGATTGGATCTATGAATTTCGTGTGGTGTCCGGCGCTGCCCGAAGCCCGCGAGGGGGCTTCCCCTCGACCGCCATGTGCGTCCCCTTATAGGTTGTCTCGATGCCGTAGCTCGCGATAAGTAGAAAACGTTTCTACGCCTAACTTGTTTTTGCAGAGAATGCTTTGAGATGGTATGACCCTATTGTATGTATGAGATGCATGTGATGCATGTAATATTCTTTCATATGTGCAATCCTCGTAATATTCTTTCATACGTGCAATGCTTGTAATATTCTTTCACGACTGCGAGTCGATGTAATCTTCAATTAGAGCTTCTATAGTAGTAGCTTAGTTTGAAGATATCAAGCATTCGGCAATCGGAAGAACGGTGATGAAGATGGAGATCCTCTACACCGGCATGGAGATAGAGATCACCATGTGAAGGGGGCCATACTATTTCATGCTATTCTTCTTGCTTTCATATGTGATATGTTTGTTTGATAGGATAGCATCCTCAAAATTAAGTAGTAATGATGCCCTTCCAAATGTTGCACTCCACCGTTATGCTCGTCAATGGTGGGTCCGCCAAAGCAGAGTGCCATTCTCTATCATAACACGAGGGGTATATGTCGACATATACATGCAGGAGCATTTGGTTTACTTAACAAGGCTATCAAAACAGTTTTGGGCCTTGGGGCAAAGGTTGGGGCCGGGCATGGAGATGCCACACCAACAACAAGTCACATAGAGATGTGATTAGCAAGGAGTTGCTTACCGATGTTACTAATTTTCTAGCAAAGATGCCAAAGCTCACTAGAAAATTAACTAACATGTGGATCTTGACCCAATACGTAACCTAGAGGGAAGGTGGAAAATACGTAATGGGAGTCTTATGTTAAATTGTTTAACAAAAGACATAGCATAAACATTGTGCTAAACTTTGCTTTTTCTCGTTGTAGAATAAATGGCGGCTAATACTACACCCAACACCTTTAATTTGCGATCTATTCTCGAAAAGGAAAAATTAAATGGAACAAACTTTATGGATTGGTATCGCAACTTGAGAATTGTTCTCAAGCAAGAGCGTAAGGAGTACGTTCTTGAAGTACCTTATCCGGAGGATTTGCCTAATAATGCCACTCGCAACCGCACGGAGAGCTTACGAGAAGCACACTAATGATGCCCTAGATATAAGTTGTCTCATGCTTGCTACAATGTCCCCCGAGCTTCGAAGCAATATGAGAGCAACGATGCTCACACTATTATTCAGGGATCTGCGTGGCATGTTTGAGAACCAAGCTCGGGCCGAGAGGTTCAACACCTCAAAGTTCTTGTTTGCGTGCAGGCTTGTTGAGGGGAATCCCGTCACCGCATGTGATAAAAATGATTGGCTACATTGAGAGTCCGGAAAAACTAGGTTTTCCCTTAGCCAAGAGTGGGCTACCGATGTGATTCTCCGCCGCTCCCTCCGAGCTTCGAGCCATTCATATTAAATTATCACATGAACAATATGGATAGAACCTTGGCTAAATTGCATGGGATGCTAAAGACAATGAGGAGAGTATCCAGAAAAACGGTCATCATGTGATGATGATGCAGAAGGCTAAGCGCAAACCACCTGTCAAGAAGCTTTGCACCAAGAGGAAGTTAACTCCCGATGAGATCGCGAGTGCCTCCAATGCAAAGAAGGGCAAGAAGGGGTCGGCGGCATCAGATGCCGTTTGCTTCTATTGCAAGGAGACAGGCCACTGGAAGAGGAACTGCAAGAAGTACATGGAGGATCTCAAAAAGAAGCAAAGTACGACTTCTGCTTCAGGTATTAATGTTATAGACATTAATCTTGCTACTTCACCTACTGACTCTTGGGTATTTGATACCGGATCGTAGCTCATATTTGCAAATCGTTGCGGAATGAGAAGAAGTAGAGGATTGAGAAGGGGCGAGGTGAACTCCGCGCGTCGGCAATGGAGCAAGCGTTGCTACGCTTGCCGTCGACAAGCACCACTTCATCTACCTTCGGATTAGTTTTGGAATTAAATAATTGTTATTGTGTTCCAACACTATGTCAAAACGTTATTTCCGCTTCATGTTTGCAAGCGGAAGGATATGATTTTAGATCAATGAACAATGGTTGTTCAATATATCTCGAGATATGTTCTATTTTCATGCTCCATTGGTGAATGGATTATACGTTTTGAATCTTGAAGCGTCTCCCATCTATAACATTAATACGTAGAGGCAACTCTCTAATGATATAAACCCCACGTTTATCCGGCATTGTCACTTAGGCCATATAAATCGAAACGCATGGAGAAGCTCCATAAGGATGGATTGCTTCACTCTTTTGATTTTGAATCATTTGAGACATGTGAGTCTTGTTTACTTGGTAAGATGACAAAGGCACCTTTCACGGACATAGTGAGAGAGCAAGTGACTTATTGGCACTCGTACATACCGATGTATGTGGACCAATAAGCTCAACGGCCGAGGTGGTTATTAGTACTTCATTATCTTTATCGATGACTTTAGTAGATATGGTTATATCTACTTAATGAGGCATAAGTCTAAATCCTTTGAAAAGTTCAAAGAATTCTAGAATGAAGTACAGAATCATTTAGGGAAAACAATCAAGTTTCGCGATCGATCGTGGAGGAGAATACTTGAGCCAAGAGTTTGGTAATCATCTCGAAAGATTGTGGAATTGTTCCACGCTGACTCCACCAGAACTCCACAATGGAATGGGGTGTCCGAACGGAGAAATCGCACCTTGTTGGACATGGTGCGGTCGATGATGAGCCAAAGTGATCTTCCGTTATCCTTCGGGGATATGCTCTTGAAACAACTGCGCTCACACTAAATAGAGTTCCATCTAAGTCGCTTGAAAAGACACCATATGAGATATGGACAGGCAACCCCTAGTTTGTCTTTTCTCAAAATTTGGGGATGCGAAGCTTATGTAAAACGTTTACAATCCGACAAGCTCACACCCAAATCCGACAAGTCCTTCTTTGTGGGATATCCTAAGGAAACCAAGGGATATTACTTTTATAATCGGGAACAAGGCAAAGTGTTTGTCGCCCGACACGGTGTCTTCTTGGAGAAAGAGTTTCTTTCAAGAAGGGTTAGTGGGAGCAGGGTGCATCTTGAAGAAGTTTAAGAAACACCGAAAACGTTTATGACCACGTAACCACAACAGAGGAGCAAAGTGTTGCGCCACCGTTGTAGATACACCACCCCACGAGGTCCGAAAGATCACGTCGTGCGCCCGATGTACACAAAGCGGAACAACGTGATATATTGTTGTTGGACAACGATGAACCTAAGACCTATGAGGAAGCGATGGTGGGACCCGATTCCAACAAGTGGCTTGGAGCCATGAAATCCGAAATAGAATCCATGTATGACAATCAAGTTTGGAACTTGGTTGATCCACCCGATGGTGTCAAAACCATTGAGTGTAAATGGGTTTTTTAAAAAAAAGGCCGATATGGATGGAAATGTTCACATCTATAAGGCGCGATTGGTGGCGAAAGGTTTTAAACAGATTCAAGGAGTTGATTATGATGAAACCTTCTCTCCCGTCGCAATGCTTAAATCTATTCGGATTATCCTAGCGATTGCTGCATATTTCGATTATGAGATATGGCAGATGGATGTCAAAACGGCTTTCCTAAATGGAAACCTAAGCGAGGATGTATATATGATACAACCTCGTGGTTTTGTCGATCCGAATCGCCCGGAAAGATATGCAAGCTACGTAAATCCATTTATGGATTGAAGCAACCATCTCGGAGTTGGAATATTCATTTTGATGAAGTAATCAAAGGGTTTGGTTTCATCAAAAATGAAGAAGAGGCCTGTGTTTACAAAAAGGTCAGTGGGAGCGCAATTGTATTTCTAATCTTATATGTGGATGACATATTACCGATTGGAAATGATATCCCTATGCTAGAATCCGTCAAGTCTTCATTGAAAAATAGTTTTTCCATGAAAGACTTAGGGAGGCAGCATACATATTAGCATTCGGATCTATAGAGATAGATCCAAGAGGCTAATTGGATTAAGCCAAAGTACATACATTGACAAGGTGTTGAAAAGGTTCAACATGCATGATTCCAAGAAAGGTTTCTTGCCCATGTCACATGGCATTAATCTTAGCAAGAATCGGTGTCCTCGACACATGATGAGCGGAATAAGATGGATATGATTCCATATGCTTCGGCAATTGGATCCATCATGTATGCCATGCTTTGTACACGCCCGCATGTCTCGTACGCTTTGAGTGCTACGAGTAGATACCGCCGATCCAGTGAAGGTCACTGATCGCCGTAAAGAATATCCTTAAGTACTTGAGAAGAACTAAGGATATGTTCCTAGTCTATGGAGGTGAAGAAGAGCTCGTTGTAAGTGGTTACACCGATTCTAGCTTCCAAACGGACAAGGATGATTATAGATCGTAACTGGGTTCGTGTTCTCGCCTAAACGGAGGCACGCCACGGAAGAGTTCCAAGCAGATACCGTTGCTGATTCTACAACGGAGGCCGAGTACATTGTTGCTTCGAAGCCGCAAAGGAGGCTGTTTGGATCAAGAAATTCGTTTCGAGCTTGGTGTGATGACTAGTACGATCGGTCCAATGTCTCTCTATTGTGATAATAGTGGAGCCATTGCGCAAGCCAAGGAGCCGAGGTCACATCGAAGTCCAAACACATACTTCGGCGATATCATCTCATCCGCGAGATAGTGGACAGAGGTGATGTCAAGATATGCAAAGTGCACACGGATCTCAACATAGCCGATCCGTTGACAAAACCTCTCCCTCACCGAAGCATGAGGCGCACACAAGAGCAATGGGTATTAGATACTTACATGATTGACTCTAGTGCAAGTGGGAGATTGTTAGTGATATGTCCTAGAGGCAACATGGAGATGTTGGATATCACGTCAATGTTTATGTATAAATGAATAAAGTGTTATTCAGTTCCATGAAATAGACATCTTGTATTGATCAATAAGTACGTGACTTATTTATGAGACTCTTTATGTATGAATCTATTTCTAAACGATCCTCGATCATATGTCATATTGTTGGAACAAATATGATTCTAAGATCGGCATGTTTATTGATTGATGATCATGTCTCATAGATCATGGGTATGGAGATACCAAATCAATAAACATGGACACATGTGTTGGAGAACACATTGTTGGATAGACCCACCATGAGACACTACAGGAATTAATGTGCCATTAGTTGGTCTCGTAGTGTTGGTACAAAGTCCTTAGACCCGAGATCACCATGAATTCCAACATGTGTAGTAGCCTACTTTGGGACTACCAAACACTATTCCGTAATCGGGTAGTTATAAAGGTAGTTTCGGGTTTGCTATGAAACATGGAGTGGGATGTGAGTGATCAAGATGGAATTTGCCCCTCCTTTGGAGAGATATCTGGGCCCCTCGAGGTACTTGGATTATGGAAATGCATGGCCATGCTAAGTTGATTGAGGAGTCAATCAACGACGATAATCCAATACGGTTCGAGTGAATGGTTAAGCTATTGAAGGGATGACACACATCTTGCCTATAGCTTAACTGGTATCGTGAGGCAAAGGGATTTGTGTACACATTACAGGTTCAGAGCCGATATTATATTCTTGTATACTATGGTGTCAATATGTGCTGCTAGGCGCCGCTGTTGACAGGTCGGCTGAGTTGGACTCGAGCCGACGGTCGGCTAAGTTAGACTATAGCCGAAACCGAGTATACCGAACCTACTGGGTCGCACGCTTAAGGGGATAAGAACGGCATTCGAGTTGGACTCGACACGGCTCGATCGGATAGGGATCCGATCGGATAGAGTCCTATGGGCTTACGACGTATGGGCGGCCAACTCTATGAGATTCGGATGGGATCCGATTCAAAATAGAGTCCTGGTCGGCCACGAGTCCCAGTCGGCCAACTCTATATAAAGGGGTGAGGGGTGGAGAGCTGCGTAGGAAATCAAGTCAATTGATTGCGCCGAAATCAATCTGATCACACGCGGCTTTAGAAGTCGTCGAGATCAATCTCCACAGAAACCCTTCCCACCTTCGAGCCTAGCCTTGCATCGCGTGCTAGCACACGGTGTTCGGCGTTCGTCCCCGGACGTGTGGATACGGTAGAGGCGCCGCTACGTTGCGCGCCGTTGATCGGCTTTGGATCGGGCCCTCGGAGCGATTGGCTGATTGGCGAATCGGCTGTCCCCTGGTATCGGCTGTCGGCTTGCGGGAATCGGCAAGACAGCTTCTAGATCGGATAGCCCCGATTGGTCAAGCTTCCACCGCACACTCCAATCGGTAAGGATCTATCGGCCCTTACTTGCAAGTGTTCCTGGTTTGCACGGTAGAAGTTTTGTTTTTGGCTAGCGTAGCCTCCGCGTAACCCTTCATGAACGGGCACGGCGGCGGATAGCCGATCTTCGCGAGAACGAGGCGCGGTCGGCCGCCCTCCAGTCGGCCAAGGACGCCATCGAGAGCCGGAAAGCCGTCTTCGACCGCCTGAAGACTGAGCCGACGGCCAAGCTCGAGCAGCCCCGAAGGGTTACGCGGAGGCTACGCTAGCCGAAAACAAAAACTTTTACCGCGCAAACCAGAACACTTGCAAGTAAGGGCCGATAGATCGTTACCGATTGGAGTAGATTGTAGCGGAATAGCCAATCGTGGCAATCCGATCCGTAACAATGTAGCCGATTCCCGAAGACAACTGGTTCGCCAATCATCCGATTCGAGCCGTCCGCCGCGCTTCACGCCTCGCTCCGATGCGCCCGACCGCAGCCGATTCCCACACACGCCCGATCGCTCCGACATTACGCCCGATCCGGGCCGATCAATCCGCGCAACGTAGCAGCGCCTCTACCGGTATCCACACGTCCGGGGACAACGCCAAACATCCGTGTGCTAGCACGCGATGCAAGGCTAGGGTTTGGCTCGAAAGCTGGGAGGGTTTCCGTGGAGATTGATCTCGACTACTTCGTTGCACGCGATACAATTGACGTGTCGCGCCTCTCCACCCCTCCCTCCTTTATATAGAGTTGGCCGACTAGGACTAGTGGCCGATCGTGACTCTATTTTTGAACTCGGATCTCATCCGTATCTCATAGAGTTGGCCGCCCATACGTCGTAAGCCTATAGGACTCTATCCGATCGGATCCCTATCCGATCGAGCCGTATCTCGAGTCCAACTCGAATGCCTCGTTCTTATCCCCTTAAGCGTGCGACCCGTAGGTTCAGGTATACTCGTTTCGGCTATAGTCTAACTTAGCCGATCGTCGGCTCGAGTCCAACTCACCGACCACACACAGGCGCCTAGCAAGACATATTGACACCATAGTATACAAGAATAATATCGGCTCTCGAACCCGTAATGTATACACAAATCCCTTTGCCTCACGATACCGCTTAAGCTATAGGCAAGATGTGTGCCATCCCTTCAATAGCTTAACCATTCACTCGAACCGTATTGGATTATCCGTCTGCTGATTGACTCCTCAATCAACTTAGCATGGCCATGCATTTCCATAATCCATTACCTCGAGGGGCCACGAGATATCTCTCCAAAGGAGGGGCAAATTCCATCTTGATCACTCACATCCCACTCCATGTTTCATAGCAAACCCGAAAACTCCCTTTATAACTACCCGCCATTAATAGCGTTTGGTAGTCCCAAAGTAGGCTACTACACATGTTGGAATCCATGGTGATCTCAGGTCTAAGGACTTTGTACCAACACTACCTGAGACCAACTAATGGCACATTAATTCCTGTAGTATCTCATGGTGGGTCTATCCAACAATGTGTTCTCCAACACATATGTCCATGTTTATTGATTTGGTATCTCCATACCCATTATCTACGAGACATGATCATCAATCAATAAACATGCCGATCTTAGAATCATATTTGTTCCAACAATATGGCATATGATCAGAGATCGTTTAGAAATAGATTCATACATAAAGAGTCTCATAAATAAGTCACGTACTTATTGATCAATACAAGATGTCTATTTCATGGAACTGAATAACACTTTATTCATAAATACATAAACATTGACGTGATATCCAACATCTCCATGTTGCCTCTAGGGCATATCACTAACAGCTCCTCACAAGCCAAGACCAGTTGATGGCCGATCTCGTTCAAGTCACGAACGAGATCGATGTTCATAAGGAGTACATGGCTGGTTTGCCGGCCGAGATCGAAGCTCAACGCCAAGGCATCAAGGCGGCTGTGGCACATTTGCGCAACCTGGTGAAGGGCATCTGGCCAGTGGTGGGGTTCGAGGCCGACCACGTCAAAGCCATCGAAGAGATAGACCAGATCAAAGGAAGGCGCCGTCGGCCATAGCCGATTTTTGAAACAATGAGATTGTAATATTCGATATTCTGAAATCGGCTAACGCCTCCCGTATTATACTTGTCATACTTTTGTGATGGGATTGGATGATCATTTTAATCGTGCTTGTAACCGGCTTCGAATCGTGTAATATAATTTATCAATCTTCTGCCACTATGCTTGTAAATAAGATTGGCTGTTGTCGGTGATATGGGCCCGGGGGTATGTCAGAGCTATGATATCTCAAAAAGGAAGGCGCCCTTGCCCATCAAGGCACGCCAAAGATATGTCCTGAATGGCCCAAGTGAGTCCGGCCACGGCGGCCACGAGGCCGCCCCACGAGGGGCCCGGCCCGAGGCTGCCCGAGGCCGCCGTGCTCGAAGCGGCAGTGGTCCGGGTCACCGACTCCTCGGACGGCAGGAACCGGTTACCCGGACCCCCCATCCCTCACCCCGCACCTCTCTGAGAGAGGGGCGAGTCCAACTGCCAACCACCCCATTTAATGCCTAAAAAGAGAGAGGCTGAGTGCCTGCCCCGCCGCATTTAATGCGATGCGAGGCGCGCTTGTCAGTCGCTCTCATCATCACCCCTTTTTGCCTGTCACGAGGCAAAGGGGGCCTAAAGTCTTTGACTGTGACCGTGGTATGGCAGCGCACCCACTCCGCGCACGCCTCCCTCACGCCCCGTCTAGTCGCGTTTAATGCATTGGGCGGCCGCGTGGGAGAGAGAGTACGAAAGCAAGAGACGCTGTGTCAGCACCCACCCGCGAGATGGGCCGCTGACCAGTGGGACCCATCGGAGTAGGTAGGCAGGCCATCACCGCGTCAGCAGCATGGCTGCCACGACGACCACCTTTTTCCTCCTACCCCCATGACGCAGCAACAAGAGTAAAGATGGGGGTGGCTTCTCTGACAAGACAAGGCAAGAACCTCTCCATCACGTGGAGCGAAGTAGAAGAAATCAGGACTACTGTGGTGTCCCGTTGCACTATAAAAGGAGGCCCAAGTCCATCATAAAGAAGGTTCTTCTGCTTTTTCCCAATTCGAACCCCTGTTCTGGTTCTGAGTTCCGTGTTCTGGGCTCTGTTCGGCTAGTCTTTAGCAACGCTCGAGCCATCAGACTTGGGAGAGGGGGATACCATCACTGGTCCTTGTAATCCATCCTTCATACTACACAAAGAACATGAGTAAGGTATTACACCGCGTAGGTGGCCCAAACCTGTATAAACCCCCCGCGTCTCTGCAGTCTTGATTTTTCCCGATTCACTGGCATCATCCCATCTTCATCGCGAGTTTAAGCCAAAATTCACCGCTCCCCTGTGCCGAACCAAAAAGGGGGTCCCTCGGATTCCCGCGTGTCGATCTCCGACATCGACAACTGGCGCGCCAGGTAGTGGGAGCGCGCTGCATTTTGGTTTAAACTCCCGTATTCCTTTCATTTCTCGCGGGAAACCCTCTCTCCCCGTCTTCGCCATGGTTCACGGCCACGTCCCGTGGTCCGCGTTAGGCTCGCTTGCTACCCGCGAGTGCGACCTGGCCAGCAAAGCGGCAGAGGAGGTTGACACGGGCGGACATAGCCCCAACTTCCGCCACCTCCGCTCGGGGGGAAGGACCTTCGTCTCCCTCACCGCCCCTGATGGCAACGGCGATAGCCGGGGCCGCGCCACCTCCTCTACCCCCCACCGAAACGGCGGCAGCGGGGGGCCAGTATCCCCTGTGGCTGCCAACGCTCCCGTAGGATCTGTGCCACGCCTAGCGGGCGTACTCACAGCTCGCCGGGAGACGTCCACCGTCGCCCGGAGTTTGGCATGCCAGAAGGTGCCCTTCAGGCGGCAGAAGCTCTCTTGCGCCACCCCCGCGGTCATCCCGGGCGAGAGATCCAACGCCAAGCGTTGGATTGACGATGTGGCGAAGCTGGTAAGCACGGCCCAGCGTCAGCTGGCCACTGACCTCGCTTCCTCCAGCCGCCAACCGCGCGGTTCACGTACCACGGTGAGCTCGTCCTCTCGATGACGGGCTCGAAGGGCAGCGGCTACCGTGAGGGTGGAAGAGAGCCTCTCGGCAGCAGCCCAACCAGAGGCGCCCCGAGATCTACTATATGCAGAACGGGACACCCGCCTTCGCATTGAGCAGCGCCGTGATGAGCGCCGCATGGGGCGGGCTCCGGATTGTGCCTCCTCGTCAGGAGGCACAACCAGTCGGCGAGCGGCCGCAGCGGCCCTCCAGCAGGAGGAGCCCCTCAGGGGACGGCGAGCGGCCATGATAGCCCAGCCGCGAGCAGGAGGTTCCACGACGCCCCAAGGGGCCCCGCAGCCATTGTCGCCCCCTCCGGCCGGCAACGGCTGCCAGGCCTTCGTTGCCAGCCTCCGTAATGTGCGATGGCCTAGCAAGTTTAGGCCGGCCCTTACGGAGAAATACGACGGCTCGGTGAATCCCACCGAGTTCCTCCAGATCTACACCACAGCCATCGAGGCTGTTAGAGGTGACGAGTACATCATGGCCAACTTCTTTCCCATGGCGCTCAAAGGCCGTGCCCGCTCCGGCTAATGAATCTCGCCGCCTCGCCGGTCACCCCTGGGACGACCTCGTGCCGACGCTCACCTCCAACTTCCAGGCACGTACCCGCGCCCGGGAGTGAAGGCGCACCTCCACATGGTCCAACGAGGGGAGGACGAGTCCCTGCGCAAATACATCCAGCGTTTTTGCCAGGTACACAACACCATACCCTCCATCGTTGACCATGTAGTGATCTTTGCCTTTCGGAGTGGTGTATGCCACGACGTTATGTTGGAGAAGACCGAGTCCAAGGCCCCCCGGACTACCGCAGAGCTCTTTGAGCTCGCTGACCGGGTGGCCCGCAAGGAGGAGGCCCGGGTTTGGAATCCTAGGAATCCTGCCCCAGCCTCCACAGGCGACGAGGGCCACGTCCTCACCGCCGACGGTGCAGAGAAGCCCTCGCAGAAGGGCAAGCCTGCGGGCAACCGCAGGCGGTCCCCAGACCCTCTCCCCCAGGGCCGGGTCAGGGTCAAATGGTGCATGGTGCACCAAACCTCCCACCACGACCTCTCCGAATGCCGTTCGGTCAAGAACTTGGCTGAGCGGGTGCAAAAGTACGAGCAGGAGCGGAGGGAGAATGAGAAGGAAATCCGCCGCAAGGGCAAGGCCCCGCCGAAGACGACGATGACAACCTGGGCTACCAAGATCCCCAGCACGTCGTGGCCACCATCGACGGTGGTGCAGGCGCCCAGGTGTCCCGCCGGAGCCTCAAGTCCATGAGGTGCAAGCTCCTTGTGGCTGTGCCGTCCCACGAGGTAGTCCGAAGGTCGCGCTGGGCGGAGGTGCCCATCACCTTCGACCAGACCGATCACCCGGGGAGCATCGCACGTAGCAGCCACTTGGCCCTCGCGACCTTCCCCACCATCTGCAACATCAAGGTCGCCCGAGTCTTAAATGACAGAGGTGCGGCCCTCAATATACTGTCCCCGATGGCCTTTGATGCAATCAAGGCCCCGCGAATGGTGCTCGGGCCATCTTACCCCATCATTGGGGTGACGCCCGGGAAGGTGTGGCCCCTCGGGCAGATCACTCTGCCGGTCACCTTTGGGGGTCCCGCTAATTTCCGCACCGAGCGGATTGACTTCGATGTGGCGGACCTCAATCCGCCCTACAACGCCGTGCTCGGGAGGCCGGCGTTGGTGAAGTTCATGGCGCCTACCCATTATGCCTACCGCCAACTTAAGATGCCGGGCCCTGGAGGCCCCATCACCGTCCACGCCGACGTTAAAATCACGCTGGATTGTGTAGAAGCACGCGTGGACGACATCGCGGCGGCCGACCGCGTTGAAACTGAGGGCCCTCCAGGGGAGGCCTCGGGTTTCCGGGCCCCGAAACAGCATATCACCTCAGCCGATGAGGTGGAAGTCTATCCAGTTGGGTGACGACCCGTCCAAGACCGCCAATATTGGCGGCAACTTGGACCCCAAATAGGAAGACGCGCTCGTCTCCTTCCTGCAGGCGAACGCCGACGTGTTTGCTTGGAAGCCGTCGGATATGCCCGGAGTCCCCAGGGAGGTGATTGAGCATCGACTTACAGTGCGGCCGGATGCATGACCAGTCTGGCAAAAGGTGAGGTGGCAGGCCCCGGAGCGGCAGGCGTTCATCCGCGAAGAGGTGACACGGCTCCAGGAGGCCGGCTTCATCCGGGAGGTGCCGCATCCGGAGTGGTTGGCGAACCCGGTGGTCATCCCGAAGGCCAACCACAAGCCGCGCATGTTGCATCGACTACACCGACCTCAACAAGGCATGTCCTAAAGACCCCTATCCTCTACCTCGAATAGACCAGATAGTCGACTCCACTGCAAGGTGTGACCTTTTATGCTTCCTAGATGCATACTCTTGTTATCATCAGTTCCGCATGGCTATACAGGATGAGGACAAAACTTCATTTATTACCCCTGTGAGAACCTTTTGCTACATGTCTATGCCCTTTGGTTTGAAGAATGCCATGTCCACTTATCAACGTGGTGTCCGCATCACGCTGAAAGACCAAATAGGGCGAAATGTTGAGGCGTACATCGATGATCTCGTAGTCAAATCCCGGGACCAAAGAACCTTGCTCCGGGACTTGGCAGAGACATTTAATAACCTCCGGTCCTCCCGCATGAAGCTGAACCCAGAGAAATGCATGTTCGGGGTACCGGCAGTCAAACTGTTGGGATTTTTGGTCTCTGCCCGAGGCATTGAGGCCAACCCTGCAAAAATAAAAGCGATAGAGGAAATGCGCCCCCTAGGAAACTCAAGGACGTGCAGAGAATCACTGGTTGTGTAGCGGCCCTGAGTCGTTTCATATCAAGGCTAGGAGAGCGGGCGCTCCCTCTATTCAAGCTGCTAAAGCGAACCGGCCCCTTCACTTGGACGGATGAAGCAGGGAAAGCCTTGGGCGAGCTCAAGCGCTATCTCTCCTCACCGCCCGTATTGGTAGCCCCCCGGGAAGGAGAACCCCTCCTTTTATATTTGGCGGCAACCCCCCAAGTGATTAGTGCGGCTTTGGTTGTGGAGCGCGATGACGAGCTAGACTCTCAGTCGCCCCCAACCCCATCAAACCCGGAGGCAGGAAACCTCAGAACGGTGTTGGCCGAGGAAGCGCCCAAACCCGGAGGTGGCCCTTGGCCCCTCGAGCTTCAGGGAGCCACCCGACCCCCTAGTCCGGGGGCTCTTGAGGCACCTTCCACCCAGAGTGGCCCTGAGGGCCCCGGGGGAGGTGATTGCCCGGCAGCCCTGGACACCGAGATAACCCGCCCCGGTGCACCCGAGGCAGGAAATCCTGGAACGGTGTTGGCCGAGGAAGTGCCCAAACCCGGAGGCGGCCTATGGCCCCCCGAGCTTCAGGGAGCCGCCCGGCCTCCTAGTCTGGGGGCTTCCGAGTCCCCTTCCACCTAGAGCGGCCCCGAGGGCCCTGGGGGAGGCGATGGCCCGACAGCTCTGGACACCGAGGTAACCCGCCCCGGTGTACCCGAACCTGTCGCCCCTAGCAAAGTAGCCAAGGCCCGCACCAAGGTGCAGCAGCCGGTCTACTTTGTCAGCGAGGCGCTACGGGATGCAAAGACACGTTACCCGCAGGCCCAGAAAATGCTCTACGCCGTGCTCATGGCCTCCAGGAAGCTACGCTAATATTTCCAGGCGCATCGGGTAACGGTAGTCACGTCCTACTCTCTCGGGCAAATCCTGCATAACCGAGAGGGCACGGGACAGGTAGTCAAGTGGGCCATCGAGTTGTCGGATTTGATCTGCATTTTGAAGCCCGGCACGCGATCAAGAGCCAGGCCTTGGCCAATTTCTTGGCGGAATGGACGCCAACGGCCGATAGCGATCCACCCCCGGGTGAACCCGAGAGTGCGGAGGATCACGGCCAAGGAACCGCGCACTGGGTGATGAACTTTGATAGTTCACTCACCTTGCACGGGGTCGGGGCAGGCGTGGTATTAACTTCCCCAACAGGCGACGTACTCCGGTACATCGTCCGGCTTGATTTTCGGGCAACCAACAACATGGCCTAATATGAAGGGCTTCTAGCGGGGTTGTGAGCGGCAGCAGGTGTGGGCATCCGCCGTCTACTGGTCCTCGGGGACTCCCAACTGGTTGTAAACCAGGTTTCCAAGGAGTAACAATGCACCGACCCCCAAATGGAAGCTTATGTCAAGAAAGTACGGCGTATGGAGTGCCATTTCGATGGCCTTGAGCTACGTCATATTCCCAGAAGAGACAATACCCTGGCGGACGAGCTATCTAGGATCGCGTCCGCGCGAGCCCCAACCTCGCCAGGCGCATTTGAAGAAAGTCTCACAGAGCCGTCGGCGCACCCTGAACTTCCCCAAGGGCAAGAGTCGGCTGGTCCCGACGCCTCGGACCTGGCAGGCCAGCCACAGCCTGGCCCTGCCAGGACCGACATCGCGCGCCAGGTGGCTTGGATTTCGGAAATCCGGGCGTACCTACAAGATGCGTCATTGCCCGAGCAACGCGAGGCAAGCGAACACATTGCCCGGACCTCCAAGAGGTACGTGTTGGTAGAAGGGACACTCTACCGATGCGGCGCCAACGGAGTACTCATGAAGTGCAATGCTCAGGAGCAGGGTCTAGAGCTCCTAGCCGAGATCCATGAGGGAGAATGTGGAGCGCATTCAGCCTCCTGAACCTTGGTGGGAAAGGCATTCTGCCAAGGATTTTATTGGCCCACCGTGCTGGAGGATGCAACAGACCTCGTGCGACGATGCCGAGCGTGCCAATTCCACGCCAACCAGACGCACCTGTCGGCTCAGGCCCTTCAGACCATCCCGCTCTCATGGCCATTCGCGGTCTGGGGGCTGGACATCCTGGGTCCGTTCAAGCAGGCACGGGGCGGCTGCAAGTTTCTATATGTCGCCATCGACAAATTCACCAAGTGGCCCGAGGCCTATCCAGTCAGCGTCATTGACAAACATTCGGCTATGCGGTTCATGAGAGGCATCACGGCAAGGTTCGGGGTCCCCAACAAGCTCATCACCGACAACGGCACCCAGTTCACGAGTGAGCTGTTTGGCGAGAATTGCAACGATATGGGCATCAAGCTCTGTTTCGCCTCGCCCGCCCACCCCCAAAGCAACGGTCAAGCCGAGTGTGCAAACACGGAAATATTGAAAGGCCTCAAGACAAAAACCTACAATGAGCTCAAGAAGCATGGGGACTCGTGGACTGACGAGCTTCCTGCGGTCCTTTGGGCCAATCGGACAACCCCGAGCCGCGCCATCGGGGAAACACCTTTCTTCCTGGTGTATGGAGCCAAGGCAGTCTTGCCTTCCGAGCTCACCCTAGGATCGCCCCGAGCCACGTTATACACCGAAACAGATCAAGAGCAGCTGCGTCGTGACGACTTGGATTACCTGGAGGAAAGACGGCGCCGGGCAGCGCTTCATGCGGCCCGCTACCAGCAGAGCCTCCGCCGCTACCATTAGCACAAAGTCTGCCCCCGAGCGCTGTAGATCAATGATCTCGTCCTACCCCACGTCCGGGAGTAGTTCGCCTAGCCACAGAGGACGTCACTCCGTTGCCAAACCCGTGGAACATTTCCCACCTGCGTAGGTTTTACCCATAAGCCGCATGGTGCGTTGAAACATACATGGAAGTTCATCCACTGCTTCCGGTGGCATGAACAATAAGTTTGTTGTTACATCCATATGATTTTCTTGCAAAATACCTGTTTGTAGTGTGTTTTCCTCCATGTGCTGGAGCATGTACTACGGATGCGGCTTTCCAATGGTTCCTTGGCCTTGCCCGCCTTAGCCTGAGAGCCCTAAGGGTGTCGAGGGTACAACGATGCTGCATACTACCACGCCTGGGGGCAGTCAACGCCTAGGGGTTCGGGTGCGTACTAACACGCCTGTCTCGGCCCCCCGTTGTCACTGCCCTCGCTGGCCTTTTTATGCCTTCGCTCCTACCCGGAACCCCGAGAAAGGCACCAGCCAACGGCCAGTGCATGCTGCCCGAACCCGGACCAGCCCCCAGCTACATGGGACAAATCATCACGGAGGACCACGCTACCGCATTCTTGCAATGACTAAGCTAACTAAGAGTTGAAATACCTTTGCAGGAAAGAAAACAGGCAGAGGCTCGGGCCAACCAACCTCCACTACGTGTGCGCTAAGTTGGCCAGGGGCTCCCAACATATATACATACGCATATGGGCTATTGCAATGCAAGTTCAATGAGATAAAGGCAAGTTCACTGATATTATAAACAATATTGCAAATATCTTGTTCACAAATACAGGTAAAAACAAAAAGGGGACGGGGGAGTCCTAGGCGGCCGGCGGATCGCTGGGGGCATTCTCCGGGGGGCCTTCATCCGGCGAATCTTCGTGGAGGGCAAGCTGGAAGGCCGCCGGAGTGCCGTCAAAACCCACCATAATGGAGTTGATGGCATCTTGAACGCGAAGACGGACGGCCTCCTCGATGCCCTCGGGGAAGTCCTCGATGGGGATGTAGGGGTTGAAGCCGGGGTCGCGGGCCTGATTGCTCGCCAGGATGAGCGTAGCAACTTGGCGGGACAAGTCGTATGACGACTCCTTCGCCACCTCATCGACCTCCTCCGGCACCCTCTTGATCCCCTCAGCCAACTCATCTATGTGAGTGGCCAACCCTCCTAAGGTAGGGACGCCGGTGAGGGGACGAATGACCCCCACCTCGCGGGCTGCATCCCATAGGCGCTCGACGGATGAGGCCACGACCCGGAGCCCCAGGCTCAAGGTGTGCTCCAGCTCCGCGATCCGATGGCGCGCCTCCTCCAGCTCTGGCCTCCGCACCTACGCCTGCGCGTCAATGACCGCCTGCTCCCGGGCGGCCAGGTCTTGCTCCCACTGCTCCAACTCGTCTTGCCGGGGACCCGAGGCGGCGCCGAGCAGCTGCTCGCGCTCCCAGACGGCCTTCAGGCACCGGGAGGCCTCCTCCTAGGTCACCAGCACCGTCACCTCCCGCCTCTCCACGACGGCCTCGCGCTCCACGATGGCCTTCTCCTGGGCCACCACATTAGACTCCCGCGCGGCGGAGTCTTCCTCGGCCTTGACGACGACGGCCTCCCGGTCCTCGACCGTCCGTCACGCCGCCTCTAGAACCCTCTCCTGCTCTGCCAGGCGGGCCTCGCGGGCCTGAAGCTCAACGTCGGTGCCGGCGGCGGCGGCCTCGGCATCGCGCAGGGTGCGCTTGCGCTCGTCGAGCCCTTGGGCACGCTCCTTGAGGTCGTGGATGAACCTCCCAGCGGTGGTGCGGATCCTCTCCTTCGCGGCGGCGACGACCTGCTCGCGGAAGTCGGTGGCGTGCCGCTCAATGACGGTGTCCTTGAACACCTGGCTGAGCTTCTCTTGGCGTCGCTCGGTCTCCGCCAGCTCCCGCCTGCGGACGAGGCCCTCCACCCTCGCCGTGGCCGCCAGCTCCCGACGACCCTCTTCAACTTCAGCCTCCCGTCGCGCCACCGCAGCCTCCCTGGCGGCTAAGGCCTGCACCTGGGCCCGGAGCCCCTCCAGGGAGATCGTGTTGGCCTCCTCCAGTGCCCTGGACATAACCTTCCTCGCCCACTCTTGCAACCGGACGAGGGGCTCGGTGTCCAGGGCGGCCACGAACCGGGACCGAGCGCCCCCGGATTTGGAGTCGGAGCTCGGCCCGGGATCAGCCACCTGCACGGGCCGGCCAGCCGAAGACGCCCCACGGCCAGAGCCACCTGCTCCTTGCATTGGGGGCTCGCGACGAGCCGGCGCCGGCAGAGCTAACGGTGGCGGCGGGGTGACGCGCCGTCCGGCGTGACGCGGAGATGGCTGTTGTGGCGGCGGCGATGGTTCCCGCGGAGGAGACCCCGGGTTGTTCTCCGCCACCATCCGCTGCCCCCTCTGCGTCAGGGCCGCCCTCGGCTCACTCCTCGTGGGCGGCCGGCGCCCCGATCTCTGGGTGGGCCCCCTCGGATCGCACCGGATCCGGGACCGAACCCATAAGGGGTGACCTGGAGCCGGAGGGCTCAAGCGCCCCGAGCCTCTCCTGCGCCTCCTCCCCAGAGCCCGAGGTAGAACCGCCCTTGGGTATAACCCTGGGGCGAAAATGTCGGTGCTCGCGGCTGGAAGCAAAAAATGGACATAGCAAGGGATCAAAAAACAAGACAAAAACGCAAGGCCCAATGAGCATGTACGCGTCGGCAAGGCGTACCTGCGGGCGGGGTAGAAGTCCTAGGAAACCCGCGAGATGGCCCGCTTCTTCTTCGCGGGGCCGCCTGGAGGGCTCGCCGGGCTGCCGCTCGCCGCACCCGCTGACGCTGGAGCCCCACGGACGGCCCCCGCCGACGGCGCGCTCGCCGTGGATGTGCTTTGGGCCTCCTCTGTCGTCGTCGTCGCCGTCGCTGTGGCCATCCTAGCCCTCAGCGGAGTGGCCCCTGGGGACGGGCCCCCCGCCCGCGAGCCTCTCGATCTGCGGGGAGGATCAACGCGCTCCACGCCGCCACCATGTGGCGGAGATGGGGGAGGAGCGGGGTCCTCCTCTGACCTCTTCCTCTTCCCCTTAGGGTCTGGGGCCCTCGGATCGCTTCGGCCCGGACCCCGGCGTTCAGTCGCCCGATCGGCACCTGGTCGTCGGCGTCATCGTAGTCGCCGTCCCCGCCCCTCGGGGTAGCGTCCGGCGCTGCGGACGACGAGCCCACGCCGTCGCCCACCACCTGCAGCGCGTGCAGGATCTCTGAGCGCGCCGAGTCCTGGCACAACGGCACCAACCCCGGCGGGAGCTACGTCAGATCCATCGCCGTGACGCCGAGGGTGCGGCGAACTTGGATCGTGAGGTCCCTCTCGTCCCAGTTGAAGGCGGCGCCCACGTGGGTCCGCATGTCGTCGTTGGGGCCCATGTACCTGTAGGCGGGGCGTGGCCTTTCCTGCAACGGCGCAATGCGCCTCATCTGGAAGTCGTGGAAGACCGCATGGCTGGACAGGCCCCCCTCCGGAGGTAGCTGATTTGCTCCAGCACCCCATCCAGCTCCCTCCCGGCTCGCGGACGCGCCCCCCAGCTCCTCTGGTTCACCGGGATCCCCGTCGGCAGGGATAGGCGGGGGTGGTCGCTTAGGCTGGTGTAGAACCAGAACGCCCTCCAGTTCTCCCACCTAGAGCGAGGGTGGATGTCGATGAAGGGGGTGCCAACCGTCCTGTCGTTCCGCAGCTGGATCGCCACATACCCGACCGCGCCGGGGGAGCCCGCCCGGCACACCCGGAAGAACTGCTGGAAGAGGTGCAGTGAGGGCATCACCCCCACAAACATCTCGTAGGTGTGGGCAAACACGGCGAGGTAGAAGACGGCATTGGGGGTGAGGTGGTGCAGCCGGAGGTCGTAGAACTCCAGCACGTCGAGAATGAAGCGGGAGAAGGGCGGCACTGCCCGACCATGGCGAAGGAGGCGAAGAACACCATCCTCGTGGGGGGCTGCTCCTCCGGGACATTGCCGCCGCTGCGCGTGCCGCGCGGCAGGTACTTGTTGAAGAGGCTGCGAGCCTCCGTGGTGCGGACCAAGGATTTGGGGAGCACACTCCCCGGCTCCAGAGGCGAATCGCAGGCCATCGCAAAGATGGGCGCTGAAGATGCGAAGGGAAAGCTGGTGGCGAAAGGAAGGAGGTGAAGAAGCGAAGGGCGCTGAGAAGATGAGAGGCGAAAAGCTGTGAGAGGCGATGGCTGTGGAAAGCGTAGAAACCGATCCCCCCACGCGGATCCGTTTTTATAGGCGACCACGGCCCCCTCGAATTCCACGGCATTAATTTTGCCCCACTATCACACTGCGCGCCTCCTTGCCTTCGGCGCCCCTTCGTTTCCTTTTCGCATCCCCTTTGGTTCCCACGTCGCTTGGTTCCCGTGCCGCTTGGATTTCGCGCCGCCTGGGGCTTCGCGCCCACCAGGCGCACTACGCAGGACGGAGAGAGCTAGGCGGTTTGAATGGGACCCCGCGCGCGCGGCTCGAATAAACTCGCCCCCGTCTTGAGAAGTTTAGCCTAGCGCGGCACCAGTTGTCGCGTACCAGCCTCTTGCCATAGCAAGGCACATCCAGTACCCGGGCCCACACACTCAAGGAAATGGCGTTAACCATGCCCGAGCCCGACTCGGTCCCTGTCAACACCGGGGGCTACTGTCGGTGATATGGGCCCGGGGGTATGTCAGCGCTATGATATCTGAAAAAGGGAAGGCGCCCTTGCCCATCAAGGCGCGCCAAAGATATGTCATGAATAGCCCAAGTGAGTCCTGGCCACAGGCAGCCATGAGGCCGCCCCACGAGGGGCCCGGCCCAGAGGCTACCCGGAGGTCGTCGTGCTCCCAAGCGGCAGGGTCCGGGGTCACCTGGACCCCCGGACGGCAGGGTCCGGGGTTACCCGGACCCCCCATCCCTCACCCCGCACCTCTCTGAGAGAGGGGCGAGTCCAACTGCCAACCACCCCATTTAATGCCTAAAAAGAGAGAGGCTGAGCGCCTGCCCTGCCACATTTAATGCGATGTGAGGCGCGCCTGTCAGTCGCTCTCATCATCACCCCTTTCTGCCTGTCACGAGGCAAAGGGGGCCTAAAGTCTTTGACTGTGACCGCGGTATGGCAGCGCACCCACTCCGTGCACGCCTCCCTCACGCCCCGTCTAGTCGCGTTTAATGCATTGGGCGGCCGCGTGGGAGAGAGAGTACGAGCGCAGGAGGCGCTGTGTCAGCACCCACCCACGAGATGGGCCGCTGACCAATGGGACCCATCGGAGTAGGTAGGTAGGCCATCACCGCGTCAGCAGCATGGCTGCCACGACGGCCACCTTTTTCCTCCTACCCCCATGACGCAGCAACAGGAATAAAGATGGGGGTGGCTTCTCCGACAAGACAAGGCAAGAGCCACTCCATCACGTGGAGCGAAGTAGAAGAAATCAAGACTACTGTGGTGTCCCCTTGCACTATAAAAGGAGGCCCAAGTTCATCATAAAGAAGGTTCTTCTGCTTTTTCCCAATTCGAACCCCTGTTCTGGTTCTGAGTTCCGTGTTCTGGGCTCTGTTCGCTAGTCTTTAGCAATGCTCAAGCCATCAGACTTGGGAGAGGGGGATACCATCACTGGTCCTTGTAATCCATCCTTCATACTACACAAAGAACAGGAGTAGGGTATTACACCGCGTAGGTGGCCCGAACCTGTATAAACCCCCCGCGTCTTTGCAGTCTTGATTTTTCCCGATTCACCGGCGTCATCCCATCTTCATCGCGAGTTTAAGCCCAAATTCACCGCTCCCCTGTGCCAAACCAAAAAGGGGGTCCCTCGGATTCCCGCGTGTCGATCTCCGACATCGACAGCTGTACTTGTAGATAAGATCGGCTTTCGGCCATGTGCAGTGTCTTGAATTGCTTGCGTTGAAATCGGCTCCAGCCGCCCGCATCGCTTTACGTTGCCGATTCCGATAGTTAGTGTCGGCGCCCTGCCGATTTGGTTTCACAGTCTGCCTTATCCGAACATGTATTTCAAAAACCCGTGAGTCCTGAACAATAGGTATCCGGTCTTGAGTAGTCACCAACCATCCAACGATTCCAAATGCTTTTAATGATGACCTCTTCGACTTTTACATCTGCAACGATCTTTCACATCCAAATCCGCATCTTTTCTTTCTATAAATGGACTCCTTCAGGCCTTCCCGAACACACCACACCAAGAAGAAATTCCCTCAATCTCCGTGTACAAATTCCAGTTTCCAAGCTTTCAAGAAGACTCCTCATGGCATCCTCAAGCTCATCGATGAACAGGTGATTTTCCAACCCATCCATCCTCACCATTTATTTTCTCAAGTACTCACGAGTTAATCTTCTCGCAGCCGCCCCATCCCCTACGAGTGATTCTAGAGATCATGAACACCTCGTATGAACTGACGGTTAGCCAAGACCGACAAGTGAGAATCAACTTGCAGCGCTTTAGGGAACAAGAGACTCGTCATCCGGCGACCAGACCTTCAATAAACCTCAGTATCATCCATTCGATGTCTATTCATTCGGCGTCTGCGACACTCATACGTCACGACAGGCTGGTAGCGAGGCAAACACAACTTGCCAATGAACTGTTAATCACAACCACCAATGTAAGAGTTACTAGGCTAGAGTATTTGATCCTGGATGCTTTAGAGAGAGAATCTCTAGATGCCGTCGACCAGGCCCTGGCGGCCGTCAGAGACTATCTAGGAGACATGTAATCGTAATCGGCTTCATGCCGAATATGAATAAAAATCGGTGACTGTCACACCGATTCAAGCATCGACCCAAATACTGGGGTAATATTTCTTCATATATTTGCAATCGGCCCGATATTGCAATCGGCTCGTGTACGTATATGCCCCCAAGTTTTGTTGATAGCTTCGGTGTCGACAAAATTGTGAGTTCGAGCCGTTCGCGCATCCTTGCCGTCCCTATCCGCCAATCATGAGCCGGTCGTAGAAAACTTAGCAAAAAATGTTGCATAAAAATGCCTAAAGGCGATGCCTTGTTAATGTAAGACATCGGCTGTCGTAAATCGGCTGAAGTAACCATAGCCGAATCACGAGTTGATCCATACGCTTGGGTAATATTTCTTTAGGTATTTTCCATTAAGAGCCCTTCCAAATACCTCTCCGTCCAGTCCTTTTAGCATGTAAGCTCCTTTAGAGACGCATTTGTGGATCTTGAAAGGCCCTTCCCAATTTGGTGACCACTTGCCGAACTTGTTGTCTCTAGATCCGATCGGCAGTATCAATTTCCAAACGAGCTCGCCTTCCTCAAAAGATTTAGGCACCACCTTTTTATTATAATGTCTGGCTACTTGTTCTTTATCTTTTGTGACTTTTTCCAAGGCCCTCATCCTGGATAAAACTAAATCTTCCGATTCGTCCACCACCAGGTGATAATAATCGTCGGCTGTGAGTTGATCCTGTAGCTGAATCCGCCTTGAGCTTATGACACTTTCCCATGGCAGCGTTGCCTCATGTCCATAGACCAGTTTGTACGGAGGGACTTGAATTGACCCGTGGCATGCCATCCGATACACCCACAGTGATTCGGCTAATCGGTTGTGCCATTGTTTAGGGTACTCAGAGATCTTTCTTTTAATCAATTTGATCAAACTTTTGTTTGAGGCCTCGGCTTGTTCGTTGGCTTGTGCATAGTACGACGAAGAATTAAGCAGCTTGATCCCCATGCCATCGGCAAACTGAACAAACTCGTCCGATACAAAGATGGATCCCTGGTCTATTGTTATTATTTGTGGAACGCCAAATCAATAGATGATGTGTTCTTTGACAAACTCGATTGCGTCCTTAGAATCCACTTTTCTGAGGGGAATCGCCTCCACCCACTTTGTGAAGTAATCCGTTGCCACCAGGATAAACCTATGTCCTTTGCTTGAGGGTGGATTGATCTGGCCGATCATATCAATGCCCCATCCTCTGAACGGCCACGGCTTGATGATTGGGTTCATAGCCGATGCTAGTGCTCATTGTATGGTGCCAAACTTCTGGCAATCCTGGCAGCCCTTGTAATACTTGAAGCAATCCTCCAGCATCGCCGGCCAGAAATACCCTGCTCGGCGAAGTAGCCACTTCATTTTGTGGGCCGATTGATGTGTGCCACAGATGCCTTCATGCACTTCTCCGATGGCCACTGTAGCCTGATCGGCTCCCAAACACTTGAGTAGCACGTCGTCAATCGTCCGATAGTACAGATCTTCATCGAGCAACACGTATCGTAACGCCTTGTATCGTAGTTTCCTTGTGGCCGATTGAGAGGGGTTTTTGAGATGGTTGTAAACTTCAAACCTCCAATCATCGGCTGTAATGGCGGCAACGTCTATGTCGACTTCTTTCAGCATTGGTCGATAGCCCGATGCCTCCTGAGCCAAGTCATTGGCCTCTATGTTCTGCTCCCTGGGGATATGTTTCAAAGTAACTAGCCAAAAACCGTCCATTAATTCCCGGCATTGCCAATAATAGACCATCAGCATGTCATTTTTGCATTCATATTCTCCTGATAATTGGCTGATGACCAATAATGAATCTCCCATTATTTCGATGGCGTCGGCTTCAACTTCCTTGAGCAGGCGCAATCCTTTAAGGACGGCTTCGTATTCAGCTTGGTTGTTTGTAGCGTGGGGGTTGATGGCAAAAGCAAACTCGAAGCTTGCCCCCCTGGGCGAAATAATGACCAAGCCGATGCCACAGCCATTGATGCAAACCGAGCCGTCGAACGTCAGAGTCCAAGGCATAATTTCCAATGAGTCGATTGAATCGTTTCTGTGCTCCACAATGAAATCGGCTATGGCTTGCCCTTTGACTGTCCTTGGTGCCTGATACCTCAGATCGAATTCTGTTAGTGCGAAAATCCACTTCCCAATTCTTCCTTTGAGCACCGGAGCCGATAGCATATACTTAACTACATCGGCTTTGCAGACATCGTGCACTCGTTGGACAAGATAGTGCCTTAACTTCGTACATGAAAAATAGAGACATAAGCATAGCTTCTCCACAGGTGAATACCTCATTTCTGGGTCTAGCAACCGTCGGCTAAGATAGAAGATGGCTTTTTCGTTGCCGTCGACATCTTGGATTAGGACGGAGCCGATTGATTTGTCATCGGCTGATAAGTACAGTTTGAACGGTATTCCCTTTTGTGGAGGCAATAAAACTAGAGGGGAGCTTAGATAATCTTTTATGTTGTCTAATGCCTTTTGCTGCTCTGCCCCCCATGTGAATGTCTGATCGGCTTTTAGCCGAAGCTGTGGCGTGAACGGCTCCATCTTTTCTAAGAGATTGGCTATGAACCGTCTGATGAAGTTTATCTTGCCAATCAATGACTGGAGTTGCTTTTTATCTCTCGAAGGTTGAATTGTCTTGATAGCATTTATGCTCCTTGGTGTAACTTCAATTCCTCTTTCATGAATGAGAAATCCCAAGAATTGCCCGGCCGATACGCCGAACGTGCACTTAAGCGGATTCATCTTTAGACCGTATTTCCTCGTCTGTTCTAACACTTGTCTCAGATCTGATATGTGGCCTTCTATCTCCCTTAACTTGACAACCACGTCGTCAATGTATATCTCTACCAGCGAGCCGATCATATCGTGAAAAATGTAATTCATGGCCCGTTGATATGTTGCCCCAGCATTCTCCAAGCTGAACGTCATTACTACCCATTCGTACAAGCCGATTGCGCCAGGACACCGAAAAGCGGTCTTGTGGATGTTCTCGTCGGCCATGAATATTTGGTTATACCCTGCATTGCCATCCATGAAACTGATAATTTTTAGGCCTGAAGCAACATCGACAAGCAGATCGGCTATCGACATTGGGTATTCATCTTTAGGGGTTGCCTTGTTTAGATCTCTAAAATCGATGCACACCCTAAGTTTACCCTTTTTCTTCAACACTGGGACGATATTTGAGACCCACTCGACGCATCGGTGAGGCCGAATGAATCCCACGTCGTATAGCCGAGTGATTTCGGCTTTAATTGCATCGTACATATCGGCCTTAAACCTCTTGGGAGGCTGTTTGAACGGTCGATAGCCTGCCTTAATCGGCAGCTGACGGACCACTATTGATCGGCTGAGGCCGGGCATCTCGAAGTACTCCCAAGAAAAACAATCTTTATATTCTTTTAACAATTCAATAAGCTGGGATCTACAATGAGGAGACAGATTTTTGCTAATATACGTCGGCCTCGGCTTATCACCAGAGCCGATGTCAATTTCCTCTAATTCGTCGGCCGACGTGAAACCTTGCCCTAGCTTGCCATCGTCTTCGTCCGCGGTGTCCATGCCGAGAACGCTCGAGCCCTCCACCATGTCTTGTTCAAAGCAGGAGCTGCGGCTCGTCATTTCCAATCGGTTGTATTGTGGAATTGGACACATTTAGAAAATCGGCTTGCCAGATTTTCTCGGATAAACAATCAATGCCTTCGATTTCCCAAAGCGGCAAATCAGCACTGACGACACTAACTGACCTGTCGGCTGGCACGATCTCAATCTTGTCGCTGTCCCATTGGATCAGGCTCTGATGCATTGTAGAAGGGATACAGCAGTTGACGTGTATCCAGTCCCTTCCAAGCAGCAGGCTGTAAGACCCCTTCCCGTCGATGACAAAGAATGTTGTGGGCACGGTCTTGTTGCCGATGGTCAGTTCAACGTTGAGGACGCCCTTGGTTTCCGATGGGTTGCCACCGAAGTCTTTGAGCACCATGTTGGTTTTTATTAGGTCTTCGGCTCCCTTGCCTAGCTTCCTGAATGTTGCGTAAGGCATGAGGTTGACTGCAGCACCTCCATCAACTAGCATTTTGGAAATCGGCTTGCCATTGATGAATCCTTTGATGTACAATGGCTTTAAGTGCCAATTTTCGGTTCCTTCGGGTTTGTCATAGACAGCTTGGTCTGGTGAGATTGCCAGTTTCGCCAGGTCATCCTCAACGGTGTCTGAATCGGCTTTAGGAGCGCCGAACTCGGCTGGCAGCACGAATACCATGTTAACCGATGCAGAAATTTTTCCTTTCCCTTTGGCTGCCCTCCTGGCTTGATCGGCTGGGCTTTCCTCGGCTTGCTCTTCGTCGGCTATGGCAGCTTTTTTTTGGGTACCCACCGCCTTTTGATTTTGCCCAGCCGACGGCGTTGTTCGTGGATCATTTGTTGAACTTCGTCTTCTCTCCCTTCATGCTTGAGCCGTTGAACCCTTCTTTTCTGCGTCTTCGTGAAGAGATCGGACGGGCACCATTGGGGGTTGGCCGATTCCTCATCGTCGGCCTCTTCATCGTCACGGTTGTTGCCATCGCGATTTTCGTCGACGAAGAAGTCTTGGTGGATCGGGCCGAGCCGATCATGGACGGACCGCCGCCTTTGGTTTAACTAAACGGCTCTGGGGACAAACTGAGTTGGACTTGCAGCTGATGAGCTCCTGCACTCGTTGTCGCGGCGATCGTTGTATGATGGGCAATCGTCTAGTGTCGACAGTCTCATGCCGGATTCCCAGCAATACCTGAAAAAATCACAATGCCAATGCGGATCGGCATTGTCGTGGTTTACCTTGTATCGTTGGCTTTGGGTGTTCGGCTCGTGCCGACGAGGTGCTTCATTGTAAACTTCTTCCTGCCGAGACCGGTACTGATGACGGTATTGGCTACGTTCATAGATCGGCCGTCGATCAGCCGATCTGATGACTGGGCGCACCATATTAATTGGCGTGGTGTGACATCCAATTTGATCGCCCTTTGCCTTGGCCCCGATCGGTGTATTGACTAAGCTGTGCACCATTCTGTTCTGTCGATCGGCTTGCCTGGGGCTGGCTTGGACCGTGTTGACCGGGAAGGGATTGCCGTCTACTTTCATCGGCTGATTTGAATCGGCGAACTTCAGCTTTCCGGCCTCAATTGCCGAGTGAATTTGCTGCCTGAAGACTTTGCAGTCGTTGGTGGCGTGGGATGTGGAGTTGTGCCACTTGCAATATTTCTTCTTCTTCAACTCTTCGGCCGGCGGGATCACGTGGTTTTCGGGCAACTGAATCTGCTTCTCCTTAAGCAGCAAATCGAAGATCTTGTCGGCCTTGGTGATGTCGAAATCGTATCGTTCTTCCTTGGCCATCTTCAGCAGCCATTGGCAGACGATGGCCTTTTTGTTCTTGGCCCATTCGGTTGCCACCACTTCTGCGTCATCGTTGTCAGACTCGTAGTCTGATTCGACGACGAGCTGAGTTATATTTTTGATGGTCTTCTTGGTGTCTTGGAATCGCTACTCGTGGGCCGTCACCTTCTGCGCCAAGTGGGCTAAGTTGTCAAAGTCTTGGACAGAGAACCGCTCTCGGATCGGCGCGATTAGACCATGAAAGGCCAAATCAGCCAGCTGGGCGTCTGATAGCACCAGGCTGTAACATCGGTTCCTCATCTCCCTAAAGCGTTGGATGTGTTCTTGGACCGATTCGTTGTGTTTCTGCCTGATGCTGGTGAGGTCCGACAGCTTCATCTCCTGGTTGCCGGAGTAGAAGTAGCTGTGGAACTATTTTTCAAGATCGGCCCAGCTCTGAATTGAGTTGTAGGGTAATGAGGAGAACCATGTAAAAGCCGATCCTGAAAGAGAAAGAGGAAACAATCGGACTCTCAAGGCGTCCGTAGCCAATGCTTCGCCGCACTGTGCCAAGAATCGGCTAACATGCTCGTAGGTTGAGACGTTGTCCTGCCCTGAGAATTTTTAAAAATCTAGGATCTTGTATCGGTTGGGCAACGGGATCTGCTCGAAGTGCTCCGGATAGGGATACCGATACATGTTCCCTGAGTCTTTCGGCTTCAGGCTAAATTGATCGCGCATAACATCTGCGATCAGATCGGCCCATGTCCGGTTGTCTTGCTGTATCGGCTCGTATAGGTCATACGGTGCGGGTGCTTGCCGATACAGCGGTGGTGGCGTCTGAGGCCTGTAATGATGATCTTGACGACCTCCTTGGTACTGGTAGTGATGATCAATGGGAGGCGGCCGATGCGCCGGTGGTGGCGATGGTGATCCTGGAAACAGCTGTCGGCCATCGGCGTTGTACTGCCTGTTTGGATCAATCGGCTCTGACTGCCGATTGTCGTTGAACATGTTAGCGACCTGATCTTGGGGCAGCGGTTGCATCCTGTTCAGCATAGTAATTGTTGGCCTTATAGCCGATTCACCTGGATTGGCTGACCGAGGACTCCTCCCGGCGGCCCTTGTTGTGCTGGTGGTGGGATCGGCCGATTCTGTGTGACCAGCGTCCTGTAACCAGGAAATTGGCCGTCTGTGAAGTACGTCGGCCCTCGTTGCAGCTGGTCGGCTATCTTGGTGTCGACCACAGTAGCGATCATGTTATTGAGAGTGTGGACCAGTATGCTACTTTGGTTGACCAACGCGTGGTGGACAGCCGAGTCGATCCGGTCTTGTAGAGAATATACAGCCAAATCATCCTGTTCCTAGGTCGGCTCCTTCATCTTCTGTTTGCCTTTTGTCTCACCAGAGGAGGATGCCTTAGTGTCATTCATGCTGAACTTATATTTCTGATGCACGGCCCCGGATCTTGTTTGGATGAAAGACTGCAAATAGTTAGCCTGGAGCTCTTCCACCATCTTCTTATAATCGGCTTGCTGTTCAACCGATAACTGCTCCATCTTCATAGGCACGATGTTGTCCTGGGAAATGCCGGGGCTCTTAGAGTCGACCATCTTGCCGGCTGAATCTATGTGTCCGAGTCGAGCCGACAAAGAGAGTCCCACTGGGTGTGCCAAGAAGCGTGTTGATGAGAAATTTCTCTCACGCTCTTGCTCGGGAGATCTCGCTTAACTCAAGCAGTGTCCTTCTCGCCCGTGTTGTGCATGTGGCGTGCGCTGATTTGATCTGTTAATCAACAAGAAAAAACAAAGGAATATGCGTTAAGTATTAGGTTAGATCCCCACGGGATCGGCTAAGGGAACCCATAAACATATATATGCTATTCTAAGCTATATTTAAGCCAAGTGACTGGAATGGATCGGCTATACCGAGACATCATCAGCCGCTTAACCCAAATACAGTAAAGAATAATAAATATATGAATCGATAACCTAGCCGATACTGGAAAGCTAACAATGAATCGGCTAGTACTCCGATGAATCTTATAGAAAGATATCATTCTTGAAACAGATGCATAGCCTGGAAATCGGCCATCGGCTGTCGATGATAGGCCGATTTCGGCTGGCGACGTCCAACAAGAACACGATCTTAACATAAGAGACAGTCCTAATATAAATCTAGTAATAAATATATTAAAAGAAATATATCAGGGCAGATAAGGCCGGCTGAAACCCCGGCGCTGTCTCTCAACAATATAAATCTTAGCCGAACAGATCACTGATAGTTCTAAAAACGACTTAATAGTTCGAACCCGATGCAGCATTAAGTATAAAAAGAAAAACCTGATCTGTTATAGCCGATTTATACCTCTCGAGATGGTGGATACCGCATATAAACCAACCAACCTTTAGATCTAGCCCTATCGGCTGTAAGTTCTTGATAGAACTAGCTAATGGCAGGATAGATCTAAACATTGATCTAATTTATATGCGCTATATGATAAATAGCACAGTACAAACTCCTGAATCTAATGTGTCATTACGATGGAAGCACTAGAAAAAGTAGATCATACCACTAATGACAAGCATTTACCTAGATCTGGGGATCGAAACGATGCAGCCCGTAGCCAAACAAAGTGCTCGTCTGAAGAAAAGGTTGGCGATGCGCCGAAGGTTTGATTGATTGTGATTGTGTTGAATATCTAATTACAGGGGTCTCGGGTCCTATTTATACCCAAGATACAATTATTTGTACAAACCCTGGACTCTATCTAAACTACCATTTAAAACACAACATTATCCCGAGCAGGACCCATGTCGTGTTACAACTAACAGTTTAAACAAACCCCTAAATTACAGATACAATTGTCGTTACAGGACTCTATCCATAAGTGGCAATATCGTTTAACGCGCAATTAACAACCGAATCTTCTATTTATCCTCAAACCGCTGCATCAGAAATGGTTTCATCTCCTCCGGACCTGGAATCGGCTATCGGCTGCCCCTGTCCGATCCAACCTTAGCCGACTGACCTCGCAGCCGATCACTCCTCAGTCGATGTGACTCCTGTCTCCAGCCGATCCGACTCTGCTTCGCCTTTACAGACTTGGGAACTAAATCACCAAATTCCAGTGTTAACAACGCGACAATGCAGAGTCAGCAAGAAAATTGACGGTCGGCATATCGTAACCGAACTGACACAGGACGGTCGACCATGTGCCCCAGCCGACGCTGCAAGGAAGTTTATGGCACAGAGCGGATGGGTAGTGAGGGATCATGTGCCCATCAGCAAGTGAACTGGCGACGAACAAGGACAGGAGGGGATGAGCAAAGCTATCTCCCGGACACAGAGAAGGAGATCCTATGGTCCACAATGCTGGAGATCTTCACCATCCCTAAGACAGAACATGCCAGGTTGAAGGAATGGACGCTTAAAAAGATGGCCGAACTGTTTAGGAACTTCAAGAAAAAATTGCACAAGAAGTATATCCTGAAGGGCCAGACTCCAAACTTTGACAAATTCCCAAATCTGCGAGATCACTGGGAGGCTTTTGTGGAATACAAGACGGGAGAGCAAGCGCAAGTCCTAATTGAGAAGAACAAGGCCAACACAGCTAAAAAACAATACCATCACAAGCTAGGGTCAGGCGGCTATCAAAAGGCAGTGCCGAGATGGGAGAAAATGGAAATCGACCTCCTAGCCGGACATATCGTTTCGCCAACAGCCAACTAGTCGGAACGACCAAAGCATTGGTTCTACGCTCACGACAGATCGCTGGCTCCATAATCTTCGGCGATGCAATCCGAGAAGCCGCCAGAAGACTAGGCGACCGCAGTGGAGGCCTCTACTTCGGGCTCATTCCAGCTCGACAAAGAGAGTGACGAGCTTACGCTCGCACTGCAAAACCCTAAGCATTCGAGACAAACGTGAGGAAAAGGCGTCGTTATCTTGAAATATTGATTCCAAGAGGACATCCAGACCTACAGGAGTCATAAAGATCGATGATATAGTGTCAAGAAAGGTGGAAGAGCGGGTGGCCGAACTGCGAGCCAACATGTTAGCCAACCGGCTCCGGCCAAGTACACCGGCGCGTAGCATGCGCATCTACTGAGCCAAGTGGAACAGGCCCTGAAGCGAGAAGTCGATCTTGCCATGCCCCGTTGATGAGATAACACAGCGGACACCTTGTGAGCTGCATATTCCCTTCAAGAACTTGTCAATCAAGGTATGCTCGTAGTTTTATGATATATATTCCCTTCAAGAACTTTCCAATCAATTCCCTTCAAGAACTTTCCAATCAAGGTTGATTACTAATTAATAACCTCTCTTCTCGGGAAGGTGGCGTCGGGCATGGCCATATCAGTTGAACGAGATGTGACATATCATTGCATGCCCGTTCCACCTAGGTATTCTAAGGTCAAAATTGAACAGGTGGAACGAGGCTTTGAAGATCTCGAGCTGGATATCCCTGGAAGAGACAGGGAGACGATACTAGGAGACACCGCCCACGAAATCATACTATGGAGCAAGCCCTTCATCGTGTTTCCCGGGCGAGAAGAGGCTTCCATTCCTCCATCTCTGCCACATGGACCGTCTCCTCTGCCTCCTCCATCGCCTCCACGAGCACCGACTACTAAACGGTCTCCTACTCCTCAACCTCTTCCTTCACCTCAATGAGCACCGACTCCTAAACAGTGTTCGATTCCTCTGTCTCCTAAGCACATAGCTCAAGCCACGTCGTTAAGGTCAACGAGTTTAAAAAGAAACAAGAAGCCAAGACTTGATCAGCTCCCGCCACCTGTAAAGAAAACGACATACGACATGACGCCCGAGGAGTTGCATGAGGCCGTCCAAGCAGAAGTGAAGGTGCATTTCAGGCGTAAGAGTCCTGAAAAGCCGACATCGATCGACCCGATGGTTAAGGCACACTTTAAGAAGATGTTGGCGCCACCGGCTAAACCGGATCCATAGTCGGACTATGATAGGATGATCAGGAAGAGGTATAGGAAGGTGACACGATAGGCCAAAGATGTCCCACAGCTCGGGGAGCAACCTCAAAAATCCCTTGAGCCCTTGCTGCAACCTGCTGAAGCTGAGTTAAGAAAATTTATGGCAGATGTTGGACTATCGAGGGACCAAATGTTTGGACGTGCCGAAATCAAGAAGGCTGAGCTGAAATACAAGTTTACACTCGGATGACCTCTTGTAAAGCCTGATCAGCTCAAAAATCTCCCTACACAGATGTACCGATTCCATAAGTGGTATATGGAAGCTTCAAGCAAAGGTAGAGAGATTATCACGGCGTGGATAAAAAACAATGAATTCTTCAATGGAGATGATGATTTCATCTAGATCTGCTTCGAGGACGTCTTCGACCTGTACCAACAGGACGCCCTCGATGTCTCTCTTCTAACCACGTGGTTTTGTAAGTATCGTTTAGTTATATTTATTTTGTTCCTTAGGTCCTTGTATGTAGCTAAATAAAATTATTTTATCCATTGTAGAATGGTGATCCATGAGAGCAACAAGCGGGGATGGATGAAAATAGGATTCCTGGACCCCCGCAAAATTAACAGGTAGATGTTAGAACAATATCTGGTGGAAACAGAGGATAATATCTTCCATATGCTATCGCAGCAGCATTACAAGTCCTGGATACTTCTGCCATACAACACAACATGATTTTTACTACCTTTCGTACCAATTTCCATCTCGTACATATACGATTTCATATATATCATCTCACGCATTTTGCAGATTCCACTGGGTCCTTTTCCTCATTGGCCTTGGCCACTCGCGGATCCATGTCTATGATTCCATGGATAAATCAGAGTCTACCTTCGCAAATATTTTTGAAGTGTTAGACAGGTAATGTCATCTTAGTTGCTATTGCTACTATGCGGTTCTCGGATAATTACTCACTAGCCCACAACTGCACGTAGGGAATGGGCACAGCTCCGTGAGAAGATTCGCGGGCATTGGAAAGAAAAACTTGCTGTGAGGATGAAATTTCCAGTAAGTACATGCTCCAAGATTATATTGAATCATTAATTTGTTGTAAAATAGAAATGTATATTAAATCTGTCATTGTTTCTCCTTTAGCGTGCAAAACAGGCGCAGGGGACAAACTTGTGCACCTACTACGTCTGTGACCACATTCAACGCCTAGTTCACCAAGTCACATGCACCCACGCCTAGTTCACCAAGTCACATGTACCTAGGATTTGGATGTACATATAACAGTCATTTATAGATTATGTCTCAATTTGTTATTGATATCATATATTTATTTCTTATTTTTTTCAAATGACAGATTATTTGAAAGAGGGACAAACTCCCCCACGATGGTTTCATAGAGGCTTCTCGAGAAGCACTGATGGGATTTATCAACGAGCAAATTATTGATTTCGCAGGAGAGTTTTACTGGGAATGGGATGCTAACCCTGAATCCACATCATAGAGAAAATTTTGTAATATACGATATAGAATATTAAAATTAATTAGAAATATAATAAATGTATATATTTATATTTGTGTATATATTTTGGTAATACATGTATATATTTACTTAAGTAAGTGCATATATATATGTGTGTGTAAAATATGTATTTATACATATGTATGCATACTGCATATATATGTATAAATGCATATTTCACATATATATATTATAAATATATATGTATTTACATATATGCATAATATATAAGCAAAAATCATTTATAGTCTATATATTATGCATATATATGTATTATATGTATTGTAACATCTCAAAAATTCGTACTTTTAAAAAAATACTCAATTAATATAGAAAATTTTTGCGAACAAAGTTTATTGGGTATTCTACTTTAAAACATTCAAAATCTTTTAAAATTTATTTACACTCTTTATTCATTCTTCATATTTAAAATTTACAAATCTTAAATTTATAAATTATTGCTTTTTTAAAAATCTCAATTTAATTTTTAATTCAAGAAATTCCCAAAAATTTGATTTAAATTAATTTCAACCCCTAAATTAAGTTATTCTAAATTTTCCCTAATTCTAATTTAAAAATCAAACATTGACTAAATCTTTATTTCCCACTTTTGAAAATCTTCAATTTATAAATTCTTACTTTTATTTTTGGAAAAGCTTCATTTCAATCTTTAATTTAAGGAAATCCCCAAAAATTAAATTCAAAACCTTGAATTAAATTCTCCCAAAATTTTCTCCGATCCTAGTTTAAAAATCTAACGTTAATCAAATCCTTATTTCCAATTTTTGAAAAATCCAATTTGATTGTTAAATCCAAGAAACATCCAAAAATTCAGTTTAAATCAATTCTAAACCCTAAATCAAATTTCCCCATTTTTTCCTAAAGTTTTCTTTTCCCTTATTTCTTCTACTTTTTCTTTCCTTTTCTTTTCCCCCTTTTCTACTTCCCTCCTTTCTTCTTCCTCTGGTTCGAACTGAACCACGGCCGCCGTGGACTCTCGCCGTCATGACCGTGGGCGCCGCCTGCCCACTGGAGTCCAACATCCCTATCAATCATTCTCATCCCTTTGCACAGGTGGCAGTGTTTGATTAGAGCACCATTGACATCAAAATCACCCTCACCAAACCGACATGGAGTTACCGCCATCGCCATTGTTATCTTGCGAGTACAAACCGACCTAAATCCTCTATAAAATGACCATCTTGGATAAAATCTTCAATATATGATTCCTTCCTCACATTCCCCTCTGTATTTCCCCCAAAATTTCCCTAGCTATGACACACTGTGTTGCTCGAATTTTGAAGGAGTCCGAGGACAAACTCTGGAGAACCCTAAGTTGGCCGCCTGAGGTAATCTCCAAAATTTGTTGTTCACCATCAGTTTCTTCCAAAATTGAAGGTACCTTTGTGTTCCTTATATCAAAAACCTTGATTTCACTAACTTGGACAAATCAAATAACTGCCGGAATCATACCGCCGGCGAGGTCGTCATGCATCCCCTGTTCGGCCGTCGCCGTGCCTATGGTGCTGGGCCACCCTAGAGTCTTTTCAATCAATCGAAACCCATAATAAGCTTAACCGTAGCGCGTATATGCTCCCAAGCTCATTGATTCGGTCGAACCATCGCCGGAATACTCCGGCGACGTGCGCCGCCGCCGCCGCCATGAGCTTGCCGCCGGCAGCCCACTCCACCGCCTCGTTGGCCTAACCAAGTTCAAAAATGGAATCCATGAGTCGCCTGGATGGAGGAAAGGCCCTTCAATCCCGAGCTCCAACCCTCCACGTCGCTGTCCATCTTCACCGTACCGGCGGCTTCACTGGGAAAAGAAACAGAGAGAATGGAGAAGAACAGTAAGGAGAGAGAAAGAAGAGAGGAGAAAACAAAGAAATGAAAGAGAATAGAGAGAAAGAAAGAGGGCGAAGTGGCTATTGAGTTAAGTTAGGAAAGGAGAAGTCCCCATTTCAAATCCAGCCGTAGACAATTTTTTTCTTTTTTAGAGAAGAAATAGAAGAGAGAAAGAGAAAGAAGATTAAGAAAATTTAGCTATAAAACTAATGATTGATTTATTCCCTAATCGACCAATAAATTCCTTTAATTTTTATAAATTCAAATTTTCCCTATTTTCTTTAAAATTTATCTATGTTATTTTAGAAATATTTATAACTTTAAATTTTTTGTAAATCATTTTATATTAAGTCAACCCCAAATTTTAAAATTTTACGATTTGACAAATAACCTTAGAAAAATAGTTTGACTCCTTTTATTATTTTCAAATTTTATTTTATAATTTTAAACCCCTCCCATTTTTCTCAAACCTATTTATTTTTTTCTTTAAAAATGTTTGAAATATTTCTTTTAACTCTATTCAAGTCCAAACATAAACTTTAAAATCTAGTAAACAATCTTCTTATTTAAAACTCTAAAACACTACCCCTTTCTGGTCTATAAAATGTTTTAAAAATACATTTTCCTATTCTAAGTTATAGGGTCTAACAAATAACCTTCCCTTTAAAACTTCAAAAATTACATTTTTAACAAATAACCTTCCCTTTAAAACTTCAAAAATTACATTTTTAACTCCTTTTGAATTTCTATATCTATTTGTTGTCTCTTTGAGTTGATTGTTTGATTTATTTTATCAAATATCGATAGATCACGACGTCAAGTTCGTAAAGGAGATCAAACTCAACCATATCGTCGACATAAATGTCCTTGCTACTATTCATGGAGAAGAAAAATTTGAGACCACTCGTTCTGAAGGCAAGTCAAACCAAGTCAAACTGTTCTTGATCATCTAGTTTAAAAACAATAAATGAACATGTTTTAAATAGTGTATTTAATTAAAAATATTTCGTGGGATGGGTTAGATAGTTATAAGCTATCATTTTATGTAGGTTTAGATATTCCTTAAGATTATGCATTTCAATATTTCATGTAAGTTTTCTAGTTCATATAGATTAATATTTAGCCCATTAGGAATACTCCATCATTTCATATGTAGGAAAGGAGAAGTTTAATATTTCATGTTATTAGATATATTCTTCTTTTCCTTAGACAACATTGTGATAGCCTGCACTAAGTATAAAATCATGAGAATAATAAAATGAGCATTATCATACGCATTAATATTTCATGCAATGGTCATATGGAATTATATTATTATTTCATACAATAGAATGGAAAATGATCCATTATTTCATGTGATAGGTAAATGAAATTCCTATCAATTCATATGACCTAAATGATTTTGGTTGTATGCCAGAAAATATAAAAACTCTTGTGTCAGAATAAGGACATAGTTTCGCCCATCCGATGGACCGGTTATACCGGCATATCATTTATATATTTCTCTCCGATCTCCCTGGGAACTCAAGAGATTTATTAATGTGCATAACAACATTGGAGATTTGTAGTGTTGGTAAAGTCTCATTGGTGGACAACTATGTAAGCAGCGCATAACAATGCCGATACTAACTAGATCGGTACCGTTTGTTAAGATAGTCCGAGGTTTCACCAAGCGGGGGCAAGTGTGTGATGAACAGCTATTAAATAGGGTGAGGACACCAATTACTGGTTAGAATTGGTGCCCCTATTAAGATAGCCCTTCAGGTCTAATTTACACATCCGAAAAGGTTAGAACTATATAAATGCTATGTTACCCTTAGTCTAGCTAATTAAGGCTAATCTACGGGTAAAGCTGGGCAAACACTGCAGGGATGATTGTATTTGAATACGCCGTACTCCCGGTCAATGGAGTTATTGAAGGGTTACACGGAAGCTACGATAGCTAATAACAAAAATTTTCTACCATGCAAACCAGGAACACTTGCAAGTAAGGGTCGATAGATCGTTACCGATTGGAGTATGCAGCGGAAATAGCCAATCAGGAGCTATCCGATCCGGAACAGTACTGGCCGATCACAGCCGATTCGCTGACAGCCGATTCCCAACAGCCGATCCGACGTAGCCAATCCGACGTAGCCGATTCCCGATGCCGGAGCCGATCCGTTCTCAGTCGACTCGCCGATTCACCCGAGCACGCTTGCCTCACTCAGATGCGCCCGACCACAGCCGATTCATAGCCGCCGAACAGCACCGCAACGTAGCATTGCCTCTACCGGTATCCACATGTCTGGGAACAGAACGCCTAACACCCGTGTGCTAGCACAAGATGCAAGGCTAGAGTTTGGCTCGGAAGTGGGGAGGGTTTCCGTGGAGATTGATCACGCCAACTTCTGAAGCCACGCGTGATCAGATTGATTCGGTTCCAATTCCCTCCTCAGCTCTCCACCCCTCACCCCTTTATATAGAGTTGCCGGTTGGGCCTAGAGGCCCATCATATCGGGACTCTATTTTGAATCGGATCCTATCCGAATCTCATAGAGTTGGCCGGCCGGACTTCGTAAGCCCATAGGACACTATCCGATCGGATCCCTATCCGATCGAGCCGTATCCGAGTCCAACTCGAATGCCTATTCTTATCCCCTTAAGCGTGCGACCCTGTAGGTTCAGGTATACTTGGTTTCGGCTAGAGTCCAACTCAGCCGACCGTCGGCTCGAGTCCAACTCAGCCGATCTGTCAATAGCGGTGCCTAGTAGCACATATTGACACCATAGTATACAAGAATATAATATCGACTCGAACCTGTAATGTGTACACAAATCTCTTTGCCTCACGATACCAATTAAGCTATAGGCAAGATGTGTGCCATCCCTTCAAGAGCTTAACCATTCACTCGAACCGTATTGGATTATTTGTCTGTTGATTGACTCCTCAGTCAACTTGGCATGGCCATGCACTTCCATAATCCATTACCTCGAGGGGCCCAGAGATATCTCTCCAAAGGAGGGAAAAATTCCATCTTGATCATTCACATTCCACTCCATGTTTCATAGCAAACCCGAAGACTACTTTTATAACTACCCAGTTACAGAATAGCGTTGGTAGTCCCAAAGTAGGCTACTACACATGTTGGAATCCATGATGATCTCAGGTCTAAGGACTTTGTACCAACACTACCTGAGACCAACTAATGGCGTATTAATTCCTGCAGTGTCTCATGGTGGGTCTATCCAACAATGTGTTCTCTAACACATGTCCACGTATATTGATTTGGTATCTCTATACCATGATCTATTCGACATGATCATCAATCAATAAACATGCCGATCTTAGAATCGTATTTGTTCCAATAATATGATATATGATCAGGGATCATTTAGAAATAGATTCATACATATGGAGTCTCATAAATAAGTCACATACTTATTGATCAATATAAGTTATCTATTTCATGGAACTGAATAACACTCGATTCATTTGTACATAAACATTGACCATGATATCCAACATCTCCATGTTGCCTCTAGGGCATATCACTAACAGTTATGTCTATGGGTGAATCTTGAATAATGGCATGAGTATTTTTCTTAAATACTATTATAAAATTGAATAATCATGTTTAAGTACATTTAGGATGAAATGGGATATAGAATTTATTTCACGCTTTATATTCCCAAATGTATATATAAATTATTTTCCAAAAGAGTAGGTTATATCATTATGCTAGGAATCTTTATAATTCATTTCTCTTGTCGATATAGGATGCATATTTCTATGAAATTGTATCTAGTTTGGCTTGCTGAGTACCATCAGTGTTCACCCTTGCATATAACAACTTCAGAAAACACCAAAGCCAAAGAAGAACACGTACTCTAGGCCGACTCTATACTCGGGCTATCCCTGTGAAAGTGTTGTGACTTTTTGTATTGTATAACTTGTATTAGTATGCTATGAGTTTGTAATAATAAACGAAGTTTCTCTGTCTGTACTATTTCACGCATAACCGGACTCCTGGGAGATTATGGAGATTATGTGGTATTGTGAGAGTTTACCTCTTCGGAGGAGACTCCACATGTATTTACAAATATATATTGCATAATATATAAACAAGCAGCAAGCAGCAGGATCAAAAAAAATTTTTAAAAAGAAAAAACTTTTAGTCCCGGTTGGTAACACCAACCGATACTAAAGATAGTGGAGCTGGCCACGTGACGCCGCAATCTTTAGTCCTGTTTGGTGCTACCAACCGGAACTAAAGATGAATCTTTAGTCTTGGCTTTTTTAACTGGGACTAAAGAAAAATATTTTTAGTCTCAATTTTGTTGTCCCATTTTATAACCCGAGACTAAAGAGGGTTACAAACCGTGACTATACACGGTTTCCTCAGTAATGACCTAACGAAAGATCGGGCACCCCGTTGCCATCATTACGCTCTAGGAGAATACATTCCTAGCTAATTGCATCCAATGGTAACAAACATGTGTCTGGCTCATGAATAACAACAACATCGATGCCCTTGTCAAGTTCATACTTTGTTTATTCAATATTTTGGTTTATGGCGTGGGTTCTACACACCATCAGTATTCACAATAAGACGCCATTAGGTGAAGCACAGCTACTTGCCCTAATGGCGCAAGGTCTAGCGACGTCGGCATGGCGGCCCTTGCTGCCACTAGTGGAGAATCGATTTTTGCGTGCGGACCGAAAGATATCTTCCCGTGCGGAAGGCCTTCCCGCACGCACGAGATGGTCTGCGAAAATAAAATTTTCGCGTGCGGGCGGCCTAGCCGCACGAGAAAATCTATTATCCTATGCGGGCAGCTTAAGAGGCCCGCACGGGAAGATCTATTATCCCGTGCAGGCCACTTAAGCTGCCCGCACTGGATAATAGATTTTCCCGTGCGGACGAATTAAGTGGCCTGCACGGGAAGATACATCCGTCCTATATTACATATTGAATTATTGAATTATTGAATTAAATCGACAATTAATATCACATCACAAATTGCACAAAAATAATTTCACATTATCACAATTTTACCAAAATTTCACATGTATAATTTTACAACAAATTTTACAACATTTACAACAAACTTTAAAATGCATGATGCGACGGCGGTAGATGTGGCGGTCGGTGTTGCCGGCGGTGGTGCACAGCGGAGGAGGTGGCCATGGTGGACGAGGCGGTCGCGGTCGGACGAGGCGGCGGTGGAGGCTGACGGTGGACGAGGCGATCGTGGTGGACGAAGCGGCCACGGTCGGAGGAGGCGGCGGTGGAGGCTGGCGATGAAGGCCGGCGGTGGACGAGGCGGCCGCGGTCGGTGGAGGAGGCGGTCGTGGTCAGTGGAGGGCGGAGGAGGAGGCAGCAGTGGAGGAGGCCGACGGAGGAGGAGGCGGCGGCGGCGGCGGTGGAGGTAGCAGGTCAATGAGGAAGCCGCGGTGCTAGAAAATTTCTCGGGAGTTAGAAAATTTCGGAGCCCACATGCACCTATATAAGCGGTGGTGATCATCGCGTGCAGGCGGCTTAAGAGTCCGTACAGAAAGATAGTTTTTTCGTGCAGGCTGCTTAAGCCGTCCACACGGAAAAACTATCTTTTCATGCGGGCGGCTTAAGCGGCCCACATGGAAAAATTATCTTTTTGTGCGGGCTCTTAAGCGGCCCGCACGGAAAAACTATCTTTCCATGCGGGCTCTTAAGCCGTCCGCATGCGATAATCTATAAACATTTAGAGAGAGACTACAAAAATTATAATAATATCTAAATTTGGTCAAAAAATTCTATAAATCGACATGACAATTTAATTTTTTTCCCATAATACTGTCATAAAAAATTCAGTCAGTTTTCATCAAGTGAGATTATATATTGTTCATAAATGGCTACACCCTCTATAATAGTTTATGAACTATAAATTTCAATGTTTATATACCTTATAAGCAGCTATGAACTTGTATATTACTCAAATTGTACATAACCTTACCATTAACTCATTATCACAACATATGAAGTTATATTGCGCCACTTGTGTTGTGGAAAAATATTTTTTTCTATTCTTTAAGTAATAACCCTTTTTTGGAAAAAATTTGATCTTTTATTTTTATTTTTTAATAATTTTTCTTGATTTAGGAGCACACGAGAGGTAACCATAGAAAATTTGAGCGTAAACAAGCGAAAGTCGTGCCCTGAGGAAAATTTGGAAGACATGCTCGAATTGAAAAAAGCTTCCAGCTCGAAAAGGCAACCTTCTGAGCCATTTTTGGGAAAAATAAAATCGCCGAATGCGGCGAAGATGCGACGAACACATCCAAAATTATTTTCTGATCAATTTTCATATATGGAACATCTCGATCGGAGTCCGTATGCGAAAGTTATGATTGATTTAAAAACCGACTACGAGTTAGAGGATAAAACAAGAATAATGTGCGTAAAAACTTGTTACACGCGCACAAATTATATTATATATAAAGTGGGAGCCACTCTGTTATAGTTTCATCCAAATGAACTCTAAGTTTCAAGCTTATATACCTTATAAAAAGCTATGAACTTATATGCATCTCAAATTTATACATAACCTTAACATTCACTCATTATCACAACATATGTTATATTGCCACTTGTGTTGTGGAAAAAATATTTTCTATTTGATTCTATCCCATATACAAGAATTAGATAAAGAATTCAATAGGTTTATAGACAATTAAAACCTTACATCGCTAAATTGGTTTATAAAAATACATGGGCATCATCCCGTGTGGCCCACTTAAACGACCGCACGGAAAATGGATTATCCCGTGCGGTCCCTTAAGTGGGCCGCACGAGATAGTGTGGCATTATTCCGTGCGGTCCACTTAAGCAACCGCACAGGATAATTCATTTTCCCGTGTGGTCGCTTAAGTGGACCGCACGGGATAATGCATCTTTGATTTTTTCAGGCGCGGTCACTTATGGCTCGTCTGGAACCTATCGAGGGCCTCATCCAGAAAAATCGTTTCTCCAGTAGTGATGCTATGCATGACCTCATCAATATAAAAAAGGAAAACAGGAGCTGGCAAGGGGTGGCCATAGGCACAGCTGGTCTCGCCTTGTGAACATGCACCTCCGGAGAGATGTGACGCGACAAAGAAAAGCATTACAAATCGGGGCATTCTTTTGACGAGCCATCCGTGTAGGGCTAACGTGACTCCTTTTGGATGACTCATCTTTAACGATTTAAAAAGTATTCTGTTTAAGATATGACTATCAAGGATGACCCATCACCGATATAAGGCTATCTTTTGTCAGGTCATAGTTGTAACACGTCCGGATGACCTATAGTGGAACACAACCATGCCTCATCACAGATAATATGTCATCTGTGATGGATGCAATGAGATGACTCGATAAAGATGAGAGCACTTATCCTTGAAGAGTGATGGTTACAAACCGTCATGGATGAGGAAAAATTCAAATTATTGATTTTTGAGACATGCCCTATATTAAAGTTGTAGATCTCGACGAGATCTTTAACTTTAAAACTGACACTTTTTGAATTTGAGATAATTTATATGTCCGAATATGCATTGTAAGTGGTGAGATATATTTTGAAAAATCTTTCAAATGATCTCGGACAGAGACATGCCCTGTATCAAAGTCAAAGAATTTGATGAGATCTACAACTTTATAATTGACAATATTTTTATTCGAGATTGTTTTCATCCCCAAATATGTGTTATAAGTGATATTATCTATTTTCAAAATATTTTTTGAATTTTTCAAACAACCTTGGATGAAGACATACCCTACACTAACTTTAGAGCTCGATGAGATCTGGAACGTTATAATTGGAAGTGTTCTCATTTAAAATCATCTAGAGTTTTGAATTTGTGTTTCATATTTGGATAAGAATAGTTAAAAGAATAACATCTAAAGACTTACCAACATGTGATCTATATGTGAGATGGTAAGTTTGATTTACATGTATTAGGAGGTCTTAGATTTGAATTCTACTTATGACATGCATACACAGATGATTGCTATCGGTAACGGTTGTCAGCCCGATACAAATGAGTTTTCACGTCACTGACTAATAATTCATGAGTTTTCACGTCACTGACTAATAATTCACGACGAAGTCATTCACCAATATAAAGAAGAGTTTCTGCCCGACACAGTGACCTGATCCGCAATAGTGACAGCAACTGCAGCTCGATTTGAGAAAAATCACTCAAGCCGCATCGGTGCATGCATTGAGATTTGAAGGTCACGAATTCGACGAGAGAGTAAGTGGAATCAGAAGGACGGTTAACAGTTGGCACAACCTAGTTTAGTTCTTTGGAGGGGGCGTGCGCTTATACGAAGGTAGATAGCTAGTTGGTGGCAAAGCCGCAGCATAGGCCGTGGAGGTTATTGCAAAGAGCGTCCTCACCTGGATGCTGTTCACAACAACGTCCACATCTAGACGCTACAGGAAACAGCGTCCTTCCTATTTTTATAAATGTCAGCTTTGATTTTCTAACTAATTAATTCTGGTGCTATTGATTACTACTATGGTAAAAAAATTGGGCATTGTTGGGTCCAGCCAAATCGATTGGATAGGGCTATCCACGTTTTGTTCTTCATGACATGGCATATTATGGTTGGTTGGGTGGGTTTAACATTTTTTATTAACGAGCTTCAAATGAGTTCTCTACCCAGCTTGTTGGAGAGGAAATACTGTAAATGTCGTTAATACCGTCCAGCTTGTCGGAGAGAGGATGTAGAGATTTGGGAAAGCGTGGTGCGGAGGATGCTTTCTTAACTTGGATATAAATTGAATATTGAGTCGAATATAAATTTCTGTACTAAATTGCAAGTCTTAGAAACTGGAGTATCCCTAACTTGGATGAGGTTGAAAAGGGAATATTTCAACAATTTAGGTTAAAATAGCATCCAGTTGTACAGTTTCATAGTTTGAGTTCAATTTGTATGGTTTCATGAATGTTTTAAGTTGTAAAATCATTTTGCTAAATAAACTCCACCACCCTTCCAATAGTCGGGCATCACATGAAAAATTTAAATGTCGAAGGTAGCTATTGTTTGGGGACGTCGGTTTTATTGGTGGTGACCGGTGTATATTGAGGTTTAAAGCTTTCTTTGTTCTTCTCATTCCATCGGACCGATGCCAAATTTTGGACAACTCTCCGCATTCTGCAACTGACAAGGGTGTCAGATAAAAGAACATGCTAAAAATGAACACTACTGATAAGTACCGATATGTATCGGCAAGAAGGTGGCCTGATCTTCACGACAGTAGGTTTACGAAAAAACATAACTTGCTGTGAACAGCAGGTAACTAGTTTTATATCTGACCAAGGTTGGTTGTGACCAAGCGTCGGGGAGAGAGGCACCGAAACCTTGAGGACTTTGACTCGATCTCCGAACAAACACATAACCACAAACTGGGACTAATCCACACAATACGGTGCAGCCGAACAGAAACCGTATGATGAGAACATCACTCCTTAGGATATACATAACAATCCTCCATTGGACATTCAAGGTCCAATCACAAGAGCTCGTACGAAACAATTGAATTTACAGGTGAGCTCGTTTCTAAGTTTCTCTTTATATGATTTTCTGAATAGATTGCTACCTAATAATTATCTTATGATTAGGAATGATGGAGAAGACAAGGAGACACTTAGAGAGGGGCTTAGAGGCGTGGAGGATCAGCAAGGGAGTTCATGTCAAGATGAAGGCCTGAACCAAGTCGACTTCGAGTATGTTTCGGAGTCCAGGACCATTCTGCACTAAAACGGGTGCCCAGGTCGCATATGTGCTCGGATTGGGGCGTTCTTTATATGGATGGCAAGTTAAGTAGATAACCTTTCCAATGGTTCTGGTGCCAAGTCTAAATTCATCCTAAGTCATCAGGAATCAACCGAACAAGTTGACGTCCAAAATCTGTCCCAGTGTTGCGTCATCGTATTTGGGCCTTTGGGCCGTGTATCATGTGGGAACCCATTAGGGTTGCGTCTAGGGGTCTTTGCACGCCCCTAAACTCCATATATTCGTAGCTGTCGCTACCTAGGGTTTTGGGTTTTGCTTAGATTAATCTGTCAAGAGAAAGTTTCGTCGTTCCTTTGGTTTGTGAGACCCCAACTTGTGAGTTTAATCATATATTCATAATTTTGGTTGCAATCTTTCTTTCTTGTTTGTGTTCTTCAATTCGCAAGCAGGGATTAGCCTTCTTGGCGAGGTCGACCGTGCGATGCTGGTCGATAACCTGAGGAGAAGTGGTGCTGTGATTGCGGGGCTCAAGAGCGTGTATTCGTTCAGAAGCCGGATCGACTTGTGTCGCGATTCCACCAAATCGAGTGATTATCAGAACCTTTCGAAAGATCGGGACCCTTGTCCACATCAAGTGGTATCAGAGCTTTAGGTTTACCGTCAGGTTCGCTCTTACCCTAGATTAGTTTTTGATTTCGCCATTATCCTAGAGTCTACAAAAAAGCCAAAAAAATTACAGTTGATAGTTTTTCCCCATCCCAGACAGTGTTTAGCCCTTGCATAATTCGATTTCAGAGTCCGTAGTGTTGAGTCTGAGTCCTAGTTTAAGTTCTTTGTTGCTGGTTTAGTGCGTGTTTTAGTCTAGTCGTGTGTTTTCCCTTGTAACCCTAGCCACCACCTTTCATCCTATGTGCTAGGGTTCATCCTTTGAAAACTGTTTCTGCCATCATAAACACCAACCAAGATCACACGCAACGCCATAACACTTTTACGTACTCCGCTGCCACCATATCCATCTCCACCATAAAACCGATTTGATTATATCCCCTTCTGGAAAACCTAGTCGGAAGCCCAATCTTCAAACAGTCATAACTTTCGCATACGGACTCGAAATCAGGCAAAAATTAACTTTTCGGACAAGAGAAAAAATTTTACATCCGATTTTGGTGAAACCAGATTTCTGAAATTTGGCTTACAAAATTATATGTTCGACCTCTAAAGTTTCTGCATGTTCTTTTTAAGTTTCTACAGAAAATTCCATAGGCCACATTTTAACTCCGTTTGAGCTTAAGCTTTGAGGTGTGCCTATTCTTGTGCTCCTGGTTGACAAAAAAAGAAAAAAACAAAAAAGTTGATTTCTACTAGTGTCTCAGGCTCACGTTGTGCTCCGTCGAGCCTCTAGCCTTGCGCAGTATTACTGGTTTTGCTGAATTTCGCCGAAGTTTGCCTTGTCCGTGTTTCCTTGATTTTCTTGCTGTTACCCCTGTCATACTTGCTCCTTCCTTGTTACCACAACTATTCTAGGACACAAACAGACCAACAACTAAGGCGGGTAACTTGGGATTTTTATTCAGCATTATTATCTGTCATTGAATTGTGTACCACTGACATATTTTTTATTCAACCTTCCTAGCTCCACATGCTACTTCTGGATAGCACAGGTTTTTGATCCTTGCAATCGCTGCCTACGCCTTCCTCCAGGTATCCTTTGCCTTTGCTGGTAAGAACCTTATAAGAGCTTGGTAAGGTGCTCCATTTTGCTGAATTGTTGAGAGGCCCCACTATACCTACGTAGTAGATTATTATGGATAACCTTCACTGTTTGTTGCTGTTTTCTGTGTTTTCGATGGCAGGTGACAATGATGAGAGGACTCCCAAGGATTTCAAGGAGTGTGTCAGTCAAGAGTAACTACAATCTATTGTAGAAAACGCTCACAAAGAGATGAAGGAGGCAGTCACCAGGGCTATCACTGAAGCCCTCATTGAACTCGATCTCAGCAACTACATGGAGAGGTTGGACAAACGAGTGTCCACGCTTCCTGATCAGGTTGCTGCATTGGAGACGTGACAACCAACCAATGAAGGTGTGAGCGGCAATAACACCGGAGGTCATTTGCCAGAAGACACGGTGTATGATTCCAGTGACAATATTGATGAACAAGCTACAAGGCAAGCACGGCTATGACGTCGTGTTCGCACAAACCGCACAAGTATGGGTGGCGCTCCAAATCACAACCACCATCAAGGTAATAATAATCGTGCGGCCGATGATCCTTATGCTAAGGTTAAGTTTAAACTACCATCTTTCTCTGGTTATTATGATGTCGAGCGATACTTTGATTGGGAGATGACAGTAGAACAAAAGCTTAGTGTCCACCTTGTGCCTGAGCAACATAGAGTAAGACAAGCCACTAGTGAGTTTAAAGATTTTGCCATCATTTGGTGCAGAGGGTGCTTTACCTACTACTTGGGAAGAACTTAAGGTAGCTATGCGCAATAGATTTGTTCCTCCTTCTTATCATAGAGATTTACGCAAGAAACTAATGCTAGAACAAGGGGATAAATCTGTACAGGATTACTATGGTGAGCTACAAAAGGGATTGGTGCGTTGTAGCATAGTGGAGGGGACCGAGGATGCTATTTGTTATTTTTATTTGGCTTTGAGGGTTGAAATTCAGAACATAGTTGATTATAAGAAATTTAACACTATTAACCAGTTGTTTCAGTTTGCTATGCTTGTAGAGAAGGAATTGCAGGGGCATGATCAGCAGGGCAAGAACAAGGTGAGTACGTCCACTCTGTGCACGATGCCACCTTTGGGGTTGACCAAGGCCACCTCTTTCCGGGCACCCCCACCAGCGAGCAAGCGACCAGCTGCTCTGGAGTTTCTACAAAGCCAAAACCACCTCCCCCACGACCCATAGACTCAGGTAAAAGTTCTTCGCAGGTACCCACCAAGAGTGCCTCATCTATCGCTTCGACGGGGCGCACCCCCAACATTCAGTGCCATCGCTGCCATGGATTTGGCCATGTGCAGAAAGATTGCCCTTGTCAATGGGCATACATTACCATGGAAGATGGCTACATCAGCACCTCCGACGTTGAAGATGAGGAAGAAGAAGAAGAAGTTGATGCTGAGGATGGCGAAGTCCTTGATCGTGAGGATACGGCGGCCTACATGAACATCATTGTACAGTGGGTGCTCAACACACAGGTATAGCAACCTGATAGGTTGCAATGCCATAATCTTTTCCAGATTTTCTTCGTCATCAACAATCGTCTTGCACGTTGTTAACGACCAAATTTGGTAAGCAAATTATCATATGTGGATCTGAAGACGAAGCTGACATGGAGAGAGTTGAGTTCTTTCAAAAAGTGCGCTCCAAGTAATGACCGAGTCGGTTAAGGAGTTTGTCGGTTGGTAATCGAATCGGCTAAGGTGACTGTCGGTTGATACCAAATTGGACAAGGATAGCTGATGTAGCCGATTTCGATGAGGACAGTTGGTGGACCAATCTTGAGGAAAAGATGTTGGAATTAGCTTCGGATTCGTTTAAAGTGCTTCAGAGATATTGCCATCTATGTTAGTCCTAAAAAGGCAATTGTATTTATTAATTAGGATATTTTGTATATTTTCCTTATAGATAATGTCGGTTTACACATATTTGTAATTTGATCTATAATAGGGATAGGAATCGTGTCTATTACGGACTCATCGTGTAATTGGGTATAAATACAACCCAAGACCCTGTAATCAAAGAAGAATCACACAATCAATACAACTTTGGCGCATCGCCACCTTTTTCCTTTAGTAGTTTTGATGAGTTTTTGCTTCTAGTTGGGTTGCATCGTTTGATCTTCAGTGAAAAGGTAATTCTTGTCACAGCGGTTTATGTTATTGAGATTAGTGTTTCCATCATCATGATACTCTAATCCTATCTTCATAGTCCACACAGTTATCATATATACTGTATAATTTAAATCGATATTGTGGTCTAAACCCTAATCGGCTAGCATCAAGCGCTAGATGATAACTGATAGGTTTAGATTTTAATATTAATCTAGATTATATAGTATATCTACCATCTTGAAAGGTGTTCATAGGATCCTATAGATCCTATGCTTCTTTTGGTACTTAGTGCTGCATCGGTTAGGTTCGATCAATTAAGTCGCCTCTAGAATCATAACAGATCTATCTTGTTTTATGATCATTCTTACAGATAGTGTCGGAGTTTCAGCAAATCTTATATGTTTTAACTGTCTTGTATGTTTTACATTTACTTGATATGTTAAAGCTGCCCTTTATATTAAGATCTCTCTATAATTAAATATATTAAGATTGTAATCGATCTGTTATCTTAGTATATGATCGATCCATGTTTAAATATTTAGCTAGTAGTGATATCTTAGTATAAAGTGATATCTGAGTACTAGCCGATACACATTAAATCTATGACATTGGTTATGATTGAAATATATACATAATCTGCATATTGGAACACTTTTAGATTTAGTGGTTTATACTGTCTTGGTACACTACCGATCTATCCCAATCACTTAGTGTAAACGTGTTTTGATATCTGGATTATGTATTACGAATATCTTCAGCCGATAAATTAGATTTGATTATCTCAGCCGATTTAGTGTACACCGCATCGGCTTAACACTAGACGATACGTCATCGGCCACCAGCCGATCGGCTATCGTTTGCAAGCTAATGTTTTTCGTTGTTTCTTGTTGATTGCAGGATCAAATCAATTGGCACGCCGACGAACCTTGAACCAACAATTTGGACCTGCACTAGAGTTAAGCAGATCTCTTAGGCCCATGCGTGGGAAATTTTCTCATGAACACGCTTTTGGCACGCCCGGTGGGACCAAAGATCACAAACCAGGCACAATGGTTGACATCAAGACTTCTGATGTTGATCCGAAAAACATCATTCCGATCACCATGGATAAGTTGACGCCAGAGCAGAAGGCCGAGCTTGAGGAGATCATGAACAACCTGCAGAGTCAGTATCTCCACTCCTTTACCCAAACTCGGTCTGGTACGGTCGTCCAGAGATACAAAGTGAAATTGCCAGCTGATGACGAACCCGAGACTAGTTCTGACAAGGGCAAAAAGCCTCAGGAGGTCAAGCAGGAGGAAGCCCTAGAGCTCAACAATTTGCAAGACAGGATTGATTATGTTGTCCATCATGCTTTGATCAACCAATCTGGAATACTGGTCAATACTATCATGCTTTCATCAACCAATCTGGAATACTGGTCAATACCCTTAATAACCTAATTAGCACAGTAGTGGATTCCAAGATTGCCGAGCATCAAGCCAGGGGCCCAATCTTCCTCCCTGATGGGAAATTTCCTTAGTACATGACCTTGGCAACAGATGGACTGCCGACTGCCTCAGGCCTTCCTCCACCTCAGCCGACGGTTCCAGCATCAACCCCTTTGAAGCCAATCATCCCGCCGTCGGCACAAAAGCAACCAGAATTCAGCCCCATCTTGATATCCAGGCAACAATCTCAGCAGATTGGACATGAGATCCCTCATATCACTCAAGAGCAGGTTGCTGCCATGTTCATCGTGAATCGGCTACCTCCGCAGCCGATTCCAAAAGTGTCGATAGGCTCTTACCCGCCAAATTTCCTACAACAACCTGTCGGCTTTCAGCCTCTTCATGATCAACAGCCTCCCATGATGCACCAATCTCCCCAGCATTATCCGAGAGGCAACTTTAATCAGCACTATCAGTCTCATTCGCCTCGGATGCAGTATCGGCAAGGACCACTCCAGTTCGATCAACACGAGCGGATGCAGCAACAAGCACAGGACGTGCCTCAACAAAACAAGCCTTGGGTGGACTTAATAGCCGACGTGATGAGAGAGCAATTCGGCCTCAAACCCAAGGACACAGGAAAAATGTATCGGTATCCTTATCCTGAGTACTTTGAGAGGGTTCCATTGCCCAACCGATACAAAGTACCAGATTTTTCCAAATTCTCAGGGCAGGGCAATGTTTCTACCTATGAGCACGTTAGCCGACTTTTAGCCCAGTGTGGAGAGGCATCGGTTACAGACACCCTGAGGGTTAGGCTTTTTCCCCTCTCACTCTCTGGATCGGCCTTTACTTGGTTTTCTTCGCTTCCATACAATTCTGCACAGAGTTGGGCCGATTTGGAGAAGCAGTTTCATCGGCACTTCTACACCGGCATCCATGAGATAAAGCTGTCCAATTTAACAGCCATCAGGCAGAAGCACAATGAATCAGTCTAGGATTATATCCAAAGATTTAGGGACATGAGAAATCGGTGCTATAGCCTAGTTTTGTCGGACTCACAGCTAGCCGATCTTGCTTTTCAGGGTTTGTTAACACCCATCACGGAGAGATTCTTGGCTTAGGATTTTGAAAGCTTGGCACACTTGGCACAAAAGATCACTGCCCATGAGCAAAGTTTCCAGGAGGCCAAGAAGGCCTTTAAGAAGGTTAGCCACATTGCCTACGCCTTTGACTCTGATTCGACTGACAATGAAACCAAAGTGGCAGCAGCTGATTGGGCTAGAAACAAGAAGGTAATAACTTGCCAGTGGGTGAAGAATTTGGCTAAGGAGGAGAAATACGATTTGACATAACCAAAGCTGATAAAATCTTCAATCTAATGCTTCGGGAGAAACAGATCCAACTTCCAGCCAATCACGTCATTCCATCGGCTAAGGACTTGAAAAAGAGAAAGTACTGCAAGTGGCACAACACCGGTTCCCATACCACGAACGACTGCAAGGTGTTTCGTCAGCAAATCCAGTCGGCTATATCAGCTAGAAAAATTAAGTTTGAAGGTCCAAAGAAGCCGATGAAAGTTGATGAGAATCCTTTTCCCGTTAACATGGTTTATGCCAGCCGTCGATCAGCCGATCATCATCCCCGAAAAATAGATAGCTTAGTCAAATTCATGAAGGGACATGAAGAGAAGGAGATGGGCAGAGTCTACAAAGTGCATCCAAGAAAACATGATCGGCAGGAAGAGGCTTACCATCGGCAACATGATGGCTTCGATCCCCATTAGAGCGGTGAATTATTTAGGTTTTGCTGGAATCAGGGGTTGAGACTGCCATCACTCCAAGACTGTCTAGCGTGCGGTGGTTATGGATATGAGCATGCTTAGAGCTCCAGCCGATTGCCGCCCAGAAAGAATCGACCGAGTTAGACGAAACATCCTGTGCACCAAAGGTTGGGCCCAATCCATGAAGATTTCTTTCAGAAGGACTTCAAGGATGATGAAGAACAAGCTGTCAACCCGCAATGGTGCCCCTCCGACACTTTTACAAAGACCCAGAAGCGGAAGGTGCAATGGTTAAAGAGCGAGGGTCGGCTGAAAGAGGTCCAAGCCGAAATCAACTATCGACTAAAAAAGAAGGAACAAGAACGCCCAAGGAAGCAATGGCGCATAAAGAACAATGTCGTTGCACCCGATGAAGACCAAGCCGACCAGGCAAAGAGAAAGGCCAAGGGAAAGGTTGTGGCTTCTGCATCGGTTAAGATGGTTTTTGTGTTACCAACCGAATTTGAAGCGGCCCAAGCCAATGCAGACGTTGTAGAGGAGTCATCGGCAAAACTTGTGTTGTCCCCGAAGCAAGCGATCTTTGAAAAGCCAGAAGGGATAGGACATCATCATCTTAAGCCCCTCTATGTCAAAGGATTTATCAATGGGAGACCGATGTCAAAAATGCTAGTTGACGGGGGAGCCGCCGTCAATCTAATGCCCTATGCTACTTTTAGAAAGCTAGGCAAGGGTGCCGATGATCTCATAAAGACAAACATGGTCCTCAAGGATTTTGGCGGGAACCCATCTGAGACCAAAGGGGCTCATAACGTTGAGTTGACCGTCGGCAGTAAGACAGTGCCTACCACCTTTTTTGTCATCAACGGAAAGGGGTCATACAGCCTGCTGCTAGGGAGGGATTGGATCCACACCAGTTGTTGCATTCCCTCTACCATGCACCAGAGCTTGATCCAATGGCAAGGCAACAAGATTGAAATTGTTCCAGCCGACAGGTCAGTAAACGTAGCCGATGTCGATTTAACACTTTGGGAGATCGACGACATCGATTGCTTGTCCGACAAAGTTTGGGAGGCTGATTTTCTAAAGGTGTCTGATTCTACTATACAACCAATTGGAGACGAACAACCTCAATTATTACTTTGAGGGCGTCGTGGAGGGCTCAAGTGTCTACACCAAGGACACCATGGACGATCTCCATGGCAAGCTAGGGCAAGGTTTTATGTCGGCCGACAAGCTTGAAGAGGTTGATATAGGTCCAGGAGATAGGCCTAGGCCGACATACATTAGTAAAAATTTGTCTTCTCATTTTAGAACCAAGCTCAATGATTTGTTAAAGAAATATAAAGATTGTTTTGCTTGGGTTTATTTTGAGATGCCAGGTCTTAGCCGATCGATTGCGGAACATCGGCTCTCTATTAAGCCAGCATATCAGCAATACAAACAGCCTCCCAGGAGATTTAAAGCCAATATGTATGGCGCGGTTAAGGCCGAAATTACTCGACTGTATGATGCTAGTTTTATTCGGCCATGCCAATACGCTGAGTGGGTTTCGAACATAGTCCAAGTAATCAAGAAGAACGACAAGCTCAGGGTGTGTATCAATTTTTGTGATTTAAATAAAGCTACCCCTAAGGACGAGTACTCCATGCCAATTGTCGATTTATTGGTTGATGTAGCTTCGGGGCATAAAATCATAAGTTTTATGGATGACAATGCTGGTTATAATCAAATCTTCATGGCTGAGGAAGACATTCATAAGAGTGCTTTTAGGTGCCCTCGTGCAATCGGCTTATATGAATGGATTGTTATGACGTTTCATTTAAAAAATGTTGGGCTACTTATCAGAGAGCCATGACCTATATTTTTCATGACTTAAATCAGCTTCTTGGTTGAAATCTACATTGATGATGTGGTCGTCAAATCAAAAGAAGTTGAAGACCACATAGCCGATTTAAGGAAGGTATTGGAGAGAACGAGGAAATATGGCTTGAAGATGAATCCTACCAAATGTGCTTTCGGCATACCGGCTGGGAAATTTCTTGGTTTTCTTGTTCATGAGAGGGGGATTGAGGTGACACAAAGAAGTGTTAATATAATCAAGAGTATTCAACCTCCATAGGACAAGAAGCAGCTACAATCTCTGATCGGTAAGGTAAATTTTATCAGGCGTTTCATTGCTAATTTATCTTAGAAGATGGAGTCGTTCACGCCTTTGCTAAGGCTAAAAGCCGATATAGAGTTTACTAAGGGGGTAGCAGCAGAAAGCTTTGGACAACATCAAGGATTATTTAAGCTCCCCTCCAGTTTTGATTCCTCCACAGAAGGGAGTACCTTTTAAGTTGTATTTGTCAGCCGATGAAAAGTCAATCGGCTCAGTTTTAATCCAGGAGTTTGAAGGCAAGGAAAGAGCAATATTTTATCTTAGCATAAGACTTTTGGATGCAGAAACAAGGTACTCCCCTGTGGAAAAGTTGTGCTTGTGCTTATATTTTTCTTGTACAAAGTTGAGTCATTATTTATTATCCAACGAGTGCACCATTATTTGCAAAGCCGATGTAGTCAAGTACATGCTATCGGCTCCAGTTTTAAAGGGGCGAGTTGGGAAGTGGATTTTTGCCTTGACAGAATTTGACCTAAGGTATCAAGCACCCAAGGCAGTCAAGGGACAAGCTATAGCCGATCTCATTGTTGAACACTGAGATGATTCAATCGGCTCGATCAACATGGTGCCTTGGACATTGTTTTTTGACGGAACAGTTTGCACTCATGGCAGTGGCGTTGGCTTGGTAATATCACCCAGGGGGCAAGTTTTGAATTTTCTTATACTATTTCTCCTTACGCTACAAACAATCAAGCTGAATACGAAGCAGTCCTCAAGGGTCTACAACTTTTGAAAGAGGTTGAAGCCGATGATGTGGAGATCATGGGTGACTCCTTGTTGGTCATCAGCCAATTAGCAGGAGAATATGAATGCAAGAATGACACGTTGATGACCTACAATCAAAAGTGTCGAGAATTGATGGATAGCTTTCGGCTAGTGACCTTCAAACATATCCCTCGAGAGCAGAATGTTGAGGCAAACGACTTTGCTCAAGGGGCATCAGGCTACAAGCCGATGACCGAAGATGTGGAAGTTGAAGTTGCAGCAATCACAGCCGATGATTGGAGGTATGATGTTTTTAAATATTTGTAGAATCCTTCTCAATCGGCTTCGAAGAAATTGCGTTATAAGGCTTTGAGATATGTTTTGCTCGACGACGATCTCTACTATTGGATGATTGATGGAGTGCTACTCAAATGTTTGAGTTCCGATCAAGCAAAAGTTGTAATGGGAGAAGTGCATGAAGGAATTTGTGGTACTCATCAATCGGCTCGCAAGATGAAATGGTTACTTCGGAGAGCTGGGTATTTTTGGCCGACGATGCTGGAAGATTGTTTCAATTATTACAAGGGATGCCAAGATTGTCAGAAATTTGGAGCGATCCGACAAGCACCAGCGTCGGCTATGAATCCTATTATCAAGCCTTGGTCGTTCAGAGGATGAGGAATTGACATGATCGGCCAGATTAATCTACCCTTGAGTAAAGGACACAAGTTTATATTGATGGCAACTGATTATTTCACAAAGTGGGTGGAAGAAATTCCCTTGAAAAAAGTTGATTTCGGAGACGCAATCGAGTTTGTCAAAGAATATATCATTTACCAATTCGGCGTCCCTCAGACAATTACAACTGATCAGGGATCTATCTTTATCTCAGATGAGTTTGTCCAGTTTGCAGAAAGTATGGGGATTAAGTTGTTAAATTCTTCACCATATTATGCACAAGCTAATGGACAGGTGGAAGCATCCAATAAAAGTTTGATCAAACTGATAAAGAGGAAGATCTCTGAATATCCAAAGTAGTGACACAGCCGATTGGTCGAATCATTGTGGTCTTATCGGATGGCTTGTCATGGGTCAATCCAAGTACCTCCTTACAAATTGGTCTATGGGCATGAAGCTGTACTGTCGTGGGAAAGTGTCATCGGCTCAAGAAGGATTCAATTGCAAGACGAGTTGACAGCCGATGATTATCACAACCTAATGGTGGATGAATCGAAAGACTTGGTTTTATCCAGAATACGTGCTTTGGGAAAGGTGACTAGGGACAAAGAAAGGGTTGCTCGTCATTGTAACAAAAAAGTTATAACAAGAAAGCTAGTTTGGAAATTGATATTGGCAATTGGTACTAGAGATAATAAATTCGGCAAGTGGCCACCTAACTGAGAAGGGCCCTTTAAGATCCACAAATACGTTTCCAAGGGGGCTTACAATCTAGAAGGATTAATGGAGAGGTGTTTGGAAGGGCTTTAAATGGAAAATATTTGAAGAAGTATTATCCCAATATATGGATTAACTCATGATTCAGCTGTATTGAGCCGACATAGTAGCTGATGTGTTTACATCGCCTTTAGATGGCAGATTTCACGTGTTGTCCTTGAGTCATAATTTTTTACCAATGATTGGTTGACATTGTAAAATTAGGGGGGCATATATACATGCACAAGTGAAATTAGGTGGACCTCAAAAATTTTGTGGACTTCGAAAAATCTACAGAAATATTACAAGTGTTTGTGGGAGTTCACAAAATGTCTAAGTCCTGAACTATTACAACCAGCTTAACGAGATAGAAAGTCATTTGTGGCTGATATTGCTTTGCACCGGACTTGATCAACTTCTTCTATGGCCTTAGCATCGGCTGCGTCGGTTCCCGAGATTGGCTTCAAAGCTTTTGTGAGATCTGCCAGATTTTTTATGGAGGCCTTCAGCTTCGACTTTTGATCCTCGATGGCTTTTGGGAGATTAGCAATGCGATATTCTTTCGACAATATGTCGACATCAAGCTTGGCAAGCTCGGCTAGCAATTCTTCCCTCCGCTTGCGCAGCCGATAGAGATTGGTATTGGGCTCGGTCATCATCTCATCCAGCTTGGCCTTCTCAGCAATGATTGCTTGCCGATTGGCTTCGACAGTTGCCTCTAGGGCTTTCTTTTCTCGCCGATCGGCTAATCTTTACATGGCCCTTTCAAATTTGTGCCGATGAAGCTCGAGGTAGGCAGCCAGAGAGATAGTGTCAGCCAATTGATCTGGGAGTCGGTCTTGGATTTCTTCAAGCATTCCCCTTATTGCTCTATAGTCGGTGACAAGGAAGGCAAGGGAGCACTCCAGACGCTTGGCTATATCTGATAAAGTCGCCCTCGGGTCATCGGCTATAGGAGCTAAGGTCTTGTTGGTATCTCCTTCGTCATCCACGAACTCCTTGATGTCAAATGGAAATAGATCGGCGAGAGTCTACAGAGCAGAAATAAAAATGGTTAAGTGCTAGACAAATTTAAACAACCGATTTAGAGTCAAGAAGGAAGAACATACTAGGATGACAGGAACCGATGCGACTTCTTCTTCAATGTTGTGGCTGCCCCTAACCGATGGAGTCATTTCGCTTGATGCTTGGGGGCAGGTGTTGGAACGCGAGGAGGTTGTATGCAAAGAAAGACAAGTTTGACTGAGCATCGATTAGTTTAAATCAAGAGGAGTTTGAAGCAAGGTTACCGATGAGGCTGGAACCGGTTTCTTCCTTGAAGCCAACTTCTTTTTCTACAAGATAGAATTTAATGAAGGATTGCATATGAATTTGAAGTGGGAGGATTCTTGATAAATACATACCGGCTGAGATCGAGGTTGGGGCTGATGTCTCGGAGGACTTGGCGATCCCTGGGGTTGGTCGTCGGCTGGTGGTGTTTGAGCGGTTGTTCTTGGTTCGTCTACTGCGGTAGCGGCTTCATCGATGTCTTCTTCTATTTCCTCTTGATTCAGGAAGGCCTCTAGGTCAGGGTCTATGCTCGGCAGATCATCGGCTGTGGTTTTCTTTTGTTTCTTTGAAGGTTTCTTCTGCGTAGCCGACGGATCGGCAACCGATGGTTTAGCCCTTTTCTTCCTTTGAAGTGCTTCACGGGTTTGGCCATGCAACAGGAAGGTCACCTTCGGCGCGTGATAATCGATTGCCGAAGGGGCAAGGCCACCACTTGGGATGAGTCCTGTAGCATATTGGATGGCAACCTCGGTATTGCTAATGTGAGGGGGAGATAAATCGATACTCTGTAAATAAAAAGAGTTAGTCAAATGATAAAGAAGGACAACCGATGATAAATAACGAGTGACAAGGGAGAAGTATTTACCTCTGGGATCAGCTCTGGATATATGGTACTGAGGTACATGGAAGCTGATTGGTGAAACAAATATTTTTTCCATTTACTCCACCATCGGCTGAAGGCTGCAGTCCTTGTTATCACTAATTCAATGTTATCTATACTACCAAGAGGGGGCCATCAATATTAAGCAGCCTATCCATCATGAGGCCTGAGCCAATTTCGCCTCTGGTTTCGATTTTATCGGTGAAGTATAAACCAATCGGCAATGGTCCCATGCCCAGTTGTCTGGCAGCGCTCATAGGATGGTAAAATTCATAAGATACTTGCCTTGGTGGATGCCGACTGGGAGGATGCAAGGCAAGATAGCCGATAAAAGATTCCCTGGACTTCTGAAATTTTTCGGAGTTTATATCATCGAATCTAAAGTCACTGAGGAGTTCAAAGTCTTCGGAGTTCTCATAAGCAAACCAAATCCTCGAGGTTCTTGGGAATCCATCGTAGAAGTTGTCGAACCAATTCTTAAAGAGATCGGCTGAGAACTTGGATCCTGAGTATGATGATGTTGCCTCTCCGAATGACATGCATCGGCGTGTTGTGATTTCATCGCTATCTTCATCGTGATCGGCGTGCTAGTGGGAAGTGGTGTCTTGCAACTCGGCCTCCGAGCGACCTTGTATGTTTGCAAGTTTAACCATATTTGTAGCACCACCGGGGACCTCCAAGGTCTGATAGCCGAGTTCATGGCAATTTTAGCCGATACGTTGTTCAACATCTGATACAGATACCCTAGCAGATATTTTCCTAAGGGAATCTGCCTCTTTTCTACTAGGGCCTCGGCTATGTGTTGCCAATTGGTTGTGGGACCATAGCTTGATCCGCAAAACAAGAATTTTTCTAGCCACATGAGAAGAAAAGTTGTGTGTTCTTTGGAGTCTACTGGGCCAGTTCCCATGTTCAGACTTATGAACCCGTTCCAACCTCCAATGGCCCTGGTCTTGAAAGAATATTGGCACTTGGTATTTAAGCTGACGGGGTTAGTCGATGATGTGATATAAGGCCCCTGATCATGACTATGTCCAACAGAGTGGGGGTCATCGGTCCTTGATTAAACAAGAAAGAATTCAGTGTGTTGGACCAGAAGTAACTTGCAGCCGATAACAGGGGCTCATCTTTAGGCATGTCGGCTATTGTTAGGGCTAAGCATTGTGCTATCCCTAGTTCCTCCCAATGGCTTTGCTTGCTAGCCGACACCCTATTATACCATGTTGGCCAAGTTCTATCGGTTGAGGGCTATGATTTGAAAGTGTCATTCCAGTGTGTCAGATTGGTGTTCGACAACCTAAAAGGGATCCAGTTGGTTTTGGCATTGATGAACTTTGAGGGGTCTTGATTGATATTGTGGTCTAAACCCTAATCGGCTAGCATCAATCGCTAGATGATAGCCGATAGGTTTAGATTTCAATGTTAATCTAGATTATATAGTATATCTACCATCTTGAAAGGTGTTCATAGGCTCGTATAGATCCTATGCTTCTTTTGATACTTAATGCTGCATCGGTTAGGTTCAATCTATTAAGTCGCCTCTAGAATCATAATAGATCTTTCTTGTTTTATGATCATTATTAGAGATAGTATCGGAGTTTCAGCCGATCTTATTTGTTTTAACTATCTTGTATGTTTTACATTTACTTGATATGTTAAAGCTTCCCTTTATATTAAGATCTCTCTATAATTAAATATATTAAGCTTGTAATCGATCTGTTAAGTTATCTTAGTATATGATCGATCCCTGTTTAATATATTTAACTAGTAGTGATATCTTAGTATAAAGCGGAATCGGAGTACTAGCCGATACACATTAAATCTATGACATTGGCTATGATTGAAATATATACATAATCTGCAAATTGGAACACTTTTAGATTTAAGTGGTTTATACTATCTCGGACACTATCGATCTATCCCAATCACTTAATGTAGATGTGTTTTGATATCTGGATTATGTATTATGAATATCTTCAGCCGATCGATTAGATTTGATTATCTCAGCCGATTCAGTGTACACTGCATCGGCTTAACACTAGACGATACGTCATCGGCCACCAGCCGATCGGCTATCGTTTGCAAGCTAATACTTTCCGTTGTTTCTTGTTGATTGCAGGATCAAATCAATTGGCACTCCTGCGAACCTTGAACCAACAATTTGGACCTGTACTAGAGTTAAGCAGATCTCTTAGGCCAGTGCATGAGAAATTTTCTCATCAACACACGTGTGATCATTGATGGAGGTAGTTGCAATAATTTGGTGAGTTCTGACTTGGTCAAGAAGCTTGGCTTGACCACACGCCCACACCCACATCCATACCATATCCAGTGTTAAATGATTATGGAAAAGCAAAGGTAACACAAACTTGCAGATTTTTGTTTTTCATTGGTTCGTATGCTGATTCTATTGATTGTGATGTGGTTCCTATGCAAGCTTGTTCACTTTTGTTGGGTCATCCTTGGGAACATGATAATGATGCTATACACCATGGTAGAAGTAATAAATACACTTTTGTGCATAAAGGAAAGAAAATTACTTTGGTTCCTTTGACCCCTGCTGAAATTGTACAAGCTGATAAAGATCGAGCTGCTAGTTTGAATGGTGTTGAATCTGAAAACCAGCAAGTTGCTAAATCTGTTTTTCCACCTAAAAATGATAAGCAATCACCTAGTTCTAAGGCCAAGGGGATTAAACTGAAGGGTGGTGTTATGCTTGCAACAAAATGTGACCTTGCTGAAATTTCTGATGATGATATTTGCTATTCTTTGATATGCAAACAAGCTTTGTTTTCTCTAGATGATATTGCTAGCTCGATACCTCCTGCTGTTACTAACCTTTTGTAGGAATATGAGGACATTTTTCCAGAGGAGATACCCCCGGGGCTGCCACCTATGAGAGGGATAGAGCATCAAATTGACTTGATCCCGGGAGCAACATTGCCAAACCGTGTTGCTTATCGAACCAACCCCGAGGAGACTAAGGAAATTCAGCGGCAAGTCCAAGACCTTTTGGACTGCGGGTATGTACGTGAAAGCCTTAGTCCTTGTGCAGTGCCTATACTTTTGCTTCCTAAGAAAGATGGTACTTGGCGAACGTGTGTTGATTGTAGAGCCATCAATAATATTACTATTCGATATCGTCATCCTATTCCTAGGCTAGACGACATGCTTGATGAGTTGTGTGGTTCTGTTATCTATACTAATATAAAATGTACCAGTTCATCAAACAATTAGCAATTAGCAATCTCTCTGCAATTAGCGACCTCCACTACCGCGTGTGAACGGTTACAGAAATTAATTAGCAATCCATCTCCCACTCCCCTACCCCGCGGCCTCCGCCAGTCCGCCTCCTTGCGCCTACCCCGTCGCCATCACCTGCCGCCTTCTCCACCAGCGCTGACGCCTCCTCGCGCCTACCCCGTCACTCGCCGCCTTCTCTGCCACCGGCAGCCGCGAAGCCTACTCCGCCGTCGATGCCTCCTTGCGCCTACCCCACCGTCGTCGCCCGCCGCTTTCTGAAGCGTTACGCGGAAGCTAGATAGCTAAAAACAAAACTTTTCTACTGCACAAACTAGGAACACTTGTAAGTAAGGGTCGATAGATCGTTACCGATTGGAGTATGCAGCAGAAATAGCCAATCAGGAGCTATCTGATCCAGAACAGTGTTAGTCGATCATAGACGATTCACAATGCCAGAGCCGATCCCTTCTCAACCGACTCGCCAATTCGCCCGACCGTGCTTGCCTCACTCAGATGCGCCCGACCACAGCCGATTCGTAGCCGACGAATAGCACCGCAATTTAGCAGCGCCTCTACCGGCATCCACACGTCCGGGAACAGAACACCTAACACCCGTGTGCTAGCACAAAATGCAAGGCTAAGGTTAAGCTTGGAAGTGGGGAGGGTTTCCGTGGAGATTGATCTCGCCGACTTCTGATGACACGCGTGATCAGACTAATTTGGTTCCAAAGTGCATGCAACAGCTCTCCACCCCTCACCCCTTTATATAGAGTTGTCGGTTGGGCCTAGAGGCCCATCGGGACTCTATTTTGAATCAGATCCTATCCGAATCTCATAGAATTGGCCGGCCAGACTTCGTAAGCCCATAGGACTCTATCCGATCAGATCCCTATCCGATCGAGCTATATCCGAGTCCAACTCGAATGCCTATTCTTATCCCCTTAAGCGTGTGACCTTGTAGGTTCAGGTATTCTCGGTTTCGGCTAGAGTCCAACTCAGCCGACCATCGGCTCGAGTCCAACTCAGCCGACCGTCGGCTCGAGTCCAACTCAGCCGACCGTCAATAGCGGCGCCTAGAAGCACATATTGACACCATAGTATACAAGAATATAATATCGACTCTGAACCTGTAATGTATACACAAATCCCTTTGCCTCACGATACCAATTAAGCTATAGGCAAGATGTGTGACATCCCTTCAATAGCTTAACCATTCACTCGAACCGTATTGGATTATCTGTCTGTTGATTGACTCATCAATCAACTCGGCATGGCCATGCACTTCCATAATCCATTACCTCGAGGGGCTCAGAGATATCTCTCCCAAAGGAGGGGAAAATTCCATCTTGATCACGCACACCCCACTTCATGTTTCATAGCAAACCTGAAGACTACTTTTATAACTACCCAGTTATGGAATAGCGTTTGGTAGTCCCAAAGTAGGCTACTACACATGTTGGAATCCATGATGATCTTAGGTCTAAGGACTTTGTACCAACACTACCTGAGACCAACTAATGACACATTAAATCCTGTAGTGTCTCATGGTGGGTCTATCCAACAATGTGTTCTCTAACACATGTCCATGTATATTGATTTGGTATCTCCATACCATGATCTATGAGACATGATCATCAATCAATAAACATGCCAATCGTAGAATCATATTTGTTCCAACAATATGACATATGATCGGGGATCATTTAGAAATAGATTCATACATACATAGTCTCATAAATAAGTCACATACTTATTGATCAATACAAGGTGTCTATTTCATGGAACTGAATAACACTTTATTCATTTATACATAAACATTGACCATGATATCCAACATCTCCATGTTGCCTCTAGGGCGTATCACTAACACTTTCTCCACCGCCGCCGCCGCCTTGCGGCTGCGTGTCGCCGTCGCACTCCCCTGATGCCGCTGACGCCACATCTAGCACAGTTCGCCGTCGCGCGCCCGTAAATCCCCCGTCCGCCGCTGCTTGATTTCTCTCCTCTCCCGCGTCGCCCATCCGTCGTCGTCGCGTCGCGCCGCCCCTCCGCGATTCCTCCCCTCCACGTGGCCCTCTCCTGCTCTCCACGCTGCCCCTCCCCGCTCGAGTCCATGCCACCACCAGTTCTCACTCCACCACAATCGTCACCGACCGTCACCGTCCTCCTCTGTCAAACGCTGACCTCGCCGCACAGCGTCACGCTTCCATCCCGTCAGTCGTTCTCACCCTCAGACGCTGCCGTCGATCTCCCGCAGTCGTCGACCCGACGCTCGCCCTCGCCCAGATCGGCGCCGCCGCCGACCTGATGCTTGCCTCGCGCAGATCAGTGACACCAACGACTCCTTCCAATCAGGTACAATATATATCCTCCGAAGCAATAAACGTCTTTGATTTTGTCCAATTGATTGAACATGACACATGTATATTTACAATAAAAATGAATTTGTAAAATGTTGGTAACATGTATATTTAGACACATGTATATTTGGAGTACATGCATCTGTGATAAGTTTCCTTGGTTTAAATCCAATGTGTTCTTGAAGTTGTAGTATATCAGTGACAACCAACTTGTCAGCCTTAACGATTGTTATATTTCTTAAGCTTGCAAAATCAAATATATCATAGTTCAGGGGTCATGAAGAATAAAATGCATTACCAGTTAATCTAAAATGTCGAAACAATGCGCTGAGCTTAAATATTTTGGTGACAATAGAATCCTGAGGGCGTGCTCTTCCTTTGCTATAAGAATAAAGCTAAAAGAATTGAAAATAAACTCAGGTAAAAAGTGACCAAAATAAATAACTTGGAGCCTTGAAATAACTTGGAGTTCATTAATTATCGTTCTCATAATACAGCCTTGAAAATGAGTCATGTGATCTGATTTTTCTTTCTAATGCAGGTCCTACTTTGGTGTGGTTGAGACTTCATAAATTATTAGGCTTCCTCAATGACCCTTTTATGAATTTGTTTTGCACCGTGTTTGCATGATTCTATCAAGGCAAGTCTCCTTTCTTTGCCAAGGAGTTTGCTAATTTGTTTGAGTCTTGAGGAAAATTATGTCTTTTGGTTAGGTTGGATGTCATACAATCTATACACTGTGCATTGAATTCATATCAAGTGCCGTGTGCACTTGAAAGCTGGTAATCCCAGCAAGTTATAGTTGACCCTCTTAATAAATATACTGCAATATGATGAATAGTGTGAAACTCACTCATGTTATAGCTAAATTCGTGAGCGAAAAAATGGAATCATATGCTTATGTGTTATTATCTGGAATCGACCAGCAAAAAAATGGAATCATTTGATGTAAGCCTGATTTGTGATTTGTCACTATGTAGGTACTTCCGTGAAGGTATCAACGTCTACTTTGAGATCATAGGTGGACAAATGCTAGATCCACATTTATGCGTGACAGCGGCAGCAGTGATCCGCCGTGCGTGACCCCGCCAATCGAAGACCTCCTGTGCCCATATCCGGTTGTTTCCAGTCGACGTCCTCAGTTCATCCTCATCTGAATTGAAGGTAAATGAACTATTTTCCCTGTTTTCCTTGTGTGATTTATATGAGAAGATATTTTGCACTTGTTCTTCTCAATGAGAAATGTGCAATGATGATTATTGATGTTCATTTTTCCCACTATGTTCACTCTACTTCCAAATATGTGCAAACTGAAAATACTATTCAAGGTATGAAAGAGAAATTCTTATTATTTTAAGAACATAAGGAGGTGTTTTTTTAGTCTTTCCTCCAATTGCCTCTTTATGTTCTATTATAGCAGTGCTCCGTACCTATGATGTGCAGTCCATATATAGAACCAAATAAATGATTGAAAAAAATTGAGTTCAGATAAGTCACAGCCACTAGGACTATATTAAATGAGTGATGAATCATGGTATTTGCCACTAGTACAAAACCTTCCATCCGTAACGGGCACAAATATGCCTGGAGCACTTGGACCGTCAGAACGAAGTCATCTCAATCGGGTCGTCATTTGCACCGTTGTAGATGTACTCGTACAGCCCCAATTACAAATAGCCCGTCAGCGATGAAACACATCTGTGACGGGCTCAAATGTAAGCCCGATTGAGATAACCTAGGATATCTCAATCGGGCCATAATACCGAGCCCGTCAGAGATGAGGGCCATCGGTGACGGGCTCAAAAATAAGGCCCGATTGATATGACTTTATAGCCCGTCACCGATGATTCATATCTGTGTTGGGCTTTCATTTAAGCCCGTTAGAGATGTCTGTGCCCCGTTACAGATATCGTTTAACTGACCCGATTGAGATATAGTTCGAACACACTATAAATACACCAGCAACCGCTGTCTGAAATCATCCCACTGTTCACTTTTTTGGTGGGAGGTTGAAGGGGGCGATTTTTTGTTATTTTTTAAAAAAACAGGAATATATTAGAAGTAAGTATAAAGGTTGATTTTTTTTACAATTTAGTAGTATGATAACTAATGTTTTGTTAAATTTTGTAGCAATGGATCGAAGTTGGATGAATGCGACAAATTTAAAGCGTCATTGCAAGGAGTATAGAGATGGTGTTTTAAGTTTTATGAACGTCGCGGAGGAGGATAGGAGAAGAAGAAATAGCAAATACATGTGTTGTCCATGTAGAGATTGCAAGAATGAGATTTTGCTTAGCGGAGAGGAGGTACACTCTCACTTGATACAACGGGATTCATGAAGGACTACACATGTTGGGTGAAGCATGGAGAGACAGAATCGGATAATGGTGCAATGCAGACAAAGATCGGTGCCGACAATCATGAAGATGAAGATAAGCGTGACATGTTTATTCCATCTCCATTGGGCGTGAAATGGTTGATGTGGATCCGATATGCTGCAAGAGATGTTACGTGATGTTGAGGAGCAAGTTCACAATGAGAGAGATTCGTTGAATTTCAGCCGTTTGGTCAGTGACTCCGAGACACCTCTATACACCGGATGCAAGGCAAAGCACACCAAATTATCAGCTACCTTGGACCTAATGAAGCTAAAGGCAAGTAGTGGATGGATAGACAAAAGTTTTACAGAACTTTTGAGAATATTAAAGGCCATGCTTCCTGAAGAGAACACATTGCCTGAAACGACATATGAAGCAAAGTAGGTTCTGTGTCCCCTAGGGTTAGAGGTTCATAGAATACACGCTTGTCCAAACGATTGCATATTGTACCACAAGCAATATGCGGACATCGAAGCTTGTCCTGTGTGTAAGGCTTCTCGATACAAGCGAAAGAAAAGTGCGGGGGAGGGAAAGAAGTCAAAGCGGGGTGGTCCAGCGAAGGTTGTATTGTATTTACCCATCATTGATCGCTTCAAGAGAATATTTGCCAACCCAAAGGAAGCAAAATTAGTGTGGTGGCATGCCAAAGAGAGAACAAACAACAGTTTGCTAAGGCACCCAACGGATTCGATTCAATGGAGGAATATTGATCGAATGTACAAACACTTTGATGCCGACCCCAGAAACATGACGATATGTTTGTGTACGAATGGCATGAATCCTTTTGGAGATATGAGCAGTTCTCACAGCACTTGGCCCGTCCTTATTGCGAACTATAACCTCCCACCATGGTTGTGCTTCAAAAGGAAATATATTATGTTGTGCTTGTTAATCCAAGGTCCAAAACAACCGGACAATGATATCGATGTATTCCTAGAGCCTGTTATCGATGATCTTGAGATTCTATGGAAAGAAGGCGTGGACACTTGAGATGCATATGGTCAGGAGAACTTCAAGCTACAAGTTCTACTGTTCTGCACCATTAATGACTATCCCGCGCTGGGCAATCTTTTTGGACAAACCGTGAAAGGAAAGAAGGCCTGCTCCAACTATATGGAACATACACACAGCAGGTGCCTGAAGAAATCCAGAAAGATGGTTTACATGGGTCATAGGAGATGGCTCCCGCTACGCCACGCTTTTAGAAGAAAGAAGAAAATTTTCAACGGTAGGAGAGAACTTGGAACTGCTCCCAAGGATCTGTCTGGAGAAGAGGTCCATGACATGGTCAAAGACATAACTAATGAGTTTGGGAAGAAAATAAAATGTGGCAAGGAAAATGATAAAGCTATGTGGAAGAAGAAATCCATATTTTGGCGGCTACCATACTGGAAAGACCTTGAGGTCCAGCATTGCATTGATCTAATGCACGTAGAGAAGAACGTTTGCGACAGTTGGCTCTGCTTAATATGCCTGGAAAGACAAAGGACGGCTTGAATGCTCGCCTAGATCTGCAGGAATTGAACATTCGCAGTGAGCTTCAGCCTGTTACGGATGAAAAGACAGGAAGAGTGTACCTCCCACCAGCTTGCCACACATTGTCGAAGAATGAAAAGATCGCAATGCTATCATGCATGTCTGATATTAAGGTTCCTTCGGGCTATTCAGCAAGGATAAGTAAATACGTTAAATTGGAGGATCTAAAAGTGGTTGGAATGAAGTCTCACGATTGTCACGTGCTGATCACACAGATCTTACCAGTTGCTATCAGATGTATTCTACCACCCAAAGTGCGTCACACAATCCAACGTCTTTGTGCCTTCTTCAATGCAATCGGCCAGAAGATTATAGACCCCAAAGATCTAGATCAGATGCAGGCTGATATTGTCAATACCCTGTGTCATTTGGAGATGTATTTTCCACTATCTTTCTTCGATATCATGGTTCGTGCACCCTAGTCGTTAGGGTGACCCAATCATTTGCAATTCCAGCTGCAGAGGGTCTTGCATTCAAGCCTACCCCCGAAACCCGGGTTCATGGGGCGCAGCTGCTAGCCGGACATGCAAAAGTCCAAGTGGACTTAGTGAAGCCCGATTGGGTGGGCTTCACTCTCCAGCACCCACCGAACGATGAGGTTCTGACCCTTGGAGCTGATGGGACCTTTATCCAATGGCCCAAGCAGAACATTCAGATCAATGTAACTCCTAGGCCAACACCAAGTTCTCGTCCGGTACCGTCGCGTGCACATACTGATATTGTAGTTGCCCCTCGAGCCAGAGAACTTGAACTTGTAGTTGCCTCTCAAGCCAGAGAACTTGTAGTTGCCCCTCCTGCCGTTGAAGAAGATCTCCAATTACAATATGATACAAATTTTGGGGACGACGATATGGAGGTGGACAGCAGGCCGCACCAACCCCTCCTGCCAAAAAGTTAAAGAAGGCAAGATCTTCTCCACCCGACATCGGCAGAAAGGGGAGAGGAGTAGGCAAGGTGCAAGGGGCCAAGAAAAAGCTTGATCTTGTCAAGGCGTCATCAGCTCCGAATACTTTCACATTAGGCATGCCATTGGTCGGAGACGACACCTTATCAAGGATGGGGCCTGCATACAAGGAGTTGCACGGTACTACATGGAGAGGACCAACACAAAGAAGAAGCATAGAGAGACCTCCATGTTGGGCTACCACGATAGTCAGCCGTTCTTCGGCCCTGCTAGCTTCATCGCCGTAGACTTTCAAGATCTATGGGACCACTACAGGGTGCGAGCGGTCGACACCAACCTCCTTAAGTGCTACTCTTTTTAAGTATTTGTGGGTACAAGATATGATAATAATTGTCCATATCTGATGCTAACCCGGACTCTGGTCTTGCTTGTAGGTTTACCTAGAAGCAGGTCCAAAAAAAATCACCCTTTGTTGCCTTTCTCGATCCATCTATCATCAACGAGACAAATATGCAAAACGATCAAGCTGGCATGGTGGAATATATCAAGGACTGCTTGTATGCCCGTCAAGACAAGGACTTCCTTATGTGTGCCTACAATCAACAGTAAGCGTGTACCCTACTTAGAATCAAATGCGTGACTCGTACAGCTCTAGTATTTACCTTGCAATTTAATAATGTCACAGGGGTCATTGGATTCTTCTAGTAATAATGCCGAAGTGGAGTTTGGTACACTACCTTAACTCCAATATCAAGCCAAAAATATACAACTGGTCCGACATCGAAGCTGTCTTGAAGGAGGCATGGGACCTGTACATGGCAAAAGGCGGGAGGCATAAGGATGGGCATCCCAAACTCGGTCACAAAAAAGACTTCCCAATTAAACAACAAGTGGGTGACCAGTGTGGGTTCCACGTCTACCATAACATGCAAATCTTAGCAGACAAGGTGACATTGCCCGACCTTGAGGTGTGTTTACAATTGTTTATATACATAGGACGACAACTTTCCAAGTATGTGGACTAACTTAAGCCTCACATGTAGGTTAAATTATCAAACATTTCGGATAACAACTTCGATATCATGAGAGAGGAGATAGCACAATTCATACTAGATGATATATTGTCTTCGAAAGGAATGTTTAGAGTAAGGTCCTAGGTAGCTCGATCGATTCTAAATGGTAGAACATTTGCAATGACAGTGCGACAAACATTTGATTTTTGTAAATATTCTCTGTAATATAATTCTGCACGTTGTTTCTGTATATACTTGCTTTTCTTTATAATATATTTTTGCAGGTTTTGATGCATCTGTAACTAAATTATTTTGCTCGATGATGAACTGGAGTCGTTCAGACATGTTGCAAATTGCAACATCCAAAACACGGTTCAAATTATTTAGGTGTGTTGTAGTCTGGGTGGCTTCCGAAGATGTCCGCATCAAACCTTGTGTCACAGGGCACGGCGGACATCTTTTGGAAGCCACCCAAGCTACCACAACACCTCATACTATTACATATATAGTCTAGTTGTTCTGAGAGCAAAAAGTAAAGACTATTTTGGAACTACACTTCTTTTTTTTGAAACTACACTTGTTCCTTTTTGGAACAAAATAGACCATCTACACTTGTCTTTTTTTAAGCAGTACACTTGTTCCTTTTTTTTCTTACACATGTTCTTTTTTGCAAAAAATAAATAGCCATCAATACTTGTCTTTTTTTTATGTTTTTGGGGTTAGTACACTTGTTATTTTGCTGTGGCTGTGGCTGTGGAATATATATGTGATGAATATATATGTGAATGGATATGGCTGTGGCTGTGATGAATATATATGTGTGAATGGATATGGATATGGCTATGGCTGTGGCTGTGATGAATATATATGTGAATGGATCAACATGGCTGTGGCTGTGATGAATGGCTGGGGCTGGAATGGCTGGGGCTGGGGCTGGGGCTGTGATGATATCTGTCCATTTTTTGCAGCGGGCATGGCTAGCAAAGGCTGAGGCTAGCCAAAAAAACAAGTTTTATTTTTTTGATAATAAACTCATCCCTAACGGGCATTGTGAAAAAGCCCGATAGAGATAGGACATCCGTAACGGTGTCAACCTAAAAACCCGATAGAGATAGATAGGACATCCCTGATGGGCTACTTAAGCCCGTTAGAGATATGTCATCCGTGACGGGCAACAAACCGGGACATTATTTGACCTCGTGTTTGGTCAACCCTATCGGTGACGGTCCGGTAACCACGGCCCGTTAGAGATGAGTTGTCATCTGTGACGGGCTTAAAACTAGGCCCGATTGAGATGTGTTATCCGTGACGGACGTTCAACCCCACCGGTTTGACTTTCAAACTCATCTCGTGACGGGCATTTTTTATGGTCCGATTGAGATAATATGCATCCGTGACGGTCTTGTGCCCGTTAGAGATATTTTCTCACATCAGTGGCCTTTTCACAGTGACGGGGGGCCAACCCGATAGAGATGAGGGTTAATGCCCGTTAGAGATAGCCGGTGCCGGCGTAGTGTGCACTTTTTGCATAATCATGGGAGTAATTACATGGTCAGGTCATGACAAAAAAAATCAGAGATACATATGGTCAGGTTTTGATCAATTAACTGGTGGTACACATTCTCAGATTTTGGCAAAAATACACAGATACACTACAAACTCAAGACACATTCTTTGAATTTCCTGCAACCATTACAGTTCAAATGCAAATTTGTGAAAATAGTGCATGTCAAATACCCGAGCAAACCAACCAAAGAACCTGCCCCAATGGCAAATTTCCTGCAACCATTACAGTTCAAATGCAAGTTTGTGAAAATAGTGCATGTCAAATACCCGAGCAAACCAACCAAAGCAACTGCCCGGGGCTTAGACTTAAAAATAACCAATTTGTTTTAGTGCCCAAACAAAAGCAGCCGTAGCAGCAGCTGTTGCCCGGGCTATTTTGCTAACTAATCATTGGCATGTATCGAAGAAGGCAAGCTCCTCTCTATCGACAAATAATTGTACTGCTATCCACTATAAGATTTTGCATGGGAGTTTATTGTCTATTCATATTTCTATAATATTAGATTGAGTTGAACTGATAATAAGTGATTTTGTAGCATCCTTATCGTGTTTATAATATTGTATTCTGTGAGTAGGATTTTAAAATATTGTATTCTTTAGCTTTAAAACAACGTAGCTCCAAACTGATTATTTGATATTGAAGACAACCTACAGCAAGGTTGTTAAGGAAAGAACATTTATCTTTTGTTTGTCAAATAATTTAGAGTATTTATTTTATTTTTATTCTCGCATTGTCATTGAAATGATATTGTTTTCGATGTACATATATGCACATGATTCCTCACTTCCATGCCCCTAGGCCACTAACACCCATCGCCGCTGCTGCCAGTTCGGGCGCCCCAATGAGGAGTCTAACCCAGATCATTAAAAAGTTGATCATGTTGGTATTTTAACCACAAACAAAATTATAGAGGGTAATGTTGATCAACTGTTTGCTATTTGTAGCTGGAAAAAGCCAGGTCACAACCCCTTCTTTGGCTATAATTATTGGTACTAGCCTCGTCACAAGACGATGATTAGTTCGTCATGGGGAGCACCTGCAGCTTTCAGGACTGGTTTTGATCTTCAGCATGTGCAGGATGGTCTATATGGAAGGCATCTTCATGTGTATGACTGGCCTGGCTATGAGCTCAAGCAAACACTAGGTCTAGGCAGTACAGGTCTTCTTCCACTTAAGGTGTGTATCAAATGTCAAAACTTTAAAATAAAAGGGATACATCAATATATCAAATAGTTATATATCACTCTTTTCTCTCTCTACAGGTGAGGTTTCTACATGATCCATCAAAGGACACTCGGTATGTGAGCTGTGCTTTGACAAGCAACATGGTCAGATTTTTTAGAACTGCGGATGGATCATGGAGCCATGAGGTTTGTCTGTGATTAAATGCTCATGTTGTTGCTATTTTTCTGTATGAAGCCAATTTCTCTAACTTGTTTACACCCAGTTACACTTGCATATTAGGTTGCTATATCTATACAACCATTGAAGGTGCGCAACTGGATTCTGCCTGAAATGTGAGGATAGATAACTAATTTTGTTATCTCTCTTAATGACGGAGGCAGCAGCGATGGAGGCAGGGGAGGATCCGGGGGAGGTCTTGGGTGGGTGGAGCGCGCCGGGTCGGGAGGCGCGGCGGTGGTAGGGCTTGAGGGCTGCGGGGCTCTTACCGTGGCCGGCGTCGGTGTTTGGGGTGGTTACAAAGGAGCGGTTGTTGAAGGCGGCGATGATGCGGAGCGAGCGGTCGAGGTCGGGACAAGGCGCTAGAGCGAGGTGACGAGGCCCATCTACGTCTCCTGGCGGAAGCTGATTATTTCCCTACAGCTGTTTCTGCTCAGGAGACGGCGAATGTTAGTGATATGCCCTAGAGGCAACATGGAGATGTTGGATATCATGGTCAATGTTTATGTATTTATGAATAAAGTGTTATTCAGCCCATGAAATAGACATCTTGTATTGATCAATAAGTACGTGACTTATTTATGAGACTCTTTATGTATGAATCTATTTCTAAACGATCCTTAATCATATGTCATATTATTGGAACAAATATGACTCTAAGATCGGCATGTTTATTGATTGATGATCATGTCTCATAGATCATGGGTATGGAGATACCAAATCAATAAACATGGACACATGTGTTAGAGAACACATTGTTGGATAGACCCACCATGAGACACTACAGAATTAATGTGCCATTAGTTGGTCTCGGGTAGTGTTGGTACAACTTCAAGAGCATATCCTTAGAAGGATAACGGAAGATCACTTTGGCTCATCATGGACCGCACCATGTCCAACAAGGTGCGATTTCTCCGTTTGGACATCCCATTCCATTGTGGAGTTCCCGGCGGAGTCAACCGTGGAACAATTCCACAATCTTTCGATGATTACCAAACTCTTGGCTCAAGTATTACCCTCCACGATCCGATCGTAGAAACTTGATTGTTTTCCCTAAATTATTTTGTACTTCATTCTGAAATTCTTTGAACTTTTCAAAGGATTCGGACTTATGCCTCATTAAGTAGATATAACCATATCTACTAAAGTCTCTGTATTAATGTTATAGATGGGAGATCCTTGAAGATTCAAAACGTATAATCCATTCATCAATGGTGTATGAAAATAGAACATATCTCTGAGATAAACTGAACAACCATTGTCCATTGATCTAAAATCATATCCTTCCGCTTGCAAACATGAAGCGAAAATAATGTTTTGACATAGAGTTGGAACACAATAACAATTATTCAATTCCAAAACTAATCCCGAAGGTAGATAAAGTGGAAAAGTGCCGACAAGAATCGTAGCAACGCTTGCTCCATTGCCGACGCGCAGTTCACCTCACCTCTTCTCGTGCCTCTACTTCTTCTCATTCCCCGCAACGATTTGCAAATATGAGCTACCGATCCGGTATCAAATACCCAAGAGGCGGAGGTGAAGTAGCAAGATTAATGTCTATAACATTAATACCTTAAGCGAAGTCGCACTTTGCTTCTTTTTGAGATCCTCCATGTACTCCTTGCAGTTCCTTTTCCAGTGACCTGTCTCCTTGCAATAGAAGCAAACGGCATCTGATGTCGCCGACCCCTTCTTGCCCTTCTTTGCGTTGGAGGCACTTGCGATCTCATTGGGAGTTAGTTTCCTCTTGGTGCAAAGTTTCTTGACAGGTGGTTTGCGCTTAGCCTTCTGCATCATCATCACATGATGACCGTTTTTCTCGATACTCTCCTCAGCCGTCTTTAACATCCCATACAATTCGGCCAAGGTCTTATCCATACTGTTCATGTGATAATTCAATATGAATGGCTCGAAGCTCAGAGGGAACGACTGGAGAATCACATCAGTAGCCAACTCTTGGCTAAGGGGAAAACCTAGTTTTTCCATACTCTCAATGTAGCCAATCATTTTTATCACATGCGGACTGACGGGACTCCCCTCAACAAGCCTACACGCAAACAGGGACTTTGAGGTGTTGAACCTCTCGGCCCTTGCTTGGTTCTCAAACATGCCACGCAGTCCCTGAATAATAGTATGATCATCACTGCTCTCATATTGCTTCTAAAGCTCAGAGGACATTGTAGCTAGCATGAGACAGCTTATGTCTAGGGAATCATTAGTGTGCTTCTCATAAGCCCTCCGTGCAGAAGCAGTAGCATTATTAGGCAACTCATCCGGATAGGGTACTTCAAGAACGTACTCCTTGCGCTCTTGCTTGAGAACAATTCTCAAGTTGCGATACCAATCCATAAAGTTTGTTCCATTTAATTTTTCTTTCTCGAGAATAGATCGCAAATTAAAGGTACTGGGTGTAGTATTAGCTGCCATTTATTCTACAACAGAAAAAGCAAAGTTTAGCACAATGTTTATGCTATGTCTATTGTTACAATTTAACATAAGACTCCCATTACGTATTTTATATCTTCTCTCTAGATTACGTATTGGGTCAAGATCCACATGTTAATTAATTTCTAGTGAGCTTTGGCATCACCGCTAGAAGATTAATAACATCGGTAAGCAACACCTTGCTAATCACATCTCTATGTGACTCTTGTTGTTGGTGTGACATCTCCATGCCCTGGCATCAGCCTATGCCCCAAGGCCCAAAACTATTTTGATTGCCTTGTTAAGTAAACCAAATGCTCCTGCTGTATATGTCCGACATATACCCCCTCGTGTTATGATAGAGAATGGCACTCTGCTTTGGCAGACCCACCATTGATGAGCATAACGGTGACGGGTGCAACATTTGGAAGGGCATCACTACCACTTAATTTTGTGAGGGATACTATCCTATCAAACAAACATATCACATATATGAAAGCAGGTAGAATAGCAATTGATGAAATAGTATGGCCCCCTTCGCATGGTGATCTCCATCTCCATGCCGGTCTAGAGGATCTCCATCTTCATCATTGTTCTTCCAAGTGCCGAATGCTTGATTTCTTCAAACTAAGCTACTACTATAGAAGATATAATTGAAGATTACATCGACTCGTAGGTCGTGAAAGAATATTACAAGGATTGCACATATGAAAGAATATTACACGCATCACATGCATCTCATACATACAATAGGGCCATACCATCTCAAAGCATTCTCTACAAAAATGAGTTAGGCGTAGAATGTTTTCTACCTATCGCAGAGATATGGTATCGAGACGACATAAAAAAAGGGGGTACGCACATGGCGGTCCCACGGGCAAGGGGTCGAGGGGGAAGCCACCCCCTCGCGGGCTTCCGGGCAGCGCCCGGAACACCACACAAAATTCATAGATCCAATCTATGAAATCGTTTATGGAAACCATATCGGCATAATCACATTGTGCTGTCCCGATACACTATCAAGGGAGATGGTTTGTGTAGGTGCGAGGCGACAAACAAGATCGGACTACAAGATAGCTTCGGTATAATCACATTATACCGTTCCGATACACTATCAAGGAACGCTATCCTGAAATTGACTCAAACCGAGTTCTATGGATATTGCTTCGACGTAATCACATTACGCCGTTCTGATACACTATCATGGAACGCAATTACCATCTACTCGCCCCTACAAATCCCATAAAACCGATTGATCTAACATCTCCATGTTGCCTCTAGGGCATATCACTAACAGTCTATTCCTTGGGTAGATATTTCTATGGACTTTGTTTTGGGATTTCCTAGGATTAAGAGGGGTAGGGATAGTATTTTTGTTGTGGTGGATCGTTTTTCTAAGATGGCACATTTTATACCATGTCATATAAGTGATGATGTCGTTCATATTGCTGACCTCTTTTTCCAAGAAATTGTTCGCTTGCATGTGTGCCTTCTACTATTGTTTCAGATAGTGATGCAAAATTCTTGAGTCATTTTTGGCGCACGCTATGGAACAAAGTGGGTACAAAGCTGCTATTTTCTACAACATGTCACCCACAAACGGATGGACAAACGGAGGTCGTCAACCGCACTTTGAGCACCATGTTGATGGCTATTTTGAAGAAGAATTTGAAGATATTTTGCCTTTGCCTACTTCTGAGAGGTTTCAGAATGATGCTAAGAAATGAGCTGATTTTATTTTAAAAATGCATGAGACAACTAAGCACAACATTAAGAAGATGAATGAAAAGCATAGAATTGTTGGTAGCAAAGGTAGGCAAGAAGTGAAACTTGAATAGGGTGATTTAGTTTGGTTGCACTTGCGAAAGGATAGATTTTCTGCTTTGAGAAAGTCTAAGTTGATGCCTAGATCTGATGGTCCTTTCAAAATAATCGAGAAAATTAATGATAATGCGTATAAACTTGAGTTGCCTTTCCAATTTGGGGTTAGTCCCACCTTTAACATTTCGATTTGAAGTCGTACTTGGGAGAAGAAGATGAGCTTGAATCGAGGACAACTCCAATTAAAGAGGAGGAGTATGATGAGGACATTACTCCTTCGGATATACATAACAATCCTCCATTGGACATTGAAGGTCCAATCACAAGAGCTCGCGCAAAAAAATTGAATTTACAGTGAGCTCGTTCCTAAGTTCATCTTTATATGATTTTGAGAATATATTACTACCTAATGATTATATTATGATTAGGAATGATGGAGAAGACAAGGAAACACTTAGATATGGGCTTAGAGGCGTGGAGGACCAGCAAGGGAGTTCAAGTCAATATGAAGGCCCGAACCAAGTCAACTTTGAGTATGTTTCGGAGTACAGGACCAGTTTGCACTAAAACGGGTGCCCAGGTCGCATACGTGCTCGGATTGGGGCGTTCTTTATAATGTAAAGCTAAGAATATAAACTTTCCAATGCTTCTGGTCCCAAGTCTAAATTCATCCTAAGTCACAGGAATTGACCGAACAAGTTGACGTCCGTAATCGTCCGGTGTTGCGTCATTGTATTTGGGCCTTTGGGTCGTGTATCGTGTGGGAACCCATTAGGATTGCGTCCAGAGGTCTTTGCACGCCCCTAAACTCCATATATTCGTAGCAGTCGCTACCTAGGGTTTTGGGTTTTGCTTAGATTAATCTGTCAAGAATAGTTTCGTCGTTCGTTCGGTTTGTGAGACCCCAACTTGTGAGTTTAATCATATATTCGTAATTTTGGTTGCAATCTTTCTTGTTCTTGTTTGTGTTCTTCAATTCACAAGCATGGATTAGCCTTCTTGGCGAGGTCGACCGTGCAATGTTGGTTGATAACCCGAGGAGACGTGGTGTTGAGATTGCGGGGCTCAAGAGCATGTATTCGTTCACAAGCCGGATCGACTTGTGTCGCGATTCCACCAAATCGAGTGATTATCAGAACCTTTCGGAAGATCAGGACCCTTGTCCACATCACCGTAGAGCACAAAGTAGGGGACCTCAGAGAGATATTTCTCACAAGCTCACAATGAACTAGCAAGAACAAAGGTGAGTAGACACTCAAGCAACTCGGCTGCAATAGACCATATTGGTTTATCAAATCATCAAAAGTTTTTCTTTGCTTTAGGAGCAAGGGAATATTTATATTAGGAAAAACCCTTCTAGATGGGTCCAAAACTGAAAGGGAAATGAAGAGGCATAGTATGTGAAAAGGCTTCCACAAAACTACTCCCGAAGTGGCCTCGGGTGGTTGTTGGTTTTCTGCACAATCTTCACTAATTTGACCATAACTCCCTCTTGGGTACTCCAAATAATGATCTATTTGTTGGTTGTGAAAGTAGACTCAATAAGATTTCCAGCCATATGCAGCATGCACCACGAATTATTGTAGAATGACACAGTTTTGCATGGGAAACTTAAACATCACCCGTCTGTTCGACTTCGAGCAGCCTCTAGTAAATGGCTCATAACTTTTGATTGAGAACTCTAATTTATGAACCGTTTGTTGGATGTGAAACTATACTTGATAAGATTTTCATACATAGGTCACAAACCTTCTAATTCTTTGAATTCTATCTGCAGTGATGGCCGAAAGTGAGGTTAGGTTCGGACATCCGAACATGCCATCAGTTCGACATCCGAACATGCCGGTCAGTTCGGACATCCGAACACGTCCAATCAGGTCCGGAATTGGGATATCCTCATGTGTGAACCGAATGGCTTTTCCTTATCTACCTTCACACCTTGACCTGAAACAACAAAGTCAAGAAACACTACCTTGTCGTGCAAAAGGTGCACTTGTCAAGGTTAGTATACAATTTTTGCTCACGTAGGACATCAAGCACTCTTCGGATATGATCAACATGTTCATCAAGGGATTTGCTATAAATTAATATATCATAAAAATAAACCACAACAAACTTTCCAATGAAGGCTCTAAGCATATGATTTATCAATCTCATGAACATACTAGGTGCATTTGTCAATCCAAAAGGCATTACCAACCATTCATATAATTCAAACTTTGTTTTGAATGCTGTTTTCCACTCATCTCCTTCTCTCATTCTTATTTGGTGATAGCCACTTCTCAAGTCAATTTTTGTAAAAATGATAGCACCACTAAGTTCATCAAGCATGTCATCAAGCCTAGGAATGAGATGTCTATACCTTATTGTGATGTTATTAATAGCTCTACAGTCAACACACATTCTATAATCCATCTTTTTTGGGAACTAAAAGAACAGGAACAACACAAGGTGAAATACTTTCTTGCACATACCCTTTTTTGATCAATTCTTCCACTAGTTGCTGAATTATTTTTATTTCCTCCGGGTTGGTGCGGTATGCAGCTCGGTTTGGAAGTGAAGCACCGAGAACAAGGTTAATTTGATGTTTGACCCCCTCTTAGGTGGCAGCCCCGGTGGTACTTCTTCTGGAAATACATCCTCATATTCCTGTAACACATTAAAAACAACACTTGGCAAAGTAGAAGATAAGTCGTTAGTGAAAAGCAAATTTTTGTACAGAAGTACAAAGGACATGGCATTGGGTTCACTCAATTTTTAAATCCATTTTCCTAGCCATCATAACTAACCCCTCCTTTCTCGTTGTCTTGGTTATTGGCAGCTGTGGGGTTTTATTTGGCTTTGAGAACACTCCCTCACTATTTTTGTGGGTCACTCGCAAGTGGTTCTCGCTCTCTCGCTCTTTCCTTTTTAGATCTTTCAAAAATTCCTCCTGTGTCAAAGGAAGCAAAGAAATTCGCTCTCCCTTGTACATAAAAGATAGCTTATTGGTTCTACCAAAAATCTGAACAATCATGATCATATAACCATGGTCTCCCTAGCGGCAGCTGGCATACTTGCATAGGCACCACATCACACTCCACAAGATCATTATACTTCCCGATAGAGAAAGAAAATGTCACAACATAATTCACACGCAACGCACTGCAATCATTAAGCCATTGCATCTTGTATGGAGTAGGATGATGCCGCTGTTTTAATTCCATTCGATCAATCAATTCTTGACTTGCAATGTTGTTGTAGCTGCCATTGTCAACAATAATTCTGCACAACTTGTCTTTGATCATGCCTCGAGTATGAAAGAGATTGTGCCGCTGTCCATTCTCTTCTTTCACCGCACTCGAAGAGAAATGAAGCAATTATTATCATCTTCATCGGGTTGGATCTCACTCTCATCATTTTCAGGTTCTTCATCATATCTTGGACCTTCTTTCTCAAGATCACCTTTAGATTCTCACTCACCTTGTTCATTCACAATCATGGTCCTTCTGCTCGGGCATTGAGCAGTAATGTGTCGACGGCCTTGGCACTTGTGGCACACGATTCCTCGGCTATGTGATGATGCAGCAGCTGATGCAGCAGAGGGAGTTGTTGTATTTGTAGCAGGATGCCATTGTTATTGTCGAACGGAAGGTGCAGAGGCAGTGGAAACTGTTGTCTTTGCAGCACCAGTAGATGGAGTAGGCCTTGTTGTGTTTTGACACCGTCCACTGGCAGCAGAAGAACCATCTAAATGCCTACGCCATGGTGCTGAAAGTTTCTGACTGGCATATGACCTTCGACGGCCCTCTTGTTGAATTTTCTTCTCAATGTGCCTGGCTTGATCAACAAGTTGCAGATTATGATATGGAAACATCTCAACAAAGCCTGAGATTTCATCGTTGAGACCATGCAAAAATCTTGCCATCTTTGATTCAACATCTTCTCTAGTTCCTGAACGAACCAAGAGTAACTCCATTTTCTTATAATAATCATCAACTGATTTAGATCCTTATTTTAGGTTTTGCAACCTATTGCGAAGATCACGCTGATAGCTCAATGGCACAAAACGTCTTCTCATCACTCTCTTCATCTCATCCCAAGTGTTGATATGATCATGTCCCAACACAAGCTGATTTTCTTGTATTTGATTCCACCAAGTGAGAGCATAACCCGAGAACTCAACAGAAGCAAGATTGACACATCCCCGATTAGAGAGATTATGCACTCCAAAAATCTGATCACATTGCTCTTCCCACTCAAGATATGCATCTGCATCTTCCTGTCCAGTGAATTTAGGGACACTCAACTTGACCCAAGCAATGCTGTTCGGATCATCCCTATTGTTCCAACAACGATGTTGTCCTCCATCATGACCAGCACCTCCATGGCGATCACGGCGTTGCTCATACCTCCCGTGAGCAGCAAAGAGATTTTCATTCTCATCAAAACCTTCATCCGAACCACTATGAACTTTCTCTTCATCATCAAAGCGAACATGACGACCATGTCCATTCTATCTTCCTGCTCTCCTACCACCACCACGATCATCTTTGTAACGGCCACGAAAACCATGTCTCGCATCAGAAATCTCACCATCAGATTCATCATATTGATGTCGAGGAGCCCGTCTTCCATCTGCAGGCATGAGTTCATTAAACATTCGATATATGTCTTCCAAGAGCGAATTTGCCATTTGGAGCAACTCAGCCCGTGCAACAGGGGGTTCTTCTTCTCCATAACGACCACCATGAATACTCGAATTGGATCCTGACATGTTAGCTCTAATGCAAGAAAAAGTGGAATAGAATAATTTGTGAAATCACACAACCTCACCTCTATCTTACCATTGTTCTTATATGTTCACGAGGATCGTGAGTGTGCTCGAGTGATAGTACCACAGCTATGATTAAGCAATCGAAAGGATTACAAGACAAGAGGTCCGATCCTGGTTTTTGTGGAGTTATAGGTGAGCTGTTCAAGGAAGGCTATGGTACTGAAACAAAGTGACATGAATCGTTCAAACAAGATATAAATGTTGTTGTCCAGTGCACCACAAGCTTGAAATTTTCAAATATGAATCTTGGACTTACACAATCCGCGTCACAACCCTTTCACTTCTCTTCTCTTCTCTTCTTTTTTTACTATTTCTTTCTCTCTCTTTTTGACTCTTTTTTTTTCTTTTTTTAGCAAACATAAGACAACAATTTAGGATGCGGATAAAAAAATTTGAAACAAGAGTTTAACGGAAGAACAACGATGGTGACTAGCAACAAGATGAAGGAAATGAACACAAAGTAACAGTACCATCAAATGGCTATAGGATTTTTTGTGCTTTCTTAGTGGACTGTAGGATTTAAAAAAACATAAATATATGTGATGGATAAAAACATTAGCGATGGTAAACAAAAGGATGGATGAGTGGATAATAACAAAACTTACCGTGGCAACGGGATTTCTGATACCAAATGATAAGTATCGATATGAATTGACAAGAGGGTGGCCCGATCTTCACGACAGTAGGTTTACGAACAAAAGATAAATTGTTGTGAACATCGGGTAACTAGTTTTATACCTGACCAAGGTTGGATGTGACCAAATGTCGGGGAGAAAGGCACTAAAATCTTGAGGACTTTGACTCGATCTCCGAACGAGCGCAGAACCACAAACCGGTACTAGTCCACACAATACGACGCAGCCGAACGGAAATCGTAGAGCACAAAGTAGAGGACCTCAGAGAGATCTTTCTCACAAGCTCACGATGAACTAGCAAGAACAAAGGTGAGTAGACACTCAAGCAGCTCGGCTGCAATAAACCATATTAGTTTATCAAATCATTAAAAGTTTTCTTTTGCTTTAGGAGCAAAGAGATATTTATACAAGAAACAACCCTCCTAGATGGGTGAAAAACTAAAAGGAAAATGAAGAGGCATAGTATGTGAAAAGGCTTTTACAAAACTACTCCCGAAGTGGCCTCGGTAGCTGTTGGTCTTCTGCATAGTCTTCACTAATTTGGCCATAACTCCATCTTGGGAATTCCAAATAACGATCTGTTTGTTGGGTGTGAAAGTAGACTCAATAAGCTTTCCAGCTATATCTAACATGCACCACGAATTATTGTAGAATGGCACAATTTTGCATGGAAAACTAAACATCACCCGTCTATTCGACTTCGAGCAGCCTCTAGTAAATGGCTCGTAACTTTTGATTGAGAACTCTAATTTATGAACCGTTTGCTGAACGTGAAACTAGACTTGATAAGCTTTCCATCTATAGGTCACAAACCTTCTAATTTTTCGTATTCTGCCCACAGTGATAGACGGAAGTGACGTTAGGTTCGGACGTCCAAACACACCAATCAGGTTCGGACATCCGAACACGTCCAATCAGGTTCGGAATTGGGATATTCTCATGTGCGAACCTAAGTAAGGCTCAAACAAAAAATTAGGTACCAAACAATTCTCATTAACATCTATATCAAAGATAGCCAATAATGAATTCACTTACTCTTGTAGCTTCTTTGTATGACTGCGCATGATCAGTCCTTTATGCATGACGATCAGATTAGCTACTGGACCATGCGCTGGGATGTGCTCATCATCTTCTATGACTATACTTTCCCGTCCCAAATTACTTGTTCATACAAGGTTTAGAATAAAAGATTTATCAAATGATGTATGGTTAAGTATAGAAGAATGATTAGAGGATAGATTAAAAAAAATTGAATGAAATATGATCGATGAGATAAATAATACTTAGGTTGTGTTCACATAGAGGGTGTTGGTAACTAATCTCTCATATACACAAAACAAAACGAATTAATGTATGATTTTAATGATTAATTAGGTATTGTTTTTTAAAAATGGATTAATATAATTTTTTTAAAACATCATATAAAATTATTTTAAAAACACAATTTAGTATTTTGGAAAATATGGTCATAAAAAATATAAAAAAGTTGAGAAAGCTAACTGCCGAACAGAGTCTTAAGAGGAACACCGCCTTAAGAGTAGTGACAGCCGTTGTGCAACAAATTTTGAATTACAGAGAGACGACTAATTTGGAACGGAGACAGAGGAAGTATCTGCTTACATCATTGGCAAAATATTAGAAACACTACTTGATATTGAAGATAGCTTCTAATTTACCCCCAAAAAAGGGAGAATAAGAAGGTAGTAGCTGCTAGATAAGGTGATGTACTTCCGAGGGTCAGAGTTTGCACTAACATTACGTGAGAAACTACTTTGCAAAATACGAAAGCAGTGACGCTTGTCCAACCGAAGCAGATTTCGTGCCTTTTACCTTCTTTTTCACATGAACAGGAGATTTGCCACTGTTCTCCATCACTTCATCCGCATGAACTTCATCATCCTCGATCTTCCTCTTCAATCTTAAAGCATCTTGTTTCTGTGTTGCTTCGTCAGTAAATATAAGGTCGTCGTGCTTCATGGTTTTAGCCTTCTCAACATCATGTTCCAAAGTGATAGGTTGATCATTAGATATAGTAGAAGCATCTAGCTCCTCTTCCATTTGGTGCTGGTACGTTTTCTCCAATTGGCTTTCTGCCGATTCATGAAATTCTTCGTTTGCAGCTCGAAAGGCTTTTGTTTCTGCGAGATCCTGATCTTTCTTCTCTGATTTCACTGGTTTCTTCGTGAAGAATGTCGAGATTGGCTTTTCACTGGGTCTCATCTGTACCTGAATTTTGAAGTGGAACAAAACTAATCATTGCACATCCTGTTGTTTTACAGAAAACACAAAAAGAGGAAAGCTAAGAAATTACTATCCAGTGAAGTCTAAAATTGATAGGCACCACGTAATGTGATGGCATTATCTATCAATGCAGCGTCAACAACAGAAAACAAGAAAAAGCTACTGCTAAATTGTATGTACTTCACATATTGTACTTTTTGATAGCTCTCAGCATTTTTAGTCAGTTCATACTATTGAATTTATTAAACTGCTGGCCACTTGGTCAAACTACTGAAAGCAAACTCTTTACCACAGCTTTAATAACAGCTTATTTCTCTCTAGCCTGAAACTGGCACTCCTAAAGCAGTCAGATGTGGGAAAATCTCTATATCTGTCCGTACATCTGTCCCTATCAAAGAATGTGTTCAGACTTTGACAGTACTTGTCTAAAAAGCAATGCCAAGGGGGGGCTAGCTTCATACACTAAATACTAAGGACCGACTGGATTTTGACATTCATATCTGCCAATATCACCTCTACAAAAACATATAAAATTGTCAAATATCTCATTTTAGCAGTAAGAAACCTCTGGATCTTTCATTGTTATCAGTTTATCACATCATGAGCACTTTATATTTAACGGAGGTTTTCAAGGTACATCATAAACATCACTGAACTGCATTTGCATGTTATCTCCATCACTCCATTAGGTACAAGCGCGGATCCAATTAACCCTAGAATATCATTGAGATGGTCATGTGGCCTTAATGACATATGAAACTTTGTATATCAGCGACAGATTATAACCATCTGTGAGTATGCTGCAGCTGATGATCACATGAGTACCCAACAAATACGACAACTATGGGTGCCCTAGAAAGTTTTGAGTAAACTCAAAATTTCAGTATAACTTACCCTCACCATTCAGTAAAGCTCAATTTCTTGAACTTCACAAAAACAATTATTTGATAGAACAAGGCAGAGCTTTCTACCTCTTTGATGCACTCAGGACCATCAAAAGATGTTTTGCCTATTGCAGCTCTCACGGGATACCAAACCTGCAGAAGAAAATGAGAAAAAAATCATAATATTGATTTGATCATTACTGAGCACTTTAGCCACTGATCTTTGGTCTCTTGTTTTACCGTGATGATCTTTGGTATCTTAGGTTTCAAATGGGCCAGATAGGTCTTAGAGATTTGGAATGCAGGTCAAAGTGACCCTTTGAGTAGCATGACATCCTCACATAGGACTACTGATTTACGATGCACAAGCTCACCGACATTCATCTCAAACAAGACCAAGTCCTGGTCAACAAAATTGGACACACAACTTAGCTTCCCCAAAGGGAACTTGTTTTGTGGTTTGGCAGCGGCCCCAAATGATGCAATGTGACCCGAGTCCTCAAAGGAAGGGCAAAGCTTAATCCCTTGCCGCCTCAGGGCCCTTTTATGGAAATGCGAACAGAGAATAGAGGAGAATGTCAATGGAAGCTCGGTCCTTGATTAACAAATGAATCTTGCCTTCCATCCTCTTTTATAGGACTTTGTCTTAACAAACTTCTTAGTAACCTCAACTAATCTTGAACAAACCAAATCTAAACTGAAAGAGAAAACTGATCTGGAATTAGCGGCAGAATTCGATCACAGTGCAGGTGACTTCTCCGGTTGCTTCCTACGCTCGGTGTAGTCGATTCCCCACATACTTGCAACAACTAATTGTTTTTATGGCATGTGGAACCTACATAAGAAATAGTTTGGCATGTTTGAAGTATATGTAAATAACAACCCCCCCAAAAAAAAAAAAAAAAAACATGGACAAACTTGCCTACGTAGGCAGCCACACATCGCTAGGACCCACCCGGATAAACTTAACCTTCATGAGCTCCGATGCTCTAAATAATTTCTAAACAAGACCATGGATGTTGCAAAGAAACAAGCAAAAGAAACAGAGTCCAATGGAAAAGTACAATGAAGTTCTAATCTTCGAGCTAAGATGAAGCAAGATAATGCAAGTCTTCTGAAATTTGTTTTATGTTCATGCACATCTATAGCATGATCTAACTTTGATTCATAAAAAAAAATAAACATTTTACCTAAATACAGGAAGCTAAAGAGGCTAAAGATATTAAGGAAATGTTGGAGCAAAGCATAGAGGGATGTTCTCTCATACGACAAAAAGCAAGAACAGTTGTCCAACAATGAGAAAGGTACTCATAAAAATATGATAGATATACTGATCAAATTGCAGGAAATTAGCTTCTATTGGCTGAAGTGGTCAAGGAAAGTCCAGATAATCCCTCTGCACAAACTCAAGTTGAAATTTAAGAGGCACAAGTGGATAAAGTTATTAAAGAAGTGACTTCAATGAATAATTCTTTAGCTCCATCTTGGTAAAGTACTAACACATAATATGGTTAAGCTGGATCATCATTATGATGATTCTATTGATTTGAAGAAGACTGTTCACAACTTCACACCGTGTTGAAACCAGAGTAAATTTTGCAGAAGAGACAAAGGTTAACCTTTGGTGAATGCTACCACATGTACCACCACTAACGGGATCGAGTTTTGACCCAGATTAAAAACATGACACAACATAATTGGCTTCCAGATTGGTCATTCACCTTATATTATTGAAATTTTAACATAAACATAACTTGCTATTAGCATGACCAAAAGTATATTATAAGGCATAAGAACTAAAAACATAATAGTACCAGGGTTTCCGATTCTGCCGATTTCGCCACGAAATCCGCGGTTTTCGCCGGTTCCGCCAGGTAGCGAAATGGTAGATGCGCGAAAAAATTTGATAGATTTCGGGAGAATTCAAAAAAATTGGAGACTTTTATTGAAAAAATACATCAAGTAGATCTCGATTTTACAAGAATTATGGTATTTTTTGTACATGAAAATACACAAGTTTTTGGCCCTTAAAAAAATCGTTTTCTGTTTCGGGAAAAAGAAAAAGGGAAATTACACTGATTTTATGTAATGTTCATAGAGGCCCATTGAAGCCCATCCAGGGTTTCCAATTCCACGGATTTCGCCACGAAATCCGCGGCAAGGTAGCAGAGGGCTTCCCGCACGAAATCTTGTGAAAACCGTCGGCTTATGAAGTGCATGCCGTCGCGGGAAGTTAGGTTTTCGCTGTATTTAGTGCTTTCCGTATGTATTCGCCATCGTTTAGTATGATGTTTACAAATTGTACAAGAAGTATTCACTAATTATATTAGCACAAAATACTCATATGGCCCCATATTATTTGTACAAATTTATGTTTGCATACTATAATATGTATTCCTAGATTTATTTTCTTCATCGAAAGCACTGCGCGCAAGCAACCAAACAAATTACAGAGAAGGAAGAGAGAAGAAACCTCTAGTTCCCTCACTACTGAATAAATTACAAGGCCATTTTAATCAATAAATTATATTAATTTAAATAATATATATAGTTATCACTATTCTATTTTTTGTTTTTACTACATGTTAAACATCACATTAAGTATTTTCCCCCGTAATTCATACAACTATACTTATATCAATATTATACATATTAATATAAATTTTTTCACACAAATATATTAATGTAAATATCATAATTATGTATTCACTAATTTTAGTATTTTTTTTCTAATTTTTTGGACATCATTTACACATTTTTCGCGACGGTTTGCCTATTTTCCGCACTAATCTTCACGGTTTTCGCGCGGAATCCGCGAAATCCACGGTAAGCACGAAATTCTTGAAATTCAAATTTGGTCACTGTTCATCGCCGACGGCTTTCGCGGTTTTCGCACGAAATTTGCCGTGGCCGGCGAGGGGCGGCACGACATATGCCGACGGAATTGGAAACCCCGAATAGTACACCACTAGATCGGAATTTTGTCAAAAAAATATTGTTTAAATTTTAACATAACCATAAATGAGATCAATATTTGGTAAAAGAAATAAAGTCACAGTACACCATTTGATCAAGTCACAGTACATCATTCGATCAGAATTTGGTAAAAGAAATAAAATCACAGTACACCATTTGATCAGAATTTGGTAAAAAAATCTTTAAATAAACGTCTAAAAACGAACATCATATTCAGTACTAATAGCATGGTATTACAACCCCATCGCAAACTATTGGATCTGTTCAATCAATTTGAAATCTCAAAGACCAAGTAGCTCTAATAGCTCTTGTGTGAAATTTAAGGGGCTGGCGTTCATCGTTTATTATTCAAGTTTTAACATAAACATAGTGTGCCAGTAGCACAGAAATGGGAACAAATGTTTCAGAATGTAAATTACATCAGGTAAAAGATATAGTCAAAGTACATCATTAAAAAAATAAAAGACAATGTTTAGTTAGCAAATATTATCATCCAAAAGGATATCAGCCATATCACGGAAGTGCCAATAAAATGGTGAAAGCATGGGCTTACAAGATCTGCTCCTTCATAGGGTACTGTAAGTTCTTCAAGTTTCACGGATGCACTGTTCAACCAAGTATTAATGGAGTCTTTGTCACCCAAGATTACTGGCATTCTATCTGTTAAGTCATATGCAGTCTCAGAAGGTGCCGAATCAAATCAAAGGTAGCAAGTCATAAAAAATTGTGTGCAGCAGTATACTAAGTACTCATAAATCAAGACCTGATAGACTTAGCAAAAACATTTATCATACATGCATTACCAAAAAAAGGTATAATCTGTTTTCTCAATTAAATTGAACTACAAGAACAACGTACCATATAAAGTAAAATATTGATGCATCAGTACTTGTGAGGCAATAGTGTACTATTATCAATGATATATATTATTTTTTTCGTTCAAAATCAGCTAGCTTTCTCCTTGCCTGCCTTTAAATAAGATATTGTAAAGTGAAAATTAATGCGAATAGTGCATTAACAAGCTAAACACTACAAACTTCCAGTAATGTCACTAACTATGAAGTTGTTCCAGAGTAGGCATGTACAAATAAATATGTCAGCTTGACATAGTGTAAAAGAACAGGGTTTTGTTACTAACCCTTCTAACCATGAAGCCAATTCAAAGCATTCTTATCACACATGTATCGAAATAGTAAATATATGAATGATCTGAGATCATGGGGGCAGAGAATAACTAGCTCACCATGAAGCCATTTTAGAGAAACTGAGGCTCGAGTAGTCAAAATAGTAAAAGTGGAGATGGTCTCTCCTGGGAAAATAGCAGATAATATTAATACTCAAACAAATAAATTTCATTTACAGATTGGAGTGACAACAGTCTAAAAGTGGCATAATCAATTAATTGGAACATGTCACAAACTCACGTATGTGAACAGCAGAAAGTGATTTGAAATATGCATCAATAATTCAGCTCAATAAAAAAAGTATTAATAAAATGGCTTCCTTAAAATGTAGATAAAAGGATAGCAGATAAGAGTTGGTATTGTGAGTGCATGCTAGACAATTTATATACTAAATCTGTCAACATTTTTAGAGCAAAACATCGTATTTATTTTATAAACAAAAAGTCAAACATGTAGTTCTGGGACATTGTACAATGGAACTCATATCTGAATGCTCTTCCCTATCACAATAATATGCATATTGTAATATTCAGAATGCAGTTCTTCTATGTAGTTACTAACGTTAGGCATTTAATGCGCAGCGCATGGCATAAATTAGATTTGAAAAATGTGAAACACTTGATGACAGCATTACTTGAACTTCAGTACATGCGTGCAAATGTTCATTATCCCATGTAATCCATATTTGCAATTTTGATCACAAGACAACGTGAACTTGTTGCACCAATTATAAAGCAGAATATGGATACAATAACATTGCAACTGTGTACAGACAGAGCAGACACAAAGCAAAACTAAGCAATCAGGTCAGATCTTTACAAACATGACGTTCAACCAGCACAAAAATTTATCATACTGCAACTTGTTTCATTTACAATGTCTAATATGCAGATAAGGCCTTTTAGGAAGCTAAATTAGACCAATTACAACCACAGATGTTGGAATAAATAAGCTGCAGCATTAACAGGACAACAAATCTTTTGCAGCAACTCCCAAGACTACAATCATGACACTTTAAAAAATGATTATGGTAACACTGAATCACATTCTTAGTACCATAATCATGGCTTCCAAAGACTAGAAAGTTAATTGAAAAATGTGCATTCTAACCTTCTGAGTTTGTCCAAGTGTCAAAGAGGGCAGCAAAGACAAGAGGCCTCTGATCTTTGAAATGAATGTAATATGGCATCCTCTTTGATCCATCTTTTTTCCATTCGTAGAAACTGAGCTCATATAAAATATTGATGCATGATTAATACAAAAATATAATCAGCTTATTGTTTCTCCTTAAATGGAGCTTTCGACAAAGACATTATGCTACAAACAAGAACAACCTAAATATTTTGTATCTATCAAATTGTGCTGCACCAATATAAAACAACTTGAATGTAACATACTAACACAAATAATTAATTCTAGTTGAGTCCTAGATTGAATTTTTCTATTTTGACCAGTTCAACTCAGATTGGTCGGGGAAAGTCAAGCCCAGTGTCACATGTGAGGATTGAGAAGGGTAGTTGGTGTTTTTCCTCGAACATGCAGCACTGTGCTTCATTTCCTCGAAACGCAGGAGGATCGAAACTGATCTACCCCTAAGAACATACCCCACATACTCATCACCTAAAGGTGATGCACGACCACAAAACAAAAAAGGAAAGACTAGCCATCCCAGCTAAGCACCCACAAACTACTCTCATTTTCTGCTGTCTTTAAAATCACCAAAACATTTGCAGTGGCACCATTGAACACAGTCCTTGCGGTGCTTCCAAATCTCCCAAGCTGCTAGGATAATCAGATAACTTTGCCACCACCATCCTGAAAAACGGGCTGCCGACGGTTCAGGCGCAGGACCAGCCAGCCCCAACTTTAGAGAGGAGTAAAGTCCAAACTTGGAGAGAAAAAACACAAGATACAAAGGATATGCTGAATTGTTTCGCCACTTTGGTCACATAAAGGGCAGGCAGCAGGGTGTGGTAAACCCCGATTAGAAGCAAGCCAATCTGAAGTTGGACATCTGCTGTTAATCGCCAACCAAATGAAAAATTTGCAGCATAAAGGAACCCAACTCGTCCATATTCGCTTCCATGGGGCAAACTTGATGGATCCCAGGAAATAAGCATTGTAGGTTGACTTACTAGTTTAGGAGCAGGACCCTGTAAGCTTCCAAATGTGCTGGTCCTGAACCCCCTGCTGCAAGACCACCCCCTCAACCAAGTCCCAAATCAACAGGTACTCACAGAGAACTTGAACAGTGAGGCCATCTTTTATATTTCTCACCCACCTTCTGTTCTCCAATGCCTGCACCACAGTGCGCTGCTTACTTGACCTTTGAGGGATTTATTCAAAAAGATTCGGGAAATTCAGCTATCGTTCTTCCTGGCAGCCATCTATCACACCAGGACTTGGTATTCCCCCATTACCAATTATAGTTTTCACAGCCACTCCAAACAAAGAGTGAACATTGCGAGGTACTTGTATAGACAAACCAAAACAAGCCCAAGGCCTAGAAGAGTCAGGTTTTTGAAGCCAAAGCCACCTCATGAGTAAGGAACAGCCCATCTTTTCTAGATTATAGATTATGAATGCCAGGTCCCCCATAAAGGAGAAGTCAGCAAACACAATCCCAAGAAACAAGGAAATTAGAGCCATTAGCCTTCTCCTGACCCTTCCAAAGAAAACCTCGGTACCTTTTGTTAATAGACTTGATCACCCATTTGGGTAGATGGGTTAGGGATTGAAGAAATAGTAGTTTAGTAGTAGGTTAGATGGGAACAGCAAGGATACAGAAGAGGGCTTTAGAGGGAGAATATGAGACAACATGAGGGAGAAAGGTAACTTCTTAACACTTTGCTTCATCCTCAATGATGATGTCAATGCCCTACTGATCTAACCAACTAATGAATAATGATATGATACAAAAGGTAACTAGGAATAATAATTAACTAAACAACTAACAAACGATACCAGATAATCCAACGCCTTGCTGCTCCAGTGTTTCATTGGGCCAAAAGACCGACTAGCAGCCCGCATGTCGAACGTCCATGACACCTAGGACCGTAGGTGCTTCTCATATAATCAGTAATCCAAGTAGAACAGCTTATTTAGCAGTAGCTTTTGGAGCCAATCCATGATTATAATTTTGAGTGTCTTGATATATTCGCGAGTTGTCTCATGTTCTCAGTGAAGGTTTATAATTGACTACTAGGTGATTCGCCTTTGGCCAAAGGTTTCAGTACTAGAATAGATCACAAGCAACAATTAGTATATATTTGCTCAATCAAAATCACTAGTTATCTCAATTCCTGAAATGAAAAACAGGAAACCCCCAGATTCAGTACAATGCATTTAACATGTCATGCAATCTATGCCCCCAGGATTTATATTCAATAAATCTAATTAAGATACCTCATAGTTTGGGAAAAAGGAGGAAAAATCAAGTACATCTAAACCTACAGTCCTATGTCAAATCCTACAACTGGCATGTCACTCATCGATTAGTGCCACTATATGACAGAAGGATGGAGAGAGGCACAGAAAGCAAGAAGAGCAGGACAGTATCAAACTAATAAAAATCCAGAGGGTCGAATTTTACATCCAGGTCCAAATCATTCTTTAGCCTTTAGCCTCATGCACGCATACTATACCAACTTAAGGGGTTACATCAGAGCATGCTCATGCAAAACTTTAACAAAGCACATCATAGTCAGAAGTTCCAAATAAAAGGAGAACTATTTTGAGCATACCCTTCTACTGCCACAAGACACCTATTATTTGGGATAAGTCGCCGAAAGGAAGCCTTTTCCTTTATAGACTCTGACCGAGCATTGAACTGCACAATAAAATATTTCAGTGATTAAATCAATTTAGAGAAGCACAGTAATGGGACATAATAAAATGTAAATCAAGCTCCATAGCAGGCAGTCCAATGCATAAGCAATCTTGAGTAAGACATAAGTTTTAGAGGAGTCAAATAAAGAAATGAATATTTTATGTCCTGCTATAAAATGAAGCAGCTAAGCTAGCGTACTTAGGAACAGCTGCCCATTCTGATGTCCATAGACCACATTTTTAAGAGAGCATTCCGAATAAATGCTAAACTTTAAAAGATGATAGACAAATAAGCACACAGAAAAATCAAGAATATAAAATATATACAAGGATGACAGCACAAATATTTCCTGTTTTGCAAGAAAAATGTAAAGCATGACAACGTGTCCAATACTCCCCCCGTCCCAAAATATAGCTGCTTCTAGCATTCAAATATTGTCCCAACATATAGCTACTTCTCTACCTACTCCATTTCAACCAATCACAGCCATCTCATTTAATTTCTCCACCTACTCCCTCATCTCAACTAATCACAACCATCCCCCATTTAATTTTACCTCTCTTTAATCACCATGAAAAACTCTAGAAATGCTTATATTTTGGGACGGGGAGTAGCTTTGAGTGTACCAAAAATCCGTCCATTCAAATGGGCATTATTCCCATAAATGCGACACTAACTACCAACATCACAATTCCAAAAACCATCCAAATTGCCTAATTGGAGTGAACATAATAATTAAACAGGAATCAACTAATTTGGATGGTTAAAATTTGCAGCTTCAGTGCTGTGTGCCACCAAGGACTTTGCTTGACACAACTAAAAATCTAACGGCACACGGGGGCAAAGCCCAATGGGTCTAGGGGAGGTACCCAGGGTCCAACATAAAAATCAGTGCTTACTACACCCCATTCACAACATGTGCACCCCCCTTTCCAACCCAAAAATCAGGCCGCGCAGGTACGAAAAGCCCATGTATTCACTGCGGCCAGCCAAAGCAATTCACATTCAGCAAGTGCTTGGCTGAAAGAAGCCCAGCACACTGTTTTTTGTGAATGCCGAAAGTCCACACGCCTGTTCATCTTCTATTTTCTTCCCTTGTTGCGCCTGTTACTTTCCCTATGCAATGGTCCCAATGCCATCTAACAAGACAACTAGACCCATCGCTAGTCGTAGATCAGTGCTAAGATCTGCAGGTCACTTCCCTTGCTGGCCGTGTCGTCCTATCCTCTAGGCTCCAGCCTCTTCTCCCTATGGCCTTTATCCACAACAGGGGAAACAATAGCTAGGCAAGGCCTTGGCACCCAATTTCCTGTATTCTCCCTAATTCTTTTCTCAAATAATTTGATTTATTACAAGGACATTCCTGTATTTGAAAGATATGTTCTGAATTATTTGATTGTAGTTGATTCGGTTGCTACTGATTTTAGGAGTCTGGCAGGCGCTTTGCAGTACCTCACCTTCACCAGGCCAGATATTGCTTATGCAGTTCAGCAAATCTGCCTTCATATGCATGATCCCAGGGAGCCTCATCTCGCCACTTTGAAGCGCATTCTTCGCTATATCTGTGGCACTCTTGATTTGGGACTGTTTCTCCGCTCATCTCTGACCGATGAGCTTGTGGTCTACTCTGACGCTGACTGGGCCGGTTGCCCAGACACCCGCAAGTCTACCTCCGGCTATGCCGTGTTTCTTGGCGATAGTCTCATCTCCTGGTCTTCTAAGCGGCAGAACACAGTCTCCAGATCCAGTGCCGAAGTTGAGTATCGCGTCGTTGCCAATGCTGTTGCTGAGGTGTCTTGGCTGCGTCAGCTTCTTCAGGAACTTCACGCCCCTCTGCGTCGATCTAGCTTGGTCTACTGCGACAACATCAGTACCGTCTACATGTCTACCAACCCTGTTCAGCATCAACGTGCAAAGCATATCGAGATTGACCTCCACTTCGTCCGCGAGCAGGTTGCCATTGGTAACATTCGGGTTCTGCATGTGCCCACCTCTTCGCAGTACACCGACATCTTCACCAAGGGCCTTCCTTTGTCAGTTTTCAGCGAATTCAGGTCCAGTCTGAATGTCTGCGGAGCCGCCGCTCACACTGTGGGGGGGGGGTGTTAGACGGATTCACACCTTGCCCAGGGGGCAGGGCCCTCCCTGTTTCCCAAGGGGCAGGGCAGCCATTCACATTGGCCAGGAGCCCTCTGTCAGTTCACACTGCTGGGAGGCTATGCCCCTGGCTGTTCACATTGCTAGGTGGCTCCTCAGCCTCCGCACCTCCCTTTCCCTAGGGGGCAGGGACTGCTGCTCTTCCCAGGCGCCTCCCCCCCTTCCCTAGGAAAGGGAGGTAGTCAGCCACCTCCTCTTGTATTTATAGATGGGTCGCTTAGCCTTGTAGCTCATCCATCACTTGTAATCTTGATCCTCAGATAATACACTTTCATCTAGTAGTAAAAGAACAATTTCCAGACATGAAACTTATAATTTTCAAATCCTAGACAAGCATGTGCACTAAAAAAATAAAGATTTTTTAAATCGTTGAGTCATTTTGTAGAAACTTTTACCTGACTTGGACAACACATATTTGTGGGGAAGTGTTGTGAGCAAACAAATAAGCCCTGAACCCTATCACAAAAATATGATATTTTACATTGTTGTATGCACTGCATAATCAGTCAAAATTATTTTACAGTTTACACGCCAAGTATAACCTCTTTACATATAAATATGAAATAAATACAAATGCAAAAACTCACGAGCAGACATGACTGCACATAAATGATGTGTGATGTTTTTCCGTCTTCTACTGACCATGCAATAATGCAAAACTTGATGGCCATGCAAGCATGAAACAGCACAACTAGGGAAAACATATGGATGCCCAAAACAAGGACTACAACTAGGCATAAGGGTTCTTGACATGTGCATGGTGATGAACATGCGAAAGATTTGTGATTCATCATTCATCCAGCATATCAGATAGAACGTTCCAAAAAGAATAACACAAAACATATATACAATATGTGAGGCCAAACATACACACTATCCATCACGTAATCACTCACCACCTCTCTCTCTCTCCAGAAACTACTGTGGCCCAGTTCCAGCAATGGCAGTATGGTACAGACAAAGAGGAGGCTGACAACGAAGGCAAGGATTGTCAACCCAGGGCCCTCTGCTTTGGGGCCACCCATGACTCTACCATCAATCTATCATTATAGAACTTGGAGTTCAAAGCCTGTGCAGAATAGTGAACATATATCGGAAAGGAAATGGCACTCTTTATGTGGGGTGGCTTTTCCTAGAGGCTTGTCTTCTTCGAAACTCAAATTTTTAGTTTTCGAAAAGAAACAAGAAAAATAAATGAGAAGCTGATTAAAAAATATGGATCAAAGAGAGCTAATGCCTCCATCAACCAAAGCTTAATTGGAAGCCTCCATCTTTGCCATTGATGTGGTCCTGCAGGCAGGAGATGCCAACAATGAGTGAGCCAAAGCTCAGTTCAGGCAACAGTCCACCAAAGGGAGCAGGAACTCAGGCTCAGCGGCAGCAGACAAGGACAGAGCTGTCTCTGGCAGGGCAGCCCTAAAGGCGGCAGATCTAGCAGCATCTTGGTCAATTTCAAATCAAAAGATTGCATGAAAAACGATGTTTGGATGGTGCAAATAACTTGACAAGGCGTCCACATTGCTCGAACTAGTCAATCTTAGTTGTATAGCCTACCTAATTGTCTGAGATTGATTTCATCTCACTTTCTTATATGAAAGATGACTTTTAAGAAATGCATTGACAATTGGCATTGTAGTTGTATAAATCAAACATCTCATATTAAAAAAATAGAGATGGTGTTAAATGTTAAACACCCAACCAATTAGGCAAGACAACTACATCAAATGTGGATCAATCAGTCTGTTGTTTGTGGTATATCTAGCTGTTGGACAGGCAATCAAGACTCAATTAAAGGTATTCAAGGGATAAGAACAAGAATGTATAGAAAGAGCGGCCAGCCCAGTCCATACCATCCTGAAATGATCGGGCTTCTCGTTCTTGCCGGTGAAGCTGGGCACAAGCCCCCACTTCATGCACTGGATTACTGGCACCTCCCTGTCCATGTCCCCTCCACCATAGCACCCCGCCAGCCGCGCACGCACGGTGCCCACCGGCAGGTATGCCCCTGGCGACACGTTGTATGATGGTCGATACCTGCATCTCACAAACCGAGGAATCTCACGATTGGCAAAATACAGCTGCTTAGGATGACCCCGTACCTTAAAACTCCCTTCCTACCGGTCCATCCGGAGCGTCGGCACAGCGGGGGCGTCACCTCCTCCGCCACCACCCGCAGTCGCACCGCCCGTCACAGAGGTCGTGGTCGGGAAGCCGAAAGCCCTGGCGGCCTGGGACGGGCTGAGAGTGCAGCGAGCCCTGCCGCACATCTCGTATTTGTCTCTGCCAGGTAAAGGCCGGCGTTGCGGAGCGGTATGGGTATGGGAAAACAGTGGCCGAGTGAACGGGAGTTTAGTGGACTAGGGTTTAGAGCGAAGCTAAGGGGCTTTTAGGTAGGATGAGAAATGGCCAGGAACCACCGCCGACCTTGGGGCTTCCTAGCCGCGCCGTTCCCCGTCACCGTCGGGCTCCGGGAGAGCGACGGTTTCTTCACACCGACTAGTGAGCAGAGATACTGCCAAAATGAGGAGAAAATTTAAGCCGATTCGCTAAAACCATTCGAATGAAAAGAAAGAGCAAAATCTTGCCAATCTAACCTTATCGTTCAGATCCACGATTCATGCACAGTGGGGTGACCGGGCGGCCGGCGGCCTGTGTCCTGTGGGCTGGGCCGCTGAGGACCGGGGAAGCACCGGTTCCCGCGGGCGGCAGGGCAGTTCGTCCGTCCGGATTCCGGCACGGCACAGCTGACAGACCGACAGGGAGGTCCGGAGCGGGGCCCGGGACGGCGGCCGGCGGCTAGTGGCGGAGCTGAAGGATGGCGAGCAATGCGGGTGCCAGCGCGTGAGGCGTAGCTGCGGGGAATTTCGGCGCTCGGGCGGAATCGCTGCTCCGTATACCTAGCGCCTGCTTATCTCATGGGCCGGTATGGCCTTCTGGGTAGGAGGTCTCTGTGGGCCACAAGTCCACAGTAGAGGATAGTCCTCAGCCCTATACTACCCAAGCTCGTTATGGGAATTTTTTGGATTTTTAATTTTTTTTATTAAAAAATTTGCAAAAATATTTTTTGTTTTTGAAATTTTGCAAAAATAGTTGTCCGTCGTTTTCTGGGAAGATATTTTTTAAAAATAGCTCTTTCAGTGGATAGTTTTTGTGACATGTCTCGCGTCGTCGTCATCATGCGCGCGCGTGACAATTGCATTTTGCCTCGCTTGCCGTCCTTGGCAAAGGCTTTTTTACTGTTCACCTTTACTATTCACTTTTCTTTTATTGTTCATCTTTGTTCATTTTTTTTAATGATCAGTGCGGCTCCCGTCTCGGCGGTAGTTGAGGATGGCGACCTAGTGCACTTTTCGCTCCAAGCAAATAGTAAAATGAACAGTGAAAAAGCAAACAGTAAAAAACGCCTTGCCAAGGGCGACAAGTGGGCAAAATACAAATTATCACGCATGCGACATACAGCAGCCAACGACCATGAGACACGTCACGAAAAACGCCCTCTGAGAGGGCGATTTTTAAAAAACACCATTCCGGAGAGCGGTGGGAGACTACTTTTGCAAAACTTCAAAACAAAAATTATTTTACAAATCTTTTAATAAAAAATTAAAATCCGAAAAACTCCTCGTTTTGGTTAGGAGCTTAAAATTTTGAAAAAGAGATGGTAGATGTCGATGTCAGTGTTACTCCGGAAGACGTGAGAAATATGGAACCAAGATCGATAAGAGGCTCTGAATGCCAACAGTGTGTCCGAGAGTTTTCGAAAGCAAGAAAAATACATAATCAAGTATACAGCTTTCGACATCTCGAAACATAACAATCTTACTCTTTGTCACTATCAAGAGAGTTTGTACAAGATCTTAGGACGCTCTCAAGCTAGCCTAGTAAGTAGGGTGTTCTTGCCAATCTTCGTGTCTAACCCCTCTAACTCTGCAGGTCTAACAATGGGTTTCTATATCCTACGGCTACCAGCTCTCTCTCCGACAAGAGAAAAGAATATTATATATAATCATGAGTCCGAACTAACTCCTTTTAACTTATTAGATTTACTATAGCATGGGACAATGGTTAGTAGGTCAGCATTACCCCAATCAGACTATCCCTGATCGAAGTCAGACTATTAGCCTATTGACTGTCCTGATTTTCTTTCGGATTTAAAATTCATCAAATAAATTATTTCTAGAATTAATATTAAAATTTAAAATAATTCATCAAGTGAAGTTAATATGAACAATAAAATTTTCTGACTCAAATATATTTTTAATATTCTTTCTGTCCTAAAATACTCTCTACAATTTTTCTAAAATTTTTAGAGCTCAATACCTAATTTTAATAAAACTAAGTTCTATAGTTATTTAAATAAAAACTAATTAAAAATCCCCTGGTCATGGGCAGACGGTCAGTGGCCCGACCCATGTCAACGCCCCTGTTAACAGCAAATTTTAATTTTGCGCAATTCTTTAGTAGATTCGGTTAAATAAAAAAGTCGATCAGCCGATGAAAGTTTATTTAGGAAAAGAACGACTTCAAGAAGGAATTGTGAAGACCATGACATGACAATTTAATTCTATCTATTAATTAGGCATGATTTATTAACTTTTCTTTTATTTTTAGGAAGTTTTGTCTAGTGTCCGATTAGGATTTGTTTTTTCCTTTTATCTTTAGGAAACACTAGGTCATCCTATTAGGACATGTATCAACCCGAAGGTATAAATATGTATATTCGGGGTCTTTGTAAGACATCTCCACAAATCAATACAATCAATTTCGGCACATCGTCATCCTCAATTCGACGAGGTCTTGCATCTCACGAGTGTCGACGGGTGGTCGAACAGTCCTCCAAGGAGGCTGCCCGAGGAGATGAAAAGTATGGTCGGGGCGTCCTACTGATGGATCTGATGGTCGACTCGAGAAGAATACAAGCCAAGATTTTAGACAGGTTTGGCCCTCCGAGAGGATAACAAGCCTACATCCTGTGTTTTTTTGTTGGGGTGAGGTATGAACAAGATTGGTGTACAAAGAGAGAATTCGGGATTCGATCTGGCCTCCCCCTCGCCCACGTGACCTATCCTCCCTTCTATAGCTCAAGGGGGCAGTTACAATGAGGCTTAGGACGCAAGGAAGCTTGGCTGTAAAGTAAAAAGCAAATAGAACATAATTTGAAAAAGTACACAGAAACCCCTTAGACTCAAGTCGCCGTGGGCATCTTGTGTGCAGTTCTACCTCGGGATACATCCTCCGTAGGTACCATGCATGCAGTCCTGTCGGGTAACGTTATCTTCTGTCGAGTCGTCCTCTTGTTACACCCCGAGTTTTGCCCTTTAAATCATTTAAATAATTCTCCCTAAAACAATTAGATTTTTTTGGAATTAATCTGGAGCCAGCAATTAATTTTAAAATACAAATAATAAGTGAAAATGACATGGTAGGATTTTTTTCTAAATTTTACATATCAAAATACATTAACTGAATTTAGTGGAATTTTCAGAGCACTAAAAATATTTTTAACCAATTAAATGAATTAATCGCAATTATATTAAGTCCTTTTTCCCCTTTTCCTATTTTCCTAATTTTCCTATTCTTTCCCACCCAAATTCCTCCTTGGGCCGCCGCCCAAGCCCCACCTGCCCACCTCTCCCGCACCCTCCCTTCCTTCGGCCGTGAACCGAGGCCTCCCCGCCCCTCGGGCTACCAACAGATGGGGCCCACCTGTCGGGCCGTCTCCCCGCGCCCGATGGTCGCCGCCGCCGTGCCATGCGCCGCCACCCCGCCACGCCTTCTGTGCAAGCCGCGTCGCGCCGGCCCACGTCGGGCCCGGCCGTCTGCCCGTGTCGCCTTTTCGCGTCTCGCAACGCCTCCCGACGGCTTCTATAAATCCCCTCTGCCGTCCACCGTGCTCTCGTCTTTTCGCCGCCGCCGTTTTTGTCCTAATTCGCCTACCGTCGCCGCTCGCCGCCAGCATCCCCATCTCCAGTGTGCATCCCCTCTCCCTCCTTTCCTTACTCCCGCGCGCAAACTCGAGCCATCCCGTGCCCCGCCGCCGCTCGCGCCGCCTTGTGCCCGCCGACGCTTGCGCCGCCCCGCCCGCGCCGCCGACGAGCCGGCCGACCGCCACGCGGCCATGGCCGATCGCTCCAAGCTGCTGCCGCCGCCACCCGGAACCCTAACCCTAGCGCACCGCGATCGTCCGATCTACCACACGGGTAGATTGGGGCCGTCCGATCCCTCCCGCGCACCAGCCCTCCGATCGCCATCGCCGTGCCGCAGATGGCCGCCACACGTCGTCGTCGCCGCCGTCCCGAAATCCTAAACCACGCCGGTCGTCCGATCTCGCCGCCCACGGCCGCTCGGATAGTGCCACGTGTCCCGCCGCCACCGCCGCGTCGTGGACTCGACCCACGGTGGATCGAGCCCGGGCCCTTGCGTCGGCACCACGCGACGTTAGTGCTAACTTCGTCCTCGCGTCTGCCCGCTTGCATCAGCATGACATCATGCTGACGTCAGCCCTACCCGTTGCCCGCGCGCAATGTTTGTGTCAGCAAGGGACTTAATTGCGCAATAAATTAATTAGGCTTTTCTGTTTGGTTTAAGAATCACAATTAAACTTCTAAAATTCATATCTTTTCACTGCTAGAGAAAGGCTCAATTGTCCCGGTTGGTAACCCAAGTAGTCCCGGTTGTCAAATCGGGACTACGAATCCGGGACTAGAGATCGCCATCTCTAGTCTCGGTTGAAATATCCGGGACTAGAGATGTATCTTTAGTCCCGGATGGAGCCACCAACCAGGACTAAAGATGGTGGATGTCACGCCCAGAAATTTAGACCAGAATTTTCAAAGCTATATGTGTGTAAAAATCCCTGTCCAGGACCAGCCAGGGTACACATACGACAATTGTTGATATTACAGTTCCACGTCTTAGAAACATTACAAAAAGATTACAAAAGAGCAGCGGAAAAAGAAAAAGGGACGTAAGCCTAAGCTTGACGCTGGCCACATGGTTTCAACCATTCCACAGGCATCTTCCAGAGTGCAGGACAAAGCCTACTCAACTTCGTCTTCTTCTTCGGCTTCTTGCTCAGGTTCTGGTGAAGAGGCAAGGATGAATACTTCCACGTACTCAGCAAGTCACACCGGAAGGGGGAGAGAATGAATGCAGGGAGACAAGGATTTGGCTAAGGTTTGCTTTTGCGCAAACAGCAAGGGTTTTTCCAAACAATAGGAATTTTGAGCACGAACAAAACAGTAGTAATTTAAGTAATTAAATCATTTTGCAACCAACACTGTCCAACGTTATCCCCACGTTGCGACAGGCCCAACCCATCCAACTATACTAGTCATGTTCCATCAATCAGGGTTTAATAGTGTGAGACTAATCATGGTGAGTTCGGTTGATCGCGCAATTACCGCGGGCACGACTATTTGAATAGTTTTACTCTGATCAGAGGGGTGCAACTGTACCCACAAGACACAACCTCACGACATGGTCTCCCGTGTGCCAGAATACCACCATGGTACCCTGGAAGGGAAACTGTGATAGGACCTTTCGTATAACCCTTCGCTAACTAAGAGAACCCCACCAAGGTTTCGCCCCCACTCCCGGACCCTCGGACGTGGGCAGCCCCCCCGAGTGCCTCGGTGAATCCGGCAGCCCAGCAACCCTTATACTAGGGCCGACTGAAACTTCATCCCGCTCACCCTTGCCGATGGATTCGTCAGCTAGGAAAGGCTACACTACGGGGCCCACCTTACCCATTTTGGCTTGTGGTTTGCACGGTCATTCTTTCGAGGGTTCCCGTGAACTGGTCCTTAATTGCCATGGGTGTCACTAACCAAAACCAAAGCGCCCACGGCCCACCATTTGTCATATTTTAGTTAATAATCTGGCTCACCAAGTTATCCAATTATTCTTCTTCCGAACAGATGTCCACGAGATGTATATTAAGTGAGAATGACCCATTTAGTGAGCTAGTGAATCTAAGCCAGACTAAGCATAACCTAGTCCTGCATCTAGTCATGTTATTTTCCCAAGTTTAATCAAGGAGTTTGGAGTGTCAAACCTAAGGCATAAACTAGATATACGGTGTAATATATCCCATAGGATGACATTATAAAATACACGCAATTTAATAGAGTAAAATAGGTGTTTTAGCAAATTGGGAGCAATATGATCAATAATATAGCGTGACATGCCTTGCTCTTCGGCTTGGGGGATCTCTGCAACAACTTTGTAATAAACCGGGTCAGCGAAACTACCGGGATCTACACGGTAAACAAGCAATTCAACAAAACAGGCCAAAAAAGCTACTGAAACAGAGAACAAAATTATTTTTAATGGATTCTTGGTATTTTTATAAATTTAATGAAATTTGAATGGGCTAAAACGGATATCGGATTGAAAAGATATGATTTTTAGAAGTTTTCTCGGTTTTTACTAAAGCATAAAAAGTCCTTAATAATTTATTGCGCAATAAGTCCCGGGATTGACGTCATCGGCTAGGGCTGACGTCAACAGCTGAGGGATGACATCAGCGGCCGCGGGAGCGCCGGTCCACGGTGGATCGGGTCCACGGGCCGAGACGTGTGGTGCACCACGTGGCGCACACGTGGCGCCGAGGTGGCGGCCACGTGGTGTGCCACGCGGCGCGGAGCGGACGGCTCCGTCGCCTCGCGGATCGGACGGCGGGAGGCGCGGAGGCACGGATGGCGGCGATGGCGCACGGCGACACTCGAGATCGGCTCAGCGTCATTCGGCGGCGGCGCGGGGCGACGGAGTGCCGCGGCTCACGCGCGGGCAGAGCCGCGCGCACCCGCAAGCGGCGACACGGCTTGGACTGAGAAGGTGGGAAGGGAGCTCACCGCGGGTGCCACCGGAGGTGGGGAAGACGACGACGGCGACAGCAAAAACGACGGTGGAAAAGCGTGGGGAAGGGCGTCCGAGGGAGCTCGGGCGTCGGGGACGGAGATGGAGGCGGCGGTGAGGTCCGGAACGGCTCGGGGCAACGGGAAATCGTGGCCGGAGGCCGACAACGGGCTCGGGAGCTTGGGCACACGGTGCCGAAGTGAGAGAGAGAGAGGAGAGCTCAGGTGAGGGTGTGGGGAGGACGAGGAGCTCGGTGACCGGCTTTTAAAGGGCGCGGGAAGGTTGGTGGCGGCCGGGATAGGGGGAAATTTATCGCCGGAGTTAATAGAGGGAGGGATTTGGGGGTCTAATGGTCGGCGATCAAATCCGGCCATTAGGAGGTGCGGCAGTGGCGGTCGGGGGGATTTAAGCCGGCGAGAGGGGCAGGGGAGTAAAGGCGGCGGCATCCCGAGGCACGGGAGAGGCGGGCGCGCGAGATCCGTGCGTGGCGGGGGCGGCGAAAATGGCGCCGGGGCAACCGGCCGGGAGGTGGACGACGGGCCTGACAGGTGGGCCCACCTGTCAGGGTCCTGGGGAAAAGAGGGAGGGGAAATAGACTTCTTTCCCGGGCGCGAGGCTTAAGCGGGCCACGGCCTTTGGCCGGCCCGCGAGGGAGAGAGGGGAGGCGTGGGCGTGCGGGCAAGCTAGGCCGTCGGCTCGGGCCAAATCGGCCCACAGGACGATTTGGGCGGGAAAAAGGACAAAGGAGAGAGAAACAATTTTTCCCGGGATTTATTAATTCTGATTTCTATTTTAATTGGTTAAAAATTATTTCTAGTGCTCTAAAAATTCCACTAAAAATTCGTTAGTGTATTTTGACATGTAGAATTTAGGAAAAATCCTACCATGCCATTTTCATTTAGATTTTTGCTTTTAAAATTATTTGTTTGCTTCAGTTTAATTTCCAACTGTTTTTCTTGCGATTTTTTTTTTAAAAAGGGAAAAGCACCTTAGGGTGTGACAACGGAGCCACGTGGCCGCCTCCGCCATCTTTAGTCCCGGTTAGTGGCTCCAACCGGACTAAAGATTTTTTTATTTTTTTAAATTTGCTCCTTTCTCCAAGAAGGTTGTCTTATATATTACACACATATATTATATTACACATATACATATTTTCCACACATATATTTATACATATATATCATATATATATGTATAAATATATAATTTACACACATATAAATGAACTTAAGAAAGGAAATATATACATATATTACCAAAATATGTACACATATGTACAATATCCACATATATTTCGTATGTTAAAAAATTGTCTATTTTGTGGTTCCGGTGGTTAAGTTACTTAAATGAAAGTAGAACTCCCCGCGGGATCAATGATCTCCTCATTTATAAATCCCATCAATTCTTCTGAGAGCTTGTATGAAAGTCTCGTGGGGGAGGTTGTCTCTTACTCGCATAATTCGAATAAACGAGAAATAAATATATGAAGTAAATAAGAAATCGAGACGTAATGTATGAATGATTGTTATACTTACATCTATATCGTCGATAGTTGTGACATCGGTCACAAAGCGGTGAATGTAGTCGCAGATGTAGTATCCGCATAAGTTGGTGCCCTGCGACTGTTTTGCACACTAAAGGAGAAACGACGGTAGATTTAATATACATTTCATATTTTAGAACAAAGTAATGATTCAAAACAACTTTGGAGCATGTTACTCGGAAAGTTCATCCTCACGGAGAGCTTATCTTTTCAATTTCCGCGAACATTCGCCCGAAGCCATTCCCATGCCCTACGTGCAGTTGAAAGTTAGCTAGTAATTATCCGAGAACCGCATATATGCAATAGCAAGTAAGATATATGACATTACTTGTTAAACAGTTCAAATATCTTTGAGTACGTGGACTCTGGTTTATCCATTGAGTCAAAGACATGGATCCGCGAGTGATCCATGTCAATTACTAACAGAACCCAGTGGAATCTGCAAATTGGTTTAGATGACACATATGAAAATTTATGTATGCACACAGGATTGAAATCGGTACGGAAGGAAGAAAAAACTTACGCAGTGTTGTAGGGCAGAAGGATAAACGACCGGAAGTGGTTCTACACCAGCGCAATGTATATGTTGTCCACTGTTGGATCAGGAAATTGATCAACTAATACGCCGTTGATTTTGCGTGGATCCATGAATCCATGTTTGGTACAGTTGTGCTTGTTGCAGTATTGGATTGCCATTCTACAATGGTTAAAAAAAATTTTAGTCAGCTAAATACAAATAGGTAAGAAACGAAATAACAGAACGATACTTACAGAACCTACGTGGCTAGAAGTGAGATGTCGAGGGCATCAAGCTGGTACAGGTCGAATATGTCTTCGAATCAGATGTAGAAGTCATCACCTCCATCGAAGAAATAGTGCAGTGAATATATGCCCGTTACCATCTCTCCACCCTTGCTGGATTCTTGCATGTACCACTTGCGGAAGCGGTACATCTGTGTAGGTAGCTTTTTCACTTGATCGGGCTTTACAAGAGGCTTTCCAAGTTTGAACTTGTATTTTAGCGGAGCCTTCGCCAGAGGAGCACAGCCGTGTAATTGATCCATTGAAATTCCAGCAGATTCCATAAATTGTCTTAACTCTGATCTAACATTTGGAACTGTGCTGAACTCCAGAGGTTTCTAAGGCTGCATGCCGAGCTGGGGTACATCTTTGCCCGTTCTCTTCGCCTTGCCAGCAGCCTTCCGAATAGTCCTGTCGTAGTCAAACTGCGGTTTGAGGTTGTTGTTCAGGCTGTGGCGTTAGGTACGTCTTCTTGAAGAAGTCCTTGGTCTCCTGGGGGATTTCAGGAGGCTTCTCAGGAGACTTCTTTCTGAAGTGGGCCTTGACTTCAGTTTGGACAGCCTCGTGCAGCTCCTTTGGAGTCATGTCGTACACCATTTCCTTTGGGGCTGGTGGGAGCGGGTCAAGTTTAGGCCTCTTGCTTCTTGGTCCACTACTGGTTGACATTGACCACGTGGCTTGAGATGTTTTCCGTTTAGGAGTCGGTGCTCGTTGTGGCGATGGAGGAGACTGAGAAGGCGGTGGAGTTGGAGACGACCGTTTAGGAGTCGGTGCTCGTGGAGGCGACGTAGGAGGCAGAGGCGGCGGAGGCGGCGGAGGCGGCGAAGGAGGCGGAGGAGACGGCCCACGTGGAGGCGAGGGCGGTGGAACGATAGGAGACGCTGTTCGTCCGGGGAATATTATGAAGATCTTCCTCCAGAAAAATATTCCGTCAGCTGTTTCTCCTAGCGTCAGCTCCCCGTCTCCTCCGAGGATATCCAGCTTGAGATCTTCATAGCCGCGTTCCACCTGTTCAATTTCAACTTTCGAGTACGCAGGTGGAATGGGCCGGGAGTGGTAGGTGTCGTCTCGGTCTACTGGAATGGCCATGCCCGACGCGACCTGTTCGAGAAGATTGCTTATTAGTTAATAATGAACGTTGATTGACAAGTTATTCAAGGAAATATACATACAACATAAAAGTACGAACATACCTTTATTGTTATGTTCTTTTGAAGAATGTGCAGCTCACATGGGGTCCGCTATGTGATGTCATCAACGGGGCATGGCAGACCCGGTTCAGCTTGTGGGGCCAAGTCGCCTTCATTTCCAGTTGAAGCGCAGCTGCTGCGCTACTACTGTAGTTGAGCGGTTGTTGCTGCATCCGGTTGTTGGCTAACCCAATGGCTCCGCTCCTCTGCCAACCTGCGGTTCAGCCTTTCGTCCACAATTTGATCTATTTGCGAGATCTTCATTTCCATCTCAGCGAACCTCACATCGTGCTCTCGCCTGGACCTCATGCGGCTCCTGTACGTCTCGATGTCAGCTTGAAACCCATATTTCCAGGGGACGATGCCTTTTCCTTGCGTACGCCCCGGATGCTCTGGGTTTTGGAGGGCGAGCCTTAGCTCGTCCTTCTCTCTGTCGGGCCTGAACGCGCCCGACGAAGTGGCCTCCATCGTCTCCTCTAATCTTCGGCTGGCCTCTTGGATTTCTTCGCCGAAGATAACTGTACCATCTACAGGATTAAGTGAGCCGCCATGAGCATGAAACCAATGCTTTGATCGTTTCGGCCAGTTGGCTGTGCCTGGAACGATATCTCGCGCTTCAAGGTCGGCTTCCATTTTCTCCCATTTCTCCATTGCTTTCTTATAGCCGCCTGACCCAAGCCTGTTGTGGAGATTATGGCAATCGGATATACACATGGCAAGCTTATCCAACTGGAGATAGGGATAGGTTGCGCCTACCAAATATGTAAACCAAATATGACTTGGGTGTTACGTTGCCGATTGAGATAAGGCAACGGCCTATAGTCACGGTTTGGTAAGATTGAGAAAACCGACTTAGAGTAAGATAGGGTTTCCGATCTGTAAGCCCGCCTCCCAAGACTATATAAGGGGGGTAAGAGGTGTCCCTTGAGGGATATCAGATAAGCTATTAGCTTTTAGCCTTAGATCTTGAGATCAATATACACTCGGCGGATCGAATCCCCGAAACAGGAGTAGGGTATTACCTCTCGAGAGGGCCTGAACCTGTCTAAATCCTTGTTTTCCACCTAACTCATAGCGCTTGGCGATCTTGACTGCACCCCCAATTTTCTATTGCCGAAACCAAGTTTCGACAGTTGGCGCGCCATGTAGGGGACCGCGCATCAAGACTTCTTCGACAATCTCGCCGACAAGCGCGATGGGATCTTCTTCAGGATTCGGCGACTTCGTCGCCAACAACTTCGATAAGCTCTCCTCCTACGACTTGGATTCGAACCAGTCAGGAGGAGAAACCCACTCGACGCTGTTCGGGCTCCCGAACAACACCAAGATCTACGACGAAATCTTGGAGTCCAAGATGCGCTCCATCCACCCCAACGAAAGAACTCACTCGGCATCGTTTGGACTACCGAACGCCGCCGAGATCTGCAGCGATCTTCTCATCTCCCCGTCGGGGCCAACCTATTCGAAAGAAGACCTTTCGGCACCGTTTGGATTACCAAACGCCTCTGAAATCTATTCCAGGCTCCTCTCCCCTGAGTCGAGGATGATCCACTCGGAGAGATCTATGTCACCAAGCTCCGACTCGGACTGGAACGATCCAGATTCGAACCACCCGGGCTCAAGGGAGATCGCCGTCATCCTCCAACCATTCGGCTCATGCTCATCCTCAGAGCTCAACGAGTATCTAAGCTCTTCAGGCTTTGACGACCTCTATGGCATCCCCTCGGACGAAGCCGACGACTCCGACTGCAACAAGCACTATGAGCCCAAATGCTTTGACGTCCTCATGGCTGAGCTGGCCAAGACCGACTCAGCCATGGCCCGCAGGCTTGCGGAAGAAGAACGAGTCAGGATCGAACAAGAACGCAGGCTGGCGGAAGAAGAGAAGAAGCGCAAAGAGGAAGCCGATAGAAGGAAGCAGGATCTAAGGGCAGCCGGACGATCCGCTCAAGAGGCTATACTTCAAACGCGGGTCCGCAACACCAATATCTTCCAGACGCCACAGCAGAACGCTGTTGCTGCCCTCATACTCCTGGACACCGTCATCGAGACGGCGCCCCCCGACGTGACTCCAATCTTGGACAAAATCAAGACCATCGTCATGGCTACGGCCAATGGTCATCCCTCCACCTCAGCACGAAGACCGACTGAGTCCGTGGCTGAAATGCCCGACAGAAGCCGACTCCCGCCGCTAAGATCAAGGGATTACAAGAGGCCCGAACCAGACCGGTCGACAACTAGGCCAAGAGGCCCACACCACGAGTCCACGCAGAAGCATCAGGAGCAAACGGCCGACTCCCACGAGAAGCAACATGGACGTCCACCTGTCCACCACCGCGTCCGCCGCAACAACAGCTCCAGCTACCGAACCAGCCTACCGAGGACCCCACCGAGTGATCTGCAGGAAGTCCTCGATCGTCGCTATCAAGAGCGAGATCAACGCACTCGGGAAGATCGGAAGGAATCACCCGACAGCAATGACGACGGAGTGCCAGCTTTCACTCGGGAGCTTCGCCGAGTGCATTGGCCGAATGGGTTCAAGCCGACCGGAATCGAGAAGTACGACGGCAAAACCGACCCCGAGTCGTGGTTGACCGTGTACACTCCCGCCATCCGTGCAGCAGGCGGCGACAACAAGGCCATGGCCAATTACCTGCCCGTGGCCCTCGCCAACTTAGGCAGGAACTGGCTCACGAGCCTGCCAAGAGGCTCAATCGGCTCGTGAAGTGAGCTAAGGGACCACTTCATCGCCAACTTCCAGGGCACCTTCGAGAGGCCTGGAACCCACTTCGACCTGTATAATGTCATCCCGAAGCCAGACGAACCCCTGAAGGACTACATCCGGTGCTTCTCCGAAAAGCGCAATAAGATCCCCAACATCACCGACGACATCATCATCGCCGCCTTCCAGAAGGGTGTCCGTGATGAGCTGTTGATCGGGAAGTTCGGGCGCAAGCCACCGAAGACGGTGAAGCAGATGTTTGAGACGACAAATTCTTACGCCAAATCCAATGATGCCATCAAAGCGACGCGCCATGACCGGCCCGACAGGAGGGATGACAACAACCAGGGCCAGAAGGACCGCAAGCGCCGATCCGAAGATCTAGTTGCCGCAACTTCCAACTCCCAACGCCGCCCCCGAGTCGCGGCCTACGACGTCATCATGAATGCTCAGTGCACGCACCATCCCAACCACAAGCACGCGGCTAAGGACTGCTTTATTTATAAACAGTTCGCCGAGCAATATGCGACACAACTCAACAAGAAGCCGACTGAGGAAGTCGGCCCATCGGGCGCCATGGGCGAGCTGAATCACATCTTCGGGGGCCGCTAGCTTACGAATCCAAGAGGAAACGAAGCTAACCGACCGAGAGGTCAACGCGGCACAACCCGAGGTCCCACAAACCTATGATGGTCGGAGGTGGCCATCACTTTTGACCGCTCGGATCACCCCGACCGAGTGGTTCACCCGGGGCGCTATCCACTCGTCTTGGACCCGGTGGTCCGCAACATCAAGCTCAAGCGCGTCCTCATCGATGGGGGCAGCGCCCTCAACATCCTCTTCGCCAAGACCCTGGACGAGATGCAGATCCCGAGGGCCGAACTAAAGGCAAGCTCAGCCCCCTTCCATGGAGTTATTCCGGGGCTGTCATCTACACCACTCGGGCACATCGCCCTTCCGGTCACCTTCGAAGTTCGAGAGAATTTCCGGACGGAGAACGTTACTTTCGAGGTGGCCGACTTCGAAACAGCCTACCACGCCATCATCGGAAGGCCTGCACTCGCCAAGTTCATGGTGATACCCCATTACACCTACCTTTGCATGAAGATGCCGGGTCCCAACGGCGTCATCACTCTTCGTAGCGACGTGAAGCAAGCCTTCACTTGCGACAAGGAGAGTTGCGACATGGCCCAATCTCGCAAGAGATCATGTGGCCAGCAAGAGATCCCCGCGAAGAGGATAGCCAAATCAGGAACCGACGACGCCAAGACCAAGAAGATCTCCCTTGATCCATCGGATCCCTCGAAAACTGCTATAATTGGTGCTGAACTAGATCCTAAATAGGAAAGCGCGCTCGTCACCTTCCTCCAAAATAATAAAGATGTTTTTGCTTGGAAACCATCGATATGCTGGAATTCCTAGGGAGGTGATCGAGCACTCTTTACACGTCAAAGATGACGCAAAGCCGATAAAACAATGATTACGCAGATTCGCGCAGGATCGAAAAGATGCCATCAAAGAAGAGCTCACAAAGCTTTTAGCTGTCAGTTTTATCAAAGAAGTTCTACATCCCGACTGGCTAGCCAACCCAGTTCTGGTCTGAAAAAGACAGGGCAATGGCGCATGTGCGTTGACTATACCGACCTCAACAAAGCCTCCCCAAAGATCCATTCGGCCGCCTCGCATCGACCAAGTCATAGATTCAACAAGTGCCAACTCTTGAGCTTTTGGACATTACTCGGGCTATCACCAAATCAGCTTGAAGGAATCCGATTGCTGAAGACATCGTTCATCACGCCGTTTGGAGCATACCGCTACATTACAATGCCTTTCGGCCTGAAGAACACCGGGGCCACATACCAACGCATGATCCAGAGGTGTTTTCAAACGCAGATTGGAAAGAACGTGGAAGCTTATGTCGACGATGTCGTCATCAAGACCAAGTGGAAAGAAGACCTGATTGCCGACCTAGAAGAAACCTTCGCAAATATTTGGGCCTTCAGAATGAAGTTAAACTCGGAGAAATGCACTTCCGGCGTCCCATCAGGCAAACTGCTCGGCTTCATGGTGTCGCATCGCGGCATTGAAGCCAATCTGGAAAAATCAACGCTATCTTGAATATGAAGCCCCCGAGTAACCAGAAGGATGTCCAGAAGCTCACTTACTGCATGGCGGCACTAAGCCGATTCATCTCTCGACTCGGCGAACGAGGCATGCCCTTCTTCAGGTTGCTGAAGAAAACGGACGACTTCCAATGGACCACGGAAGCCCATAAGGCCTTTGAAGATTTTAAAGAATTTCTCATGACGCCGCCCGTCCTAGCCTCACCTCAGCCTCAGGAACCCCTGCTACTGTACGTTTTAGCCACTCACCAAGTGGTTAGTACAGTCCTCGTGGTCGAGCGCGAAGAAGAAGGGCGGGTCCAGAAGATTCAGAGGCCGACCTACTTTGTTAGCGAAGTGCTGGCAGGAGCCAAAATTCGCTACCCTCAGGTACAAAAATTGCTCTATGGTGTTCTAATAACCGCGAGGAAATTGGCGCACTATTTTCAGGGTCACTCGGTCACCGTCATCACTTCCTTTCCACTCGGCGATGTCATCCACAACTGGGAGGCGACTGGGCGCATCGCGAAGTGGGCCCTGGAGCTAATGCTGCTGGACTTAATTTTTAAGGCGAGGACGTCTGTAAAGTCACAAGCCCTGGCGGACTTTTTGGCCGAGTGGACCGAACAGCAAGAAGGTGTACCTCGGGAAGACCTTCAACATTGGACCATGCACTTCGACGGATCCAAGAGGATCACCGGCTTGGGAGCAGGAGTTGTGCTGATCTCCCCGACTGGGAAAGGTTAAGATACGTCCTCCACCTACACTTCTTCGCCTCACACAACGTAGCCGAGTACGAAGCCCTGCTACATGGACTGTGGCTCGTAGTTTCACTCGGGATACGTCGGCTCATCGTGAAAGGGGATTCCCAGCTTGTTGTAAACCAAGTGATGAAGGACTGGTCCTGTCTAAACAACACCATGGAGGCCTACCGGTAGGAAGTCCGCAAACTTGAAGACAAGTTTGACGGATTGGAGCTATCCCATGTCTTGAGGCATAACAACGAGGCAGCTGACGAGTTGGCGCAGTTCGGGTCCAAACGTGAAGCCGCCCCAACAGACGTTTTTGTCGAGCACCTCTATGAGCCAACTGTTGCGGCAAAACCAACTCCCAACGAACAAGCTGCAAACGAAGTCACCATGATTGACGCTGATTGGAGGACACCCCTCATCAAATTTTTAACACAGCAAGAGCTGCCGGAAGACCGGGATGAGGCAGAACGTGTCCGACGTCGTTGCCAAGCTTACGTCATGGTTGACTCCGATTTATAGAAGAGAAGTCCCTCCGGAGTCCTGATGAGATGCATCAGACCCGAGGAAGGACGACAGCTACTCCAAGACATCCACTCGGACATATGCGGAAGCCACGCGACAACACGCACCTTGGTGGGCAAAGCCTACACCAAGACATCCACTCGGACATATGCGGAAGCCACGCGACAACACGCACCTTGGTGGGCAAAGCCTACAGACAAGGTTTTTTCTGGCTCACCGCGGTCTCCGACGCGGACAAAGTGGTGCGAGCCTGTGAAGGTTGCCAATTCTTTGCACGACAGAGCCATGTCCCAGCCCAAGAACTACAAACAATTCCATTATCCTGGCCGTTTGCGGTATGGGGCTTAGGCATGGTCGGCCCTTTCAAGAAGGCTCCAGGAGGATTCACACACCTATTCGTCGCAATCGACAAGTTCTACAAGTGGATCGAAGCTAAGCCGGTTGCCACAATTACTACTAACAAGGCACGGGACTTCATCCTCAACATTGTGCACCGTTTTGGCGTCCCAAACAGAATTATAACCGACAATGGGACTCAATTCACAGGAGGCGTCTTCAAAGAATTCTGCGAAGACTTTGGGATCAAAATCTGCTATGCGTCGGTCGCACATCCTAAAAGCAATGGACAAGTCGAGCGTGCCAACGGCATGGTCCTCCAAGGCATAAAGGCCCGTGTGTTTGATCGCGTAAATCCTTACGCCGGCAAGTGGGTTCAAGAGCTCCCCTCGGTTCTATGGTCCCTGCGGACCACGCCCAGTCGGACTACCGGCCCAGTCGGGAGGAACAGATGAAGATACGAAAGGGTCAAATCGGAGATTAAGATGAAATGTTAATCCAAGGCTTACCGGATTCGGTGGCCGAATCCTTAAGCGGCAGGCGGCCCTTTCCTTCGACCTTTGACCGCGGTCTTCATCGGGCCTTCGAGCTGCAGGGGCTTCTCCGCGCCGCCGGTTTCCATTCAGGGTGTCCCGCTGGCGGTCGGGGGCTCCCTCCTTGGGATACTCTCGCTGGGAGGTGAGGGCCTTCTGCCCGGAGCACTCTCGCTCAGGAGAGGGCTCCGGGGTTTGGGTTCCGCAGGCTTGGATGCCTCGCGGCGGGCGTTGGCCCCTCACTCTGCCCTGCAGGGTCTATGTCTTGGGGTTTCCTGCAAAGAGAACGATAGGAGCAGTCGGAATGAAGACGAAGAAACCTTCAACGATGAGCTCAAACTTTAGTCGTGAGGCGTACCTGGACGACCGGCGGATCTTCGACGCCGCCTTCGGTGACGGCCTTGGAGGGGTTGTTTCGGCTGGAGGGGCTGGGACATCATCGTCCGAGTCATCGATGACGAGCCTCCTCTTGCTCGCTCGTTTTTGATATCCTCACTCGGGGCCGCCCTTTTCCCGGCTGAATCACTCTGGATCTTCACGCTGTCGGCTGGCTTCTTGGCAGGTCGGGTCAACACGTCATCGTGAGGAATTTTGTAGAGCTTCGAGATGATGGAGGCATTTTCCTGCAAGAAAGTTTCTTACAACGATAAGAAGTATGACATCAAGATTGCGAGGCAATGAAGGAGTTCAGTCGGCTTACCGGAGGAGGAGGTCGATAGAGACGAAGGAAGGACCGGCAAAGCACGAGGCTGCGCTCGACGCAATTCCGGTCGAGAAGACCTTGTACATCCGGATTTTTAGGATCTCAAAGCTAAGGGAGTCCCGGTCTTCCCGATTGGGGTCCCTCTCGCTCTCGTACTCGAAGGCTGGCTTCGATCGCTCCTTGATCGGCGCCAGTCGGCTCCTGATGAAATGCCGAGTGATTTGCTCGCTGCGAAGACCCTTCTGCTTCATCTCCAAGATCTTCGCTAATAACTTGTTGGCTTCTTCCCAGTCTTGGGCTACTGGCACGGTACTCCAGGTATGCTTAGGCACGGGGGGAAGGCCGACGAAGTTTGGCAGGCTGGGTTCAGGATTGCTAATATAGAACCAGCCCGCATGCCAACCCTTGTTGGAAGACTTCAAAGGGAGAGAGAAATACTCCTTGCGGAGGGATCCGCGGAGCGGAAACCTGCCCCCAACAACGCAGGGCTGGTCCTTATTGGGATGCGATTTAAGGTAAAACATGCGCGGAAGAGCTGGAAGTGGGGGAGAATGCCCAGGAAGGCTTCACACACGTGGATGAAAAGGGCGATGTGAAGCATGGAGTTATGGTTCAAATGATAGAGACGAAGACCATAATAATCAAGAAGCCCCCTAAAGAACTCGAAGGTGGGGAGGCTGAAGCCACAGTAAAAGAAAGAAGTGAAGACGACGAGCTCACCGGTGTTCGGGGTGGGAAAATCTTCACCGCGCCGGCGCCAACCCACGATCTCCTTGGGAGGAAGCACTCCATGCTTCACCATCTCCTTGATGGTGGATTCCCTCACATCCGAAGCGGCCCATTGCTCGAAGGGGATTTTCCTATCGTCCGCCATGAGTGGGGTTTGGATGAGGAGCAGATCTGGCTAAAAGGATGGGGATTTGAGATGGGGGTCGCGAAGGATGGATGCGGAGGCTAGCTGTGAGCGAAGCGCGGGCTTCTGGATCGATGGATTGGGCGCGCGCAAGGGCTTAGGGTTCTCCGTTGCAAGCTGATGAACAGTGTTGCGATTGGGGAATTTTCTTTTGGGAAGACGAAGTGGCGGGGATGACCTCGAGGCTTTGTAAAGAGATTTGAGGGTTGCACTAGGTTTTCTTGTGATTGGGCCGAGCCCATGAGAGACCTGCGGCCCAGCTAAGGTGTGGCCCGATGCGTGTCCTTAGGGACTTAAGTGGATGAACTTAAGCAGATTTGCCTTGGCAATATGCACGTGTCTGAGTGCCCTGTACCTTTGAAAATCCTTTCATACCGCAGTTTGCTTGACTTCATGAGAAGCTAGCATGATGCAATTTGAAAGGTGACAAACAACTAAGCTTTTTATGGCTGCCTTGATGACAAGAGCTGTTTGGTGTTTTAGCATTTGATTGAATGATTATGTCAATGCTACCTTTCCGCCTTGGTGAAGATCTTTTTTAGATTGAGACCAATATTATGGCATGAGCTGTTTAATATTTTGGTCATATTTTTTCAGACAACTGAAAAACTTGTTTACCTATGAGGGCTGATTAAAATATTTGATCCGAGATGACTCGGGTAGCTTCACTCGGATAAGCGGGAGCTTCCGAGTGCTTTTTCACCCGCGAGGGTTGATTGAGTTATCTGTTCTGAGATGACTCGAGCAAAATCACTCGGATAAGCACGAGCTTGCCGAGTGATGAGGTTGCTTTAGCTTGAGCTAGGCATCTACATGAGTATGATTCTTTATAGTTCTTGATTGAATGTTTGGTCTGTTTTTGGCTAATCACATAGTTGGGGGCTACACCCTATTAGGTACATCAAGAGATGCACCTAGATATTTATTTTTGAGAATTTTTTGGATATTATTCATCCCTTCATAGTCTTTGAAGCCACTCGGGAGATTCAGGCAGAGATGATGGAATCACTCGGCACCAGAAGCATTCGGCCAAAAAATTGTTTGGTTGTATACTGTCTTGGTTTGATGCTGAGTTGTCTCATTGACTGAAAAGGACTCGGGGGCTACTGTGGAGATTATGGCAATCGGATATACACATGGCAAGCTTATCCAACTAGAGATAGGGATAGGTTGCGCCTACCAAATATGACTTGGGTGTTACATTGCCGATTGAGATAAGGCAACGACCTATAGTCATGGTTTGGTAAGATTGAGAAAACCGACTTAGAGTAAGATAGGGTTTCCGATCTGTAAGCCCGCCTCCCAAGACTATATAAGGGGGGGGTAAGGGGTGTCCCTTGAGGGATATCAGATAAGCTATTAGCTTTCAGCCTTAGATCTTGAGATCAATATACACTCGGCGGATCGAATCCCCGAAACAGAAGTAGGGTATTACCTCTCGAGAGGGCCTGAACCTGTCTAAATCCTTGTTTTCCACCTAACCCATAGCGCTTGGCGATCTTGACTGCACCCCCAATTTTCTATTGCCGAAACCAAGTTTCGACACCTGTGATGATATTTTTTCTTTGTTGCGTTGGCCTTGTTCTTTTCTATGATCGCTCGCGCTTCTTCCCCAGTCTTATGTTCAACAAAAGCATCCCAATGATCTCTGAGCTTTGGGAACTTGTCAAAGTCTGGGTTCTGGCCCTTCAGGATGTATTTCTTGTGTAACTCTTTCTTATAGTTCCTGAAGAGCTCTGCCATTTTCTTTAACGTCCATTCCTTGACCCTTGCTTGTTATGAGTCTGGGATGGTGAACGTTTGCAGCATTGTGGTCCACAGCATTTCTTTCTCTGTGTCTGGGAGATAGCTCTGCTCATCTCCTCCTTTGGTTGATCGCCTCCAGTTGGCAACACTTATTGGCACGTGATCCCTCACCACCCATCCGCTATGCGCCACAAACTTCCTTGCGGTGTCCTCTGGGGCACTTGGTCAACCGTCAGATGCTACCTCTGTTATGACATGTCGACCTCTATGCGCTTGCTGAGACTGTGTTGCCTGCGTGCCCTCTTCTGTCCAGCGGAGGCGGAGGCAGAACCCTTATTCCCCTCCTCGTTCCCCTCCTCGTCCCCCCTCGTTCCCCTCCTCGTTGAGGTATTGATCTGGACCCTCAGTCCCCTCCTCGTTGTAAAACTCTGTACTACCGCGTGCGATCTCGTCAAGGAGAAACTGTTCCTCGTCACGATCCGCCATTTGATTGTTGTGGGTTGAGGACTTAATCAAAGAATTCTGACAAAGAAAAATTTATTTGGTTAATACATGTATCAATTATTCAGGGAAATCATGTATGTCTACATAAAAAAACATAGACAAAAAGGATATCAGTTGTGATTCAGGGAATTCTTCAGAAGTCACTTCCAGGATTGAGAGAATCAGTTGTGATTATGAATCATCTTGCTTATCAGAAGGAAATTATCATGGCGATGGAGAACATGGTAGCGATGGAGCCCATACGCTACCGTGTTCACCATCGCCCATAATAACTTCCTTTTGACAAGCAAGAGGATTCAGAATCACAGACGTTAGTGATATGCCCTAGAGGCAACATGGAGATATTGGATATCATGGTCAATGTTTATGTACAAATGAATAAAGTGTTATTCAGTTCCATGAAATAGACAACTTATATTGATCAATAAGTATGTGACTTATTTATGAGACTCTATATGTGTGAATCTATTTCTAAATGGTCCCTGATCATATATCATATTATTGGAACAAATATGATTCTAAGATCGGCATGTTTATGGATTGATGATCATGTCTCATAGATCATGGTATGAAGATACCAAATCAATATACGTGGACATGTATAAGAGAACATGGTATGCAGAAGGCTACGTCGGATCGGCTATGTCGAATCGGCTGTCGAGAATCGGCTGTCAGCGAATCAGCTGTGATCGGCCAGTACAGTTCTGGATTGGATAGCTCCTGATTGGCTATTTCCGCTGCATACTCCAACCGGTAACGATCTATCGACCCTTACTTGCAAGTGTTCCTGGTTTGCGCGGTAGAAAAGTTTTGTTTTAGCTAGCATAGCCTCCGCGTAACCCTTCAACAGATTCTCTCAAACCTAGAAGAGACTTTTAAAGAATATCGCAATTATAGATATGCACACTTGTCTCTAGCATGTGTCGGACTACGTTTTATATTTTCCTTCTTCTCTTTTGTTTCTTTTTGCTAGAACACGACCGTCCGAACGACCGACCGACAGACCGCACGATCGTTCGTTCGTTCACATCCGTTCGTTCAGACTCTTAACCCTAACCCTAACCCTAAACTATCGTTCGTTCACGTCCATTCGTTCGGACCCTTAACCCTAACCCTAACCCAAATCTTAAACTATCGTCCGTTCGTTCTATCGTTCGTTCATGTCCGTGGGTACGATCGTCTGGAGGAGAGGAGAGAAAGAGAGGAGAATGATGTGAGGGAGATAAGGTGGAGAGGAGAGGAAGTGGACAGGAGAGGAGATAGAGGACGTTGCATGCCTATGTACGTTGTAACAACCGAACGAACGACCAACCGACCGAACGAATGACCGAACGAACGACCGAACGAACAAACGAACGCACACTCGTTCGTTCGTTCGTCCGTCCGTCCGCCCATTCGTCCACGTCCGTTCGTCCACGAACGAACGAATGAACGAACACTCGTTCGTTCGTTCGTCCGTCTGTCCGTTCGTCCATGTCTGTTCGTTCACGTCCGTTCGGTTATTCTATTATTCTCGTTCGTTCAAAAATACAAAATTCACAAGTCCATTCATGCATTCAAATTTAAATACACATTCAAAATTCACAATTCACAATCTTCATGCATTCAAATTTAAATAAAAAGTCCATTTACACATAAAGTCCATAAAGTCCATTTTTACATAAAGTCCATTTATACATGAAGTCGTCCATACACATTCAAAAATCATACAAGTTGAATCATACAAGTTACAAGTTTACAATTTTAATTCACAATTCACATTAAAAATTCACAATTCACATTCACATTCGAAAATTAATCAAACCCTAAATTTCACATATTAACAAAAGTAATCAAACCCTAATCAAACCCTAAATTTCACATTCACATTTTACATAATAACAAATTTAATCAAATATCATCCTTGCATTCAAATCACATATATATTAACAAATTTAATCAAATCGATCACATTCACGGGCGCGAGAGGGCGGCGGCGGCGTCGGGGGCGCGGGGCGGCGGACGGCGGCGCGCGGGAGCGCGCGGCGGCGGCGTCGGGAGGGCTGGGGCCGATGGCGCGGCAACGGGGCGACGGAAGGGGCGACGGTGAAAGGAGAGGCGGCGGCGGCGGCGGGCGGGCGGAATGGGGGCAGCGGCGATGATGGCTATGGAGACGGCGACAATGCCCTAATGCGCAGCCGTACAAGAAAGATTGAAGAGACGATGGGCGGAATCGGACCAACCTACGGTGGCGGCGGAGAAGTAGGCGTCGGTGACGGTGACGGCGGGGTCGGCTCCTCCTTTCCAGCGACGACGACAGCGGCGCTGGCTGGTGAAGAGTTCGGCGACGCTTAGGGTTCGGACGAAGACGATGAACTTGTGCGAAAATGGCTAAGTGTTCGGATCCCACCGAGGCCCCGGTATATATACTCACGGCCTCTTTTGTCCGGTTGAAGCCATCAACCGGGACAAAGATACTATAGTCCCAGTTGGTAGCTTCAACGGGACAAAAGATAGGATCTATAGTCCCGGTTGGAGCCACCAACCAGGACTAAAGATGGCTCGCGACCACGTGGCCGGAGGTGGGCATCTTTAGTCCCGGTTGGAGCCACCAACCAAGACTAAAGATGGTTTCCCGCCCATCCAAATTCATCTCTAGTCCCGTTGATTTTAAAAACCGGGATTAATGATTACATGCTCCATTATATTGTATTTTATATTCATATATAATTAACATATGTTCCTATAATCATATAATATTCATATATTCATATATAATTAACATATGTTCATATATTCATATATAATTAACATATGTTCATATAATTAACAAAAAATATTATAAATTGAAATAATAACATATAATTAACATTTGTCATATTCCAAACTATTTAAAATTTAAATAATAATATATAATTAACATATGACCTATTTGAAAAATATTTTAAATTGAAATAATGACATATAATTAACATTTGTCATGTTTAAAACTATTTTAAATTTAAATAATAATATATAATTAACATATGGCCTATTTGAAAATATTTTAAAATTAAATAATAATATGTTATTATCATTTGCCATATTCAAAACTATTTTAAATTCTAATAAGCATATAGAATTAACATTTGCCTTATCTTTTTTGGGCAGTGATTCTTTTTTCTTGCTCTTCTCCCTTTGCTTCATAATCTTTCTGTCTTGCTCTTTCTTAGATAATCTGACAGCCACCTCATTCCGTGATGGCTCCCCATGATTTAGATGTGTGCTTTCTCTGTTTTCAGCAACAATGTTCAAGTTCTCGTTGCTAATGCAATCGTAAGTTGGTACATGTAGTGGTCGATGTCGGCGACGGTCGACGCGGTAATCGGCAGGTAGCCCGGCATGTCCATCTCCTCTTCCCTGATGACAAGATGATCAACCGTACGTTAAAATTCCAGACGATGAATGCGATCAATCCAAACTTCCAGAACGGAGAAGAAATTAATTATGTTGACCTGATAACGAGATCCGCAATTGTGCAGCCTCCTATTCTTGCCACCACGCCATGATCACCGGCGGCGTGGTGCAAGACGTCGTCGTGATCACTACATGTCAATCGTTGTATGAGTTGTGAAAGATAAGGCATGCTAATTTCAATGCCTGGAAATAACTTTCCCTTTAAAAACTTCAAAAATCACCTTTCAACTTTCTTTTGAATTTTTGTATTTATTTGATGTTTCTCTAAAGTTCTTCATTTGATTTATTTTATCAAATACCGGTAGATCGCGATGTCGAATTTACAAAAGAAACCGAGCTCGACCTTAGGATCGAAAAAACACCCTCGGAGAAGAAAATGTTGAGACCGCTAGTCCTGAAGGCAATAATTTACAATACATTCAATAATTTATAATAATTTACAATAAATTCAAATGATAGCAATAATATTCAATAATTCAATTTAATTTACATCGTCCATACATAAATTTAGCTAAGTGACATTTGTCCTCACGTACTTTCTCCGCACAATTGTTCCTTCGTTATGATCGTTGCGTGAGTAAGGGGTGTCCTCATTTGATAGGAGGATACTCGGGTTACCGCCACCGCGAACGGAGGTTGCCCGTCAAACTGATCGTAATCTTCGTCAGTTCTATCCTCGACTCCCACGATTTTCCTTTTGCCTGGGAGAACCACGTGGCGCTTTGGCTTGTCGGACCCTTTCCCCTTCTTTGATTTGCTAGCCATGTTCTTGACATAGAAAACTTGTCATACATCATTGGCAACGACGAAGGGTTCGTCTGAGTATCCAACCTTGCTCAGGTCGACCGTTGTCATCCCACTTGCATCAATGGTTACACCTCCACCACTGAGCCTAACCCACTAGCACCGAAACAAAGGGACCTTCAGAGGTCCATAGTCCAGCTCCCATATGTCATCGATGCTGCCGTAATATGTGCTAGCTGTACCATCGTATTCCACAGCATCGATGCGGACAACGCTGTTCTGATTCGTGCTCTTTAAGTCTTTGGCCCGTGTGTAAAATGTGTACCCATTGATTTCATATGCCTGGAATGTGGTGATCGGCATGTTTATTGATTGATGATCATGTCTCATAGATCATGGGTATGGAGATACCAAATCAATATACGTGGACATGTGTTAGAGAACACATTGTTGGATAGACCCACCATGAGACACTACAGGAATTAATGTGCCATTAGTTGGTCTCGAGTAGTGTTGGTGCAAAATCCTTAGACCTGAGATCATCATGGATTTTAACATGTGTAGTAGCCTACTTTGGGTTTGCTATGAAACATGGAGTGGAATGTGAGTGATCAAGATGGAATTTGCCCCTCCTTTGGAGAGATATCTCTGGGCCCCTCAAGGTAATGGATTATGGAAGTGCATGGCCATGCCAAGTTGATTGAGGAGTCAATCAACAGATAGATAATCCAATACGATTCGAGTGAATGGTTAAGCTATTGAAGGGATGTCACACATCTTGCCTATAGCTAAATTGATATCGTGAGGCAAAGGGATTTGTTTACACATTACAGGTTCAGAGCCGATATTATATTCTTATATACTATGGTGTCAATATGTGCTGCTAGGCGCCGCTATTGACGGTCGGCTGAGTTGGACTCAGCCGAAACCGAGTATACCTGAACCTACAGGGTCACACGCTTAAGGGGATAGAACAAACATTCGAGTTGGACTCGAATATTGCTCAATTCGGATAAGATTCGATTTAATATAGATTTCTATGGGCTTACGAAGTCCGGTCGGCCAACTCTATAAGATTCGGATGGGATCCGATTCAAAATACAGTCCCGATAGGCCTATAGGCCCAGTCGGCAAATCTATATAGAGGGGCGAGGGGTGGAGAGCAGAGGTATTGCATTGAACCAAATCAATCTGATCTTCACGGAAACCCTCCCCACTTCTGAGCCAAAGCCCTAACCTTGTATCTTGTGCTAGCACACGGGTGTTAGGCGTTCTGTCCCTGGACGTTTGGATACCGGTAGAGGCACTGCTACATTGCGGTGTTGTTCGTCGGCTACGAATCGGCTGCGGCGCATCGGAGCGAGGCGGCTGCGGCAGATCGGCAGCGCGAGCGTGTTTCGGCGAATCGGCAAATTGGCTACGCGGCAGGTGAATCGGCGCGCGTCTGCGGTGGATCGCTGTCAACTCGGGAATCGGTCGCCGAATCGGTGTGATCGGGTGACAACTTCGGATCGGATAGCTCCTGATTGGCTATTTTCGCTGCACTCTACTCCAACCGGTAACGATCTATCGACCCTTACTTGCAAGTGTTCCTGGTTTGCGTGGTAGAAAAGTTTTGTTTTATGCTATCGTAGCCTCCACGTAACCCTTCACTTGGAGCCTGTTATCGATGATCTTGAGATTCTCTGGAACCTAGGTGTGGAAACTTGGGATGCGTATGGTCAGGAGAACTTCAAACTACAAGTTCTATTGTTTATCACCATTAATGACTATCGCACACTTGGTAATCTTTCTAGACAAACTGTGAAAGGAAAGAAGATTTGCTCTGACCGTATGCGTACCCCCTTTTATGTCGTCTCGATACTGTATCTCTGCGATAGGTAGAAAATGTTCTACGCCTAACTTGTTTTTGCAGAGAATGCTTTGAGATGGTATGACCCTATTGTATGTATGAGATGCATGTGATTCGTGTAATATTCTTTCATATGTGCAATCCCTGTAATATTCTTTCTTACATGCAATGCTTGTAATATTCTTTCACAACCTACGAGTCGATGTAATCTTCAATTAGAGCTTCTATAGTAGTAGCTTAGTTTGAAGAAATCAAGCATCTTGCACACTGGAAGATGGTGCCGAAGATGGAGATCCTCTGCGTCGACATGGAGATGGAGATCACCATGTGAAGGGGGCCATACTATTTAATTTATTACTATTCTACCTGCTTTCCAATATGTGATATGTTTGTTTGATAGGATAATATCCCTCAGAAAATTAAGTGGTAATGATGCCCTTCCGAATGTTGCACCCGTCACCATTATGCTCGTCAATGGTGGGTCTGCCAAAGCAGAGTGTCATTGTCTATCATAACACGAGGGGGTATATGCAGCAGGAGCATTTGGTTTACTTAACAAGGCTATCAAAACAGTTTTTGGCCTTGGGGCATAGGTTGGCGCCGGGGCATGGAGATGGCACACTAACAACAAGAGTCACATAGAGATGTGATTAGCAAGGTGTTTCTTATCCATGTTACTAATATTCTAGCAGTGATGCCAAAGCTCACTAGAAATTAACTAACATGTGGATCTTGACCCAATACGTAACCTAGAGGGAAGGCATAAAATACGTACATGGAATCTTATGTTAAATTGTTTAACAATAGACATAGCATAAACATTGTGCTAAACTTTGCTTTTTCTGTTGTAGAATAATGGTAGCTAATACTACACCCAGTACCTTTAATTTGCGACTATTCTCGAGAAAGAAAAATTGAATGGAACAAACTTTATGGATTGGTATCGCAACTTCAGAATTGTTCTCAAGCAAGAGCGCTAGGAGTGCGTTCTTGAAGTACCCTATCCTGACGAGTTGCCTAATAATGCTACTACTACTGCACGAAGGGCTTATGAGAAGCACACTAATGATTCCCTAGACATAAGCTGTCTCATGCTAGCTATAATGTCCTCTAAGCTTCAGAAGCAATATGAGAGCAGTGATGCTCATACTATTATTCAGGGACTGTGTGACATGTTTGAGAACCAAGCTAGGGCCGAGAGGTTTAACACCTCAAAGTCCCTGTTTGCGTGCAGGCTTGTTGAGGGGAGTCCCGTCAGTCTGCATGTGATAAAAATGATTGGCTACATTGAGAATCTGGAAAAACTAGGTTTTCCCCTTAGCCAAGACACGCTAATGATGTGATTCTCCAGTCGCTGCCTCCGAGCTTTGAGCCATTCATACTAAATTATCACATGAACAGTATGGATAAGACCTTGGCCGAATTGCATGGGATGCTAAAGACGGCTGAGGAGAGTATCCATAAAAATGGTCATCATGTGATGATGATGCAGAAAGCTAAGCGCAAACCACCTGTCAAAAAACTTTGCACCAAGAGGAAACTTACTCCCGATGAGATCGCGGGTGCCTCCAACGCAAAGAAGGGCAAGAAGGGGTCGGCGGCATCAGATGTTGTTTGCTTCTATTGCAAGAAGACAGGTCATTGGAAAAGAAACTGCAAGAAGTACATGGAGGATCTCAAAAGAAGCAAAGTGCGACTTCTGCTTCAGGTATTAATGTTATAGACTGTTAACACCTAAATTTGGTAATTGAATCCCTAAATCCTGGCAAGGACGAAGCAGAATCAAATCGACTGGTTTGACGGAGAAACAGAGGCCACATCGGCTGAGAAGCGATCGGCTGTGAAGCCAGTCGGCTAAGACAAGAGCAGTCGATAGCCGATTCTAGGTTCAGAGAAGATAAAACCGTTTCTGGTACAGATGTTTGAAGATAAATAGAAGATTCAGTTATCAGTTTGTGCGTTAAAAGATATTACCATCTATGGATAGAGTCCTGTAATGGCAATTGTATCGTAAATTAGGAGTTTGTTTAAACTGTTTATTGTAATGCGGCATGGGTCCTTCCCGGGATATCGTCGTATTTTAAATAGTAGTTTAGATAGAGTCCAGGGTCTATATAGATAATGTTATCTTGGGTATAAATAGGACCCGAGATCCCCTGTAACATAACAATATTCAATCAATCAAACAACCGCCGGCGCATCGCCAAACCTTTTCTTCAGACGAGCAATTGATTTGGCTACGGGCTGCATCGTTTCGATCCCCAAATCTAGGTAAATGCTTGTCGTTAGTGGTATGTTCTGCTGATTCTAGTGCTTCCATCATAATGACACATTAGATTCAGAGGTTTATACTACGCTACTTACCATATATCACGTATAAACTGGAGCAATGTTTAGATCTATCCTGCCATCGGCCAGTTCTATCAAGAACCTGCAGCCGATAGGGCTACATCTGAAGGTTGGGCTAGTTCATATGTGGTATCCACCGTCTCGAGAGGTATAAATCAGTCACAACAGATCAGGTTGTTCTTTTTATACTTAATGCTGCATTAACATTGAACTATTAAGTCATTTTTAGAACTTCCAATGATCTGTTCGGTTAGATTTATATGTTTAGATACAGTGTCGGGGTTTCAGCCGGCCTTATCTACCCTAATATATTTTTAGTATATTTATTACTAGATTTATGTTAGGACCGTCTCTTATACTAAGATCCCATTCTTGTCGGACATCATAAGCCGAAATTGGCCTGCTATCAACAGCCGACGGCCGATTTCCAAGGCTAAGCATTTGGTTCAAGAATGTTATCTTTTTATAAGAATCGTCGGAGTACTAGCCGATCCATAGTTAGCTTTCCATTATCGGCTAGGTTATCAATACATATATTTATTATCATTTACTGTATTTGGGTTAAGCGGCTGATGTTGTCTCGGTATAGCCGATCCATTCTAGTCGCTTAGCTTAAATATATTTTACGATAGCATATATATGCTCATGGATTCCCTCAGCCGATCAAGTGGGGATCTAACCTAACACTTAATGTATATGTCTTTGTTTTTCTTGTTTGTTAACAGATCAAACCAACTAGCACGCCTCGTACTGCACAGGCAACCAAGATGGACCCGCATTGGAGCTAAGCAGATCTCCCAGGCCAGTGCGTGAGAGAAATTTCTCGTCAACACGCTTCTTGGCACGCCCAGTGGGACTTTCTCTGTCAGCTCGGCTAGGACGCATCGACTCAGCCGACAAGATGGTCGACTCCAAGAGCCCCAATGTTTCTCAGGACAACATTGTGCCTGTGAAGATGAAGCAATTATCTACTGAGCAGCAAGCAGATTACAAGAAGATGGTGGATGAGCTCCAGGCCAACTACTTACAATCATTCACCCAAACCAGATCCGGGGCTGTACATCAGAAGTACAAGTTCAGCATCGACGAACTCAAGGCGTCCTCCTCCAGTGGATCAAAAGGCAAACAAAAGGTGGAGGAGCCGATTCAGGAACAAGATGATTTGGCCGTTCATCACGCGTTGGTCAACAAGAGTAGCATCCTTGTCAACACTCTCAATAACATGATCGCTACCATGGTCGACGCCAAGATAGCCGACCAGCTGCAACAGGGGCCAACATACTTTACGGACGGCCGGTTTCCCGTTACAACGTTGGTCACCCAGTCGGCGATCCCACCACCAACACAACCGGGGCCGCCGGAGGATCTCGGCCGGCCGAACCCAACCGAATCGGCTACAAGGCCGTGATTACCATGCTGAACCGACGCAACCGCTGCCCCGGATCGAGATCGCTAACATGTTCAACGACAATCGGCGGTCGAGCCGATGCCCAGATTGACACAGACAGACGAGTACAACGCCGTTGGCCGACAACTGTGCCCGGGACCACCAACGCCACCATCGGCGCATCGACCGCCTCCCGCTGATCATCCACTCCACTACCAGTATCAAGGAGGCCGTCAAAATCATCACTACAGGCCTCAGACGCCACCACCGCTGTATCGGCAAGCACCCACGCCATATGACCCATATGAGCCGTACAAGGGGCACCGGACTTGGGCCGATCGATTGCGATGTCATGCGCGATCAATTCGGCCTCAAGCCAAAGGACTTAGGGAACATGTACGGTATCCCTATCCGAGCATTTCGAGCGGATTCCGTTGCCCAACCGATACAAGATCCCAGATTTTTCGAAGTTCTCAGGGCAAGACAACGTATCAACCTACGAGCATGTTAGCCGATTCTTGGCGCAGTGCGGCGAAGCATCGGCTACAGACGCCTTGAGAGTCCGGTTGTTCCCTCTGTCTCTTTCAGGATCGGCTTTTACCTGATTCTCCTCATTACCTTACAATTCAATTCAGAGCTGGGCTGATCTCGAAAAACAATTTCATAGCTACTTCTACTTCGGCAACCATGAAATGAAGTTGTCGGACCTCACTAGTATCAGGCAAAAGCACAACGAATCGGTTCAAGAATACATCCAACGCTTCAGAGAGATGAGGAACCGATGCTACAGCCTGGTGCTATCAAACGCCCACTTGGCCGATTTGGCCTTTCACGGCTTAATCGCGCCGATCCGAGAGCGATTCTCTACGCAGGACTTCGACAGCCTAGCCCATCTGGCGCAGAAGGTGACGGCCCACGAGCAGCGTTTCCAGGACACCAGGAAGGCCGTCAAAAACATAACTCAAGTCGTCGTTGAATCAGACTACGATTCCAATGACGATGACACAGAAGTAGCAGCAACCGAATGAGCCAAGAACAAAAAAGCCATCGTCTGCCAATGGCTGCTGAAGACAGCCAAAGAAGAAAGATACAACTTCGACATCACTAAGGCCGATAGGATCTTTGACTTGCTGCTCAAGGAGAAACAGATCCAGCTCCCTAAAAACCACGTGATCCCATCAGCTCCCTAAAGAAGAAGAAATATTGCAAGTGGCACAACTCCACATCCTATGCCACTAATGATTGCAAAGTCTTCAGGCAACAAATCTAGTCGGCAATTGAGGCCGGGAAATTGAAGTTTGCCGATTCAAATCGGCCGATGTAGGTAGACGGCAATCCTTTCCCGGTCAACACAGTTCAAGCCAGCCCCAGGCGAGCCGATCGACAAAACAGAATAGCGCACGGCTTAGTCGACACATCAATCGGGGCCAGGGCAGAAGGTGAGCCGACTGGACATCACGCCGCACCAATCAACATGGTGCGCCCCGTTATCAGATCGGCTGACCAACGGCTAGTCCATGACAACAGCCGACACCGTCCTCAGCACCGGTCTCGACGGGAAGAAATTCGTGATGAAGCACCTTGTCGGCGCGAACCGGAAACCCAAAGCCGCCGGTACGAGGTAAGCCACAACAGTGCCGATCCACATTGGCATTGTGATTTTTTTAGGTACTGCTGAGAATCCGGCATGAGGCTGCCGACACTACACGACTGCCCGGCGTGCAATGATCGCCACAGCAATGAACACACGAACTCGTCTGCTGTAAGCCCAACCCGGTTCGTCCCTAGAGCCGTGCGGCTAAATCAGAGGTGGCGGTCTGTTAACACTGGAATTTGGTAATTGGGTTCTTGAGTCTGAAAAGGCAAAGTGGAATCGGATCGGCTGAAGAAAGGAATCGTATCGGCTAAAAGCGATCGGCTGCATGGCTAATCGGTGAGGATGGATCGAATGGGAGCGGCCAAATGGCACGATTCGAGTTCGGAAGAAATAAAACCGTATTTGGTGCAAGAAATTGAAGATAAATAGAAGATTCAGTTGCTAATTGCGCGTTTAAAGATATTGCCACTTATGGATAGAGTCCTGCAACGGCAATTGTATCTGTAATCTAGAGATTTGTTAAATTGTTAGTTGTAACACGTTATGGATCTCGCTAGGGATGATATGATGTTTAAACAGTAGTTTAGATAGAGTCCAAGGTTGTTACAAATATTTGTATCTTGGGTATAAATAGGACCCGAGACCATCTGTATTAAGACGATTCCATCAATCTAATCTTCGGCGCATCGCCACCTTTTTCCTTTTAGACGAACACTCTGTTTGGCTTTGGGCTGCATCGTCTCGATCCCCAAACTCAGGTAAATGTTTGTCGTTAGTGGTAAGATTACCTGTTTCTAATGCTTCCATCGCAATGATACATTAGAATCAATGGTTTTACTGCAACATATATCATATAGTGCATATGAATTAATTCAATGCTTAGATCTATCTTGTAGTTGGCTAATCTCGTCGAGAGTATGTGGTCAACAAGGCTAGGTCTAAGGGTTGGTTAGTTCGTATGTAGTATCTACCATCTCACGGAGTGTAAGTCAGTGGTAATAGATTGGATGTTTCTTTTGATACTTAATGCTGCATCAAGCCTGAACTATTAAGTCGTCTTTAGAACCATCGGTGATCTTCTTTTTGGGATTTACATTATCGGAGATAGCGTCGGGGTTTCAGCCGACCTTATTCACCCTAATGTGTTTCTTTTAACGTGATTGTTATTAGATTTGCATTAGGAATATCTTTTATGTCTAGATCGTGTTATTGGTGGATGTTGCTTACATCTTTGATCTAGGAATATTATGTTCACATGAGATTCACTGGAATACAAGCCGATTTGATGTTAGTTTCCCAGCATCGGCTAGTCTGTTGATCTTTATATTTAGTATTCTTCGTTATATTTGGATCGGACGACTGATGACCGTCTCGGCATGTCCGATACATTCTAGTCGCTTGGCCCAAATATGGTCTAGAATAACATGTATACATTCATGGATTTCTTTGGCCGATCCCGTGGGGATCTAACCTAACGCTTAATGAACACTTCCTTGTTTTTCTTGTTGATTAGCAGATCAAATCAACTGGCACGCTCTACACGCTCTAGGCAGCCGAGAAGGACCTGCACTGGAGTCAAGCAGATCTCCCAGGCCAGCGTGTGAGAGAGATTTCTCGTCAACACGCTTCTTGGCACGCCCAGTGGGACTATCTTTGTCGGCTCGACTCGGATGAATAGACTCTGCCGGCAAGATGGTCGATTCCAAGATCCCTGGCATTACACAGGACAACGTCGTACCTGTAAAGATGGAACAACTATCGGCTGAACAACAAGCCAAGTACAAGAAAATGGTGGAGGAACTCCAGAATAATTACCTCCAATCCTTCACCCAAACGAGGTCTGGAACTGTGCACCAAAAGTACAAGTTCAGCCTCAACGATACCAAGGTGCCTCCATCAAATGATGCAAAAGGCAAACAGAAGGTGGAAGAGCCGCGCAAGTGCAAGATGAGTCGGCCCTATACTCTTTACAAGATCGGATCGACTCGGCTATTCATCACACACTGGTCAACCAAAGTAGCATCTTGGTCAATACCCTCAATAATATGATTTCTCACGTGGTGGACGCCAAGGTAGCCGAGCAGCTGCAAAGGGGCCCCACGTATTTCACAGATGGCCAATTTCCTGGTTACAGGACACTAGTCACCCAGAATCGGCCGCTCCCACTGATAGCACAACCAAACCCGCCAGGAGGGATCGGCCACCTGAGTCCAGGCGAAACGGCTATAAGACCAGCGGTCACTATATTAAATCGACAACAACCGTTGCCTCAAGGTCAAATCGACAATATATTCAATAACAATCGGCAGCCGGAGCCGATTGATCTTGACAGGCGGCATAATGCCGGTGGTCGACAGTTGTTCCCAGACCCACCAACACCACAACAGGAGCCTCGGCCACCACCCGCTGATCATCGCTACCAATACCAAGGGGGCCGTCAGGATCACCACTACAGACCTCAGACACCGCCACAGCTGTATCGGCAAGCACCCATGCCGTATGACCCATACGAGCCGATATAGCAAGATAACCGAGCCTGGGCCGAGCTAATCGCAGACGTCATGCGGGATCAGTTCGGCCTCAAACCAAAAGATTCGGGGAATATGTATCGATACCCCTATCCGGAACATTTCGAAAGGATCCCGCTGCCCAACCGATACAAGATCCCAGACTTCTCCAAATTCTCAGGGCAAGACAACGTCTCTACCTATGAACACGTCAGCCGATTCTTGGCACAATGCGGTGAAGCATCGGCTGACCCCCTGAGAGTTCGGTTATTTCTCCTTTCTCTTTCAGGGTCGGCCTTCACTTGGTTCTCCTTGTTACCTTACAACTCAATTCAGAGTTGGGCCAATCTTGAGAAGTAGTTTCACAGCTATTTTTATTCCGGCAACCATGAAATGAAGTTGTCGGACCTCACCAGCGTCAGGCAGAAACACAATGAATCGGTCCAGGACTACATTCAACGCTTCGAGAAATGAGAAACCGATGTTATAGCTCGGTGCTATCGGACGCCCACTGCCGATTTAGCCTTCCATGGTATGATCGCGCCGATCAGGGAACGATTCTCTGTGTAGGACTTCGATAGTCTAGTCCACCTGGCGCAGAAGGTGACGGCCCACGAACAGCGTTTCCAAGCAACCAGGAAGGCCGTCAAAAGCATAACACAGGTCATCGTTGATTCAGATTACGGGTCCGACGACAATGAAACAGAAGTGGCGGCGAGTGGGCCAAAAACAAGAAGGCCATCGTCTGTCAATGGCTGCTGAAGATGGCTAAAGAAGAAAAATACGATTTTGACATCACTAAAGCCGACAAGATCTTTGATTTACTGCTCAAGGAGAAACAGATTCAGTTGCCCGAAAATCATGTGATCCCGTCGGCCGAAGAATTGAAAAAGAAGAAGTACTACAAGTGGCACAACTCTACGTCTCACGCCACAAACGATTGCAAAGTCTTCAGGCAGCAAATCCAGTCGGCCATCGAGGCCGGGAAATTAAAGTTCGCCGACTCAAATCGGTCCATGAAAGTAGACGGCAATCCGTTCCCGGTCAACACAGTCCATGCCGGCCCCGGGCGAGCTGATCGACAGGACAGAATGGCGCACGGCTTAGCCAATACGTTGATCGAGGCCAAGGCAGAAGATGACCAGACTGGATACCACAGCGCACAAATCAATATGGTGCGCCCGGTCATCAAATCGGCTGGCCGACAGCCGATCCATGAGCGAAGCCGACACCGTCATCAATACCGGTCTCGGCGTGAAGAAAGTTACGATGAGGCACCTCGCCGGCACGAGCCAAGTACCCAGAGCCGATGATACATGTCAAACCGTGACGATGCCGACCCACATTGGCATTGCGGCTTCTTCAGGCATTGCTGGGAATCCGGCATGAGGCTACCAACATTGGAAGATTGCCCAGCGTGTAACGGTCATCGTAACGAACGCGGGAGTTCATCATCTGCGAGCCCAGTCCAGCTCATTCCCAGAGCCGTCCAGCTAAAACAAAGACGGCGACCTGTCCACGATCGGCTCGGCCCGATCCATCAGGACTTCTTCATCGACGAGAACCAAGATACAACCGCGATGACGAAGAAGCCGACGATGAGGAATCGGCCAACCCCCAATGGTGCCCGTCCGATCTCTTTACGAAGACCCAGAAAAGGAGAATTCAACGGCTCAAGCGTGAAGGAAGAGAGGACGAGGTGCGACAAATGATATACGAGCAACGCCGTCGGCTCGGCAAGATCAAGAAACGATGGGTACCCAAGCAGGAGAACACTATGGCCAACGAAGAGAAAGCCGAGGAAAGCCCAGCCGACCAAGCCAGAAGGGCAGCCAAAGGGAAGGGTAAAGCTACCGCATCGGTTAACATGGTCTTCGTATTGCCGGCTGAGTTCGGCGCCCCCCGAAGCCGACGCGGATGCTATGGAAGATGACTCGACAAAACTAACAATCTCGCCAAACCAGGCCACCTTCGACAAGCCCGAAGGAACCGAAAATCGGCATCTGAAACCATTATACGTTAAAGGATTCGTTAACGGCAAGCCGATCTCCAAAATGCTAGTCGATGAGGGAGCGGCAGTCAACCTCATGCCTACGCAACTTTAAGAAAACTTGGAAAAGGGGCCGAAGACCTGATAAAAACCAACATGGTACTCAAGGACTTCGGCGGCAACCCATCGGAAACTAAAGGCGTTCTCAACGTCGAACTGACTATCGGCAACAAAACATGCCCATAATATTCTTTGTCATCGACGGGAAGGGGTCTTACAGCCTGCTGCTCGGAAGGGACTGGATCCACGCTAACTACTGCATCCCTTCTACAATGCACCAGAGCCTCATCCAGTGGGACGGCGACAAGATCGAGATCGTGCCAGCCGACAGGTCAGTTAGTGTCGTCAGTGCCGATTTGCCGCTTTGGAAAATCGAAGGCATCGATTGTTTATCTGGGAAAATCTGGCAAGCCGATTTTCTAAATGTGTCCAATTCGACAATACAGCCCATCGAAAGCGACGAGCCGCAGCTGCTGCTTTGAACAAGACATGGTGGAGGCTCCAGCGTGCTCGGCGTAGCCACCGCGGACGAAGACGATGGCAAGTTAGGACAAGGCTTCACGTCGGCCGACGAGTTAGAAGAAATCGACATCGGCTCTGGTGATAAGCTGAGGCCGACGTACATTAGCAAAAATTTATCTCCTCATTGTAGATCCCAACTTATTGAATTACTAAAAGAATATAAAGATTGTTTCGCTTGGGAATACTTCGAGATGCCTGGTCTTAGCTGATCGATAGTGGTCCATCAGCTACCAATCAAGGCAGGATATCGGCCATTCAAACAGCCCCCAAGGAGGTTCAAGGCCGATATGTACGACGCAATTAAAGCCGAAATCACTCGGCTATACGACGCAGGATTCATTCGGCCTTGCCGATACGCCGAATGGGTCTCTAATATCATCCCAGTATTGAAGAAGAACGGCAAACTTCGGGTATGCATCGACTTCAGAGACCTAAACAAGGCGACACCGAAAGACGAGTACCCAATGCCAATAGCCGATCTGCTTGTCGATGCTGCCTCAGGCCACAAAATCATCAGTTTCATGGATGGCAACATGGGGTATAACCAGATATTCATGGCCGAGGAGGACATCCACAAGACAGCTTTCCGATGCCCTGGTGCGATCGGCCTCTACGAGTGGGTGGTGATGACATTCGGCTTAAAGAACGCTGGGGCAACATATCAAAGGGCAATGAATTACATCTTTCACGATATGATCGGCGCACGAGTAGAGATATACATTGACGACGTCATCGTCAAGTCAAGAGAGATAGAATGCCACATTGCCGATCTGAAGCAAGTACTAGAGCGGACGAGAAAATATGGTTTGAAGATGAATCCGCTTAAATGTGCGTTCGGCGTGTCGGCCGGGCAATTCTTAGGGTTCCTCGTCCATGAAAGGGGGATTGAAGTCACACCAAGGAGCATCAATGCTATTAAGACAATTCAACCCCATAAGGATAAAAAGCAGCTTCAATCATTAATCGAAAAGATAAACTTCATCAGACAGTTCATAGCTAACCTCTCAGAGAAAATGGAGCCATTCACACCATTGCTTCGGCTTAAGGCCGATCAAACCTTCGCATGGGGGGAAGAGCAACAGAAAGCGTTAGACAACATAAAAGATTATCTAAGCTCTCCTCCAGTTCTAATGCCCCCACAAAAGGGAGTGCCATTCAAACTCTACATCGCCCGACGACAAGTCAATCGGCTCTGTCCTAATCCAAGAAGTCGGCGGCAAAGAGAGAGCCATTTTCTATCTCACCGGTGGTTGCTAGACGCGGAGACCGGTATTCGCCTGTCGAGAAGTTATGTCTATGCCTCTATTTCTCATGTACAAAGCTAAGGTACTATCTGCTGTCCAATGAGTGCACGGTAACTTGCAAAGCCAATGTAGTCAAGTACATGCTATCGGCTCCAGTGCTCAAAGGAAGGATCAGAAAGTGGATCTTCGCGCTAACAGAGTTCGATCTGAGGTATCAGGCTCCAAGAGCAGTGAAAGGACAGGCCATAGCCGATCTCATTATGGAACATAGAAACGATTCGATCGGCTCCGTGGAAATTATGCCTTGGACTTTGACTCTCGATGGCTCGGTATGCACCAACGGCTGCGGCATCGGCTTAGTCCTTATCTCGCCCAGGGGGGCAAGTTTCGAGTTCGCTTTTGCCATCGACCCCCACGCTACGAATAACCAAGTCGAGTATGAGGCCGTTCTCAAAGGGCTAACTCTGCTCAAGGAGGTGGAAGCTGATGCAGTCGAGATAATGGGAGACTCATTGCTCGTCATCAGCCAACTATCAGGAGAATATGAGTACAAAAACGACGCACTGATGATCTATCATCGACAATGCCGGGAGTTAATGGATGGCTTCCGGCTAGTCACTTTGAGGCACATCCCCAGGGAGCAGAACACGGAGGCCAACGATTTGGCACAAGGGGCATCAGGCTACCGACCGATGCTGAGAGATGTCGACGTCGACGTGGCCACCATCACAACCGACGATTGGAGATTTGACATCTACAATTATCTCAAAGACCCTTCTCAGTCAGCCACAAGGAAACTATGGTACAAGATGCTACGGTACGTATTGCTTGATGAAGACTTATACTATCGGACGATTGATGGTGTACTACTCAAGTGTTTGGGGGCCGATCAAGCTACAGTGGCCATCGGGGAAGTACACGAGGGAATCTGCGGCACCCATCAATCGGCCCACAAGATGAAATGGTTGCTTCGCCGAGCCGGATACTTCTGGCCGACAATGCTGGAGGATTGTTTCAAATACTACAAAGGGTGCCAGGACTGCCAAAAGTTCAGCACGATACAACGAGCGCCGGCGTCGGCCATGAACCCAATCATTAAGCCGTGGCCCTTCAGGGGATGGGGCATTGATATGATCGGCCAGATCAATCCACCTTCAAGCAAGGGGCACAAATTCATCCTAGTAGCCACCGACTATTTCACGAAATGGGTGGAGGCGATTCCCCTCAGAAAAGTGGATTCTAAGGACGCAATTGAGTTCGTCAAAGAACACATCATCTATCGATTTGGCATTCCGCAAACAATAACGACCGACCAGGGGTCCATCTTTGTTTCGGACGAGTTTGTCCAGTTTGCCGATGGCATGGGGATCAAGCTGCTTAACTCTTCGCCGTATTATGCGCAAGCCAACGGGCAGGCTGAAGCATCAAACAAGAGCTTGATCAAGCTGATTAAATGAAAGATCTCTGAGCATCCTAAGCAGTGGCACACCCGATTGGCCGAATCGTTATGGGCGTATCGGATGGCATGCCACGGGTCAATCCAAGTCCCCCCGTACAAACTGGTCTATGGACACGAAGCAGTACTTCCATGGGAAAGTGTCGTCAGCTCAAGGCGCATCCAGCTACAAGACCAACTCACAGCCGACGATTATTATAACCTTATGATAGACGAGTCGGAGGATCTCGCTTTATCCAGAATGAAAGCTTTAGAAAAAGTAACAAAAGATAAGGAACGAGTAGCCAGACATTACAATAAAAGGGTTGTGCCTAAATCATTTGAGGAAGGCGAACTCGTTTGGAAACTTATACTACCGATCGGGTCTAGAGATAACAAATTCGGCAAATGGTCACCAAATTGGGAGGGGCCTTTCGAGATCCACAAATGTGTCTCTAAAGGAGCTTACATGCTAAAAGGGTTGGACGGGGAGATATTCGGAAGGGCCCTCAACGGAAAATATCTAAAGAAATACTACCCGAGTGTGTGGATCAATGCGTGAGTCGGTTATCGTCATAATAGGCCGACCCACGACAGCCGATGCCTTACAAGGCATCGCCTTTAGGCATTCACATACACCACCTCATGCGCTCCATGATCGGCTCAGGACCCCCCAGCAAAGATCAGAATGAATGAACGCATCGGACTCGCAAATTTTGTCGACATCAAAGCTATCAACAAAACTTGGGGGCATACACATAAAGAGACAGTCAAAAAATAAACAGTCGAAAAAATCAAAAATCAAGCCGATGTTGATTAATCAAGCCAGAGAAGTCGGAAAACCCCAAGTCAGACGAAACCAGGAACATTAAAACGAACTTTTTTCAGAATCGGCGCGAAGCCATCTTTGATTACATGTTCGCTAGGTAGTCCCTAATGGCCGCCAGGGCTCGTTCGATGGGCTCCGCAGTCTCCATCTCTAGAGCATCTAGGATCAGGTGCTCCAGCCGAGTGACCCTTATGTCGGTGGTCGTGGTCAGTAGCTCGTTGGCAAGTTGGGCTTGCCTACCCTCTAGCCGGTCAAGGCGCGTGAGCGTCGAGGACGCCATGGGGGCAGCAGCCGGGATGCCGCTAAGATGAAAGGGAGGCCTGGCCGCCGGGTGACGAGTCTCCAACTCCCTGAGCGCTTCAGTGCGCCTCGCTCGTCGGTCTTCGGCCGAGCGGTTCGTATGGCGTCTCCATAATCTCCGGGATGGCCCAAAGCGGGTGAGGCGGCTGCGAGGAAATCCGTTCCTAAGTATTCGAAGGGAGAAGATGGCGAGAATAGATGAGTTGAGAAACCACCTGGTTCACCGACGAGCTCGAGGAAGCCATGAGAAGCCTTGCCGAAGACTTAGAGGACTGGGTGTTGTAATACTGGGGGTTCGTCGCCTTCGGCCGTGAGTTATTCGGGAAGAGCCGGGGGAACCCATTTATAGAAATAAAAGATACGGTTTCTAGATGTGAAAGGTCGCTGCCAACCTGCGAGTCGAAGAGATCATCATTATAAGCGTCGGGAATCATTGAATAACCAGTGACTGCGCAAGTCTGGATACCTATCGCCCAGGACTCACGGGTTCCTGGAGTACAGATTCCAGGGGGTCGGCCTACGAAGACAGATCGGCGATGTAATCAGGTATTATCGGCCGATAGCTAGCGAGTCGAATGACCGAAAGATAAACGCTGAAGGTCGAGGCGTCACTTCAGAGTAATTTTGAGCCAAACAAGTCGAGACGCCGCGCACGCCAGGGGGCAATCCTACCTACGAACATAGCCGATTGTATCTACAAGCACGAATAATATAGGCTATTCGATCACATCGCAAGAACACAAGTATGTTGCAGAAACACAAGCCGACCTCACAAGGTCGGACATTTTACAATACCATTTCTTTAGGAAATCGGCTATGGCCGACAGAGCTGTCTCGATCAGAGAGGTCTAGAAAGCGCGATGTCTTTCGTCATTTGATTTGGAAAGCACGATTCAGGCCAGAAACACAGAATATATAGCCATTTTTCCACAGAGAAGTGGCCGTGGATGCAACTGGACCACCTTGCTAGCCCGTACGACCAGCCATCAGGACCGCCACTGCATGTGATGCAGCTCATCTTGCCGTCGGCATTCGTTCTGCCCGAGTAGACTGAAGAGTAGAGAACTTCAGAAAAAATAATGTCAACACAGATCGAAAAAAAATTTTCTTCAGAAGGACAGCACAGCTCGAGCACATCAACGATAGCATGAAAGAAATATGGAATAAATAAATAATCGAATATTTTTTAAAGAAAAATCTCTTAGCACCTCTGGCTGTTAACAACCTTGCTGCTCCGCTGGTTAGCCACCGGCCTCCCTGTCTCTTGCCGGGTCGTCGATTCACTCCAAGCCCCCGACCTCCTGGCTGAACCGCTCTCCTTATGAGCACACCACGTGAGCCCATGAGCCCCTCGCCTCCCACGCCGATCGCGGGATATGGATCAGGAGAATGGCTTTGTTGATTCATGATTTAATAAAATAAATCTATTATGAATCTATTATGTATAACTATTAGTGGACAAAAAAACTTCTATTATATATAACTCGATCCAAAATTTTTTAACTCATGTTATAAAAACTTATCAGATTTAGTTGAATTTTATAGGAATGATTTATTATATAAAGAAACAAATTTATATAAATTTTGAGTCATTTATACATGCGGAGGCCACGATGCATTACTAAGACAAAAAATTCTAGTTAATGTGTGTAAAACTTGGGCCTAAATTTTTAAACTCACGTTCATACTATGAAAACTTGTTAAATTCAGTTAAATTTTATAGGAATAATTTATTATATAGAGAAATATTTTTGTATAAATTTTGAAGATATTTATACATGTGAAGTTATTTTGAGTTGAACCTCTATGATGAGGACATCACATACTCAAATACAACCATATTGAGAGTTTTTGATTTAAAGGTGAATGAATTCTTTATCAAGGTTATATTTGATGCATTTGATAAATTAATGATGCATCATGATGTGTGTTTATTTACATTTTCAGAAATACATATGTGGATCAAAAAGAGCGTCAAACACATATAGAAGACATGGAGGACGAAGAAAATTGATTGAGGGCAAATCTTAGTATTCCCAACGTCAATTTTGGCCCAAGTAAAGAAAGAGATTTAATCCAACATGTTTTGATACTGAATTCGAACTGTAGGATAGCGCTAAATTTAAACGATCGCTAAATATGCATACGTGCTCCGATTTGGGTCCATGAGTACTTGATGAAAAGCTCTCGGAGTCCTATTTCAAAGGATCCAGCCTCATCTCCAAATTTCTTCCCAATCATCCGAAATCATAGAAAAAAGATGTTGTATCATCTATAATGGGCATATGGGCTTATAACTTCATCTGGGACCCCAGCCCAAGTAGAGCCCAAGTGGGGTGCGCCCCGACCTGATGGAGCACGACTCTAGGCAGCCCTAGGTCATCCTCCCACCTATATATATCTCCTTGTCGCTATAGAACAACTCGGATTTTGTTAGATTAAAATTTTATCCATTGCTACTTTACCTTGTAGTTACATGTGTCGACTAGATCATCTAATTACTCATCTTCGGGACCCGAACTTATTATTCCTGATATACACTAGGGTGTCTCGATCTTTCGGTGAGTTGATCATAACTACGATTTGAAACAGACATTGACGATCCAACTACAACCATACGAGACGTTGTTGTGTTGCGCCTTAGCGATCGATACACCTCTCCGTGGGTTGTTGATCTTGCCAGTATAGATCAATCTTATTCCTGCAAGGAAATCGAAGAAATAAGCAAGCAATCTGAACTACAAATAGAAATTGAATACAGACAATAAGTTGGGGTCCCAAAGACGAGTAATTAGGTGGTCTAGTCGATACACGTAACTACAAGGTAAAATAGCAATGGCTAAAAGAGGAGGAAGAAGAAGGCCTCCACAGCCTTGCACTGATTTGGGCGATGCCCTCCAACTGTCTTGCAGCGCTAGAAGTGGAGGTCCCTCGTGACATGAAGGTGGCAGCGACTAGGAAGCCTCTTGCTGCTTACCCTAAGTCAAGGCTGAAGGGTTACGCGGAGGCTACGAAAGCAAAAAACAAAACTTTTCTACCACGCAAACCAGGAACACTTGCAAGTAAGGGTCGATAGATCGTTATTGATTGGAGTAGAGTGCAGCGGATATAGCCAATCAGAAGCTATCCAATCCAGAACAATGCCAGCCGATCACAGCCGATTCCTGAGTACAGCCAATTTGCCGACTCGACAGCCGATTCGCCGCAGCCGATGCGTCGATTCCACAGCCGATCCACCGCAGCCGATTTGTCGATTCGCTGAACCGCGCTCACAGTGCCAATCTGCCATAGCCGCCTCGCTTCGATGCGCCGCAGCCGATTTGCAGCCACTGAACAACACCGCAATATAGCAGTGCCTCTACCGGTATCCATACGTCCAGGGATAGAATGCCTAACACCCATGTGCTAGCACAAGATGGAAGGCTAGGGTTTTGCTCGGGAGTGGGGATGGTTTCCGTGGAGATCTCAAACTCGCCGACTTCTGAAGCCACGCGATTAGATTGATTTGGTTCAAGTGCAATACCATACCGCAGCTCTCCACCCCTCGCCCCTTTATATAAAGTTGCCGACGGGCCTATAGGTCCATCGGGACTCTATTTTGAATCAGATCCTATCCGAATCTCATAGAGTTGGCCGGTCGGACTTCGTAAGCCCATAGGACTCTATATTAAATCGAATCTTATCCGAATTGAGTCATATTCGAGTCCAACTTGAATGCCTGTTCTTATCCCCTTAAGCATGCGACCCTGTAGGTTCAGGTATACTCGGTTTCGGCTGAGTCCAACTCAGCCGACCGTCAATAGCAGCGCCTAGCAGCACATATTGACACCATAGTATACAAGAATATAATATCGGCTCTGAACCTGTAATGTGTACACAAATTCCTTTGCCTCACGATACCAATTAAGCTATAGGCAAGATGTGTGACATCCCTTCAATAGCTTAACCATTCACTCGAACCGTATTGGATTATCTATCTGTTTATTGACTCTTCAATCAACTCAGCATGGCCATGCACTTCCATAATTCATTACCTCGAGAAGCCCAGAGATATCTCTCCAAAGGAGGGACAAATTTCATCTTGATCACTCATATTCCACTCCATGTTTCATAGCAAACCCGAAGACTACTTTTATAACTACCCAGTTACGGAATAGCGTTTGGCAGTCCCAAAGTAGACTACTACACATGTCAGAATTCATGATGATCTCAGGTCTAAGAACTTTGCCCCAACACTACTTGAGACCAACTAATGACACATTAATTCATGTAGTGTCTCATGGTGGGTCTATCCAACAATGTGTTCTCTAACACATGTCCACGTATATTGATTTGATATCTCTATATCTATGATCTATGAGACATGATCATCAATCAATAAAACATACTAATCTTAGTATCATATTTGTTCCAACAATATGACATGTGATCAGGGATCATATAGAAATTGATTCATACATAAAGAGTCTTATAAATAAGTCACGTACTTATTGATCAATACAAGATATCTATTTCATGAAACTGAATAACACTTTATTCATTTATACATAAACATTGACTATGATATCCAACATCTCCATGTTGCCTCTAGTGCATATCACTAACAAAGGCAGAGGAAGGCTGCGTCATCTTCCAGTTCTAGCGTGGTATCGATGGCAGCGGGCCAACGGGGCGACCGGAAAGCCCCTCACGGCTTTGGCCTCCCCTTGGCATGGCAGGCCGCTACGTCGTCAGGTGTCGTGGCAGTAGTGATCGGTCGAGAAGCCCATCGTGGCCTCCCCGGGCATGTGGGAGGGAGTCGGGAGACCGCAGCGTCGTCGGACGTGGACGTGGGCACGGGGCCGTGGCGAGGCTTGCGGGAATTGGTGGGGCACTATTCCTTTTTTTCCTCTGATGATGAAGGTGGGATGGTGGCGAGAATTGGGGGAGGAGATTGCTCCGTTATTCCGTTAGCAAGTGGATCCGAGTATGCGTGATTTCACCTGTTGGATTGCAACTCACGATGCGGGGTTTTCATCTGAAGCATCGGATGATCTAATCAAACGGCTGGGAATGTGCTGTCATTTTCATGTGTATATTTTTCGTAGGGTACCCCTAGCAAAGAGATAAACTATTCTTTCTTAATCTATAATAACTATCTATAAAACAAGTGTGTTTCCATCCAAAATTTTATTTTGTCTGGCTATTTTGTAGAAAACCCCTTGAGTGTTTATAAAATTAATCTATAGTCCACCTGGCTATTTTGCAAAAAACCCTTGAGTGTTTATAAAATTAACTCGCAGTCTACCTAGCTATTTTACAGGAAATCCCTTGAGTGATTATAAAAGCGTCGCGCTTGCGTCTCTTTCTCCTGTTTCCATCCGCGTCGTGCCCCGATTTCATCCGTTGCAACGTACGGGCACCATTTAAGTATAAGTATAGGTAATTTTGGTCTACTACTAGCAAAACAATGGGGACATCCGCACAACCGCATTTTCAAAAACTAAATGCAGCCACAGTATGGTCAAAGATGTAGTAGTACTTTGTGCTTGTGCGTCGCAGAGAAGTTCAATTTCAAAGATAATTGGGCAGAGGTATGTGCTTATGTGTCACATAGAAGTTTAATTTAAAAGGCCAGATGTATCCATTATACTCTCTATGTTACTATTTTTTAGAATAATAAGAAACCGTTAATAGGGATTACTTTCCTTGAATCTCGATTCAGGTACTTTGGAACAAAACACTACCTCCGTTCTGTTATCAAAATTTGGTAGTACCATTTTTAACCCTATCAATTTTTGAAGTTATCAAATTTGTGGAGTAACAAACTAAACTAAACATAGTTCTTACCATCTCTACCTTAGCAAATTTTGAAAGTTTCGAAAGTTTTTCCTCATAAAACACTATCAAATTATGTAAAGGCTTCAAACTAAACACATCCAACATTACTAAGATTCGATAGCCAACATTACTAAGATTCGTTAGCATCAATATATGCTAAATTTTGGTAGTGATAAATATTGATAAAGTTAATTTTGGCTATAAAATAAAAAAGCCGTATATAATAGTCACGCGAGCATAAATTGGGCTGAAGTATATATGTAATTTTTTTATCATGCTGAAATTTATACATTGCTTTTCTTTCTTTATTTATTTTTTCTTTTACATTCAACGACCGAAAAAGAAGAAATCATGTTTTTCTGAATGACAGGAACCAAGAATCTCGAAATGAAATAAATTACTTTAATTAACTCAATAGATATAAAATCGAAACATCCTACATCCACATATGGACGAGCCACGCCCACACAAAAACATCCAAACGGCGTTCCTCCTATTCCTGCAATTCGTCGAGCGCCTTGAGTAGGAACGGCTTGAATCTTGTCACGTTGACCATGACGTCCTGCTTCATGACGATCTCGGCGAGCGCCGGCCAGCCCTGCGCGTGGATGGCCATGGGGTCCTTAAACACGTAGTGGTCCCTTGGGTACTTGTCCTTGAGCGTCGTCTCCTCCTCCGAGACGTAGTACTCGACGTACCGGAGCCGCATGTCGCGCGCTGGCTGTCCGTAGAAGTTGGTGGCCATCCAGTCCATCTTGCCCCACGGCACGATCTGCACGAGCACGGCGCCCGTGGGGAGGAAGATCTGGTTTGTCAGCCCGGCGCCGTGCACCGCCAGGAGCACGTCCGCGGCGTTCACTTTCTCGGCGAACCCGCGCACGTCCGCGCCGGCCTCCGCCACGGTCACCGTGAACCCGAGGTCCTCGCAGAGCGCGGCCACGTCGCGCAGGTTGAGCAGCTTGCGGGTGCCCTTCCTCTCGATCATCAGCATCTTGGGCTTCGCGCCGGTCTTGTCGCCGAGCACCGCCGGGCTGTCCCGCGGCAGGCCGAACGCGCGGCGGAGGAACCTGTTGTAGTCGACCATGGAGTAGTTTCGCGGGTTTCGCGTCGGGTGCGGGGAGATGATGAGGTCGCGGTCGCGGTACAGCCCGAGGTGGCCGCGCCGGAAGCAGTGCACCTCGTCGTCCTTGTCGAAGTTGATCACCTCGTAGTTGGAGAGCTTCTTTAGGAGCGGCGTGAACTTGTGCACCCACCACGGCTTGAAGTTGGTGATGAGGAACTGCACCTCGCCGGCGAGGTGCGAGGTCGTTAGGAACAGAGGGATCATCACGTCCGTGTTGTCGTGGAAGAAGTTGTCGGTGTATCCGGCCACGGAGAAGACCACAGCCGGGACGTTGTGGGTCCGCGTGCAGGCCGGCGCGATGGCCGGCGACGAGACCGACTTGATGGTGACCTCCACGACGCCCGGGAGGAGGAAGTCGTCCTTGCGAGCGTACGGCCGGATCTTCTTCTCCCCGATGCCGTCGAACGGGCCGGTGCCCGATGGATTTACAAAGAACATGGTTTTCTCCTTTGGGTTGATCCGGATATCGCCAGTGAGCTCGCAGACCGGTGGCCGCGCATATGGGAAGCCCTCATCGACGCCGTTCTCATCGCAGGAGATTGTGGCCTCAGCTTCGTCCCCAGCTGTCGGAATCACAGATCAAAGCATCTTAATTACTCTACTACTATGGATGAAATTCGTACATTAACGAAATTACAAGACGAAAGAACTGAATTAGAGCTATGCTTTTTTATGCGGGGATCGGATTGTATTCTGAAAGATAGATGCTGTCAATATGACAACTGTTCTGGGTTCATTTTTCATTTCCACTCCAAAGGTGCTAAACAGCGACAAAGAAAAAGGAAGCCTCACATGGTTTCGTTACTGTTTCCTCCTTCTCTTCATTCCTTTCTGTCGTCTCAGCAAAGCCTGGCACTTTCCGGCCCGTCTCATCTTCACCAACATCTTTCTCGTCCTCTGCTTTGCTCTGTTGTTGAGCAAGCACAGGGTTCTGCTGAGTCGACGCAGGTGGTGCGTTCTCCATCACCAAGGACGTGCTCTCTAACAAGAATTTCGAAAAATTCGTATCAGTAAGTATGAAAAAAAAACGAGTTTCGCACGAAGAGAACAAGAACTAATTAAGTGGCGCACCGAAGACCGGCGAGTAGATGGCGAAAAGGCGGGCAAAGGAGATGTAGGTGAGGAGAGCGAGGCAGCAGCCGGCGACCAGCCCAATCCCGAGCTTCTTGGGCTCGATCCTGCCAAGCTCCTTGGCTAGCCGCGGAGGCCTCCGCTCTCCGGCCGGTCCGGGTGGCTTGGACGGCCGCGTGTACGCCGTCGACGACATCACGCAAAGACCCCTGAGAGAAGCTTAGCCCAGAGGTACCAACCAGCGGCGATCACCAGCTAGCACCTAGCATATGCAAGTTTTTGTTCTAAGGCTTAAATCCGCACATGACGAGCCGAATGTAACATGTATGCGATGATTGCTCTCCTCGGAAACTAGTTGTATATTTCGTTTCGTTCGTTGGGAGCGGGGTGGCGTGGATTGGTAATACTAATACTAGTAGTACGTACGAAGTAGTTCGGCACCGCGAGGCTTGCTTCCTCCCTCTCACCTTCGTTTGACTTGTCTGGATCAAGTGCACAATAATTAGGATTGCCCACCTAATTCCATCTTGGACAGTAGGGACGTTTTCGTAATTTTTATCTTGTCTCTCTCTCTCTGTTTGATTTTATTATTTTCGATGATGGATTGGTTGGGATGGAGACCGGATAGCGATCGGGATGTAGACAGATCGTGAGGATGGATGGAATTGAAGCGTGGAACAAGTCGCTTGGAATATATATATATATATATATATATATATATATATATATATATATATATATATATATATTCGGTTGCTTTCTATGACACTCCACCATGCCTGAGCTGGGTCTCCGATGTTAGGGAGGATTCCGTCATTTAGCAACAGGTAGATCCCGTCTATCAACCACTCGTACATGTTCTCACAAGAAGACTTTTGTGAGATTCTATTTAATTGAAGAAACTAGTCTCGATTTATTTTTAGGTTATAAACCAGAATCACGAAAACAAGATTAAAAATTTTTATCTTTAAATCCCAGTTAAAATAGTTGAGACTAAAGTTTTGGTTAGATACATTAACCGACTAAAGATAGCAGCGCCAAGTGACTAGCACAGCCATTTTAGTTCCAGGTTGTAAGGTTGTGTTACAACCAGGACTATGTTACTCCTACTGCTTGCTGCTTGTTTATATATTATGTATATATATGTGTAAATATATATATATATAAGCATATATGTAAATAATATATATATGTAATATGTATATATATGCAATATATATTTATACATATATATATAATATGCATATATATATACGAATACATATTTTACACATATATATGCACTTAAGTAAATATATATATATTATATTATTAAAATATGTACACACAAATACAAATATATACATATATTACAATATTCCTACTTAATTAATGTTCTATATCGTATATTACAAAATCTAATCTGTGTGGGTTTCGTGGTCAATAAGACATCCATCGTAGTGAAACTCTCTCACGGGATCAATAATCTGTTCATTGATAAATCCCATTGGTTCTTCTTGAGCATAAATCACCGTGGGGGAGTTTGTCTCTCATGCAAATAATCTGTCATTTAAAAATGAGAAATAAATATATGAAATCAATAAGAAATCGAGACATAATGTACAAATGATTGTTATACATATATCCAGATCCAGGGAACATGTGGGATAGTGAACTAGGCGGTGGATATAGTTCGTCCCCTATGCTTGTTTTGAACATTAAAGGAGAAACGATGAAAGATTTAATATACATTTCTATTTTAGAACAAATTAGTGATTCAATATAACTTTGGAGCATGTATTTACTGAAAATTTCATCCTCATAGTAAGTTTTTCTTCCCAAGTCCCGTGGATCGTTGCACGGAACCGTGTCCATGCCCTACATACATTTGCAAGCTCGTGTTATTTGAGAACCGCATGTAGCAATAGGAACTAAGATGGCCTTATCTGTCTATCACTTCAAAAATCATTACGAAGGTAGACTCTGATTTATCCATTGAGTCGTAGATATGGATTTTGGACGAGAAAAGGTCAATAAGGAACATGACCCAGTGGAATCTGCAAAATTGCGTGAGATGATATATATAAAACTGTATATGTACGAGATGGAAATTGGCAAGTAAGGCAGTAAAAACTCACGCTGTGTTGTACGGCAATAGTATTCAAGTCTTGTAATGTTGTTGCGGCAGCATATGGACGATATTATCCTTTGTGTCCTTTCTCATAATCGTGTGTCATGTTCGTGTAATTTTGCGAGGGGTCGATGAATCCTATTTTGAACCATCCCCGCTTACGGCACTCGTGGATCGCTATTCTACAACGGATAAAAGAATTTTAGTCAGCTAGATGCAAGGAGCTAAGGAACAAAATAAATTTAACTAAACAATACTTACAAAACTCGGCAGCTGAGAAGAGAGACGTCAAGTGCTTCCATTTGCTCCCATCTCGGCACTGCCTTTTGATAGCCGCCTGACCCTAGCCTGTGATGGCATTGTTTCTTAGTGACATTGGTTTTGTTCTTCTCAATCATCGCTTGCACTTACTTTCCCATCTTGCATTGGACAAAAGCATCCCAGTGATCTCTCAGCTTTGGAAATTTGTCAAAATCATGTGTCTGGCCCTTCTGGATGTACTTCTTATGTAATTCTTTCTTAAAGTTTTTGAACAGTTCGGCCATTTTTTAAGTGACCATTCCTTCACCTTGGCTTGTCTCAGGGATTGTGAAGGTCTCGAGCATTGTGGACCATAACATATCTTTCTCTGTGTCTGGGAGATAACTTTGCTCATCCCCTCCTGTCCTTATTCGGTGCCAGTTCACCGTGCTGATGGGCACGTGATCCCTCACTACCCATCCACTGTGTGTGACAAACTTTCTTGTTTCATAGTCTGGGGCACATGATCGACCGTCCTGTGCCACTTCAATTATGATATGCCGACCCTCAATTTTTGTGGTGACACCATGTTGTTCGCGTGCCCTCTTCTCTCCAACGGCTGGGGTGCCCTCATTCCCCTCAACGTTGCCCTCCTCGTTCCCCTCCTCATTGAGGTACTGGTTTGGATCCTCGTTCCCCTCCTCAGCTACCCAGTATTGGCTGCTCTCCTCTATGATCTCATCAAAGAGGATATGTTCATTCGAGCGATCTGCCATTTGTTTGTTTTGCTTGGACGACTAGATCAAGTAATTCTGGCAAAGAAAAAATTATTTAGTTAATACATGTATGATGTTCCTAAGTCTGATATTTAGGTAATGCATATGTACATCGTTATGTGAGAGATAGTGGCTTAGGATATTATTGGGTGAAAACAACCGAACAAACTTTGTCTTGACTCCTATGCATAGAAGTAAAGACAAAAAAATTTATGATTCCCAACGCATAGGAGTCAAGACAAAATTTTGTTTTTGACTTTCAATGGATAGGAGTCAAGAGAAAGTTTGTTTTGGAATTTTGTTTCTAGCCAATATCTTGAATCACTATCTACTCCATTGCTTTTCGGACAAAGGTCCTAAGTCTAAATTCCCAATGCATATGTATATTATTATATAAGAGACAATGACTCAGGATATTGGGTGAAAACAACCGAACAAACTTTGTCTTGATTCCTATTCATAAAAGTAAAGACAAAATTTTGTGCTGATTCCCAATGCATAGGAGTCATTACAAAATTTTGTTTTTGACTTTCAATAGATAGGAGTCAAGACCAAGTTTGTTTTGGAATTTTGTTTCAGACCAAGTTAAACCACTACTACTCCATTATTTTTCAGACAAAGGTCCTAAGTCTAAATTCCCAATGCATATGTACATCGCTATGTGACAGATAGTGACACAGGATACTGGGTGAAAACAACTCCAAAACAAATTTTGTCTTCACTTCGATGCATAGGAGTGAAAACAAAGTTTTTTTTTTGATTCTCAGTGCATAGGAGTGAAAACAAGATTTGTTTTTGGAATTTTGTTTCCAGCTAATATCTTGAACCACTACCTCTTATGCTTGTTTAGTCGTAAAATTAGTCATTCTATCGTTCTTGTTCTCGTTTCGTAAATAAATAACATAGCATTGTATACATATAGAAATGCCAACCTAGAGAAGAAAACATAGTGAAAAGAACAAAAAGAGGAAGATGGAAAAAATGTAATGTTTTTCCTTTTTCTTCTCTTAGGTTTTTTTCTTTAAGTTTTTTCAAACAGAGCAAAAACTTTAGTCCCAATTCACAGACATAAAGTAACACACACGAATACCTTGTAAGTATCATATATAGTTTATAACTTTTATAACTATTTAACTATATTATAGTTAACGTAGCCCACACTAACAGATGCATTGACAGCAAGACGTAATTAACTATCAACTATGTAACAAAATCAAAATTGTATGTAATATGACCATCTATTTTAGGAAAACTAAAAAAAAGTAAAATAAACCTAACATTTTTTGGATGAAGAAAATATATACTTAAAATCCATTAATAATCCTACAAATACTCTTAATTAATCCATTACATGTCACTCCTATAGACCCTTCTAAACAGTCACATGACACTCTAATAATTAAAAAAAACTGACCAGTTACTCCTAGCTTACTGATAGCTACCGATTTTTATCGCCTAAAAATTGTGAACCAAAATTTATTTTTTTTATGCGCCCTAAAAATCTGAATTCAACTGAAATCTATATTTTAAATTCAACTGGTGTTCAGCTCGATCTGCCACAGTTAATGCTAATTGACATTCAATCTCACGAATTGACATAGTGCCAGATAAATTATGAAATTTGTACAACCAATCAAAACCATAGTGCCAGATATATTCATGCTAATTATGAATTGACATAGTGCCAGATAAATTCGCCATCAAAACCAAAACAAAACTACGAATTGATCGACATTCAATCTCATAGTGCCAGATAAATTATGAAATTTGTACGATAAAAATTTATTCCAAATTCTCAGATATCCAACAATAGCGGCGGCAAGGACGACGACGACGGGTGCGATCTGCGGCCGACGGCGATGAAGAGAAGAAGGAACGACACGGAGTAGATCGATCAACAAAGATGAATCGTGCACGGTGGTTACCTTGGAACGACAACGAGACGTACAAGACGACGCGAGACGATGCGAGACGACGGAGGCGACGGCGGTTTAGGGCACAACAGAGCTCCAGCGCAAGAAGAAGATCGAAAAAACGGCTAAGTGTTTGGATCGCGGTGCACCCTATGCTATATATGAATATTAGGATATTTAGTCCCGGTTGTTGGTTTTAACCAGGACTAAAGATAACTTCAGTCCTGGTTGGAGTCAACAACAGGGACTAAAAATATCTTCGTCTTGGTTGGTGACAACACCAGGACTAAAGACAACAACCGGGACAAAAGTTCCGTTGGACCCGATAGGTGAGTATCTTTAGTCCGGTTGTTTGCTTGACAGGACTAAATTTTTCTGCTATTTCTAAATATATTTTTTCCTGGTTAGGGTTATCAACCAAGAGTAAACATTAAATAATTCATTAAACCGGACCAAATTAATTTTATTAAATATATGTTTAAAACAATAATAAGTAATGCGTTAAACTTTAATAAATCAACAATTTTAATGAGAAAACATTTAAAATAGTTTAATGATGTTAATAAATTTTAATAATCATATATAATTAACGTATGTCAGATTTAAAATTGTTTAAATTGTGATATTCCTATATAATTAAAATATGACCCATTTACAATTGTTTAAAATTATAATAATCATATATAATTAACATATACCCTATTAAAAATATTTTAGATTCTAATAATCATATATAATTAATATATACCCTACTTAAAATTATTTTAAATTTTAATAATCATATATAATTAACATATCCTCAACTTAAATAGTTTAAAATTTTAATAATCATAAATAATTAACATATGCTCGATTTAAAATTGTTGTAAATTATAGTAGTCCTAACTAATTAACATACAACCCATTTGAAATTGTTTAAAAGTGTAATAATCATATATAATTAACATATGCCCGATTTAATAATCGTAAATAATTTGCATATGCCTGATTTAAAATTGATTTAAATTGTAATAGTCATACATAATTAACATACGGTCAATTTAAAATTGTGTAAACTTGTAATGATCATATCTAATTAACATATGCCCTATTTAAAATTGTTTAAAATTATAATAGTCCTACATAATTAACATATTCCCAACTTAAACAGTTTAAAATATATGTTAATTATTTATTACTCATAAATAATTAACATATGCCCGATTTAAAATTGTATTAAATTATAATAGTCTTACATAATTAACATACAGTCGATTTAAAATTTTGTAAAATTTTAATAATCGTATCTAATTAATAGATGGATCTTCAATAAATTCAAAATAATTTACATCATCCATACAACAACCTAGCTAGGCCGATACATTTAACATAATTTAGTGCGTGATAGTTGCCCTGACCTACTTTCTCCTCACTAATGTTCCTTCGCTATGATCGTTGCGTGAATAAGGAGTGTGCTCATTTGATAAAAGGATGCGCCGGTCAACCTCACCACGAACAGAGGTTGCCCGTCAAACTGATCGTAATCTTCATCAGTCTTATCCTCGACTCTGATAATTTTTCTTTTGCCTGGGAGAACCACGTGGCGCTTTGGCTCGTCGGACCCTTTCCCCTTCTTTGCTTTGCTAGCCATGTCCTTCACATAGAAAACTTGCCTTATATCATTGGCAAGGACGAATGGTTCGTCTGAGTATCCAACCTTGTTAAGGTCAACCATTGTCATCCCACTTTCATCAGTCATTACGCCTCCACCAATCAGCCTAACCCACTGGCACCGAAACAGAGGGACCTTCAGAGGTCCATAGTCAAGTTTCCATATGTCCTCGATGCCACCGTAATATGTGCTAGTTGTTTCATCGTATTTCATGGCATCGATGCGAACAACACTGTTCTGGTTCATGCTCTTTCTGTCTTGGGCTCTTGTGTAAAATGTATACCCATTGATTTCATATGCTTGGAATGTTGTGATCAAGCAAGATGGTCCCCTCGCCAAGAAGGCTTGTTGTTGGTCAATAATCCCGTTGCCTATGAGATGTTGTCGCAGCCAAGCAGGGAAAAATATCAATGTGATGGCGTGTAATCCAGACATTGGTCTTATCGATGTTTTTGGAGCGAATAATCATCAAGTGCTCCTCGATGTAAGGAGCCACTCACGAAGATTGTTGCAAAATTATCCAATGTGCTTTGCGGAGTAATTCAGGGGGGTGGCTGGGTGGGATGGTAGACTTTTTTTTCACCACAAGTGGGAACTCAGTCCTTAGTAAGACACAAGGGGGGAAGGAGGATCTTCACTCATTCATTAAGTGCCTACGGTGAGACGCACCCCAAGGTTGAGATTTTTTGATTAGTCATCATATCTTGAAGCGGGCAATAATAAAGGATTCCTGATACAGAAAGTTCTAATCATAAGGGAATCCATCAAAAGTTAGTGAGGGATTAGAAACAATGAAGTACATAAAGGATTAGTAATGAGGGAATCTAAGGCATTAGAGATTTTTCCTCATATAAGGAATCATAATAAGGACTTGAAATTGTGGAAATGAGCAAGTAGTACTTTCTTCGGATTCTGATCCAGAGTATGTTCCCATTAACTTGTTAAGGAAATGGCTATCAAGAACGAATTAACCCTTTATTCTTTTTTTTCTTTTTAAAAGCCCCTCGGGGAAAGAATAATAGGACAAAAGATATGGAATGCAATACAAAAAATCAAGCTTTAATGAGTTTTAATATGCAGTGCCAAGCAGTTCCACCTTCTTGGTCCGAGAAGTGCATTGTTGGAATTGGATTGGAACGCCAAACAGCTCTAGATTCGAGGGTTTCTGTTATAGCCGAACACGAGGGAAAAATCATTTCGACTAAATAGTCACAAGATCCTTTTATCAAGTAGTGGGAAGACTATAAGTATTCCTTTAGTTACTCATCGACGCTCTAACAAAAATACTTGTATGCACCAAAAACCTCGGGTTCTGCAGGGTAAATCCATTAAAAAGGACAAATTTTAGCGGAGGGGGCTGCTATGGTTGGCGGGGTATTGAATGGCCAAGTCATGGAAAAGCCGTTATTTGATTGTTTTAAAAGAATGTTGAGCCGTCCCAGGTATTTAAGTTCAGCATGTACAAACAAGGATTGATTTGACTTCCGCACCTAGGTTAGGGGTTCTATCTAGTTTTCTGGATGTTAAATACCATTGGATGAGTTACTTTTAGTGGCATTGGAAACACATCACATTATGGCATGGCAACGTTTCACAATTTAATGAATCCTTGTCTACGGTCATTATTGCTTTCCTTCCAAGAGTCCCCTTTCCCCATAGTCTTCCTTCATGGCTTGATTCGGGCACCCCGATTAGACGAAGGTCTTCAATAAAGTTTACCCAGAACTCAATGACCTCCTCTGTTCCATACCACTTGGTGATGCTGGCCTTCGGACGAGAACGGTTACAGACATACTTCTTTAGAACGTCCATGTACCTCTCAAAAGGGAACATGTTGTGTAGGTATACAGGACCAAGGATACGCATCTCTTTGACAAGGTGACATAGAAGATGCGTCATGATATTGAAGAAGAAAGGTGCAAAGATCATCTCAAAACTGAAAAGACATTGCACCACATCATTTTTGAAAGGCTTCTAATCTGTCTGGATTGATGATCTTCTGCGAAATTGCATTCAAGAAAGTATATAGCTTTGTTATTGTTGCCCGGACATTATCAGGAAGGATACCCCGAATTATAACAGGAAGCAGCTGTGTCATCAACACGTGGCAGTCATGAGACTTTAGGTTTGTGAACTTCTTCTCCTTCGCGCTTATTGTTCCCTTTATATTCAAGGAGTATCCAGACGGTACCTTGATGCTCTCCAGGCATTCAAACATACTTTCCTTCTCTGCCTTGCTCAGATGTAGCTAGCTGGACTCAAGTAATGGCTTCCTTTCTCTTTTGGTTCCGGGTGAAGGCCGTTGCGTTGTTCCATATGCTTGAGATCATTATGTGCTTCAAGTGTATCTTTCGACTTTCCACATACACCTAGGAAGCCCAACAGGTTAACACAAAGATTCTTAGTGAGGTGCATCACGTCGATTGCGTGGTGGACGTCCAAGACTTCCCAATAGGGTAACTCCCAAAAAATAGACTTCTTCTTCCACATCGCCGCGTGACCATCTTCACTTGCTATAGGTTGGCTGCCAGGTCCCTTTCCAAATACTACTTCAGGTCTTTCACCATGACAAACACGGCTTTTCCGTTATAATATTTTGACTTAGTATGGTGGTCTGCCTTCTGTTCAAAATGTTTGCCTTTCTTTTGGACAGGGTGGCTTGAAACAAGAAAGCAACGATGACCAATGTACACAACCTTCTTACAATGTTTCAGCTATGTGCTTTCAGTTTCATCCATACAGTGGGTGCAAGGCCTGTACCTCTTGTTTGACTGTTCGGATAGATTGCTAAGTGCAGGACAATCGTTGATGGTTAGGAACAACATCACTCGTAGGTTAAATTACTCTTGTTTGTCCTCATCCCACACGGGGACACCTTTCTTCCACTGCAGTTTTAGATCTTCGACCAATGGTCTTAGGTACACATCAATGTCGTTACCAGGTTTCTTTGGGCCTTGAATAATAATTGACATCATGATGTACTTCCGCTTCATGCATAGCCAAGGGGGAGGTTGTAGATACACATCGTAACAGGCCAAGTGTTGTGGTCACTGGTCATCTCTCCAGATGGATTAATGTCATCCGTACTTAAACCAAACCTTATGTTTCGTGCATCCTCTTCGAAGTCTTTAAATGATTTGTCGATGTTTCGCCACTACGACCCATCGACGGGGTGTCTCAGCATCCCATCTTGTTGGCGTTCTTTTGCGAGCTAGCGCATCATTCTAGCATGCTCTTTGTTTCTGAACAAATGCTTGAGCCGTGGTATTATAGGAAAATACCACATCACCTTAGCAGGAACTCTCTTCTTCGAAGACTGTCCATCAACTTCGCTTGGATCATCTCGTCTAATCTTGTATCATAGTGCTTTACAAACCGGACATGCTTATAGTTCTCGTACTCCTCACCATGATAGAGGATACAATCGTTCGTACATGCGTGTATCTTTTGTACTTCCAGTTCTAGAGGGCAAACTAACTTCTTAGCTTCGTACATAGATTCTGGCAATTTGTTTCCCTCCGGAAGAGTGTTCTTCACAAGTTTTAATAACTCGCTAAATGTCTTGTCACTTACACCATTTTGTCCTTCCATTGCAAGAATTCCAGCATGGTACCCAACTTTTTGTGCCCCTCTTCGCAACCTGGGTACAAGGACGTTTTGTGGTCCGCCAACATATGCTGTAATTTCTGCATCTCCTTTTCACCTTTGCAGCCCTCCTGTATGTCGCACAACATCTGACCAAGATCATCGACATCGTCATTATCTTCAACATCCCCGTCCGCCTCGCCTGCTGTATTTTCTTCAAATCCACCGTATTGATCACAGTCCGAAATGTTGTCGTCTTCTTCTTTATCTTCTTCCATTGCAACCCTTACCTCTCCGTGCCATATCCAACAATTGTAGTTAGACATGAATCCCTACTAAAATAAGTGGGCATAAATAATTCTTGATGTAGAATACTCCTTTTGGTTTTGCACTTTTTGCATGGACAACATATAAAACCCATATACTTGTTGGCATTGACCACACTCAAAAATAATGCACGTCTTGAATAAACTTTGTCGACCATCGATTCGCGGTGTACATCCATTGCCGATCCATCTACATGAAATGCACAAAAATTGTAAGAAAAATCCACAAAACTCAAACTATTTAAGGAATAATACAATAATTATATATAAATAATCATACAATAATTATATAATAATCCGCATTACTTAATAAAATTTAGAATTATTTTTAATTTTTTTAAAATTTCTAAACATATTTTTAATGTAGTGTACTTATTTCTAACTATTTTAACAATTTTTAAATTACCTTGGTTTTCTACTCTTTTATTAAATTTTCTATATTTTTCCTTTATCATCTATTTTATAAAATTTTTATCCACAAGTTTCTAATTATAAAAAATAATATATTTTCTCTAAACAAATTTTACCTCTCATCATTTTCCATAAATCTTTTTAGAGATAAAAAGTATAGAAATATACCTACAAATGTGCTAAGCATACATCATTAGAGCATGATGTTGCTAATTTTAAAAAATAAAATATTTTTTCCTAAATAAAGTTTCTCTTTTATCATTCTCCATAAACCTTTTTAAAGATAAAAGTGTATAGAAATATACCAACGAATATAATATGCTAAGCATATATCACTAGAGGATGGAGTTGCTAATTTAAAAAGTAAAATAATTTTCCCCAAACAAATTTTCTCTCTCATCATTTTCCATAAACCTATTTAGAGATAAAATGTATAAAAATATACCAATAAATTTAATATGCTAACCATACATCATTGGAGGATGAAGTTGCTAACCTTGTAGATCCCTATGATTTGTCTATTATCACCAAAATAATTTCACAAAAAAATTTGGCCGCACCTCCCTTCATCTTGCAAACCGTTGTAGCAATGGCTCGAGCTGGAGGAGTAAAAACTACAAAAGCATCTTCACTTTAGTCCTGGTTGGTGTTACTAGCAGTGTTTAGATCTTTAGTGCCGGTTGACAACACCAATTGGGACAAAAGGTAAGATTTTAGTCCAGGTTAGTGTTACCAACCGGGACTAAAGATCTCCTGTGCCCTGACACAGTCTGACAAAAAGTAAACTAGGACTAAAGATCATAAAGAGCCGTTGCATTTTTAACCAGAACTAAAAATATTTTTAGTCTTCGTTCCTATTGGATCCGGGACTATTGTGGATTTTGGCAAACGAATCAAAGACCACTTCTCCAGTAGTATTTGATATTGTCGATTGATGGACCACACGTGGTGTGACTATATCTATTATGGATACAACTGTTGCTCACATCATATGTCCGCAGGAAGACATCAAGTCAAGCTTCAAAGATTAAGGAATCCAATTCGTCTAGCTCTAATAGTGCTGAATTCAAACGACCGCCAAATATGCATACGTGCTATGATTTGGGTCCAAGAGTACTTGATGGAAAGCTCTCAGAGTCCTCTTTACAGCAAATCCAGCATCATCTCCAAATTCTATCCAATCAACCGCAATCACAAAAACAAAGTGTTGCATCACCTATAATGGGCCTATGAGCTTGTAACTTCATCTGGGACCCGGCCCAAGTGGGGTGCGCCCCAACCTCCAAATCCAAGTATTCCCAAAGTCCTCCACTAGGTCACCACGTCATTTTTGGCCCAAGGAAAGAAAGAGATCTAATCCAACACGTTTTGGTGTTAGATTCGGACTATAAGATAATACCAACTTGTGATGGTTGGCACTGCTTCATACGAACTCCAATTTGGACGTTTAAGAACTTCATGGAAAGCTTATGAAGTCTACTTTCTAACAGATTCAGCCTCACTTCCATATCTATTAAGAACCGATCGCAATCATCAATTTAGTACATATACTTTGTTCTACCCGAGGTGTTGCGCTGCCAAAATTGGGCCAATGGGCCTTGTATCAAGTTGAGTCAATTACGGACACATCCTAGGGTTGGAGAACGACCCCAACTTGTCCTCCCACCTGTATAAATACCACGTAGCCACCATAGAACGTCTTGGTTTTTGTTTATGTAAGTTTAGCTATTGCTAATTCCTGATATGCGCTAGGGTGTCCCGATCTACACCAACCCCGCTTGGTCCTATTACTCGTGCTTGTGCCCATCAACTCAAGCATCAAGTAAGTTCATTTTTAAGCTCCTGTTCATCATATTTAGATAATGGAGATACGTGCACTCTTGTTTATCTTAGGAATAATGGAGAGGATAAAAAGGGAGAAGGATTCGCGTGGGCTAGATTCAGACTGTAGGATAGTGCCAAATTGTGACGGTTACCACGGCTTTGTTCGGACTTCGATTTGGATGTTCAAGTACTTAATGAAAAGTTTATAAAGTATACTTTCCAACAGATCTAGCCTCACTGCCATATCTATCCAGAATCATCCGCAATCGTCAATTTAGTACACCTAACTTTTTCTGTTCGAGGTGCTACACCACCAAATTGGGTTGATGGGCCTTGTATCAAGTTGAGTCCATTACAGACACGTCTTAGGATTGGAGAACGACCCCAACTCGTCCTCCCACCGGTATAAATACCCCATAGCTGCCTAGAATAATTTGGAGTTTTGTTTTTGTAAGTTTAGCTATTGCTACTTCCTAATAGACGTGTGTATCGGCTAGACTATCCGTTCTATTTTATTCGGAACCCCACCTTTTCCTGTGTATTCAGATCTGAAATCAAGATTTGCAATTTGAGTTGCTGTTCATCTTGTTGTTGCTAGTTCTTTGGTTACTCGTAGGAATGACCCTAGTGGTTTGGTTGATCAAGCTCCATAGGATCGTGTCAACCGGTGGAGTTAGTGTATCGGTCGCTAAGGCGCAATTACCCCGTGGAGTATCGTAGTCGGGCCGTGAACGTCGCTCCATTAAATCAAAGTTATCGTCTCCACCAAAAGTTATTAAGATCGTTTTTGCTGCTGCTGCACTGGTACACCTCTCTCAAGGTTGCCGACTTGCTGGTTGCCATCACCTCCTGTCGGGCAAGGTAAGAACTGGTAAGAGCTTGTGTGAGCGGGTTGTGAGTGAGTGCCTTGCAGTAGCTACATCCTATTAGTTGTAGGGCTTTTATTCCTTCACCTATTTTTCTTGTTGTCTTTGTTTGTTTGACTATGTCGGGATCAGAGGAGAACAAGGATATGGCCCACTCTCCTCACATGAAGGGCATTATGCAACATTTTGAAAGGCAAGTGAGGACGCACATGGTAGGTGTTGATAATATCTTGCAGGTTACGAATGAAAAGATTGGACAATTGAAGGTTACGCAGATTGCAACCAACACCCGGCTTGCTGGTTTGGAGGCATCCGTGACAGCCATCAACAACAATCTTAATAATCTGATAAGGCGTTTCGACAACTTTCTTGATGTGAATGACCCACCACATCATGAAGATGATGGATATGCTGAAGACAATTTGGATGACTATTCAACTGATACATATCATGAGAGTAACCACCGACGCTTAAATCGTAATCCATGAGGTATGGATGGAGGACACCGCCAACGCAAGGTACGCAATAATGATGTTGCGTTTCATAAGATTAAATTTAAGATATCTCCTTTTGATGGAAAATATGACCCTAATGCATACATTACTTGGGAAATTGCTGTTGATCAAAAACATGCATGTTCGGGCTGCCACTAGCGAGTTCACTAATTTAGCATCTGTTTGGTCGATCGAACATGGTAAGAAAAATTGTGATAACATGCCTCAAACTTGGGATGCTTTGAAACGGGTCATGCGGGCTAGATTTGTACCTTCTTATTATGCACGTGATCAACATAACACATATGAGGTAAGTGACGTTGTTCTTGCTCAGATAAAATATGCACTACCTTATTTTGAAGGAAATTATGATCCTCGGGCTTATATTAAATGGGAGCTAGCGGTTGACAGAGAATTTGAAAAGCATGGTTTGTCTGAGAAACATATGGTTATATGTGCCTCTAGTGTTTTAATTAAAAAAGCTTTTTATGGTTGGAAACATCTTTGTAGGCATAACAAAATACCTCAATCTTGAAAAGACATGAAACGATATTTGAGACAATGTTGTGTTCCTGTGTATTATGCTAATATTCTTCTCAGTAAACTGCAACGTTTAGAACAAGATACCAAAACCGTTACTTCGTACTATCATGATATGCATGATTGTTTATTATATTGTGGTTTAGATGAATGTGAAGAAGCTACAGAATTAAGGTTTTTATGTGGCTTAACAAAGAAATTCAGGATATAATTGCTTATCAAAGTTATAGATCTCTCTCTCTCATTTGTTAGAACTTGCTTGCAATGCTGAATGTAAAATACAGGACATGAAGAAGCAACAAGTTGTGCCTGTACCTCCTATTTTTCAATGTAATGATGATGTGAAAACTTGGGAGGAGAAATCTTTTGTGTCTCCTGTTACTAACGCTTTGCAGGAAGTTCAAAATATTCACCAAGAGGAGGAGAACAATGTTCTTGAGAAGAAAGGTGAGAAGCATGAAACACCTAAAATATATGTAGAAAGTTTGCAAGGTAAAATAACTAGTGCTGAGATAAATGAAGGTGAATATTCTCAAGCTGAGGTACACGTGTCCACTTTACATGCTATAGTAGAGCAACCATAAGTGGAACCAATTGCTAAGATTCCTTTGTCACAAGTTGATTTACTTGATGTTCCTTGTGATAAAGAAGAGTTATGTGATAATACTTTACTGATATCCATGCCACAACTAGTGAATGAATATGCTATTTCTAGTGTTAGTTTTTTATGTGTTGATTTTAAGCATGTCATTCACATTATTAATAAATTTGAGGAACATGAATTACTACTTTCTTTAAACACTTTGGGCTATGTTCTGTTTGATGACTTTTGTAAGCTTGATAATTTGAAGGAGAAATTATTTGCTAAGTATGATTTGCCATGTGCAATTAATGTTATTTTTCATATCTTTGGCAAATATAATGATAGAGGAACATATTTGATGCATAGAGTTTACATATGTTCGGATTTAGAACCTTCTATAGTCGTGGACAAAAATTGTAAGTTAGAGAGACATGTTATTGCTAATTATGTTATCTTGAGTTTGTGTTGTTTCGATTTCAAAGAATAAAATGATTCTGAGGTAGAGGAGCAACCGGATCACTCAATGTGGTCACCATGCTCCCAGGTAATTGTGCCACATGAGTACTTGACTTCTGAAGAAGGGGAGCAAAACGAGCTGCAAGTCAAACAATCAAATGTGGTATCTATGTTCTTTGTCATCCATCTCTATTACCAAGTACATTTATTTCATAGGAGATTAATACTATTTGCTAAAAAACTAATGATATTACATGACAAAATTTTGTTGCGTTTGTTTTCATGTAGACACTTCTATGGGCAAGATCATGCACTATGCAATAAGAATCATATGGAAAAAGCGAGGACGGTTTTCTGTGAAGATTTAGGAATCCAATTCATCTAGCTCTAATAGTGCTAAATTCAAAGGGCTGCCAAATATGCATATGTTCTCCGGGTCCAAGAGTACTTGATGGAAAGCCCTCGGAGTGCTCTTTACAAAAGATTCAGCCTCATCTCTAAATTCCATCCAATCAACTGCAATCACAAAAACAAAATGTTGCATCACCTATAATGGGCCTATGGGCTTGTAACTTCATCTGGGACCTCGGCCCAAGTGGGGTGCACCCCAACCTCCAAATCCAAGTATTCCCAATGTCCTCCACCAGGTCACCACGTCACTTTTGTCCCAAAGAAAGAAAGAGATCTAATCCAACACGTTTTGATGTTACATTCGGACTATAGGACAACGCCAACTTCTGAGAGTTGCACGGCTTCATACGAACTTAGATTTAGACGTTTAAGTACTTCATGAAAAGATTATGAAGTCTACTTTTCAAAAGATCTGGCCTCACTTCCATATCTATTATGAGCCGGCCGAAATCATCAAGTTAGTACAGATACCTTGTTCTGCCCGAGGTGCTGTGCCGCCGAAATTGGGTCGATGGTCGTTGCAAGTTGACTCCATTATGGATGCATCCTAGGGTTGGAGAACGACCTCAACACATCCTCCCACCTGTATAAGTACCCTGTAACCTCCATAGAACGTCTTGGGTTTTGTTTAAGCTATTGCTACTTCCTGATAGACGCGTGTGTTGGCTAAACCATCCGTTCTATTTGATTCGGAACCCCATCTTTTTATGAGTATTCAGATCTGAAATCAATATTTGCAAATTGAGTTGTTGTTCATCTTGTTCTTGCTAGTTCTTTGGTTGCTTGCAGGTATAATCCTAGTAGTTTGGTTGATCGAGCTCCACAAGATAGCGTTGTGGGGGGTGTCACCCCAGGGTAGCACTCGGACTAGAGTTAAAGTCAAGCTGGAGTCGGATTGCGAGTCTTCGGGATATAGTCGAGAGCCCGACCTCCCCTCGGGGTCGGCCACCCCGACCTCTCCCCCAGTCCGACCTCGGCACTCCTTTCTCGACCTTGACTCCTCGACCCGACTTCCGGCCTCCTCGGGACAAGACTTGGCTTGCAAGGAGGCAAGGAGGGGACAACCCGATAAGGAATGACGTCACCCAACAGCATAGTATAGGTCGAATCTGCAGAGGAGGGATAATGTGAACCCGCTAGGGTTTAGTCCCGATCTTTCCATGAGAGGTGGAGGATAACTCGATTGGGGAAACGGAGGCGACGTTCACGGCTCGACTACAACCGTCCAAGGACGATGCGCCTTAGCAACTGATACACCATCTCCGATGGTCGACACGAACTTGCGGTGCATGACAACCTAGCCACTAGGGCACTCGTCCTGCAAGCAATCGAAGAACAAGCAATAACAAGTAAAACAAGCACTGAAATTGCTAGATATTGAGATAAAAGATTCAATCTGAATTCACAATATGGCGGGGTTCTGAAGACAAACAGACGGGCGGTCTAGCCGACACACGCGTTATGTGCAAGTAGCAAGACGCTAACTCTAATTAGCAAAACCCACCCTTCTTGGCAGTGGCTGAAGGTTTAAGAAGAAGGGGAGACAACCACAGGGGTGCTGGGGTCGTGCTCAACCCTAGGGCACGCCCCTAATGGGCCCAACTTGATACATGGCCCATTGGGCCAAAAGAGGTGACGCAACACCAAGGATAAAAAAATACTCGGTAGAAAAAGGATAATTGCGGCCGCTCCAGAATAGATATTGACATGGGGCTGGATCCATTTGAAAGTAGACTTGATAACCTTTCCATCAAGTACTTGCACGCCCAAATTAGAGTTCGCATGAAGTCGTGGCGGCTGTTAGAACTTGGCACTGTTCTGCAGTCCGAATCCACCCCGCGCGAATCCTCTCCCTGTTTGATCCTCTCCATCGTTCCTAAGTAAAACAAGAGTGCACGCGTCTTCAAGGTATAATGAAGAGGAACATAAACTCAAGAATGAACTCACCTGATGGTTGAGTTGATGTGCACGAGCGCGGGTTATTGAACCATGAAGTTGTACGTGTGGAGGCGTGGATGTACCGATAGTGTTGATGTCCTCATTATCCTCCCCTTCTTGCATTGGAGTCGTCCACGACTCAAGCTCATCTTCTTCTTCCAAATATGGCTTTAGATCTGCAACGTTAAAAGTGGGACTAACCCCAAAATCTGCAGGGAGATCAAGCTTGTATGCATTTTTATTAATTTTTTCAAGCACTTTAAAAGGTCCATCAGCCCTAGGCATCAACTTAGACTTTCGCAAATCAGGAAACCGTTCCTTTCACAAATGCAACCAAACCAAATCACCAGGTTCAAAATTCAATTGTCGTCTACCTTTGTCACCAGCAAGCTTATAGTTAGCATTCATGCGCTCAATGTTTTCTTTAGTTGTTTCATGCAGTTTTAACATCAACTCAGCACATTGTTTAGCATAAAAATTCAATTTTTCAGAAGATGACAAAGGCATTAAATCAATAGGAGCACGAGGCAAAAAGCCATAAATAAACAATCTCAAAAGGGCACATCTTTGTAGTGGAATGCAACGAACGATTGTATGCAAATTCAATATGAGGCAAACATTCTTCCCACATCTTAATATTTGTCTTTAAAACAACCCTTAACATGGTAGACAAAGTCCTATTCACAACTTCAGTTTGCCCATCAGTTTGGGGATGACAAGCAGTAGAAAACAAAAGTTTAGTCCCCAATTTTAGCCCACAAAGTTCTCCAAAAATGGCTGAGAAATTTAGTGTCACGGTCCGAAACAATGGTGTTTGGCACACCATGCAAGCGAACAACCTCCCGAAAGAACAAGTCAACAATATGAGTAGCATCATCAGTTTTATGACATGGTATGAAATATTCCATTTTAGAAAACCTATCCACAACCACAAAAATGCTATCTCGCCCCCTCTTAGTCCAAGGCAAGCCCAACACAAAATCCATTGAAATATCTTCCCAAGGAACACTAGGAACAGGTAGAGACATATACAAACCATGTGGATTTAAGCGTGACTTAGCCTTTTGACATGTCATGCAGCGAGCCACAAATCTCTCCACGTTTCTTCTCATCCTTGGCCAAAAGAAATGGCTAGCAAGGATGTCCTCCGTCTTCTTGGCACCAAAATGCCCCATCAACCCACCGCCATGCGCTTCCTGCAGCAACAACAAACGAACGGAGCTAGCTAGAATGCATAGCTTGTTAGCTCTAAAAATAAACCCATCATTGAAGATGAATCTGTTCCATGTCCTTTCATCCTTACAGTGAAACAACACATCTTTAAAATCATCATCATTCACATATTGGGCTTTGATTGTTTCTAGGCCAAAGATTTTGTAGTCAAGTTGTGTCAACAAAGTATATCTCCTAGACAAAGCATCAGCAATGATATTCTTCTTCCCTTTCTTGTGTTTGATGACATAAGGAAAAGATTCAATAAATTCAACCCATTTAGCATGCCTACGATTCAGTTTTCCTTGACTACAAATATGTTTTAAAGATTCATGATCAGAATGTATAACAAATTCCTTGGGCCACAAATAATATTGTCATGTTTCCAGAGTTCTCACAAGAGCATACAATTCTTTATCATAAGTAGAATAATTCAGAACAGGCCCACTCAATTTTTCACTGAAATAGGCAACGGGTTTTCCCTCTTGTAGCAAAACACCACCCAATCCAATCCCACTAGCATAAGATTCAAGTTCAAAAGTCTTATTAAAATCTAAAAGTTGGAGGAGAGGTGCATGTGTCAACTTATCTTTTAACATGTTGAAGGCGTTCACTTGTGCGGTGCCCCACATGAAAGGCGCTCCCTTCTTTGTAAGCTCATTCAGCGGTGCAGCAATGGTGCTGAAATCCCGCATGAAGTGGTGATAAAACCCTGCAAGTCCTAAAAAGATTCGAACCTGTGTGACCGTTTTAGGAGGCGGCCAACTCTAAATTGCCTCGACCTTGGCTTGATCAACCTCAACTCCCTGCGGAGTAACAACATAGCCAAGAAACGAGACGCGATCGGTGCAAAAACTGCACTTCGCAAGGTTACCAAACAAACGTGCATCGTGCAAAGCATTAAAAATAGCATGTAAATGATCAAGGTGTTCCTCTAAAGATTTGCTATAAATCAGAATATCATCAAAGTATACCACCACAATTTGCCAATGAAAGCACGCAAAACCTCATTCATCAACCTCATGAAAGTGCTAGGTGCATTAGTTAAACCAAAAGGCATCACTAACCACTCATATAATCCAAATTTAGTTTTGAAAGCTATTTTCTACTCATCTCCCAACTTCATACGAATCTGGTGGTATCCACTACGTAAATCAACTTTAGAGAAAACAGTAGAGCCACTCAATTCATCAAGCATATCGTCTAACCTAGGAATTGGATGACAATATCTAATGGTAATGTTATTAATAGTTCTACAATCAACACACATATGCCAAGATCCATCTTTCTTAGGCACCAAAATCACCGGCACAGCACATGGACTAAGAGACTATCGTACGTACCCTTTATCAAGCAATTCCTAAACCTGACGTTGAATCTCCTTGGTTTCATCAGGGTTGGTTCTGTATGGCGCGTGGTTGGGTAGTGAAGCCCCCGGAATCAGATCGATTTGATGCTCAATTCCACGCACTGGTGGCAGCCCGGGTGGTACTTCCTGGGGAAAACATCCTCATACTCCTGCAAAAGATTAGTGACCGCAGGAGGGAAAGAAACAGGTATATCCTCAAAAGAAAACAAAGCATTCTTGCAGACGAAAGCATAGCAAACAGTTTCAGTTGTATCTAGATTGGCAACATCAGATTTAACAGCAAGCAAGCAAGAACCTTTCAATTGAATCACATTTTTATTGTCAGATTTAGATTCTTTCTTTTTATGTTGCCCATGTTCTTTGGCTACAATCTGATTTTCACTTATAACATGGACCCGATGTTTCTCTTTCTTAGCTCTAGCAACATCATCCTCAAAAACAGCTTCAGGGGTCATAGGATGCAACACAATTTTCTTATCATGGTACAGAAAAGAATGTTGATTTGATCTACCATGATGCATAGAATCCATATCAAATTGCCATGGCCTACCCAACAAAATATGACAAGCTTGGTTAGGTACAACATCACACTCAACAACATCACGATATGTTCCAATTGCAAAATTAATGCACACCAGTTTGGTTACCTTTGCTTTACCACTGTTGTTTAGCCATTGAAAGTCTAAGTTGATGCCTAGAGCTGATGTACCTGTCAAAGTTTTATAGAAAATTAATGACAATGCATATCAGTTTGATTTGCCTGCAGACTTTGGGGTTAGTCCCACATTTAACATTGCAGATTTGAAACCATATTTGAAAGAAGAGGATGAGTTCGAGTCGAGGATGACTCAAACGCAAGAAGGGGAGAATGATGAGGACATCAACACCGTCGATATATCCACTCCTACTGCAACACCGCTTACACCGCTTGGTCCTATTACTCGCGCTCGTGCCCGTCAACTCAACCATCAAGTAAGTTTATTTTTATGCTCCTGTTCATCATATTTAGACAATGGAGATACGTGCACTCTTGTTTTGCTTAGGAATGATGGAGAGGATCAAAAGGGAAAAGGATTCGCACGGGCTAAATTCGGACTGTAGGACATCGCCAACTCTTGACAGTTGCCACAGCTTCGTTCGGACTTCGATTTGAACATTCAAGTACTTCATGGAAAGCTTATAAAATCTACTTTCCAAAGGATCCGGCCTCACTGCCATATCTATCCAGAATCGTCCGCAATAGTCAAATTACTGGACCTAACTTTTTCTGTCCGAGGTGCCGTGTCGCCAAATTGGGCCGATGGGCCTTGTATCCAGTTGAGTCCATTACGAACGTGTCTTAGGTTTGGAGAACGACCCCAACTCATCCTCCCACCTATTTAAATACCCCGTAGCCCCCATAGAGCAATTCGGGTTTTGTTTATGTAAGTTTAGTTATCGCTACTTTTTGAGAGATGTGTGTGTCGGGCTAAATCATCCGTTCTATTTGTTTCAGAACCTCATCTTTCTCATGTGATTCAGATCTAAAATTCTTATTTGCAATTTGAGTGTTGTTCATCTTGTTCTTATGAGTTCTTCGATTGCTTGTAGGAATAACCCTAGTGGTTCGGTTGATCGGGCTTTCGCAAGATCGCGTCAACCAGTGGAGTCCATGTATCGGTTGCTAACGCGCAATTCCTCCATGCAGTTTTGTAGTCGGGCCGTGAACGTCGCTCCATCAAATTGGGGTTATCAACTCACCGAAAGATCGAGACACCCTAGTGCATATCAAGAGACGCGGGTGCGGCGGCATGGCGAGGGGAGGCGCAACGGCGGACCAGGGTCTTGGGAAGCCTAAGCCGATGGCAACCTCTTTGTCATGTATAATGAGGGGTTGACGAGCTCTTGTGCAGGCTTTCAAAGTTATGATGACAGGTAGAGGTTGTTTGCATGGTTGTCGGTTTCTGGCGGCTTACAGCGGACTACGGCGGCTAACGTTGTTGGGCAACGGGCATTGAGGTGTGGAACTGCGTCAGTAGACGGCGCTTGTGGAGGCGGTATTGTGTGACGACTAGCCTTACAGCGGATCGTGGTGGATTGTTCAGCCTTGCTGGGCTATCTGATGCGGTGCATCGTCGGAAGACGGCGCAAGCGACTTCTCTGGTTTGCTGTCTTGGCATAGAAGGCTAAGCGTGAGGGTGAGGCAACGAGGCCAGATCGACTCTCTGTGGCGACTCAGTTGTTTGATGGAGATCCGGGAAGCCGGGCAACTTCTCTCTCGCTATAACGATGACAAAAGAAACATATATGTGATGAGGAGTGCAGTAGCAGGTGTGGCGTGTCTCTCGCGAAGAGGAGTGTAGTAGCAGGCGTGGCGTGGCCCCTGCAAAGAGGAGGGTAGTAGCGGGCGTGGCATGGCCCCCGCGAGCGGCGAGGTGGTGTCCAACGGCGGATGTGGCGAGACCCCCGCGCGTTGAGTCATATGAGAGATCTGGATCTTGTGGTTTCATCACGTCAGGTGGGATTTAGCTTTGCAGCGACACAGCGGCGACAGGTACCGCATGGCGAGGACCATTTTGGTGTAGTGCGATCTGTCTTTTCCTAATGCCCAGTTGATTTGGAGCTCTGCTGTAAGGTTTCGACGTATGGTTATGTGTAGGTTTTGTGGGTTCCACCATATAGGCTTTGATTTGTCGACCGTGTGATGTGAGGTTGTTTCGATAGGGTTGTTGTGGATGCTCGACTTGAGCATTTATCTGTGTTAATGTTCCAATTTAATCGGACGAGTTTTTTTTTCTACCTATGACTAGGATTATAACCTTATATTTTTTCTGTTATATCAATGAAATATACATTATCTGTTTCGTTAAAAAAATACGGAACTTAGTCATCTCAAGGGGTGAAAAAGAAGGCGAACAATCCGTGCAATAACGGCGACGGCGAATCGGTGATCTTAGATTAATACGTGGGCACATTTTTAATTTTTTTTTGTAGGTAGGGGCTGCAAAGCTAGCGAGTGTTACGTGACTGCGTGTGCGCCTCTCGTCTTCCTCCTCCTGCCTTGCTCCCCTACCTAGTAGGCCTAGATATTGAGCCAGCTCGACTCGTTATAGCTCGGCTCGTTATAGCTCGGCTCGTTTGCATGCTGGCTCGACTCGGCTCGTTACACTAACGAGCTAGAAGAGCAGCTCGGCTCGGCTCGCTATAGAGCTCGAGCTAGCTCGTTTGGCTCGCGAGCCAAATCATATGTCTGACCAGTGACCCAGTAACCATAGTACAAAATAGTAAAAATTTAAAGCAAAGAAATAATCCTGCATATACGGATATTACCTTTTTGTTGTATGAATTCAGATATATCAACCAAATGCCAATCAATGGTAAATACTTTGTGAACCAGTAACCAGTCATGCATGATTACATTAGGCAACAAACTGCTACATTACAGAGTACTCAAGATTGGTAATTACTTTGTGAACAACTGAACATATATATAATTTATTCATGGATGAAGGCTCACAATCATTGGTGCTCATGAACTAAAGTACTAAACAAATGAATCAGGAAGGGAGCATATGACTTCTCAAAAGTATTATTACTGCCACTTTCAAAAGTATGATTTCTCAAAAACCTTCAAACATCACTGGACCAGACATGACTGGTGCACCCATGACTTCAAGGATTGCAGCAGATGTGTTCAAGTTCAGCTTTGTCATTGCTATTCTATAAACCTTATCAAGATTTATGGTGAATCTTGCATGTGTGTACATGCCCTATAACAAAAATAGACAATACAAATCAGTTGCTCCTCCATTAGGCATCATCTGTCAAGCAAAGTTGCACTAAAAATATTAGATTGACGATAGCACAATGTTATTAGGCTTATTAGTTGCTTTCCACCACACAGCAGGGAAGCTCCACACTCTCAATGTCACCATCGTCACCATCTTCTCCCTGTAACAGTAAAAGAAGTAAGCATTACATATTTACATACACAAACTTTAGGAAAAATGGAGCTGAAAAATAGACTAAATATCACGTACCAGAGTAATAGGAGGACTTTTAGAACCTCGTATCCAACTAGATGCACAAACTAGTGCTTGAACTGTCGCTGGCTTCAAAGAACTCCTATAGTCATCAAGAATTCTACCTCCACAACTAAAAGTGGACTCAGATGATACGCTGCTAGCTGGGACAGCTAAGAACTTCTTTGCCATACTAGACACAACCGGAAATCTAGGAGCATTCACCTTCCAATAGTTAAGTAAGTTAAAATTCTTATCATGTAAAGGATGGTTTGCTTCATCTAGATAGATAAGTAACTCAGATTTTGATGTTTCTGAAGCACTTGACTCTAGAAATGACTGAAATTCACTTGAAACAAGACAAGCCACCGAGCTGGTTGTTTCCTTTGATGATGAGGCTGATTGAGTGGTTGATGAGTCTGCTCGCCACCCATTTTCGGCGTTGCTCCAACTCATGCTTCTTGTATAGCTCTTCTAACTCTTTTTTTATATCAGCAACCTCTTGCTCACACCTTGAGGAGTCATAAAGCTGACTAAAATAGAACTCAATATATCTCATTTTGAACCTAGGGTCAAGGATTGTAGCGATAACCATTACATTGTTCTTCTCTTCCCAATATTTATCAAATTTGTCTATCATTGCAGCACCCATTTTCTTCAAATATGGGTCCATAGAATTTTTTGCCTTTAACAATGCAAGCTTGACTTTCAAAATGTAAGGGTAGAAGACATTAGCACTAGGGTAAACTGATCCTGAAAATGCCGTGGTTGCTCCAGCCATCTCTCCTAGAATTGGTCTAATCTTCTCATACATGTCCCAATGAGAATCTGTAGGTTTCCATGCATAGTTCTGGTCCACTTGAGCATAATAACCAAATGCAGCCCTATACTCAATGCAAGTGTTAAGCATTTTATACGTTGAGTTCCACCTTGTTTTAACATCAAGAGACAAACATTTCCCAACTTTAATAGCATAGTCATTGCAAACCTCTACAAATTTGTACAGCCGACTTGGAGACCTCTTGAAATATTTGACAGTACTCCTTAGGTCACTTATGAGACCTTCTATTGGTTCTAGACCATCATTAACAACTAAATTGACTATGTGAGCAGCACAACGAACATGAAAATATTTGGGATCAAACTGATCATTCTTTCTAGCAAGGAGCTTGGCCGACAAATTTGTAGTAGCAACATCATTATTTGAAGCATTATCAAGAGTGATTGACATAACCTTATCCTCTATTTTCCATTCCACCAAGCACTCAAAAACAGCATGAGCTATCACCAAACCAGTGCGGGGAGGATCTAACTCAACAAAGTTAAGAACACGGCATTGCAAAACCCAATCACTATCTATGTAATGTGCCACCAAACACATGTACTGCACATTTTGATTAGATGTCCACAAATCAGTAGTCAAACTTATTGATTCAGCCTCTCTAAGACTCTTCTTTAGTTGCTCTTTCTCAGATTCATAAACTTTCATGCATTCATTTTTAATAGTCTTCCTACCAATACATTCATAGTTACTATTCATCCACTTCATCAAGATATTAAACCATTTATGCTCAACCATCCTAAAAGAATACTCATGCAATCAATTTTTTAGTGTGCTCATGGTCATATTTAGTAGGATTGACAACAAGCAAGTCATTATCTGCAACATAATTGAGAGTACCTTGAGCAAGTAGTCGTTTAGCCTTAGCAAGCTTGTTCTGATACTGTGTGCACTTAGTCAGGTGACGGTTCAGCTGTGAAGTTGCTCCCCCTTGATGGTATACATAACTCTTATGACAGAATCTGCACTTAGCCTTTGTCTCCATAACACCGAACTCCTTCTCAGATTGCACTTTTATCTCTTTGAAATACTTCCAACAACCAGCCCTCTTTCCTCTCTTTACCTTGGTCTTAGAAGGTGATAAATTAATACCAGCCCTCTTTCCTTTCTGCCCTCTGGTTGCCTTCGAAGAATTTGACGGCACACTTACATTATCTCCCTCCAACTGACTTGCATCGTTTGAATCATCATCCGCATCATCCATTGGCACACTTACTGATAGTGATATATCAGCATTCATGTCAACGTTCTCTGTATGGTATCCATCCTCCGCCAAAGGCTCCAAGTGCTACACAGAACATGTAATAAAAAATCAATTATGCTACCAACTAGACTACATACAGTTTACAATCAAAATGAATCAAAGAGTCCATCAAAATTAATTAAAATTAGAACACATACTATGTATACAGAAAATCATGAACCACAGATCAAAATTAATCAAAATTAAAACACATACTATGTATACAGGATAACAGGAAGTCATGAACTACATATCAAAGATAAAACACATACTATCTTGATGAATTTGTAGGTAATGGCAGCAACAGAGACGTCAATGCAGATAAAAAAACAATTCGCAAGATTTGGTCTTACTAATCTGAAGGTGTAGTTATCTAAGGGAGCCAAAAAAGAGAGGTAAAAGTTTGATGATGATGAATCATTCCAGTACTGTACCAATAATTTATAACCGAAGTGAGTTTAGTTAAATTAAAATATGCCTAGCTAATAATTAAGAACCCAGTGGCAATAAACAAGTGAAACAAATACTCTCCGTTTCAATTGGTACATACTCCAACAAATAACAAGCACACAGTGCAATTACTGCTGAATTAATTCAGATTAGGTGCAACGATTAGTGCATAGGTAGATGAGTAGATCATGTGCATAGTTATTACAAGTTACCAGTAAGGGAAATGATGCATTAGCATTTGTGAGGGTGAGTCACAGTCACAGAGTCAGTACTACTGACTCAGTAGGTACCTTGTTCATATCTGTTGATATAGAGGCCGATGGAGTAGCAGGCTTCACGGCTACGGATCCTCGACCGCGGCCACCGCTTTTTCCTGTAGAAGACGGCATCTTTTTGCGGTTGCTCCTCGATTCAAGACTAGTCACCACCGGAGGAAGCATCCCTGGGGACTCTTCCTCATCCTCCATGACTAGCTGCCTGCGTGCGGAGATGGGTTTGTGTCATTGTGTGCGGCGAGGCCGCGAGGAACGGCAGATGGGTTTGTGTGCAGTGCGTGGCGAGGAACGGCGGCGTGCGGCAACTCGGATAGGTTTGTGTGCAGTGCACGGCGAGGAACGGCGGCGTGCGGCAGCTCGGATGGGTTTGTGTGCAGTGCGCGGCGAGGAACGGCGGCGTGCGGCAGCTCTCGTGCGTGCATGTATCGGGAGCGACGGGAGGGAAAAGGGAAAAGAGACCTGCGTCTGCGCCGCCGCCGACTACAGTGCAACTGGGAGCGCCGAAGCCGAACAACCGAAGCGGTGTTGCGTGCTACTTAGGGTTTCAGAATTGGGCTGGGCCGGCAAGGGATGTATGGCTATATGGGCCAAGCTAATTTTGAGTTTGTTGGCTTGTGAATCAATTGGCTCATACGAGCTAACGAGCCGCTCGCGAGGCTCGAGCTGGCTCGTTATAAATCGAGCTAGCTCGTTATAAAACAAGCTGGCTCGTTATAAAACGAGTCGAGCTCGAGCCGAGCCATTAACGAGCGAGTCGAGCGAGCTAGCGAGTTTCGAGTTTTTCGTCCAGCCCTACTACCTAGTACCTACCCCTCTCTCTCTCTCCCTCTGCTCGCTCCTGCTGCTGATGCTACTGTATTTATTCCCAACACCTACCTCCTCCCACTCTCCGTGCCTCGCCGGAGCAAGCACCAGTGCACTTGGTTCGCTGCGAAGTCGGCATTGCGAGAGTTCACGGGAGGAAGATAGCTTCCTCTGTTTCTTGGAATTTGGAACAGAGGATCGGCCATGATCACGGTGGCGGCACCGGAGGCGCAGCCGCAGGTGGCGGCTGTGGCCGTGGAGGCGGCGCCGGAGGTGACGATCTTCCGTTCCAAGCTGCCGGATATAGACATCCCCAACCACCTGCCCCTGCACGAGTACTGCTTTGCCAGGGCGGCCGAGCTCCCCGACGCCGTGCCTCATCGCGGCGGCCAAGGGGAGGATGTACACGTTCGCCGAGATGCACCTGCTGTGCCGCAGGGCCGCCGCGGCGCTGCACGGCCTCGGCGTGGGCCACGGCAACCGCGTCATGGTTCTGCTCCAGAACTGCGTGGAGTTCGCCGTCGCGTTCTTCGCCGCGGTCACCACCGCCGCCAACCCGTTCTGCACGCCGCAAGAGATCCACAAGCAGTTCAAGGCCTCCGGCGCGAAGCTCGCCATCACCCAGTCCGTCTACGTCGACAAGCTCCGGCACGAGGCCTTCCCAAAGATCGACACCGCCGTCGGCGATGACACCCTCACCGTGATCACCATTGACGACGACGATGAGGCGCACACGACTCCGGAAGGCTGCCTGCCGTTCTGGGACCTGATTGCGCACGCCGACGAGGGCTCCGTCCCAGAGGTGATCATCTCGCCGGACGACCCCGTTCCCGTGGCGCTGCCGTTCTCGTCGGGCACGACAGGGCTACCCAAGGGCGTGGTGCTGACGCACAGGAGCGTCGTGTCGAGCGTGGCGCAGCAGGTGGACGGCGAGAAACCGAACCTGCACATGGGGGAGGGCGACGTGGCGCTTTGCGTGCTGCCGCTGTTCCACGTCTTCTCCCTCAACTCCGTGCTGCTGTGCGCGGTGCGCGCCGGCGCGGCGGTGATGCTGATGCCCAAGTTCGAGATGGGCGCCATGCTGGAGGGCATCGAACGGTGGCGCGTCACGGTGGCGGCCGTCGTGCCGCCGCTGGTGCTCGCGCTCGCCAAGAACCCCGTCGTGGAGCGCCACGACCTCAGCACCATCCGCATCGTGCTCTCCGGCGCTGCGCCGCTAGGCAAGGAGCTCGAGGACGCCCTCTCCGCGCCCGCCTGCCTCAGGCCATCTTCGGACAGGTCGGTATCATCTGCCTCGAAAAAAAAAACAACGATATTAGTAATACCTCCGTGTTCGTTTTGACGTTTTTCACCGATACGATGGTAAAAAACATTGGCTACATTCTAATTTCTTAGGGCGAGGACAATTAAACATCGGCCATATTTGTTTCACCCATATAGATGTAAATAACTTTAGAAACTAATATGGATACACCAAAACATTTCCTGTTCCTCATTTTTTTCCCTCTTATACCATTACTAATATTCAAAAGTAAAAAATATTAACACGGCTGTTATAGCCTGTCACTCATATGTGGTTGTAGCAATGCCCCGCTAAAAATCTGAAGAATTATAAAATGGTGCCCAAGTCTCGTACCTAGTACAGGGTAGATATGAAAACATACTTCCAGAAGCATCCCATGGCACATGCATCGGCGAGATAGAAGATACAAACTGATGATATGATCGCCGATGATTGCGATCGTATTCTGGATCCCCACGTTTGATCAAAACCATGTTGATCAGCTCTTCTATTTTCACATCTAGCCAGAAGTCGTTCAGATGCTAGCTTCGGCTTTGTGTCTTGATTAGCTTTACTGATGTGTGAACAGTACCATTAACATGTTTACCAATTTTAGGGACCCAAATCAGATTAATTTTTCTCTATTTTTCGACACATATAACCTCTTGTTATGTGTAACCATCCTTGCAATTTCTGCAGGATTCAAATTTGAACCGGCATTGTAATGAACTATCGACGGTATTGTAACAGCATGTGTACTATTAACAGCACTATTGTCCGGCATGGCACTGTTCATAGTATTGTTCATCTGCGAGCTACTATCCACGTTTGAACCTAGCTCTGAATATTTGCTTGAATCACTGACTTCTTTTACACGATAGATTGTTTCATTGCTTTTCTATTTTTCTTATTGCGAGACCAATTCTTTTGATTGAAATGGTCACCTCTAGACCGTGACAATCTATCAAATGCTGGCCTCCTTGGTGGTTCTAACCCAAATGATATGGTCCAAAATGCATTGGAGAAGGATCAATCCATGAACCGCACCAACCCCATAGGGTGGATAAGAATAATAACTGATAGGAATAGGATCCCATGACATAGGTATTGATGGATTAGAAAAATGACACTGCTGCATGAAACCCCTTGTGATGATGATTCTTACCATTCAACTTTTGTTTAGGAGATGACTGTGATGGGTTAAAATTATTTGGCCAACTATAACCCTTTTGACCGGCCTTGCCATCCTTGTATTTAGCCAGATGCTTTCTAAATGTTGCATTCGGCCTCCCGACCCGTTCCAAACTATGACTTTTGTTTTCATTGGCTTTACACCTAGCTACCTCTAGGTTTTTTAATCTTAGCATATTTGGCTTAGCACTCTCATGCCCCCTTGAACTTAGCATTGTCTTACTGGTCTTAATAGACTCACCATTTTCGAAAGTACTCTCACTAGCAATGGTCCTATGTTTCCCCAAAGGCTTAATACTTTCTTCACCAACAATCACACTATTACCTTTGGTGGAATCGGCTCTAGATGACCGAATTAATACTCCCATACCTTCAAAATTAATCATACTAGAGATACAAGGTGTAGGAATACCCGTAGGCTACAAAAGCATAAATTTAAAATTTTCTACCACGCATTCCAAAATAACATGCGAGTAAGGAACTATAGATTGTTACCGATTGACGTGCAAGGCAGCGGAAGACTACGTTGGAGAAATCGGTCCAATGTACGCGTGTCGGGGAGGTAGCGGAAGTAGCCGATCACCACGATTCGATCGCCCAACCGCTGACTCGCCTCGTCGATCTACACCGCAACGTAGCAGTGTCTCTACTAGTATCTATACATCCAATGGTGGAACATCGATCGCCTGTGTGCTAGCACTTAGCGCGCAGCTAAGGTTTGGCTTAAAGGTGGTGGCTAGTGTTTGCTCGTGGCATATCTCAACTCGCATCTAACTGAAGGGTTACGCGGAGGCTACGCTAGCCGAAAACAAAAACTTTTACCGCGCAAACCAGGAACACTTGCAAGTAAGGGGCCGATAGATCGTTACCGATTGGAGTAGAGTGCGCGGAATAACCAATCGGGGCAATCCGATCCGGAATGGTGTAGCCGATTCCCGGAGACGCCCGATTCGCCAATCGCCCGATTCGAGTCGTCCGGCCGCGTTCTCACGCCTCGCTCCGATGCGCCCGACCGCACCGATCAAGAGCGCGCAACGTAGCAGCACCTCTAGGTATCCACACGTCCGGGGACAACGCCGTACACCCGTGTGCTAGCACGCGATGCAAGGCTAGGGTTTGGCTCGAAAGTGGGAGGGTTTCGTGGAGATTGATCTCGGCGACTTCGTTGCACGCGATGCAATTGATGTCTCTTCGCTCTCCACCCCTCCCTCCTTTATATAGAGTTGGCCGACTGGGACTAGTGGCCGATTAGGACTCTATTTTGAATCAGATCTCATCCGTATCTCATAGAGTTGGCCGCCCATACGTCGTAAGCCCATAGGACTCTATCCGATCGGATCCCTATCCGATCGAGCCGTATCCGAGTCCAACTTGAATATCTATTCTATCCCCTTAAGCGTGCGACCCTGAGGTTCGGTATACTCGGTTTCGGCTATAGTCTAACTTAGCCGATCGTCGGCTCGAGTCCAACTCACCGACCTCAACAACGGCGCCTAGCAGCACATATTGACACCATAGTATACAAGAATAATATATCGGCTCGAACCTGTAATGTGTACACAAATCCCTTTGCCTCACGATACCGCTTAAGCTATAGGCAAGATGTGTGCCATCCCTTCAATAGCTTAACCATTCACTCGAACCGTATTGGATTATCGTCCGTTGATTGACTCCTCAATCAACTTAGCATGGCCATGCATTTCCATAATCCATTACCTCGAGGGCCGAGAGATATCTCTCCAAAGGAGGGGCAAATTCCATCTTGATCACTCACATCCCACTCCATGTTTCATAGCAAACCCGAAAACTACCTTTATAACTACCCAGTTACGGAATAGCGTTTGGTAGTCCCAAAGTAGGCTACTACACATGTTGGAATCCATGGTGATCTCAGGTCTAAGGACTTTGTACCAACACTACCTCGAGACCAACTAATGGCACATTAATTCTGTAGTGTCTCATGGTGGGTCTATCCAACAATGTGTTCTCTAACACATATGTCCATGTTTATTGATTTGGTATCTCCATACCCATGATCTACGAGACATGATCATCAATCAATAAACATGCCGATCTTAGAATCATATTTGTTCCAACAATATGACATATGATCGTGGATCGTTTAGAAATAGATTCATACATATCGAGTCTCATAAATAAGTCACGTACTTATTGATCAATACAAGATGTCTATTTCATGGAACCGAATAACACTTTATTCATTTATACATAAACATTGACGTGATATCCAACATCTCCATGTTGCCACTAGTGCATATCACTAACACTAACGTGAATTGCTTGTCCACAATATTTACCCCTTGCCCCTCTATATATAGAGTTAGCCGACTGGGCCTAGAGGGCCCATCGGGACTCTATCTCTAATCGGATCATTATTCGAACTGAGCCTTCTCCGAGTCAAACTCAAATACCTGTTTCAACCCATTAAGTGTGTGACCCTATAGGTTCATGTATACTTGGTTACGATCTGAGAACACTTCTCGGTCGACCTGTCAACAGCGGCCCCTAGCAGAGCATATTGACACCAAAGTATACATAAAGATCATGTTGGCTAAACCTGTATTGTGTGCACAAATCCCTTTGTCTCACGATATCAATTAAGCTATAAGCAAGACACGTGCCATCCTATCACTAGCTTAATCATTTACTCGATCTCGTAGTGGATTATATATCTTATTGATTGACTCCTCAATCAACTCAGCATGACCATGCACTTCCATAATCCATTACATCGAGGGGCCCAGAGATATCTCTTCCATAGGAGGGGCAAATTTCAACTTGATCATTCACATCCCACTACATGTTTCATAGCAAACCCGAAGACTACTTTATAACTACCCAGTTATGATGTAGCATTTGGTAGTCGCTAAGTAAACCATTATACATGTTAAATTCATGGTGATCTCAGGTCTAATAACTTTGCACAACACTACTTGAGACCAACTTTGCACAACATATTCTGTAACATGTGTTCACGTTATTGATTTGGTATCTTCATACCATAATCCATGAGACATATCATCAATCAATACACGTGCTGATCTTAGAATCATATTCATTCCATACATATGATATATGATCAGGGATCATTTAGAAATAGATTCATATCACCTAAAGAGTCTTATGAATAAGTCACATACTTATTTATCAATACAAGTTGTCTATTTTATGGAACAGAATAACATTTTATTCATTAATACATAAACATTGACTATGATATCCAACATATCCATATTGTCTCTAGAGCATATCACTAACAATCTTCCACTTGCACTAGAGTCAATCATGTAAGTATCTATTACTCATTGCTCCGTTATGTGCCTCATGCTTAGGTTGAGGGAGTGGCTTTGTCTATGGATCAACAATATTTAGATACATGTGCACTTTGCATATTTTCACATCACCTCTGTCCACTATCTCCTGGATGAGATGATATCATCAAAGAATATGTTTGGACTTCTGATGTGACGTAGGCTCCTTAGCCTTCGCAATGGCTCCATTATTATCACAATAGAGGGACATTAGACCACCAGTGCTTGTCATCACACCTAGCTCAGAAACAAATTTCTTGATCCAAACAGCCTCCTTTGCAGTTTCAAAAGCAGCGAAGTACTCGGCCTCCGTTGTTGTTAACGCCAGAATTAGGTAAGCCCCGGAGTCACAATCGGCTAAGGTTCATATCGGCTAAAAGCTAGTATCGGCTCAGAGCTTCTGCATCAGCCGATGGGGGTTTTCTGTTATCAATATTTTCAGCAGTCAGATTCTTGTTAAATTCAGTTTGGGAAAGGTTTTATCCAGAAGAAACTGAGTCCAGGGAGGATGCGGCTTGTATCTATTAATTAGGAAGAGTTTGTTAACTTTCTATTTTATCTTTAGGAAAGTGTGTTAGTGTCCAATAGGGACTCGGTTTGTTTCCTTTTATCTTTAGGAAAGTTTGGATTGTAATCTGTTAGGATCTCTGTCAGCCTATGGGTATAAATATGTAAGCCCGAGGTACATGTAACATCAATCTCACGATCAATACAATTCGGCGCATCGCCACCTTTTGTCTTTTTGACTTTATTTATCATCCGGCGGAACTTGGCACCCAATGCGAGGCTGCATCGCCTTCGATCTCCGGCGAAGGGGTAAGTCCAAGGTCCCGTCGGCCCTGGTACACCATCTCTATCTTTAGTCCATTACTGTTTATAGATGCATTGGCTTAATTAGAACTTTCTCGGTTAGGTCCGATATTCTGACCAAGTTGATGTTTCTTTAAACGTAATGTCGCTTTAGATAGATTTGTTATATCCATCACATTAGATAGATCTATCGGCTCATTGAATATTAGATTATCATATACAATCTCGTGCTGCATCGGTTAGGTCCGACCTACTAGATTGTTGTTGATAATCTAAGTTTTGTTAAGCCAATAGGTTCATGCTAATGTTTCATCGAAGGTTTAGCTGATCTTATCTCGATGTATTAAATTTCTTTTTGATAGTTTTGCTTGTCTTGGTTAAATTAAACACATGACCACTTTGATCGGTGCCATATCGGCTAATCTAAATCTATCAGGCAGTCATCAACCATATGTTGCATCGGTTAGGTCCGATCTATGAGGTTGTGGTTGTAAGTTAGATTTATTTTAGTCAGTAGGCATCAATCATCGTTTCATCGGGGTTTCAGCCGATGAGTTAACTGGACGTTGCATCAGCTTACAAGGTTCATATATAAGTTGGATTTAGCCAATTGCAGCAAAGGTTTCATTGACTACTTAATCATTTGGATTTGATGACAATGGATCTCCAGCCGATTGTCAGAATCTACATCAGACACATAGCCGATTATTCAAAACCCTAACTGCATCGGCTGACATCGACATCGGCTGGAATCACGCCATCGGCTTATCAGCCTATCGACTGTCAACAGATCGGCTATTTCGATTATCGGCCTATTGGCCGGTATGATTTATGTAGTGTTGTTTTGCATATCTTGTCAGTGGCAGGATCAAACTGACTGGCACGTCCACGCTTCAATGATTTTAGGACCTGCACTGGAGCTAAGCAGATCTCCCAGGGCGGTGTGTGATTCGACGTTAACACATCTTTTGGCACGCCAGTGGCGGTACGGATTGGCATCAACACATTTTTTGGCACGCTCAATGGGACCGTGTTGTTGACAACAGATTGTTTTTACACGGCTCGTGGGACCCATAATTGCAACAAGATGTCTGATGAAGAAGTCAAGGCCGGGGAAGAACAATCTCTCAAGCCGATGAATGAAGACAGGGAACAATCTACCGAGCCGATGGATGACAAGACACTTTAAGAGATGGTTGATAAAATCATTCATCGTGCTGTGTTCGATCAATATGGAGTTTTGATAAGTATATTACACGGTTCGATCGAGGAGATGGTTCCCAGGATAATTGATGAGCGATCTCAACATCATCGGCAACAGCAATGTCACAGGTTGTTCTTACCGCAGGTGACACAGAGGGCAACGACAGGCTAGAGCTGTGGGAGATCCTCACCAGCGAAGTGGTAGAGGCCGGTACAAGGTGTTGCGGCTGGTGTTCGAGTACCTCTATAGCTGCTGCGTGCCCAAGGTGGTGTGCCTCTGCGTCGATGTGGAGTGCGACCACATCGAGTACGCGACATAGCCGTCCTAGGCTAGATGTGGCCAGGGTGCGGCTAGGACGACGGGGTCAGGACTCGCCCAGCCAGCGCGCGGAGGCGGCATGAGGACGTCGTCGCGCAAGGAGGCGCGACCGAAGGCGACAGAGACCAACGGCCAGCCAGGGCGGCTAGCGCAGGCGGCACCGCTGGCGAAGCCGTAGCATCGTGAGAGCGACATGTCCCCACCATCGAAGGCACCACCACCACTGTTAATGGCGGCATCATCCTTGAAGGCAACACAATTGAGGCAAATGGAGCAGCGCAGGGCACGCATGCGGAGATGTGGCCGACGACGGAGGTGACCGGCAAGGGACGGCCTGTGCGAAGGCCGGCATGACGTGATGAGGCATGGCCGGCTTGTGGTCATGGCGCAAGGTGGCGCCGAGAGGCCCAACCATCGATGGTGGAGGCCGGTGGGCGGAGTGTCGCGAGGAAATGCGACCGTTGGAGGCGGAGAACGGTGCGGCACGACGAGGCGCGGCTGGTGGCGGCACACGCAGGTTGGCCGACAAGGGGTGTCGGTTCAGTGGTGGGTGGTGATAGATTCGGAGGCGTGGGTACGGCGGCATGGTGAGGGGAGGCGCAACGACGAACCAGGGTCTTGGAAGCCTAAGCTGATGGCAACCTCTCTGTCATGTATAATGGGGGTTGATGAGCTCTAGTGTAGGCTTTCAAAGTTATGGTGGCAGGTAGGGGTTGTTTGCATGGTTGTCGGTTTCTGGCGGCTTACACCGGACCACGGCGGCTGACGTTGTTGGGCAATGGTCAGTGATGTGTAAGGCTGTGTCAGTAGACGATGCTTGCGAAGACGGCATTGTGTGACGACTAGGCTTGCAGCGGATCGTGGTGGATTGTTCAGCCTTGCTGGGCTATCCGATGCGGTGCATCCGGTTGGCACAACTATTCAAATAGTTCTACTCTGATCAGAGGTATACACATGTATCCACAAGACACAGCCCCATAGCCCCACGACTATTCAAATAGTTCTACTCTGATCAGAGGTGTACATATGTACCCACCGTGATTCACCTCTCATGTTTCTAGGGTCGGCTGTGAAATCTGGGTATCTTCGATCAATATTTCTCCATTGAATGGAATTTGTAGGGTGTCTTAGTATACCATTGTTCCTTCTCTCTGTGGCATGCCAACGTACTAACTTTGCTTTCTTGAGGTTGACAAATATTCTCTTGAAACGATTAATGATAGGTAGGTACCACACAGCCTTCGCCGAACCACCCCACTTCGACTTCTTTCTTTCGTTAGCACTTTTCGTTCTCTTGTGTCGAGAAGCCTTGCAGACAGGACAAACATCTAAGTCCGCATATTGCTTGTGGTATAGTATGCAATCGTTTGGACAAGCGTGAATTCTACATACCTCTACCCTAGGGGACACCTGCTTTGCTTCATATGTCGTCTTGGACAATCTGTTCTCATCTGGAAGCATGGTCTTCAGAATTCCCAAAAGCTGTGTGAAACTCCTGTCTGTCCATCCACTACTTGCCTTCAACTTCATTAGCTCCAAGGTAGCTGACAATTTGGTGTGTTTTGCCTTGCATCTGTCGTATAGAGGCTTCTCGGAGTCACTGACCAACCTACTGAACTTCATGGAATCTCTCTCATTGTAAGCTGGGTCCTCAACGTCACATAACATGTCTTGTAGCAGATCGTGATTGACATCAACCCTTTCACCGCCCAATGGAGAAGGTACAAACATGTCATGTTCATGTTCATCTTCTTTGTTTTGTGCATCACTTCTGTCTGCAGCTGCACCACTGCCTAATTCTTGCTCTCTATGTCTCACCCAACATGTGTAGCCCTCCATGAATCCTAGTTGTATCAGATGAGCGTGTACGTCCACTCTGCTACCAAACATAGTCTCGTTTTTGCAATCTACACATGGACAACACATATAATCGCTCTTTCTTCTTTTCCTATCCTCCTCCGCAACGTTTACAAAATTTAACACGCCATTTCGATACTCTTCACTATAACGTCGCATAGTTTTCCCATACATCCAACTTCGATCCATCGCTAAGCTGCAAAAAAGTAGAAAAATATTAAAATCACATTTTGTAGGTAAGTATTTACTAGATTTATAAGAAATGACTACTATTTTTCAATTATCATTGCACTTTCTGATTTCCTTGGGAAAAAAGACAAAAATTCGCCCCTTCCTCCTCCTACCAAAACAGTGAATAGTAGGATAACGACTCCACTAGGTGGTTGGGGTATTTATAGAGTGCAATAACTATCTATAACGGCCAACGGACTAGCAGCTGTGACGGGTATTACAGTTATCTTTGTCTTAAGGCTAGTAAATTAATCATTGGGCTCGACAGGATTTGTGAATGAACGTCGTCGTGGCAGATCTATCATCCATTCCAAGAGACCAAGACCAATTGCATGGTACTTGTTCATGCCTCCGCATCGTGAAGTTGATGGAGGTCTTCTTGTTGTTTGTGATGACACCGGTGACGAACATAATTGTTATCTCAACCGGGCCATGAGTTAGAGCCCATCACCAATGACAAACATTGGTGATGGGCTTATATTAGGGACCGACAAAGATAACATTGGTTATCTTTATCGGGCCATGGATTGTGACTGTCATAGATAGGTACCATCCATGACGGGTTTTAGATTTATGCACATCTAATATGTCTGTGCGAGTATATCTTTGTCGACCTCTTTTTAGGCCCGTTTGAGATGACTTAGTTGTGACGGTCTGCAAATCTCAGGCATACGATGGCCCGTCACAGAGGAAAGGATTTGTACTAATGGTTCCTCGTAGGATTTTTCTCTATTCGTTGCTGCTCACTTTCGTCATTTTTATTTGAAGGAGAAAAAAGGAAATAGTTTGAATTCGATCCTGAAGTAGGAAAAAGGATCGATCTGTCTTAATTGTTGCCACTTGATTAGTGTGCTCTCTGGAATAATGAAGCCACTACTAAAAAACCCTCATAGGAACCAGTTTATAGGTGCCGGTTTATTTAAAACTAACATCTATTGAAACAATAGGTACTGGTTTTAAAGAAAAACTGGTACCTATACTATTGGTATCGGTTTTTTAAAAAAACCGACACATATAATATATTGTAGGTGCCAATTCTAAAAAAACTGACACCTATACTATTAGTACCGATTTTTTTTAAAAAAGCTCGTTTTCTTAAAAAACCGGCACCTAAAAAAACGAGCCAAGCCGGGTCTTCACAAGCCGGCCGAGTGGGTCTTTTTATATGCTCCCGAAGTCTGGATATATTGTGCATATCTTCTTCTCTCCCTTATCTCTTATATCTCCCTTATCGTCGGTGGTACGCGTGCTTTCCGGGAGGATGAGCTTGGGGATGGGAAGGAGGATGTGCTCCATTGCTTAGCAGGGGCGCAGAGGCGCGCGCGAGATGGGGACGGGGATGCAAAGGTCGACATTGGCTGGTCGAGGGGATCATTGTCGCTCTGTTCGTCCTTGTCTGCCCACCTTCCTCCCTCCTGGTCCTTGATTGGTGCGGCAACAGGGGTGGCGGGGCTCGCGGATCTGGCGGCGACGGTCTTGCTAGGGGTAGGTGGCGAGCTAAGTGGAGGAGCCTTCCCCTCCTCCAGATCCAGCGGGAGGGGAGGCGGCGGCAGGGGCGGCGGGGTTCGCGGATGGAAGCGGTGTGGTCTCGCCGAGGGTAGGCGGCGACAGGCGGCGGGCTCGCCGAGGGGAAGCGACACGATGGGAGGTGGCGCGACGGCTTGAAAATGACGGCTACGGCGGTGGCTATGCGACCGTGTGACGACGACGATGGCGGGACAACGACAGATGTGTGGATTCTTTTTTTGGTCAAAATTTGTGGTGTGGATGTATTTATTTGTGGGTTGGATATGTGATTGTTATGAATGTGGATGAATCGTTCTTGTTATGGATAGATGGCTTGTTACCTATGGTGTGTATAGGAGGAGGGACTGCTCAAGCCGATGCATCGAGCCGGATTTTTTTGATTCCTTAAACCTAAAGGTGTCGGTTATTAAACTGACACCTATTTCTTTTCATATCAGTGTCGACAAATAGGTGTCGGTTGGGAAAACCGATACCTAAGGGGTTTTCCCAACCGGCACCTATTTGTGTTTCTGTAGCAGTGAGCTGACGTTTACCTTGATGTTGGCCTGTTAATCGTTCCATGTGTGTACTAGCTACCTCCTCCCTGTGCCGTTCCTCCAGTTCTCTGCTACCGTCTTCTACAGTGACTTCACAAGTTAAGCAAAGAAAAGAAACGGAATATATAATAGAAACTCTTAATCATGTTCAGGCTGTACATATACCTTGCCATGCATGATTCACTTGATGTCTTGTAGCAGGAATCGATTCCGTTTTACTAGTTCTTACTGGGCCTAAATAAGCTGCAAAAGTAAATTAGGAACTAAGAGCATCTCCAATGGCTTCTCTATCCCCTATTTATTCAAATTTTAGGAGTTTTAAACTAAAATTCAGCTCCCAATAGATGTCCTATCACATTTCCTAAAAATTTTCATCAACTATTCTCCCCTCCCCGTTCCCCGTTCCTAACTTCTGAGAAACGGGATCCCATCGCATATCCGCTCTCTCGCGCGCGTGGACTGGCGGCAAAAATCTCCCGCGAAAAAAATCCGCTCCATCCCCATGGCGGTCGTGCGGGCGGCTCCTGCGGGCGTCCGCCTCCGGCGCGCGGCGAGAGGCGCATGTCCATGGCAGGCGCCGGAGCGACGGCCGCGCCGCGGCGTTCCGTTCACGGCGATGGAGAGGCAGGCGGCGGCGGCGCGGCAGAGAGAGGAACGTACGGTGGGTGTTCTGGGGTGCCCGGCGTGGGCAAGGGGACTTATGCCGCCGCCTCTCCCGCCTCCTCGTCGTGCCCCACATCGCCACCGGGATCTTGTCCGCGACGAGCTCGCTTCCTCCGGCCCCTTATCGTGCGGTTTAGGCCCCCGTCCGTCGCTTTTCAGCCCGGATCGACCATCCCGCAAGTCACCGATCTGGATTTTTTGTTTGAGTGGATCGGTGAGCTGCGTCGCTTTTAATTGGGGACCTAGGGATTTTTTGGCTTGCAAAAATAGATCACAAATCACGAATCATTGTAGAACTGTCAAAATCGTAGGAAAGGTCTTATTCATTAGCAGTGGTTCACGAGATTTACGCTTTGAATTCGGTTGATTTGGTTTTAAGGGTCCAGTTCACCAGTTGGACGATTTACTAATTTTTAGCAGATTGAGATGAGAAGTTGTGAACAGAGGTGTTGTGAAATTGGTTATGGATCTAGCATGTGAATCGGTACTGCTTGAACTTGAGGTTGCTAGGGCTTGAAATTTCAGTGTGGAATGCAATCCATTTCGCTTGAATTGCATATTTGAGCTCATAATTTGCTCGAAATGTTGGGTTTTGGGGGCTCTAAAGGCCTATGGTGTTGATTTGACTCACAAACTCATATAATTTGATAATGAAAATGCAATCAGCTAGGAGATTACTACGAAATTCTTGTATAGGCCTGGTTAGGGATGTAAAATGGTTGTAGTTTATCGATGTTAGTATATCTTAAATTTCTAGTGTGGTGCTGGCTGAAGTTCTGAAGAGAGTAAACTTCAGGGAAGAAACAACAGGGGTGTAGCAGATACATACAAGGGAGAGGAAGACCAGACCACCGTCGACACCACTGATCGCCGGACCAGGTACACGGATCGAGAAAAAAGGCCCAAAATAGAGCCTAAACGTGGCTCAGCCCATGAATTCAAATTAATTGAGAAACTGTTTTAGAGAATCTTTTGAATGAAAGAGTAGTTTGAAACGCTTTATTTTTAACCGCATCCCCAAAACTACATTATAGAGGATCAAATTTTAGGATAGCCCTTGGAGATGCTCTAACTTGTAAATTAAATTGCAAGGATTGACCACATGAATCTCCATGTTGTTGTCTAACTCTAGAGTTTCTTGAGTCTCCAAGGCAAACAAGGGAAGATGATAAATAGCCAAGCATATATGGAAAAGAAGTAACCATAATTACCGTTTGGGCTGTTGCTGAACTGCACTTTGACCATCAAGTAGAGTAGCATCAACACGAAGCCAACAACTAAGCCATATCCAATATAGCTGCTCTTCCACGACGACGACGACGATCGATTTGCACCCCTTGTCGCCTTCGATTCCCCTCGCATCATCTTGGGAGCCTCAAGAAGGATGATCCTGCAGTTTGGCTGCGCCTCAACATCGAATTGGGAACTTGGTAGTTGGTACAACTTGGTAGTGTGTTTCCAATTCTCTACCTGACTGATTCTTTATCAGCTGTCGTTGTATGGCACGGAATTATTCGCTATGTACCTTTTTTAATAAAAAAATAATCAGCGCGCAGAGCTTCCTCTACTGTCCGTGCTTGCAATTTTTGTGGTAAAATAAATAGCATTCCATCTTTTACATTTTTCTATCTAACCAATTAACGACAAGTTCAGTACGTGAGCAACCATATCTGATTTTCTGTAGATCGTGGGCAGTTGGGCACGATCCGGCGTATATGTAAAAAGGTGTACTGGAATCTTATCTATCCAATTATTGAATAGGACGGCTTACTCAAGCTAGATTAGCTTCAACTACCATCGGGTTAGGTTGGAGCTCCCACACCAACCCCCGCACCAACTCCCGCACCGACTTCCTATCGCCGATGTCCTTCCATCTGACCGCCGCTTCATCCACTTCCCCGCCACCATCATTGATGATGTCATCCTCCACTGACTGCTTGGTTTTCCCTAGCCATCAATGGGCTCTTCCTCGGAGCTTGTAGACATGCTCGATATTAATCGGGGTCTGAGCTTTCAAGATGAGGTCCGTCATCTCTTCAAATCACCGATACACCATCCTTTGCCTTCGCCTACTGGATCCTTTGTCTGCTGGTCACTTTTCGCTGCTACCTCTTTCGTCTTAGAGAAGATTCAGTTTCTCTGGCTCTTCAATCTTGCTTGGGCGGCAAAGCCAAGGACTTTCATGTGACGTTCCTGAGTAACAATCATTTTCACTTCTCTATGTTCTCTAAGCTAGTTGGGTTTCACATTTTTAAACTTCATTGTGTTACCACTGATCTCTTTGATTGCTATTTTCATCTGCGGAACAATGGCACCCCTCACTGGGAGCGTGAGAAGCGTCTTTGGGAGATCGAATAAGAAAAGGTATGGACTAAAGTTATCTCCAAGAGTTCCAGAAAGAAAGCTCTTAAAAACGTCAAGAAAGTTGTTCTTTCTCCAATAAAAAAGCCTACCATAGCCAGATTCATTTCTTTTGGTGCTTTCTCTGTTCCTCTTGAAAAAGATCTTAGTTCGCTTCCTGGTAATTTGATCTTTGGCAAGCCCGATATTCTTTCCAAGAAAAAATGTTGAGTTTGTTCTTCGCTGCTAAGTTTGTTCTTCGCTCTTGCCTGAAATGGTCAACTGGGAGTCGGAGCCATACTCGCATTCATGGCGCCGCGCGATTCACCAATCCAACTACTTTGAAATCTTTGATGGTACATTCTTCCACTCCCAAATCCCCGGTTGTCGGGCTTTGCTCCTTCTGCCTCAAGCTAGGTCACTTCGGCTTTAATTGTACGGGGAGAACTCGTTGCCGTCGATGTTCAAATTTTGGCCACACTTCCAGGCGTTGCTCGTCACGTACTATTTCCATCCCACGCCTAGTCTGGCAACCGAAATCGCTCACATCTTCAGCTTGCAACCAAGGGGCCAGTCGCACGACTCATGTCAAGCCCAGTATCCTCTGGACTCCAAATACTAATTCTTGGAAACCAACCGGTGACCTCGATTCTCGCACCCGCCTCCCCCGCAACAAAGAGCAAAACTAGCCTTCTCTCCTCCCACATTCTCCACAATAATCCCAATCTCAATTTCTTCCTTCCCCAAACCCTGCTCCCAAGCTTCAAGAGAAGCTCTACAACCCCCAGTCGGTCGACGTCACCCCAAAAGCGGACACTACTTCCATGGCCAACTTCCTGGTTAACCCTAGGCCCTTCCTTACTGGTGGTCTACAGGTTGACCATGGATGGAATCGACCCGTGAGTGGCAGGGTCGCTCTTGGCGGGGAACCACCGAGAGGGCATGGGAAATATGCCATTGTCTCCCTTGAGCCAATGCCGCAAGATGATAATCAACTCTCTCCGGCCCTCAACAACGTCTGCAACTTCCTTGAGGAAGATCAACAAGTTCACATCGAGGATGCCCATCGATCCCCTCTTGGCCTTGGTTTAATTAAGTTGCGCACGGTAGTTCAAAGGGACAGATTGGTGCGCAACTCCCCTTTCCACCCGGGACAAGATCACATCATTAGGGTGGTAAAGCATGATGAGGGAATCAACTTCAGATCATGTACCTACACTAGAGTTTGCTGGATCATGCTTTTGGCTTTTCCGCTAGACTACCAGAATGATACTTACATAAAGGCGACACTTTCTTCTTTTGGTAGGATGCTGGAATGGTACAGTGATGCAAACAAATCCAGGATTCTTGTCCGCATCTTGCTCCTGAGTCCGGATAGAGTTCCAAGGAGCCTAGTGGTCTCTAGTGGGTCCATGTTTGATTGCCTAGGCAGATCATGGATAGTATCAGTGTTCATCCTAAATGGCCAGTTCCTGGACCAGTTTCCCACGAACGAGGATCTAGTTCCTCATGATGGAGAGCCTCACCCTGAAGATGGTCCTGTTGCTCTTGGTCCAGACCCGCCAGAACCAAATTGGCAGAATGAACTCCAAGGTGTTGCAGAACAACTCGGGTTCATGGGCGGCAATCCCCACCAGGAGCCACACTTTCAACATCAAGAACACAACATGCCACAACACCAGATGGATCAAGAGCAGCAGGGGCCATAGAATGCTAACGACATGGAGGTTAATGTGGAGAGGGATGAATGGCCAGCCTGGGATCCCCAGATTCCAAAACACCCACATATTCCCCAGCATTATATGGTCCTGGAGCTCTCTGGCTCTTCAATGGAGTATCTCAGAACGCATGGGCTAGATATACCAGTGGAGGACCTCATAGGCTTTAAATGAAGATCACGAAAGCTCCTCTTCAAGTGACGCCAGCTCCCGGATGTTGAATGAAGAACAAGCTCGCTTTGAAGCTGTCAGAGCTAGGTGTGCAAACATCTGTTTTTTTGGAAGGGGAGAATTGCCTAATGAGGTCTTGCCACTTGCCATGCCACCAACCTCTCCCATTGTTATTAACAGCAGCTTGGCTCTCCCTGGGATTTAGCAGGCCACCCAAGCGGTCCATGGGCTGGAGATTGTACCTTGGAAATCGGTCCCAGATGCCATTTCTCTTCTAATCTGGCCAATGGTTGATCGATGTCTCAGCGAAGCCCGTGGGAAAAAGCCGATGAATGCCCCCTCCCTCCCTGCTGACCAGGGGAGACATGATGATCCAAGCCCATCTCCCTCTCGGGGATAGAAAATCAAACTCCCAGCTGGTAAATCTACTCTTGCTCTCCCCACTACAGTTTCATCAGTCAAAAATTCTACTCCTTTAGTGCAAACCAGTGTGAGCCGTAGTACTAGATTGGAAGCCAACCCCTCCAAAAAGAGAAAGATTGCGGTCGTGCAGATTGATGAGTCGACTGGACAGGAGGGACCGGTGCAGCTGTCGGTGCTGCAAGGATGGGGGATCAGTTGTGGTGTGTCTCCTGGTGAGCTCACCGATGATGCGTTGATGCAGAACGTGGCAGATAATGATACTAATGATGAATCTGATAACTAATATGTCCACCACCCCCAATCTCCCTCCCCACTATATCTGTTGCTCTCTTGACTCAGAACTTATGTGTTTTTGTTTGCTCGATTATTGTAACTTAAACTGCTCTGCTGGCTGGTGCTACAACTGTTGTTTCATGGATAATCCTCATCTGGCTTATATCTATTGTCACTCTCTTAGTCTATTGGTCTACTTGTGCTTACCACAGCTTATTCTTCTTTGGTTCCAGACCCCCATCATCTCATGCGTGATCATTGTAGCCATTTCGGGCCACCAAATCATTATTCCATACCCCTCCAATGTTTACTCGTGATTGGTTTATTCTGTGTTGGAATGTTCGAGGGATAAATGCCCCGGGCAAATGGGAAGCTGTCAGGAATAAGATAGAGGAGAGCGCTTGTGCTATCATCTGTCTTCAGGAAACAACAAGAGAGCATTTTGATAGAACATATATTAGAAACTTTGCTCTGCGTCATTTTGACAGTTTTGATTTTATTCCTTCGGTGGGCGCCTCAGGGGGAATTCTTGTTCTCTGGAATAGCAGTATCTTTTTAGGATTGGTGATGGATAAGCAAAAATTTGGCATCACAGTTAATTTCAGATCTCTGCACAATCTTGACTCTTGGAAAATGACAACGGTATATGGCCCTTGCGAGGAACCCGCACGCTTTGAGTTTATCACCTGGTTCAGGAATCACGACGTACATGACTATGAAACCTGGATTTTCCTTGGGGATTTCAACTTCTATAGATCACTTAATAATAGGAATAAGCCAGGAGGCAATATTTTGGATACTCTAGTCTTCAACGAAGCCATTGGTCACCTTGGCCTTATTGAGCTGCCTTTGGAGGGGCGAGCTTTCACGTGGAGTAATATGCAGTTAGATCCTCTTCTAGAACAGCTAGATTGGCTTTTCACCTTCACGAATTGGACCATTGATTTCCCCAATACCTTAGTGATGCCTCTAGCCAAGATCACCTCTGACCATATACCCTTGTTGATGAGAAATTCTCCCACGCGCTGGCCCGAGAGATTTGCTTTACTCTAGTGCGGGTCCATTCTTGGTTGCCTTCTATGATTTGTCGTAGAGTAGGCGTGCCAGTTGGTTTGATCTATTAACCAACAAGAAACAAATAAATAGGCATTAAGTTGAAATTAGATCTTACGGGATCGGCGGAAGGCATCAATTTACACATAATTACTATTCCAAAGCACACTTAAACTAAGTGATTGGGGTAGATCGGCTATGCCAAGACAGTATAAATCACTTAGGCTAAAAGCGCATTAGGGTAGTAATTATCTGCACTGATAAATTAGCCGATACTGTAGATCTAATTTGAATCGACTAATACTCTGATACATATATAAAAAGATATTAATCTGATCTAAATGTGCTAAACCTAGATCAATCGGCTGTCAGTATAGCATGACAGATTGATATCGGCTTAGGACACTTAGATAGATTAAGATCTTAATATAAAAGACGCTTTTAATATATCTAATAGCAATTAAAACCAAAGATAACTAAAAAGGTAAGGCGATCGAAACTCGCCATGTCTTTAATGATAAACATCAAGCCGAATAGATCTTAATAATTCTAATAGCGACTTAACAGGTCGATCAGATGCAACATTAGGTACAAAAAGAAGTATCCTCTCTATAAAAACTGATGTAAATCCCTCGAGACGGTTGATACAACATATAACCTGGTTCAACATCTAGATCTAGCTCTATCGGCTACTGCTTCCCAGGAGAAACCAGCCGATGGTGAGATAGATCTAGATATTACTCTAGATTATATGTTGTATATGATAAATTGCGTAGTTTATAACATCAAAACTAGAGTATCATAATGATGTAAGCACTAATTCTGACGATACAAGCCACTAATGACAAGCAATTACCTTGTTCAGAGATCGAAATCGATGCAGCCCGAGCGAGATCAAGAACTCATCGAAAAGAATAAAAGGTTGGCGATGCGCCGAAGTTGATTGATTAGATGTTTGTTTTTTTACAGGGGGTCTCGGGTCCTATTTATACCCAAGTACAACAAAATCCGCGTAAAACATGGTTCTTAACTTATCTACTGTATTCATACGACAATATCCCGGGACGTGGTCCCATGCCGCGTTACAAAAGGAATGTTTACACAAATTCCTATTTTACAGATACAATTGTCGTTACAGGACTCTATCCATAGATGGCAATATCTTTAACGAACATTTGGGAACCGAATCTAACATTTATCTTCAAGCTTCCTTATCGGGATTAGTTCCATCTTCATCCTTAAATCGGCTATCGGGTATCCTTATCCAATTCGGCCTTAGCCGGCTGGTTTCCTAGCCGATTTGGTCCTAGCCGATGCGGCCTCTGTTTCTTCGCAGATCACACTTCCGACCCAACTCCGCTTCAATCTTGGCCTTGAACTTAGGTATTTGATTACCAAATTTGGTAGTTAACACATGCCCCCCAAGTCCGTGATAAGATAATATCATGGATTTGCCGCTCTTTCGAATTCCCACGCGACTTCCGTCCCAGTCCGTTTTGGCCACTGAAAAAACTTTAAATATTGCCCGCCCGGCGCCGAAACAGGCCACGCTGTCACTTTTCACTCCTCAAGCCCTAACCAGAAAAAACCCTTCTGCTACCTCAGTGACCTCGTGGGAACCGCCTCCGGATTTCATCGGCGAACATCCCTGAAGCGGCGATCTCCCTGCACCAATGGCATCCTCAAGCACCCCCTCTGATGCACCTTCCTCGGAATACCCTGAGGTAAGTTCTCGTCGGCTCAAGCTCTTTACTTTGCGCAATTTGGTTTTTCCTCTTTTGTAATCTTGTTCTTCTATGCTTTCATTTTGTAGCACCTTGCTCATCAAATCGCCATCCTAGACCTTCTTAGTCCCAATCAGTTCTTGTTAGGGCCGATCGGCAACTTAGACCCCATCGAGTTCATCAATGCCGAAACAAACCAGATTCCCTTTAGGTTTTCCGCCCCTGATCTTGCCCACTGGTATGGTGCTTTTAAGTCTTGGCCTTCAACAGACAAATCTTGGCTAGCCTTGTACTCAAGAATGTCGGCTAGGCAGCAAACCCATTGGACCGAACTAGGTATAAGCCAATGCCTAGCTTTGACAATAGCCGACACGTCCAAGGACGAGCCCCTCCTATCACCGCCACCTACTTCCGGTCGATACGCTAAATGTGTTTTTGTTTAGACAAGGGCCGATGACGCTAACTCTCTTGGATGTGGCAATGATCACGGGACTGGATATAACCTCCACAGTCGACCCAGCCAGCCTCAACATCAAATGCACTCATAATTTCAAGACCAAGAGCATAGGAGGCTAGAGCAGCTTCATATCGATGAACATGAAAGACGGTCCAATCTCCGAGAGAGAACACGCAGCTTCCTCCTGATGTGGCTAGAGAAATTTGTATTCTGTGGATCAAGCTGTGGGCCGACTAGCAACTGGCAGCACGTAGCCGAAGCTCTGGTGAGCAAAAAACAAGTCCCCCTAGGAAAATATCTGCTCAGCTATTTGAACCCGGATGCTAAGCAACGCATCGGCTCGGCTGGTTTCCAAGCAGGCCGTCAACATAGGAGGGCCCTGGTGGCTGCTGCAGCTGTGGCTAAATCTCCACACTTATTAGGTTGCAGAAAGGCCGGCTCCACTAGAAGCCGATTTCCCCTTGATCGAGCCACGGTTCGAAGATGATGAAGAAGTAACCACCCGCCGATGTCTGTCATATGGGGAAACAGCAACAACTTACCCTGGATACAAACTGACAGCCGATTATTTTAAAAACTAGTTCAACAATCTGTATAACAGCTTCCCAAGCAGCTCAAGAATATGGTTCGCCATGAAGACTTTGATAAATTTGAACTCCCAGACAACCTTCGTCTAGACGAGCTTAACTCTGAAGAATACAAAAAGCCGAGGGAGATTTACACATCAGCCATAACACCTTGCATCCTCCCCGTTGGCATCCACCAAGGGCGCAACATCCAGAAGTCCTATGAATTCTATCATCCGATGGTGGCTGCGAGACAACTTGGCATGGGCCAACTGCCGATCGGCCTCTATTACTCGGACAAGATCTAGGCCAGGGGCAAAATCGAAGGAGACATCATTATGAATCAGCTGCTCAACATCCCTGGTCCCCCTCTGGGCAGTATTGATAATATCGACCTGGCGGTGACGAGGATAACTATCTTCAGCCTATGGTGGAATGAGTGGAAGCGGCACTTGTTTCATCAATCGGCCTCAATGTACTTGATCACCGTCGATCCGGAAATGACCCCCTTGGTAAGTGTCTTCTCTTATTAGTTCCCTTTGGCCACCACTTGCATCCCTGACTGACCATGTCTTATTCCCTTGCAGACAACCGACGCTTCCCCTCCACACGCAAGTAACACGGGAGTGGCAATCCATTATGCCCCTGGCGTGCTGTCCGGCGGCTGTGGGCAAGCCCTGTCAATCATCGGCTTCCACGCACCGAAGGTGGCTACACTTCTTCATGGCCAAACCCGTGAGCTGTTGCATCGGTTGAAAAGGGCGAAGCCACCGGCTGCTGCTACCCCGGCTGCAGAGAAAAGGAAACGGGCTTCAAAGAAGTCGAAACCAACTCTGGCCGACGACTTGCCTCCAATCGATCCGGATGTGGACGCAGTCCTTGAAGAAGAAGTTAGGGACGAGGAGATGGAACAAGCTGTCAACGCTGTCGCAGTCGAAACGAGCTCTTCAAACAAATATGCTCGGACTCCATCGGCTGAACAGACCTCGTTCCCAACCGGTAAACACCTTTGGTCATTTAATATCATCACCTTTTCTAAGCCTATGACTCATCGGCCTTCGTGTCAGGCAAAGAAACCGGCCGCCAAGAAGAAAACGGCTCCTCCTCCCTGGTTAGTTCTACTATCCTTCATTTCCCTCTTATTAACACAGCTGATTTCTGACTTGTAACTTTTTCAGCCTCCTCGTGCTCCAACACCTGCCCCCCACGTATCGAGCGAGCACACGCCAACGGCTGCAGGTGGTGGCGACGCTGAAGACGTGGCCACCTTAGTCCCAAGTGGTCCGAGTAAGTTCCGTCCGGCCTCATAAATTGGCATATTAATTTTGTCGACCCTTCTAACTGTCTCCTGTCTTGAAGTCTGTAGCCGATCTTTTGGACTTCGATCTCTCAGACTTTTTGGATCCTGATGAGGATGTCGATAAGGCCATGGTGCTGTCGGAGGAGGACCTACGAGCTACCTTGTCGGACATAGCCAAATGACTAGAGTGCTCCCTCAACTTTCTGGTCACCGACTGTGGCTCCATTCGTAGTCGGTTTGAGGACGTCCAAGATCGGCTGCCGGACCAGCTGGCTGACATCATCGCACTGGCCACTTTCATGGAGGTGCATCGGCACAAGTTCGAACGAGCTAAGCAGAGAATAGCCGATCGCCGAGAGAACCAACCATTGGAGGCCACCATCAAAGCCAGTCAACAAGAAATCACCGGCGAGAAGGCCAAGTTCGATGCTTTGAAGACCGAGCCGATTGTTGAACTTGATCGGCTTCGCAAGCGTCGGGAGGAACTGATAGCCAAACTTGCCAACGTCGAAGCCGACATTCTGGCCAAAGAACAGTGTGTGGCCGGCCTACCGAAAGAGATCGAGGACCAACGAGTGAAGATCAAGGCGGTCGTGTCACATTTATCTGATATGGTCAGGGCGATGAAGCCGATCCCAGGGAATGATACAGCCGATGCCAAGGTCATTGAAGAGATAGACAGGATTCGTCGTAAGGCGATATCGGCTATTACCAACTTCCTTTCCCGCTGAACTAGTTGTAATAGTTGGCTAGGAAATTCTTGTAACTCAAACTTACAACTCATCTTGTAATCGGCTCAAACTTTTTGTAACTGGTTTGCTCAACACCACTCATGTGCATGCTTTCCGATTACTTCACTTTAAACTTGGAAGCTTCAAAAATTTGAAAAATTTGCTCTACCTGCCTTCTTGGTATCCATTATATGTGTTGTATACACCCCCCTAATTTTGTTGATGGTATCCTTAGCATTAACAAAATTATCAAATCAAAAAATCTTGTTGTCGTCGGCTAGGCTGAGCCGGCGTAGAAAAATTAGGGGAAAACGTGGCGTGAAAAACGTCCTGAAGGCGGATGCTTGTGTCCCTCAACGCATCGGCTAACACGAATCGACACAACCATAGCTGAATCATGAATTGATCCAAACACTTGGGTAAAATTTCTTCAAATACTTACCGTTTAAAGCCCTTCCAAATACATCTCCATCCAATCCTTCTAGCATATAGGACCCTTTAGAGACGCATTTGTGGATCTTGAAAGGCCCTTCCCAATTGACCACTTGCCAAACTTATTATCCCTTGATCCGATTGGCAATATTAATTTCCAAACGAGCTCGCCCTCTTTAAGCGATTTAGGCACAACTTTCTTGTTATAGTGACGGGCTACTCGCTTCTTGTCCCTTGTCACCTTTTCCAAGGCCCTCATTCTTGACAAAACCAAGTCTTCTGATTCATCCACCATCAAGTTGTAATAATCATCGGTTGTAAGCTGATCTTGTAACAACACAAGGGTGATAATTTCCCCAGGGTAGTCAAGGGATCTGTACCTTCTTTCGACCATCCAACACCTTGGCACTTGGCAAGGCGCCATCCTTCTGCAACTCTCTCAGTGCTTCCTGATCAACATTGGACTTGGGAGCTCCATGAGGTTGCCGATGGATATTGATGGGGTTTGAGGTTTAGGGTTTTGTGGAGGCTAAGGTGAAAAGTTGGGAGCGCTAGAGGAAAGCGAAGAGTTTGTTTGCGCGAGCAGAACCCAAACAGATCTCAAATGTGAGATTTATAGGTCATATCCAACGTTCCAAATTTTGAGGAAGAAAGAGAGATTGTCGGTGGAATTTTTGTGGATTTGTTTATGACAGTTTGAGTTTTTGACTTCAATCCAAATTCAACCAATGGACATGTTCTCGCAGAAAGTTGGGCAGAGAACTTCGTCGCATATTCCGCACCTTCTCGACCGTCCGAGAACAGTTACATGAGTTCGACAACTATTGTTCTAAGGTCTTTTATCGAGAACACTGATTTGTTCATTTGCATTGAAGTCAACGGCTACTGTGAGTGTCATGGACAAGGCATACCTCCTACTTGGGTTTGTGGTATACGACAATACCATATACCTAAAGATATACGATAAGGTATACTTTAATTAAGGAAATAAGGCAGATATAGAAGGAATTTTTCTTCTCAGAATAGAAGGTGTCAGAGTCCTATTCAAGGAATACAAGGTCTCAAGCCTGTATCCTATTCCGGTTCTTCGAGTTCTACTTGGAGAAGGAGTTGATCTATGCTATAAATGCGAGGTTCCCTCGTGGAGGAGGGACATCAAATCGTAAGCCATAGCCACCAGCCACATCGAGAAGCAAGCTGGAGGAAGCCAAAGCCATATTCGCTAATTAGACCTCGTCGAACTGTTCTCGACGGATCCTAGTCGACGTGTTAGTTTAGCCATCTTACCAGTGGCGGATCCAGGATCAAAATCCACTTTTGGCAAACTTTTGACTAAAGGTTTTGTACGCTGAAGTGTAACATACAAATGACATGCTTTAATTAAGCAATATATTAAACAACCAAAGCTATATTACAATTCATAATTGATATTTCAAAATATACTAAAAGACAATGTCAAACATCAATGATAGAACGTATCAATTGGGCATTAAGATCGTCATGGAGGATGAGGTAAATTCATTATCTGCCATTTAATGGCTTGAAACCGATTCATAATCCTTTCATCATTAACTCCCTTGAATATTTCACGCTCAGTATAGCATATCATCAAATCATTGAGCCACTCATCAGCTATTTTATTTCGCAGATCAGTCTTGATAATATTCATAACCAAAAAGGCTCTTTCCACAGATGTCGTTGCCACTGGAAGAAGCAATGCTAGCTCAATAAGACGATAAACCAATGAAAAGACCATATGTTTTCTTAGTTTTCACCATCTTCACTGCTAAACTTCCAAGATCAAGACAACTTCTGAAATCATCCACTCTCCTAGCATGATGAATGAATGTTTCAAGTTGATCATTTATACATGCATGATCAGTAGTAGAGAAATCCATGTCATAAATTTCGGTGAGTCGAGTGAGCTTTTTTTGATTGAGCCTAATCATGTTTTTGTTGCCAGAGATTAGCAGCCAAAGCACGTACAGCCGATGGACTCTATCTCTACTTGCTCTGCCGCGCGGGGGGGGAGTGTTCCACGGTCAGCTGAGCTATGGCAGACGCCACACCTCGCCATAATGATGGATCCGCCCGTGCATCTTACTCCTCTTTTGTAATCTGTGTGGTATTTTCCCATATATCCATATAAAGTGGATTCTGGTTATTACTCATCTTGAGGGCCTGAAGCAGTATAAATTTTTGTCCTGTGTTTTCTTGTTACAGTCTTGCGCTCACCTTGTTCCAACGATCCCTATACCCTCCAGATACCGTCTGTGAGTATGGCCCACCGACACTATCCAACCTCATCACTGCCCTATCAAGACAAATAGAAAACACAATATAAAACCCAAAGCGTCGAGTAGAAAGCAAATGAGATATTGGACGACAGAGCTTGCTAGTCAACTGCCTGAGACAAGCCCGTCTTACCATATGAAGGTGGCGACCAGATGTGTTATATATCTTAGGAGACTTGACTCAATTGCTAACTCATCAACCATCTCAAAAGCTTTAAACTCTTACTCGTGTTAAACTAGTTCCCAAGATAAGGACTAGTCTCACATTTTCGTCTAAAGCAATGATAAACAGAATTAAGAAAGTAACTTAAATAAATTTTAGATTTCAATAATATCATATATACATAGACCGACTAGCCAAATATTCAGAGTTCAGTGAAAGCTTGTCTACTCATTCCCACAAGCAAGCCGACTAGGGGTAGGTCCCTAATGAACTGTCCTGAAGAAGCAACGAAACCCACAACACTTAGTTACCTGCAACACATCGAAAATAATACCACAAAGAAACAAGTGTGAGTACATTAAACAAGTTAATGTACTGATAAGGCAATACAGTCCTAAATACATGCAAGCTCTAAATATCAAGAAATGCCTATTTGTGGTCTCAGGATTTCATAAAGCTAGATTTGTTTCACAAATATTTTGCAACAAACTTTTAAATAAATATTGTAAGTTTGGCATAGATAATATGGTATGGCATCATAATAGCATCATAATAGCATTCTTGTGCCCTCCATGGCATCAAGCAACATATATCAGTTTCAGCCCACACCAGGAAAAATCATCAGTTCAAGTATATAAATCAAGTTTAAAAGCATTTATAAAACATAAATCTAATCCCCTTACACTTCACTATGCCGCTCATGACCATGAGCATGGCTAATCGATTAGTTTTAGACTCTATAGAGTTTATATAGCTTTACCCACATGATATGAACACTCTAGTTTGTCTTGTGCTTATAAGGCACCACCACACTGTACATGTTGAATATGGTCTAGAGGTCATAATGAGGCTATTACATTGTCTATTGTCTAACCTTCATCGGTGACGGCAAGCGTGATCCACCCTAGGAATGACCTAGAGTCGTTAGGTGGGGGGCCCACGCCTTTAACCCTAATGCCGTAGCAGCGAACACATCCGTTCCCCTCACATTGCACTATATCGTTGTATTGGATAAACTTAGACGCCCAAACTACCCTAGTAAAAATGCAGGTAAATAGGTAGTTCCTCTGAATCGTTGCTAATCTCTAATTCCTACTACTTCGGCCTACCATATACAAGCTTAGATAATATCCAACTTAATAGGCCAAGGTCACCACATAAATAACATGTGGATGTACGGTAAACTTAAATGGATGGCATAAAGTTCAGTCCTTAATCGAATCAGGCGAACAGTCCCCCTATCGATGCACAACTAACACCATATGTGCACCACTTGCTGCCCAAGTCTAAAATTCAAAGTTTTTGTCATTTTAGTTCACAAATACATAGAGGTCACCTTTGTCCATCATTTCAAAATGGTTCAAATTATCATAAATAAGTAGATTCATAACCATTCTAAGCATATTACTAGGCATGGCTAGGCATGGCTAAGCATATGGTACACATAAGAGTATGTATAGATTAATTTGAGTAAGTTATCAATGTTTTCAAGGATGTTTATGCAACAAGTATGATATAGCTATTATTTTTCCAAATCTAACAGTATCGATAGAATTACATGTGCATATTTTATAAAACAACATGTTTGCCTGAAAACATGGCTTTCAATATGTTCAAAGAGAGAGGGGCACTTGCCTTGATTAAGATCCATACTCAAGTCAGCATTATACCCAAACTCCTCACCGGTATTAAATTCGTCCTCTATATAAAATAACAGTGAACGAATAAACACCAAAATATACAAAAATCTGAAATGTTCTAAAATGAGTGATTATGTACACTGGATATATATTGTGCAAATATGATTTATGGCGAATAAATTTTCATTTTATCACTTTGCATTTCCAAGTTATGAATTTTACAAATCCTATAGTGGACATAGGCTAATTATGCTCTATTAAATTTTATATACAGTTTACAATCAAGTTTTGTAAGTTTTAGGTTACTGCAATAAAGACTAATTTTTCCTGAGTTCAACAAGATTTATTTCATAATTTTTAGAGCTATCATGAATTTATTATGTATTTTACAAGTTACAACCCATTTATAGTACACACTTGCTATACAAGATTTTAGTAGCAATTATATTACAGTATGTGCCACATTTAAATTGACAGCAGCTAAGATCATTAAATTATGAATCAAATAAATCTGGAATCACTTCATTTGGAGTTGGAACTAATTTCCAATGATTTTTATAAACTCTCACATTATTTGATCATTTACAATTACTTAAAAGTGGATGTATTTTGTATACTATTTATTCTAGATCTTAGTTCATCTAAATAAAGTCCATAATTTTGTGATTCTAAAAAAAATCTTAGTTCAACTCATTTGGAGCTAAAATGAATTTTCTAAAAAATTTACAAGTTAGGGCATGTTTTGTTTTAATTTTTCTTTATACAAAATTTTAGGAATATATCTTGTAGTGTAAATGTGGGGGTTGTCATCCCGGGATAGCCCACACAAAGGAAAGAAGACCGGCTGGAGCGGACTGATGGACCTCAGGCCGGGGTCGGCAGCCTGACCCCATACAAGGTCGGGCGTACCGGCCCCTACCCCTGGGTCCGACCCCAGTCCGCTCCTGTCGACCTCAACTATGTGTCCCGACCCTAAAAGGGACGCCCCGTCCTCGGGAGTGAGTCTTCCTTGGTAAGCCTCGTGGACAGGACAAATATGAGACCACCCGACAGGGAATAGCATCATCTGACAGCACTGCGCACAGGACACTAGCAGACGACGAATCTCAAGGGAAGGCAGCACACAAGACGCCCACGGCGAGCAGAGTCCAAGATGATTCGGTTACACTTTTCAGGATATCTCTGTACTTGCTTTTTACTTTAGGACCAAGATTTCTTGAGCCCCAAGTCCCCCTTTGTAACTACCTCCTTGGACTATAAAAGGGATGGCAGGACGCGCGAGCAAGGGGCTCTCGCCTCCACTCCTTTGTTGCATCTAATTCACTGAGGATTTAGTTTAGTTCTCATCTTGTAAACTTTGATCATACACCACCCCAACAAAGAATACTAGACGTAGGCCTATTATCCTCCAGAAGGGCTGAACCAGTATAAAAATATCTTTGTCTCTTGGCTCACTTAGTGTTCGAGTCGACCATCAAACCAATCGGTGAAACGCCCCGACCACTCTTTCACCTCCGTGGGTAACCCCCTCAGAGGATTGCCGACCATCTCATCGACAGTAAGTGTATATTTTTATTGTACAACATTAAAGAACATAATTGTGAGAGTACTTCAATTTGGTTCATCTAAAATGGAGCTGAAATGAATTTTCTATGCAATTTACCATTTTTATGATTTTTAGTTGAACAAATAAAGCTTTATGTACTTCCCTTACATTTTCAAAAATTTAAATATATGGGTTCCACTGGTCAGTCTCAGGCCAATATGCAAAAAGGCCCCTCGATTTCATAGGAGTCAACTCGCAGTACATGCACGTGGTCTTAAACAATATCATAAAGAGTGCTCGAGTTTAAAATATTTACAAATCGATCCTAGGGTCCATATGTCATGCACTCCACTTTTACTAATTAGTACATAAAGTTTTAATTTTCTTACTAATCAAATCCCTCGCGCTCTGATGAAGTGGGGCCCACATGTCATAGGCTCGGGGAAGAGGAGAGTAGCTGTGCACGCGCCCGGCGAGGTTCATGACAACACCAACGATGAACGGCGGATCTTCGGCCAACAAAACCAAAAGAAAAAATGCAAAGGACTCTCTTGCGAATCGATTGATGGTGGTCTTGTCACCGGAGATGGCCGGAGCTATGCCAACGAGGAGTGCGAGCGGCGACGGCTTTGAGGTTGAATGTGCAAGATAAGGAGATGCTCATGGTGTGACAGTTTGGTCGGATTTGCTCCACAGCGGCCGGAAACATCGATGGTGATGCGGCGGCGGTGCTCGGTGCACGCTCCAGGGCGACGATGGTGATTTTCATGCTCTCGATCACCCGATGCATGAAAAAGGACAGGATTAGTTGGGATGAAACCGGCGTTATGAGGAGATTCAGGAATGCAGAAGAGATAGGGATGGCGGTGGCTCGATGGTGCCGACGTGGTCTTTCTTTTCGATGGCCCGCGATGAGAAGGAGATGGAAGGGGGAAGCTGGAGCTCTCTCCCTGCATTTCTTAGACACTAGGGTGATGAGCTCGATGGTGTCCACGTCCTTAGACACGCGTTGCACGTGCCTGAGTTGGTCTGGCGATCTACCTCATGAGCTGGAGGTGAACCAGGGTGAAGGCAAGCCGCGGAGACTGCCATGCAGGTCCATTTCGTTGTGCACTAGGCTAGGTTGAGAAAGGTGGGTAGGAAAGTAGGTGTACAATGATTTTGGGGTATTTCCTAGGATTTTTCTGCATTTTATTTCTCTCTTCTTTGTGGTTCATTTGTTTAAGTTGTGGGGCTGATAAAATATGGTGAATTCGTGTGGTGGTAGATTTAAGTATCTAATTTCCTTTATTCTAGGTTTCACTCAAATATTCATTATATTTTATTTTTAGGAAAATAAAGAAATGAGGCTAGGTAGAATTTAGTTTGATTTTTTAGGAGGTCAAAACTACTAAAATAAATTCTAAAAATATATTAATTCATGATAATTAAACTAGTATTTGAATAAATTATGTTTCATATACACTTTTACATAATTTAAAGCATATTTTAATGAGGTACAGTTTTTGCCGATTCAGGGTTTTGAATTCATTAAGTTTTGACTGCTAGACCAATTTAATTGAGGGATCAAATAAAAATTATGCCAAAATTCTAGTGCGTTGAACATGTTAGATAGTATTTGTGTGAATTTTCCCATGATTTAATGTTGCACCAATTATTTGTAAAAATTCTCTAAGCTTAACTTTATATATATCCTTATTAAGAGAATGCAACTAAGTATTTATAAAAATTATACTTAGATTATTCTTGACCTGATATGATGTCGTTAGGCTTGATTTCCATTCCACCATGCATGATTCCCAAGGATAACTGTAGATTTATATGTGTGTATCTTTGGGTTAGTTTAAATAAAGTTTATGATAGGATTTTTAATATAGGTAAGATAATATGTTTATTAAGTTTTATGTTCATGACTTAAGTTTAGGTGAATGGACATTTTTCATGTTGTAATATTTAAGTTGTATATATTTTTAGGATATGAATCACAATATTTGACATTGGGTCCAATTTAATTAGTTGCTTCAAATTTTAATAAAGAATAAGTCCATAATTGGCCATCGAATTATCGTGAAAGTTTGTATTTGACCATCCAACTAGAAAACCGGGTATCCTACACCCCAACTATCAAAACCATGCATCTTCGGCCATCCGATCCAGTTTTGCAGAAATCCCATGCCACACTAGCACCGAGGGCTGTTAAAAATCACCACGCCATCTCTCTTCTCTCTGCCTTCTTCTCCGACGCGCATTCCGTCGAATAGCTTGCACGCGGTGAGCACGTCGCCGGCAGAGAGCGGAAAGCAGCGAGTTGTATGAGATGGCATCCGACGCGAAGGCGTAGGTGTCGGGCAAGAAGTGGAAGAGCTTGAGGAGAGCGGGAGGGGATGGGTGCGGTGAGGCGGTGGAGAAGTCGTGGAGGAGGGTGTTGAGGGTGACGGCATCGGGGGAGGCCGATGGGGAGCAGAGGAACGCAGCAAAGAGCGTGGAGGCCGCGGGCCGGCGGCCGCGGCGAAGGAGGACGACGAGGAAGGAGTTGAAGGAATGCGGGGTGGGCGAGGGATGCGGCAGAAGAGGGACGCAGCGACACGAAGGCGGCCGACGGTGGCGAGCGCACGGAGGAGGGCGTTGAGGGCGTGGTTGGGGAGGAGGGTAAGCAGCGATGGAAGGTTGTGGAGGTAGGAGAGCGCTGGGCGGAGGTCTCGGAAGCGAAGGAGGAGGTGCAGCTTCCACGCCGCCGCCATCGACGCGTCCTCCGGCGAGCTTCTTCACCGCGACCATGGACCCGTCCATGAGCTCGCCACGGTAGACAGTGCCGAACCCGCTGCGGCCGACGAGGTTGCGATCGGCGAAGGCGTCTGTTGCCTTGGACAGCTCGACAATGTCGTACAGGATCGACCCGATGTTTGGCGGAGGATGCGACCGTCGCTCTGTCGATCCCTCCTTGGGGATCTGGTAGATATTTTTCTTCTTGTCATGCCTCCTTCAGACAAAGAACGCGAGAAGTGACGCGACTAGGAGGAATGCGACGGTGATGGCGGTGGCATAGATCACTGTGTTCGGGATTTGGACAATGAGGCGGGAGGGGTGGAGAAGGCGAGGCCAAGGGTGTGTGGCGGCGGTAGGGGGTAGGTGGGGCCGACTATGTTGGAGATGTCGGCGGCGTACGTGACGGTAAGATAGAAGCGCGTCGCGGTGTCGTCGGTGGTAGCGTTGGTGGAAATGTTGGTAGCGGCTTTGAGGCGGGAGGTGGCAGTGATGCCCGCGTCGAGGCAGCAGGAGCAGAGCGGCATCGAGGACAGGTCTCCGTATGCAAAATCCAGTGCGGCGATAGAGTCATTCCTGACGAAGTTATGAAAGATTTTAGCAATGATCAAGTATACCAACATGCACTGCTGACTCAGCCCTCATCGCCAGTGTGGCATGGGATTTTTGCAAAACCGGGTCAGATGGCAGAAGATGCATGGTTTTGATAGTTAGGGGTGTAGGATACCCAGTTTTCTAGTTGGATGATCAAATACAAACTTTCACGATAGTTCCATGGCCAATTATGGACTTCTTCCTTTTAACAAATGCTCATGAGACTTATTATGCAATGCAATAAGATCCAAAGACACATAAAAAGGACTGAAATCACAAAATAGTCATGCAAATGCAAGCACACCTTATGTTTTATCTTATTTTAGAACGACAACAAAAAGGATTTTAAATTTTATCCACTTTTCACGGCTGCTCTAGCTAGTTTAACCTATATAGCTTTTATGTTTGGAAAAAATTTCCACTTCTGACCTTCCCGCACATCGGGCAAGGTCGCACATTTCCTTCAATCATATTCTAAGCAGGATTAAAACTTATGAAGCTAGTCAAGAGTAATACAAGTCTCAACGCTCAATTAATCGTGAGCAGGGCTATTCTAATAGATTTGTTTTATCACCAAGAAATTTGTGGAATAAAGAATTGATGAAGACGATGTGGTTGATCTGTTCTGAATGTACTCTGCTTCTATCCATAAGCGTGAACTGGAAATTGGACGGAGCAGAAACAAATTCAGCTTGCAATTAGGGCTAATGTATTTGGAAACTGGTGGTTGTCGTGTTCACGCCCTTGTCTCCCAACCACTGGAGGCAGCGATGCACGGGGAGAGGAGAAAGAGGTGGCGACGGGGAAGATCCAATATGTATGGAGGGGGAGGAGAGTGGTGGAGGCATGCATTAGTTGCATCGACATGATGCTCGAGTCGCCGTCATGGTCCACGATCGTGAGTTGCCCTTTTTTGTTCTCGAGTATATGTAATCACATCAAATAAAAATAAATAGTGGAATAGATCTCCATGCCCTTTGTGTGGGGCACCACCGATGAACTTCTTGTAGCTCTCGTGGTAGTCAAGCAGGGAGGAGAAGAGATCAGCAGTGGTAGTGGGAGGCGCACGAAGCAGCAGGGATGGATGGCGGTGGGAAGGAGAGAGGAGATTGGCTGTAGGGGCAACACACAGAGAGATGGGGATGGGAGGCTGCGGTGCATCGAACTGAGGATGAGAGCCATAGGGTTGAAGGAGGAAAGGGGGTGGAAGGCGATGGAGCGACAACATCAGGGTGGAGGAGTCGCCCGGATGCAACGGAGTTGGGCGCCGAGTAGAGAGAAGTGCAGCATGGTTAGTGATATGCCCTAGAGGCAACATGGAGATGTTGAATATCATGGTCAATGTTTATGTATAAATGAATAAAGTGTTATTCAGAAATAGACACCTTGTATTAAACAATAAGTATGTGACTTATTTATGTGACTCTGTATGTATGAATCTATTTCTAAATGATCCCCTGATCATATGTCATATTGTTGGAACAAATATGATTCTAAGATCGACATGTTCATTGATTGATGATCATGTCTCATAGATCATGATATGGAGATACCAAATCAATATACATGGACATGTGTTAGAGAACACATTGTTGGATAGACCCACCATGAGACACTGCAGAAATTAATGTGTCATTAGTTGGTCTCAGGTAATATTGGTACAAAGTCCTTTGACCTGAAATCATCATGGATTCCAACATGTGTAGTAGCCTACTATGGGACTACCAAATGCTATTCCGTAACTGGGTAGTTATAAAAGTAGTCTTCAGGTTTGCTATGAAACATGGAGCGAGATGTGAGTGATCAAGATGGAATTTGCCCCTCCTTTAGGAGAGATATCTCTGGGCCCCTCGAGGTAATGGATTATGGAAGTGCATGGCCATGCCGAGTTAATTGAGGAGTCAATCAACAGACAGATTATCCAATACGGTTTGAGTGAATGGTTAAGCTATTGAAGGGATGGCACGCATCTTGCCTATAGCTTGATTGGTATCGTGAGGCAAAGGGATTTGTGTACACATTACAGGTTCAGAGCCGATATTATATTCTTGTATGCTATGGTGTCAATATGTGCTGCAAGGCGCCGCTGTTGACAAATTGGCTGAGTTGGACTCGAGCCGAAATCAAGTATACCTGAACCTACAGGGTCGCACGCTTAAGGGGATAAGAACAGGCATTCGAGTTGGACTCGAATATGGCTCAATTCGGATAAGGTTTGATTTAATATAGAGTCCTATGGGCTTACGAAGTATGGGCGGCCAACTCTATGAGATTCGGATGAGATCTGATTCAAAATAGAGTCCCGATGGGCCTCTAAACCCAACCGGCAACTCTATATAAAGGGGTGAGGGGTGGAGAGCTGCGCATGTCAATTGGAACCGAATCAATCTGATCACACGTGGCTTCAGAAGTCGGCGATATCAACCTCCACGGTAACCCTCTCCACTCCCGAGCCAAACCCTAGCCTTGCATCTTGTGCTAGCACACGGCTGTTAGGCGTTCTGTTCCCGGACGTGTGGATACCGGTAGAGGCGCTGTTGCATTGCGGTGCTATTCCTCGGCTACGAATCGGCTGTGGTCGGGCGCATCTGAGTGAGGCAAGCGAGGTCGAACGACTCGGCGAATCGGCTACTCGGTGAATCGGCGATTGGTGAATCGATTACATTCCCGAGGAATGGTGTGTCTTGCGGGAATCGTTGTCGACAAATCGGCATCATCGGCGATCTTTGTTTTGGATCGGATAGCTCCTGATTGGCTAATCCGCTGCACTTTACTCCAATCGGTAACGATCTATCGACCCTTACTTACAAGTGTTCCTGGTTTGCGCGGTAGAAAAGTTTTGTTTTTAGCTAGCATAGCCTCCACGTAACCCTTCAGTGGTATCAGAGCTAATCTTGCTTAGTTCGGGTTTTAGATTAGATTTGTAACAAGTTTTGCACACGGGTTGATTAGATCAATCGGTTTTACGGGATCTGTAGAGGAGAGTAGATGGTAATTGCGTTCCTTGATAGTGTATCGGAACGGCGTAACGTGATTACGTCGAAGCAATATCCATAGAACTCGGTTTGAGTTGGGTTTGAGATAGCATTCCTTGATAGTGTATCGGAACGGTATAATATGATTATGCCGAAGCTATCTCGTAGTCCGACCTTGTTTGTCGCCTCGTGCCTACGCAAACCATTTCCCTTGATAGTGTATCGGGACAACATAATGTCATTTCATAGATTGGATCTATGAATTCCGTGTGGTGTTCCGGGCGCTACCCGGAAGCCTGTGACGGGGCGGCTTCCCCCTCGACCCCCCGCACGCTAACCCGCTAGCGGGACCGCTGTGTGCGTCCCCCCTTTTAGGTGGTCTCGATGTCGTATCTCTGCGATAGGTAGAAAACGTTCTACGCCTAACTTATTTTTGCAGAGAATGCTTTGAGATGGTATGACCCTATTGTATGTATGAGATGCATGTGATGCATGTAATATTCTTTCATATGTGCAATTCCTGTAATATTCTTTCCTACGTGCAATGCTTGTAATATTCTTTGACGACCTACGAGACGATGTAATATTTAATTATAGCTTCTATAGTAGTAACTTAGTTTGAAGAAATCAAGCATTCGGCACTTGGAAGAACGATGATGAAGATGGAGATCCTCTATACCGGCATGGAGATGGAGATCACCATGTGAAGGGGGCCATACTATTTCATTAATTGCTATTCTACCTGCTTTCATATATGTGATATGTTTGTTTGATAGGATAGTATCCCTCACAAAATTAAGTAGTAATGATGCCCTTCCAAATGTTGCATCCGTCACCGTTATGCTCGTCAATAGTGGGTCTGCCAAAGCAGAGTGTCATTCTCTATGATAACACGAGGGGGTATATGTCGGACATATACAGCAGGAGTATTTTGGTTTACTTAACAATGCTATCAAAACAGTTTTGGGCCTTGGGGTATAAGTTGGCGCCGGGGCATGGAGATGCCACACCAACAACAAGAGTCACATAAAGATGTGATTACCAAGGAGTTGCTTACCGATGTTATTAATCTTCTAGCCATGATGACAAAGCTCACTAAAAATCAATTAACATGTGGATCTTGACCCAATACGTAACCTAGAGGGAAGGTGTAAAATACGTAATGGGAGTCTTATGTTAAATTGTTTAACAATAGACATAGCATAAACATTGTGCTAAACTTTGATTTTTCCTGTTATAGAATAATGATAGCTAATACCACATCCAGTACCTTTAATTTGCGATCTATTCTCGAAAAGAAAAAATTAAATGGAACAAACTTTATGGATTGGTATCGTAACTTGAGAATTGTTCTTAAGCAAGAGCATAAGGAGTATGTTCTTGAAGTACCCTATCCTGATGATTTGCCTAGTAATGCTATTGCTACTGCACGGAGGGCTTATGAGAAGTACACTAATGATTCCCTAGACATAAGCTGTCTCATGCTAGCTACAATGTCCTTTGAGTTTCAGAAGCAATATGAGAGCAGCGATGCTCATACAATTATTCAGGGACTGTGTGGCATGTTTGAGAACCAAGCTAGGGCCGAGAGGTTCAACACCTCAAAGTCCCTGTTTGTGTGCAGGCTTGTTGAGCGGAGTCCCGTCAGTCGCATGTGATAAAAATGATTGGCTACATTGACAGTCTGAAAAAACTAGGTTTTCCCCTTAGCCAAGAGTTGGCTACTGATGTGATTCTCCAATCGCTCCCTCCGAGCTTCGAGTCATTCATATTGAATTATCACATGAACAGTATGGATAAGACCTTGGCTGAATTGCATGGGATGCTAAAGACGGCTGAGGAGACTATCCAGAAAAACGGTCATCATGTGATGATGATGCAGAAGGCTAAGCGCAAACCACCTATCAAGAAACTTTGCACCAAGAGGAAATTAACTCCCGATGAGATCGCGAGTGCCTCCAACGCAAAGAAGGGCAAGAAAGGGTCGGCGGCATCAGATGTTGTTTGCTTCTATTGCCAGGAGACAGGTCACTGGAAAAGAAACTGTAAGAAGTACATGGAGAATCTCAAAAAGAAGCAAAGTGCGACTTCTGCTTCAGGTATTAATGTTATAGACATTAATCTTGCTACTTCACCTACCGACTCTTGGGTATTTGATACCGGATCGTAGCTCATATTTGCAAATCGTTGCGGGAATGAGAAGAAGTAGAAGCTTGAGAAGGGGCGAGGTGAACCTGCGCGTCGGCAATGAAGCAAGCGTTGCTACAGTTGCTATCGGCACTATTCCACTTCATCTACCTTCAGAATTAGTTTTGGAATTAAATAATTGTTATTGTGTTCCAACTCTATGTCAAAACGTTATTTCCGCTTCATGTTTGCAAGCGGAAGGATATGATTTTAGATCAATGGACAATGGTTGTTCAGTTTATCTCAGAGATATGTTCTTTTTCATACTCCATTGATGAATGGATTATACGTTTTGAATCTTGAAGCGTCTCCCATCTACAACATTAATACAGAGAGGCAACTCCCAAATGATGCAAACCCCACGTTTATCTGGCATTGTCGCTTAGGCCATATAAATCAGAAACGCATGGAGAAGCTCCATAAGGATGGATTGCTTCACTCTTTTGATTTTGAATCATTTGAGACATGTGAATCTTGTTTAATTGGTAAGATGACAAAGGCACTTTTCACGAGACATAGTGAGAGAGCAAATGACTTGTTGGCACTCGTACATACTGATGTATGTGGACCAATGAGCTCAACGGCCAGAGGTGGTTATCAGTACTTCATTACCTTCACCGATGACTTTAGTAGATATGGTTATATCTACTTAAAGAGGCCTAAGTCCGAATTCTTTGAAAAGTTCAAAGAATTCCAGAATGAAGTACAAAATCATTTAGGGAAAACAATCAAGTTGGACTCGAATATGGCTCAATTCGGATAAGATTCGATTTAATATAGAGTCCTATGGGCTTACGAAGTATGGGCGGCCAACTCTATGAGATTCGGATGTGATCTGATTTAAAATAGAGTCCCGATGGGCCTCTAAACCCAACCGACAACTCTATATAAAGGGGTGAGGGGTGGAGAGCTGTGCATGTCAATTGGATCCGAATCAATCTGATCACACGCGGCTTCAGAAGTCGGCGAGATCAATCTCCACGGTAACCCTCTCCACTTCCGAGCCAAACCCTAGTCTTGCATCTTGTGCTAGCACATGGGTGTTAGGTGTTCTGTTCCTGGACGTGTGGATACCGGTAGAGGCGCTGCTACATTGCGGTGTTATTCCTCGGCTACGAATCGGCTGTGGTCGGGCACATCTGAGTGAGGCAAGCGCGGTCGGACGACTCGGCGAATCGGCTACTCGGTGAATCGGTTGATTGGTGAATCGGCTGTTCCCAGGAATCGGTTGTCGGCTTGTGGGAATCGGCTGTCATCGGCCAATATTGTTTCGGATCGGATAACTCATGATTGGCTAATCCGCTGCACTCTACTTCAATCGGTAACGATATATCGACCCTTACTTTGCAAGTGTTTCTGGTTTGCGTGGTAGAAAAGTTTTGTTTTTAGCTAGCGTAGCCTTCGCGTAACCCTTCAGGAGGTAGGATCAGGACTTCGAGAGAGGTGGGAGATGGAGGAGCGCGACATGGCATGAAACACGGATGTGAGTTGGCTGTCTAATTGTCCATGCGGTAATGGAGAGCTCAGGCGTCTAATTATCCATGCGGTAATGGAGAGCTCAGGCTGCAAGATGGGAGAGACATGGAGAAGCGTCGATTCTAGAGGTGAATGTGCGGAAGAGATGTGAGCTATTAGATCTGGTGGCTTCACTGTCACCATTATGCTCTTTTTAAGTAGTAAAGAAAAAATAAAAATGAAGACTGAACTTTCACTGTTTATGGGTGAATCGGGGAACTGCAGGGGATGGTGGATGAGTGATCTGTCCATCAATTACCTCGTCACACTCGCTGACAGGCGATAGGCCCAAGCAGACCAATTCCAAGAAGCCGAAATCCCCACCTCTCACTCCAAACCCTAGGTTACTCATGGTGCAAGAAGCTCCCAACATTACCACCCCCGACGCCGGCCACCCCTCCCCACCGTCCCGCCTCCTCTCGAAGCACCGACCCCGCCGCGGCGCTTCTGCTCCCCGCGCGCCCCTGCCGCCTCCTGCTCCGGCGCACGGCCAGCCCGACCTTAACCTCTGCCACTGCTGCGGTGTGCGCTTCCCGCCGGCGCCGCCGGGGGCCAAGCGCCGACCGGTCCGCCCCCTCCGGTCCCTCTGGCGCGTCGTCCTCCTCTGCACGGAATGCCTCTCCCTCGTCCACTCCGCTGCAGTTTGCTCCTACTGCTTCTCCCTCGACAACCTCCCGCCCGAGGATTCCTCTGTCACTTGCCGATGCTGCAACCGCTGCGTCCACCCCTACTGTATCGCAGGTGAGCATCGCACCGCCCTAATCCAGCCCATCGATGTGGATAATTTCATCTGCGTCGATTGCTGCCCGACCGTCAAGCCGGGTGGAAAAAATGGGGGCGCCGCTTCCGTGCATATGCTGCAGGCAGTCGCCAGGGAGCCGAGGAAGGGGGAGATCGTGGCTGAATCAAAAGAGAATGCTGTGAGGAAGGCTATGGAAATGAAGCTGGCTTCCAAGCGTGCGAAGGAGGCGTTGGCCCCTGCTGCTGGTGGTAGGGGATCACAGAGGACGCTTGGTGGTAAACCAGATTTGCCGGATGAGGAGTTGGCGTTGCAGCTGCATCTGGTGATGAATGGGTCTCAGAGGATTTCTCGTGCCGGGAACACATCTGGCGGTGGCTCAGCCGGGCAGGGCAAGGGTCACAAAAGTGTGGTTGGTGGGAAGAATGTTAATGGAGATCAGGAACTTTGTGTGACCAATATGATGGATCAGCTTGATGAGGATGAGGCTGGAGTAGAGCCACTGTGTCGGATCGGGAGGCCTGCTAGGCGGCGATTGGATCCCTCAGTCACTATTGTTCTTGCGCTAGAGTATGTGGACGGTAGACATGTCAAGGAGAGTATGAAAGGTAAAAGGAAAGGCCATCTTGGGACTAAGCAACAGAATGACTTGGTGGATCGATATAAGAGAAAGTATAGCAAGAAGAATTCAAAGAAGCAGACAAAGAATGAAAACCCTGAATTCAAAGACTTCTCTGGTGGAAAAGATAAGGATGATGAGTGATGGTGGTAATTACATAGCTCCCATGAAATAGAGCTTCTTTGGAGGTATGCTAAAACTTTAGCAGAATTTAGTTCTATTTCTGCTTTTATTAATTGTATCCTGTTCCCTTTTCCATTTGTTTGATAGTTTTGAATTCCATTACTCTGCCATTTTTCTGTTGTTTAAACTACAGGAAAAAAATGTGCTATTGCTTAAATTTGTATGCTTCCAAATGCCGTTGCTATGATAGTCCTATGATGGATGCCAACATGAATTCTAGTTTGCAAAATGCCACTTGACAATTTTGCTTTGTTGATACTGATTATGGTCATAGCCCCTAAATATTTTTTTTGCCTAGTTAGTTGTGACCACAATATGGCCATATGGCAGTGTCAATAGCCTCTATGAGATGTTGCTGATGGAACCCCCTTCTGGTGATGCACCTGTGAAAATGGTGGCTGGTGACCACATGTAGCACAGTATCTTGCAGAGGGATAATAGTTGGCCATCAGTGGTGATAAAGTGACTAATTGGTGCAGCCAACTAGTGGAATGGTTTTGCTGATTCATGGCTAAGATGTTTGTTGTGTGAAAATGATGTAGGGGTTGGTGGGGGCACTAACTGCAGGGATAACAACTGAAGAGATATGAAATAAAATCTATCATAAATAAGTAGGTTTATGTAAGTTACTTGATTTTAGTTTTGATATCATATCATAGAGCTTCTTTACTCAGAAGTCAGAAGTGCCATTTTGCAAATTGCAAATAGCAGTAGGCATCTGTACGCTAGGGGGTTTTACAATATGAACATGTATAAGGGTATGGATCCCCACTTTAAGGAAAAAAGTCCTACTCCCTCAAACTATTTCGAAGGTGCACGTAGCCCCTAAAATATTTTTTTGGCTCACTTTACCCCACAATCTGATTAGAACGACTAACTTAAATCGCTTATGAAGTTATGATATTACTCTGTATGTAAGTCATTTTAAATCGATTCTTTTAGAACCAGAGGTGGTGATAACATAACCTATGTTACAAAATATTTTCAAAATTTACATGACAGTTTGCGTGCAGTTTTAAATATCGATATTTAAATCAGTCTTATGAACAATGATAAAAAATATGTTATCTATCAGCCCGCAAAATTTCAACTTAAAATATATCATGTATAAAGAGAAACAATAAAGTGGAGTACCGTTAGGAAGTAACGTAAACCTTATTCAGTAATTCAGGGGGTAAAGTGAGCCAAAAAAATGTTTAGGGGGCTAAGTGCATCGACGCAGTAGGTCTAGGGAGCAAAATGGACCCTTTTCCTACTTAAAAGAAAATTTCTGAACAATTGATAAATTTGTTGCTTGTTTGCAAGATCCAACCACGAATAGTCAAGTAAATCATACTTTATCAGATGCCATTAACCTACTATGACGAATCTAGGTATCAATGAAACATTTGTATTTTGTGATCTTATAATGATGGAGTGGAGAATGTTGTTTGAAGTTGCAATGGAATGTTTTTCATGCCTTCTTATTTTTCTCTAGGGTTATTGTGGTAGCAGTGTTTTGACAACATTGTACAGAGAGTATGATGTTAAAAAGCACTGAACACATTTTGTATGCGCAATGTACACAAGATGTACTAAGCATAGTGTTGTAAATTTGCATATTTAATACTAGGTCCACCATCCAATCACGAATAAATTTTGTTTCAGACTTTCCAAAGTCAACAAGGCATAACTTTGATCACTTATCATGCATTTGGTTTAATGGATGGGATGGGTCGGGTTGGGTCTAACCCATTTTTCAGGGTGTTTGGTTTGGGGATAGGTGGGTTGATCTCCGAAGGGGAATATTCCCCCAAGATCCGGGTCAGCTTCACACCTCAAAGACTGGTGGACCAATCCAACCCACTTCCTCTCTCTTTTTGAAATATGGGCCACACCCTCCATCGCTCAAAGATCACTCCATCCCTCGTGCCAAACAGATAATGGGACCATCCATCGAAAAAAAAGGGATAAGTCTAACCCATCCCACCTCATCCCCAAAACAAATACACGCTTAACGCTTTTGCTTAAATCCAAAATTAGTTGCATAAGTATAATAATTAAGAAAGCTTTTGTTTAACTTATACTCCCTCTGTCAAATGTAGCTATTTCTGGCTCGGCTCTGTCCAGTTTCGTAGCCCAAAATAGCTACATTTTTGGATGGAGGGAGAACAAATTTGGCTGTCATTTTCATATGCCCAAAACCTATATTCTAAACAATAATTATGGTTAAAGTGAACTTATTTTGACTGCTGGGCTCTAAAATGGCACTTATCATTTTTCTTTATATTCCCATCTCCCATGACTAGTCATATAACTGCTTTATCATGTACTATGTGAAATGAAAGTGCTACCTGTAGGAACCAGAACAACGAAAACAAGACTAAGCGTAAGTTGTCTGGGCAGGCAGCAAATATTGATAGCAAATAATCCTTGTGTCAGCTTATGTCAGCACACATCTCACCTTAGTTGGCTAGCTTGGCTAGTAAGTTATGCCCTGCTTAGTCCAGGACAGGTAGTAGCAGTAATCAATCAGATTTTGTAATAGTCTGTAGCACAAGTTCTGAGCTGTTGTTAATCAGGATGGTAGTCAAATTGGTTTTGAAGCTATTAGTATGTCGATTGTCACAGCAACTGACCTTAATTATGCTGTACTACTATAAATAGAAGGCTGAAACCTAAAGCTGTAGCTTCGCAGCAGAAAAAGAACACTTAAGTGTTATAATACTTTCAGGAAGAGAACATATCTATGTAGAGGTGTTTGATTCCATCAAATATTGGAAAAGGAGCAATGAAGAATGTGATCAATATTCGCACAGAAAAACTGGAGGATTATCTGTGTAGAGAATTATTTTGCTTGTTCTACCAATACATAGGAAACATAATAAAAAGGAGTAACCATTTAACTAGTTCTTAATTCTTGTACATTAATAGCTACCATGAAAACAAGCCACTGGGCAAACCAGGAAAAATCTGAATCAGTGACCATGTGTGTTGGTTTGTTTCAAAGACCGTCTATGCAAACATCATCAGCTGATAACAACCCTACCCCCACCCTTTTTCTCTGTTTCTTCAATTTTTTTGGCTTCTCGGGTTGGCTGCCACGTTTTTTGTGCAACAGTGCTTCCTGATTGGGCCAGAGAAACCGGCAGTCTGCGGTTGGACAGTCATCGCACTGTTTATCAGGCGTTGGGTGCTGCTTCGTGTCCGATATGGGCGGTTGGGGGCTTCCATGTAAGACACGCGTAGCCCTTCACTTTTTTGCATAAAAGGCTTTGATATTTCCTAAAATAGTGAAACAGTCCTCCCACTACCTACATCTTATTTGAAATTTTGCAAAAAGAGACTATTATCCTTATGTGAAATATAATGTGAAGAAGAGAAAATTTCAGTTCTAGGGATAGCACTGTAATCGTAAAATGTATGAGGACAATTTTGCAAAAAGACATCCAAAACTTATCTCCTCCACTACCTACCCCGTCTTCAGCCCCACATGCCGCCTCCTTCCACCTGTTCCTCTGCCCATCACAGCACCACCGCTCCAACCTTCCTCCTCCCTCCTTCCTGAACCCACGTCGCTGTCGAGTGCTTGGCCGGGCTCCTCTCTCCGATGGCTCCTGGCTTGCAGTATGCTTGGATCAAGCATTGATGTCCTAGTGGCTGCCGGATCTGGTAGTTTCACGAGTGACGAAGAAGTGGACAAGGATCGAGGCAGCGGAGCGGCGGGTGGTGGCCGTCGAGACCTCCATCGAGCTCGTCGCCTCTCGAGCATTCGGATCTGGCGTCTTCCGTCAAGGTTGCTGCTGCACTCTCCCTCCTTCAAGGTTACCGCAGTGCACTCCCACGAGCTCGTCGGCGCATCCTCCATTCGTCTCTACACCGGACCCGACCGGTGCCCTGCATCCCTCCCCTCCCCCAGCCGCCCTGAGCTGGCAGGGATGGTGCCGCCGCAAATCTGGATGCGCCGGACCCAGCCCAGATCCAGTCGCCGCGGACGCTGCGGAAGGAGCGGTGGCCGAAGGAGCGCTGCCGTGACCACCTGATCTGGACGTCTGAGTAAGGTAAAATCGTAGACAACGGCAGCACGCGATAGTGGTGGGGCATACAAGGAGGACGAGGGGCACTGGATGGCGACGCTTTCTCTCACTGTGGCGCCCATGGAGTGCTCCGCGGCCATCTCCAGCTCCAGGGACTCGCTCTATGACGACCGCAACCTCGTTGCCGCTGATGGAGTGGCCAAGGAGCTCACCACAGCGTGCTCGCCCTTTGTGCTTCTTCGGCTGCCCCACCGGCCACTGCTCCAACGGCTACGTCGTCGACTTCCTCACGACGTACATGCATTCCACCGTGCTAGCTTTTTGCCTGCTCCATGCTGTCTCTTCTTTTTCTCTTGGCCTTGTCGCTTTACATTTGTTTATTTTACAACTCCTGGACTAATCAAAATCTCATTCATCAACCCCCTTTATGTTCAGTGTTTCAAAGCTAACAAAGATGATCTTTTTTTGGTCAGTGAAAATAAAATCTCTGATTAAAAGAGTATGATCTTTGTAAGGGTGAGATTATTGCTGCATCCTTTCTAGCGACATCAAACCAATTGATTGTGAACTAAAGTCCTTTTCTTCTCCTCCTGAAGAAACACAAGCTGTTGTGGTTACTGTTCCAAGGTCTTTCCATCGACAGCATGTCTGTTTCTCAGTCGATTGCCTGCCCAGGCCTGTCTGCATACATTATTTGCTTATTCTGCGGACATCAATTCAACTGTATTTATCAACCAACAAATAAATGCTTTCGATTATTATAGTTGCTTACTGCTAGCAAATTTGCACCACTCATGATTGCTCCATTGAATGTTTGCTAGCTGTGTTTAATGCTATATTGGTCAATTTGTGAGGTCCTGTAATGTGATAACATCTACTTTGGCAATTTGCACAAGCTGGTTGTCCTACTGTAGATTGATGATCATGCTAGAATTTATTTGAAGGTAATCAGGTATGCATGGCTCAGCATTTGTAGATTGGAATTGGAGAGGCTACTATTCCATGCTCAGCTGCCTCTGCTGCCTCTTGATCTCCCCTCTTCTTTAGCAAGAAGAAAGAAGTGGCATATAGAAGTTGGACAGAAGCAATGGAAATGGTGAGATCAATTTTTTTCATGACAATATCACAGAGTAGAACATGCTTGTTTCTAGGTGACATGACAAGTTTGAGAAAGTAGAATGCAGTAATTACATATATGAAGCAGTCCAATGCTTAGTACTTGCTAATCTTATTTGTTTGACAACCGTGTACCTGTGGGTATTCAATTTTCTAGAGTAATCTAGGATTGTTTCTGTGCCACATATCTCATTTTATAAGTACAAGGTCCACAAAATACTTGTCTCTGGATAACCATTTTTACTACCTCCATACGACAACATTTTGCTTAGTTGCCCGGAGTTATTTTCACCAGCTACCTTCTGACGTTAGTCATATGGAAGAACCATAGAGGTCTGTTTATCAATTAGAATAATAATAATATATTAGATATCCTGTGGTGTTCTTTCCTTTTATAATCTTTTAAGTTGGTAACCAAGCAATGGTGGTTAGGATATCGATGTGCGGTGCAAAGAAGAAGGCATGCATATTTTGGAGAGCAGTACATTAATGGAATCAAAAGTTCCATTACGCAGGTAATTAATTGTTTCTTACAATATATCATATTGCAATTTTCCTTTTCAAAAAAATACCTATCATATTTGGGAGAGCAGTACATTATTTCATACTCCTGCCTTCAAGTTCATGCAAAAGGTTCCATTTAAAATAGCGCAGGATAGATAACATTGACATATTTTGAGCTTCCTTCCAGCTAAGTGCATAAATTTAACATATTTGGGGAAAAAGAAGTCAATTCTGTTAGGAATGAACAGCTTGTATTGAGAGGAGGCCCAAAAAACAATCTATAGTGTACAGAGGGGACATAACCCTAAAGAGGGATAGGTCTAAACTACCCTTGACTATTATACAGAACCCCTTATACAATGGGGTGTTAACAAGAGGAAATCATATCTCTAACACGCCCCCTCAAACTCATGGTGGATCAACAACACTGAGTTTGGAGAGGAAGTAATTATGCTGTGCACGAGTCTGCGCCTTCGTGAAGAAATCAACAACCTGAAGCTCCGAAGGCACATACTGAAGAGCAATCACCTGATCCTGAACCTGAGACCGAACAAAGAAAGCATCAACACCAATATGTTTGGTAAGCTCATACTTCACTGGGTCTCGAGCAATGCTGATAGCTCTTGTACTGTTAGAGTGAAGAGGAGTTGGTGCAGTCAAAGGAACACCAAAATCCTCAAGTAACCACTTGAACCAACAAAGCTATGCCGTCAACAACGCCATAGCACGCAACTTAGCCTCTGCACTGGAACGGGAAACCGCGGTCTGCTTCTTAGTCTTCCAAGCAATGAGAGAACCACCCAAGAAAACATAGTAAGCAGAAAGAGACCAACGATCAGAAGGATCACTAACCCAGGTAGCATCAGAGTAAGCCCGAAGTTGCAAGGAACTGGAGCGTGGAAAGAAAAGACGGCGAGAGCTAGTGCCACGCAGATAGCGTAAAACACGAAGAAGATGGCTGTAGTGAATATGTGTTGGAGCGGAGACAAACTGACTGAGAATATGTACAACATGAGAAATATCCAGACGTGTGACACTAAGATAGACCAGACTACCAACAAGATGGCGATAGCGGGTAGGATCTGCAAGAGGCTCACCATCAGTAGAGCGAAGCTAGAGGTTAAGCTCCATCGGGGTGTCAACTGTACGCTCATCAGTCAGAGAGGCTCGAGCAAGAAGATCATGAATGTACTTCTCCTGGGATAGGAAGATACCATCAGAAGAAGAAGAAAACTCAATCCCCAGGAAGTAACTTAGAGGACCAAGATCAGGCATAAGGAACTGCTCACAAAGGCGAGCCTTAACAAAGGCAATAAACTGGGAATCATCTCCTGTGATAATCATGTCATCAACGTACAGGAGAAGAAGAGTATGACCTCGAGAAGAAGAGTGGATGAAGAGTGCAGGATCATGATCACTAGCAGAGAAACCAGCAGCAGTGACAACAGAAGAGAAACACTCAAACCAAGCTCAAGGATCCTGTTTAAGGCCATACAAAGAGCGACGAAGATGACAAACCATGCCCTTTGGAACAGAGTACCCTGGAGGTGGCTGCATATAGACATCGTCATGCAGCTCACCATTAAGAAAGACATTCTTGACATCAAGCTGAGAGATCGACCACTGACGAACAGAAGCAACAAGAAGAGTACGAACGATGGTCATGTGAGCGACCGGAGCAAAGGTCTCATCAAAATCCCGACCATGCTTCTGCTGAAAACCACGAGCCACAAGTCGTGCCTTGTATCGCTCAAAAGAGCCATCTGAGCGAGTCTTGACTTTATAGACCCACTTGCACGTGATGGGGCGAGTGTGTGGAGGAAGAGGAACAAGATCCCATGTACCAGTACGCTCAAGCGCAGCTAGCTCCTTGGCCATGGCCTCAAGCCACTCTGGGTGAAGGATAGCGTCACGATATGAGGTCGGTTCAGAGAGAACGGTAGAAGAAAAAGCAACAGGATCATACCGAGCAGGAGGCCGACGAACACGACAACCACGTCGAAGAAGTGGCTCAAGCGAAAGAGAAGTGGCAGGAGAAGATGGCGAAACATCAGGAGGAGAGTCAGCAGAAGAAGACACAGCCCGTCGTGTATAGACATGGGTCACTGGAGGAGTATAATCAGGAACCAAAGTGGAAGGCTCGGAAGATAAAACTCAAGTGAAGGCAAAGTAGAAGATGACTCTACAGGCACAAGGACAAGGCTAGAAGGAAGCACAAGAGCAGTAGGTGTATCAGGAAAAGTCAGGAATGAAAGCGGCTTGACCAAAGATGGCTGCGACACATCAGAGGAAGGACGAGGATAGAATGGTCGAGACTCATCATAGACAATGTCACGAGAAACCCGCATCCGACGACTGATAGGATCCCAACAACGATATCCCTTATGCTTAGAGCTGTAGCCAAGGAAAACACACTCAACAGACTGTGAAGTTAGTTTGGTATGCTCCCGAGGTGGAAGAAGAACGTAACAAACACAACCAAACAGTATAAGCGAAGAGTAGTTAGGTAGACGCCCAAAAAGGCGCTCATCCTGAAGGGCAATAGAAGGCTGAACATTAATTAGATGTGTGGCAGTAGAGACAGCCTCAGCCCAAAAAAGAGGAGGAACAGAGGAGGCAATCATGAGAGCACGTGTGGTTTCAAGGAGATGACGGTGTTTGCACTCGGCAACACCGTTCTGGGCATGAGCACCAGGACAGGAAAACTGGGGAAGGGTCCCCTGAGAGTCGAGGAAAGCACGGAGATGTGTAGAAAGAAACTCTCCAGCAGAATCAGCATGGAAAGCACGAATAGGTGTGTCAAACTGAGAGTGAATCATAGTAGCAAAGCGTCGATATATGGGGAGAACCTCGCTACGAGAAGACATGAGATAAATCCAAGTATAGCGAGAGAAATCATCGATAAATATGATATAATATCGGTGACCCCCTTTGGAAGAAAAGGGAGCTAGACCCCAAACATCTGAGTGAATCAAATCAAAAGGACACTGAGATACAGACTCACTATTATGATAAGGAAGCTGAATATGCTTTCCCAATCGACAACCCTGACACGAATGGAGAGAAACATCTCTATCCAAGAAGACCACAACGAACTAATGAAGATAACCTTAGAACCACAGACATGACCAAGACGATGATGCCACTTCTGAAATTTGCCTGCGGAAGAAGTAGCAAGACTAACAGCAGCAGCGGAAGGAATACGAAGCCAGTCAAGCTGCCAAAGGCGCTGAGAATCACGGAGCCGGCGGCCAGTACCAATTAGGGACCCCGTGTGACGATCCTGAACAGAACACGAGTCAGAATCAAGGATAATACGACAACCATGATCGATGATCTGTCCGGCGGACATGAGCTGCAAGGTGAGTCGGGGAACATAAGAAACAGAAGGAACATGAAAAGAAGAAGTCTTAAGAGATCCTCGAGCAACAACAGGAAGAGAAGTACCATCCGCGGTGAGGACAGAAACAGGCGATGAGGGAGAACGCATAGAAGAAAGCACAGAAGAGTTTGAAGTCATATGAAAAGAAGCTCTGGAGTCAAAGGATCCATGGAAAAGTACCTGACTGGGAAGAAGGTGGCCTCTCAATGCTGGAAGACACTGTAGCAGAACCAGTAGAACCTGTAGTGGCAGGTGGCGAGGAAACGCACAAATGGCGAAGCAGCCGCAGAATCTCCGGTTGCGTACTGTCAGTGGTAGAAGTCGGAGACGTAGTGGTCGTTGGGGCCGACGAAGGAGCACCAGAGGAACGGCGCTGCTGATGGATAAGTCTTTGTGGTCCTTGGTCGTGATTCTTTCTTTTGCTTTTGGGTAGTTTCACCTTTTCAGGACATCATCTACTTCTTTAGCATATTTTCAGTTGAGCACTTAGCATCTCCTTTATGCTTTATTCAGTTTGGATGCCCTCTAGGACAACATCCCATTCAAATTTCGAATTGTAGACTAGGAGGGTGCAGCAATAGGCTTGCAGCCAGCTATGACTATATATATGTATCCAACCTCCCTCGGGAGGGTATGGCTTTGTGTTTGTAAATTGCCTCATCTTGAGGCCATCCTCTTTTCAATGAGAGTAACCATTGATATACTAACATCTGGTATCAGAGCCACACTTTCCTGTAGGCTAAACATCCCCTTTCCAAGCTCGGTTGAGCTCTCAGCCAGCAGCAGCAGCAGCACCGGCTGCTCCTTCTTCCCCTTGTCTTTCCCCCTCTCCACGCAGCAGCCCCCCGAAGGCGCGCCATGTCCGACGTTCGGTTTCGGCGCTCGGTCGCCTCGAGCACTCGGCGTCAGCAGGACGCCGAGCTCGCCGCAGCAAAAGAGCGTAGACGAGCAACGGCTCAGGCTGCTGCGGCACCGGTGAGGCGGCCGGCCCGCGGCAACGGAGTTGGCGGCGGCCAAGGCGGAGGCGGAAGCGAGGCGGCGGAAGATGCGGCACGTACGGCGGAGGTGGAGGTTGAGACCTCGCGCAGCAGCATCAACGGCTCCATCGTCGGCGACATCACCGCCGACAGGGAGCTTGAGAGAGCCGGCAAGAAGAAGGCGCGGAGCGGGCGGAGCGGCTGGCGGCGCCACCCCACGGCGGCGGCGGCGCCGGCGGACCGCGCGCATGTCGACGGAACCCGTGACAGCGCAGCGTGCGGCGGCGCCGAGCGCGCGCGCGCGCGGCGCTCCCGGAGGGGCGGCCCAACGAAAGCGCGGCCCACGCGAGCAGGCGCGACTCTCCCTCGACCGGCGCCATGGCCACCACGGCCCGGACGGTGGTCGTGGACTTTGGTTCCGGCGTGGGTGGCCTACCCTCACCAAAACCAACTACATCGAGTGGGCGCGGTGATTAGGGTGAGGCTCCAGGCGCACATGTGGGAGCGGTCCGGACGGTGGTCGCCGGATGCCCTTATTGCTGCAGCTTCCGTCCAAGATGCGCCACTTTCCCAGAGCGGACTACCAAGGAGGCTGGGACGCACCGCCGCGGCATGCATTGGCGACCGCGCCCGCAAGTCCACACCGTAGGCACTCAACAAGGGTGGGAGAACCTGGCCTTCAAGCCAGGTGAGAATGTTGATGACTTTGCCTTTCGTCTCAACACTCTTTTGCAGAAGATGGTGCAGTACGGCGACGACACCTATGACGAAGAGAGAGCGTCGAGAAGCTCTTCCGCCGCATCCCGCAGAAGTACAGCGGATCGCTCGCTCGATCGAGTCTCGCTAGACCTCTCCACGATGTCAATCGAGGAGGCGTTAGGTCACCTCAAGGTCGTCGACGGTGATGAGCCACGCCCTCTCGGGGCCTATCACCATTGGCGGAAAGCTCCATCTCACTCGGGAGCAGTGGGAGGCCTCTCAGGGTGACGGGAGGAAGTGGGAGTCTTCTTCCCCGACAGGCGGCCGCAAGCCGCGCAAGGCGCGTGGAGGTGTCCAGCTTCGGTGGGCGCGAAGACGCGCCGAGAGTGGCGCTCGCAGAGGCGCCCAGGGCGGCGCCGCCGGCAGCCACAAGCCAGCACGAGACGACACCAGCCGCAAGCTGCAGCAAGCTTGGCCATTGGGCCAAAGATCCCAGCAGGCGAGCCAGGCTCACGTCGCACAGGCTGAGGAGGAGTCGGCTTTGTTCCTAGCACACGGGAGCATCGAGCTAACTCCAGTGGCATCGGCCGCAACGGCTCTCCACCTCGACGAGCCAAAGGCACACGCCTTCCTCGGTGATGACTCACCACAAGACGGGTCGCAGGGAGTTCTTCTCCGACCTGAACGTCGACATACGCGGCTCCGTCAAGTTCGGCGACTCTTCGGCTGTGGACATCAGGGGCATTGGCTCCGTTGTCCTCGTCGCCAAGACTAGCGAGCACCGACTCCTCACTGGAGTCTACTTCATCTCCGCGCTGAGGAACTCCATCATCAGCTTGGGCCAGCTGGATGGGAATGGCTTGCGCATCCTGATCGAGGATGGATTCATGAGGATTTGGGATCGTCACCGTCGCCTTCTTACCAAGGTAAACAGAGGCATCAATCGTCTATACGTCCTCAATGTGCAGGTGACACAACCCGTTTGCCTCGCTGCTCGTCGGGATGACGAGGCGTGGCAGTGGCACGAGCGCTTCGGGCACCTCCACTTCGAGGCCCTGAAGCAACTCAACGCCAAGGAGATGGTGCGAGGCTTGCCGTGCCTCGACCATGTGGAGCAGCTCTGCGACGTCTGCGTCATGACAAAGCAGAGGCTTTCCCTTCCTCGCCAGGAGCTTCCGAGCCAAGGAGCGGCTCGAGCTCATGCATGGGGACTTGTGTGGCCCCGTAACACCGGCCACACCAGACGACGGCGCTACTTCCTGCGCTCGTCGACGACCTCACCCGCTACATGTGGGTGGTGATCTTAGGCAGCAAGGGAGAGGCTGCGGACGCCATCAAGTATTCGCAGGCCGCTGCGGAGGCAGAGTGCGGCCGCAAGCTGCGTGTGCTGCGCACCGACAACGGCGGCGAATTCACGACGGCTGAATTCGTGTCGTACTGCGTTGATGAGGGCATTCAGCGCCACCACACCGTGTCATACAGACCGCAGCAGAACGGCGTCGTCGAGCGGCGCAACCAGATGGTTGTGGGGATGGCTCGGGCTCTCCTCAAGCAGAGGGGGATGCCGGCCATCTTCTGGGGAGGCGGTGGTGACGGCCATCTACATCCTCAACCGCTCTCCTACCAAGGCCCTCGATGGCATGACACCGTACGAGGCTTGGCATGGGCGCAAGCCGGCGGTCTTCCACCTGCGGGTCTTCGGCTGCCTCGCGTTCGTCAAGGAGCTTGGTCACATCGGCAAGCTCGACAACAGGAGCACCCCAGGGGTGTTCATCGGCTACGCGGAGGGCTCGAAGGCCTACCGCATCCTCGACCCGGAGACACAGCGTGTGCGCACGGCGCACGACGTAGTGTTCGACGAAGGGCGAGGGTGGGTATGGGACAAGGCGGTGGACGATGGCTCGACCCCGACATACGACGACTTCACTGTCGAGTACGTCCACTTCGAGGGAGCTGGGGGAGTAGGCAGCTCTTCTTCATCGAGCGTGCCTACCTCAGTCCCCGAGCCTCCACCGACTTCGGTTGCGACGAGCTCTTCGCCGACACCACCATAGTCGGCGACCCCACGCGCTCCAACACCAACACCCACTCCTCCGGGCATGCCTACTCCGACACCAGCTTGTGTTGAGCGCAGCCCGGTGGAGTTCGTTACTCCGCTCTCCCACGACGGGGAGCGCATCGACGCGTACCACGACGGCGAGCAGCTACGGTACCGTACGATGGAGGACCTTCTCGGCGATCAGCCGGTGCTGGGACTGGTGCCTCGCGACCTGGAGGCGCAGTTACACCTTGCGTGCGACGACGATGAGCCTCGGTCTTTCGCAGAGGCTGAGAGACACGTGGCATGGCGTGCCGCGATGCAATCGGAGATGGACGCGGTTGAGGAGAACCGTACCTGGGAGCTTGCCGACCTCCCTCGTGATCACCGTGCGATCACCCTTGTGGGTGTTCAAGCCGAGCGGGACAAAGCCGGTGCCATCTCAAGCACAAGGCTCGCTTGGTGGCACGTGGCTTCGTGCAACAGGAGGGGATCGACTTCGACGATGCCTTCGTCCCTGTAGCACGGATGGAATCCGTGCGACTCCTTGCGCTGGCCGTTCAGGAGGGCTGGTGTGTTCATCACATGGACATTAAGTCGGCGTTTCTGAACGGCGACTTGAAGGAGGAAGTCTACGTGCACCAAGCACCGGGGTTTGTGATCCCCGGCAAGGAGGGCGAAGGTGCTATGCCTGCACAAGGCCCTCTACGGCTTGCGACAGGCGTCGAGGGCGTGGAACTCTAAGCTGGACTCCACGCTCAAGAGGATGGGCTTCAGGCAAAGCCCGCACGAGGCGGCCATCTATCGGCGGGGCAGTGGTGCAAATGTCCTGCTGGTGGGGGTCTACGTGGACGACTTGGTGATCACCGACACCAAGGTTGCGGAGGTCGTGGCGTTCAAGGGGGAGATGAAGGCCACCTTCTAGATGAGTGATCTGGGGCCTCTCTCCTTCTACTTGGGGATCGAGGTCCACCAGACGACTCCGCATCGCACTTCGCAGACCGCCACGCCAAGCGCGTCGTCGAGCTAGCCGGGCTCACCGATCGCAACCCCTCACTCCAATGGAGGAGGCCGAAGCTCGCCCATGACAAAGACGGCGGAGGAGGCGGACGCCACGCAATACCGACGCCCGTGGGAGTCTCCGCTATCTCGCTCACACACGGCCGGACTTGGCGTTCTCTGTTGGCTACGTCAGTCGGTTCATGCAGCGACCGACGACGGAGCACCAGCAGGCCGTGGAGTGGATTATCCGCTACGTCGTGGGTACTCTCGACTACGGCCTCTTCTACCCGAGGTGCCCCGGGGGGGTGCATTTCATCGAGTACAACGACCACGCCGGCGACATCGACACCAGCAAGAGCACTAGCGGTGTGCTCTTCTTCCTTGGCAAGAGTCTTGTGAGCTGGCAATCGGTTAAGCAGCATGTGGTGGCCCTGTCCAGCTGCGAGGCCGAGTACATGGCGGCCTCCGCCGCTTCGACCCAGACGCTCTGGCTTGCTCGACTGCTTAGTGATCTTCTTGGCAAAGACACTAGAGCGGTAGAGCTCAGGGTGGATAGCAAGTCCGCCCTGACACTGGCAAAGAACCCCGTTTTCCACGAACGGAGCAAGCACATTCGGGTGAGGTACCACTTCATCCGAAGCTACTTGGAAGAAGGGAGCATCAAGGCGACCTACATCAACACCAAGGACCAGCTTGCGGACTTGCTCACCAAGCCTCTTTCTTGGGAGAATCAAGTTCCTCGAGCTCTGCTCCAGGATCGGGATGGCCCAACTTCCCCACTAGACGACGCACAAGACTTAGGGAGAGAATTCTTTGTGGTCCTTGGTCATGATTCTTTCTTTTGCTTTTGGGTAGTTTCACCTTTTCAGGACAACATCTATTCCTTTAGCATATTTTCAGTTGAGCAGTTAGCATCTCCTTTATGCTTTATCCAGTTTGGATGCCCTCTAGGACAGCATCTCATTCAAATTTCGAATTGTAGACTAGGAGGGTGCAGCAATAGGCTTGCAGCCAGCTATGGCTATATATATGTATCCAACCTCCTCCGGAGGGTATGGCTTTGTGTTTGTGAATGAAGAAAACCAGAAAATTGCCCCATCTTGAGTGCCATCCTCTTTTCAATGAGAGTAACCATTGATATACTAACATCTGCTGCTGCTTCTTCCTATAGCACTGTGACTCCCAATGGCCAGCACGATCACAATGATCACAGTGAGGACGGCTCTTGCCAGACGATGGAGCACGTGAAGCAGCAGCTGAAGAAGTCGTCAAAGGAGCAGGTGTAGAAGACCCCGTAGGAGCAGCCGCAAGCACAGTGGGCACTGGAGGAAGCGGCAGAAGACCAGCATCACGAAGACGAGTCTCCTCAGAGCGAACAACAGTGAGCACCTCCATGAGCGAGACACGAGGGTGGCGTGCAAGAAGCTGAGCACGACACTGCTCGTACTCAGGTCGAAGCTGAGTGAGGAACTCATAGATGCGCCGAAAATCACGCTCAGCCCGAAGAGCATGATAGCAGTCACAGGTACGACACCCAGCAGTGCAGAGAGTGTCCAACTGACGCCAAACAACAGATATCTGAGCATAAAATGCATCGATAGTCAAGTCACCCTGCTGAAGCATTTGCTCCTGTTGAACCACTGAAAGATAGAGCATCACCAGACGGCTCATAGCAGCGACGGAGATGAGATCACATCTCAAAAGCAGTAGACAATCCAACAATCTCTGCATCAAATGGGGAATGCATACTGGCAACAAGAATGACAGCAGCATGAGCATCATCATCAATCCACTGAGTGTATGCTGTCAACTGATCGTGATATATATCCAAAGCCACCTGATATGCAGTAACAGATCTGTCGTAGGCTGAGGAAACAGCAGCATCCACCGTCGGGTTAGAGCGAGGCACAGGCTCTGGAGGTAGCTCCCTAACAACAGGACAATAGACATCACCAGAAAGAATACCCCAGAGACGAAGACCTCGCATGTGCACCCTCATATGCTGGACAAACTCCATGTAATTTGTACCATTGAAGAGCACCCAACAGCGAGGAACAGAGATGGAGCCTGTAGATGCCATCAGAGGAGGGCGCCGAGACGAGGGAGCGCGGGGGGTGGGGCGTGGGGGCGCGGGCGCCCGAGCCACGCGCAGGTGGAGCAGCACGCGCCGCCGCGCGGGACGGGAGCACGAGCCGCGCGCGGTTGCGGGCCACGCAGGAGGGCGACGAGGCGCGGGCCGCAGCGGGAGAACTTGCCGCGCGGGAGGGCGCCTAGCCGGAGGGGCGTGAGCCACGCGTGCCGCGCGCACCTCGCGCAGGAGGGCTGCAGCGGTAGCGCGGGCCGCGCGGCAGGAGAGGGAGCCACGGGCGATCGCGCACGTCGAGCCGGAGGAGAGCGCGAAGGAGGCGGAGCCGCGGCGAGCGTGGTGCACGGGGACACGTGACGAGAGACGGGAGCCGCGTGCGCCGCGCGAGGGAGCGACGCCGACGAGCCTACCGCCGAAAAAAAGGGAAAATTGGTGGCAGGAAAAAGCTGAAGAGAACCTTAGATCTAGATTTTGGCTCTGATACCATGTTAGAAATGAACAACTTGTATTGAGAGGTGGCCCAAAGAGCAATATATAGTGTACAGAGGGGACATAACCCTAAAGGGGAAAAGGTCTAAACTACCCTTGACTATTATAGAGAAGCCCTTATATAATGGGGTGTAAACAAGAGGAAATCATATCTCTAACAAATACTACACATATAATTGCTAACAGTCAGTGTGCTGTTACCAGATGAAACTGTTTCAGTTGTTATGAGTAGCTGTCAATTTTGTCAAGAAATTAAATCTCGAAGGCTATCTATAGTGATTACATTATAAATGAAACCATTTTTAGTTAGTTTTCATATCTTGTTTGAATAAGTCCACACCCATCAGTTTAGCACAGCACACCTACTGGAACCTGGCAGGGCACAACTCAGGAGATATGACTGCACATATTGTCCAGATTTGAGGGATCTCTGATAATACTGGTATGTCTCAGAAAGTTAAGATATTCTGATGGGTGATTTCTAGAAGAAAGTGTATTTTTTTGTTTCTTGGAAAAGTATACTCATAACTATTGTTCTATTCTATTTGCTGTGCTAACCTAAGCTGGAGATCCTTATCCGATTATCTGTAACGTGTTTCCAACAAAATGCACTGCACTTCCATTTGTGAAGACATGTCTTCAACTGGTTTCATTGAAGCTCTGCCGGTGGCGAACTTTGTAGTTAGGGCTACTAGACTAAGATTTACTTGCAGTGCTTTTGATATCATTTTTTTAATGAGTACGAGAATGAAGTATGTATGTAGATGCTCTCCCATCATAATGTGTTGCGTGCAGTTGATCTTGATGGTTGTTTATGCTTCCTGATTTTTTTTGTTTATAAGCTCTTGTCATTATGGTATTGTAGATATATGTTTAGGCTAAATGAAACTAAAGAGGGTTCATTCGGTCAATAATAGTGAACATATATTTAGAACATTTGCTTTGCTTAAGTTATGTTTCAAGATTGTACCGAAGGATTTTTGGGTTGTTGATTAATTTCTTCCTGTATATAGGATAATTTCTTAAACTCAATTTAGGGAACATATTTGGCCTCTACAATTTTAGTTTTTGCATATTCAAGAAATTGATAGTTATCCACAGATCCACTTTTGGTTAAAGTTTGACTCACATAAACATGACAACTCCCCTTGAATTTGCTAGAGTGATCTCGAATTGTTTATGTGCCTTGAATTTGCTAGACTGACCTCAATTTTTTTGTGCCATGTATCTCATTCCATGCATATTGGGTTTACAAAGTACTGGTCCCTGGATGACCATGCATGTTGTTCAAGGTGTTCTATCATTTGTTTCTAGCTCCTGCATCAAAAACTACTGTTTGTTCATAGTATATTGTGATGACATGGTTATCCTTATGCCACTAATTAAGGTTAGATTATCCTTGCCTTCACAAATATATAGCAAGGTCAACAACAGTGCTTGCTTCTCACAATTGGCTGCATATTGAAGTCTAAACACTTGCTTTGCGAGAGAAAGAAGAGGTTGTGAGAGAATGAAGAGTTGTTGTGAGAGAATGAAGAGTTGGAGAGAGAACATACCTCTGTTGTCCAAGATAGAATACATGATCTCTGTTGTTACTTGCTTGCATGTGGTATGATAAATTACCTAGCCTATCTCCTTCCTTTGTTTACCTTTAGTTATTTATTCTTTTTCATGTTCTCTGTTAATATTTATGTACTGGCCGATTTGATGCACAATGAAAATGCCTCGCTGTTATGGTCATCTTCATGGCACGGAATCGTTTTGTTCATTTTATAATTTACTGTCTCATCCGTTCCAAAATATAATAACTTTTAGCATTCAAGATTTGTCTTAAATGTTAAAATAACAACTTTTAGCATTCAAGATTCCTCCGTTCCAAAATATAACAACTTCTTCATCTATATTTTCATCTACTTCTCTTCTCAACCAATTATAACCTTCATTTAATTTCACCTATCTTTTTAATACTCGTGTCAAAGTCTAAAACTTATTATATTTTGAGACGGAGGGAGTACTACAATTGTTTTCTGCTTAAATAATTTTTCTTCCACTAAGATCAATGAAGAGTGTTTTACCAGATTGTATTGTATTTGAATTTTGTAGACAGTTTGCTTTCTCTATAATCGATTTCTGCCATTTAAGTATCTACCCAACATAGATTTTGTTTATGCAGTCTGGCATTGTAGTACCGACTCACTGGCTCAAAATTACGGCAACAACAATATGGAAGTTACCGAGTTGACATGTAGGCTATGTTGATAGTTCTTTTCGTTGTTGCACTTGTGTTGATGGTTGCCTTTGATTGTTTGGATGTGAAAAAAGCTTCAAGGAACTGCAACATTCAGTCTTATTATAGCGTTGTGCTGTCAATGCCACCATGGAACATGAAGTCTTCATGCGGTTGACAATTTCCAATCAGTGTTGTGCCTGCCTGCCTTGCAGGAAAGAAGGTGCTCCATGTAAGACTTTGGGAGTGCTCTCATGGCTGAGTGGTTCTAATTCCTGTACGTCTAAGGACCGGTCACACAAAAAAGTTATTTTGTTCGACCACACATGTTTCGTCGCCCAAATTATTTGGTCCATAGAGTTTGTTAATTTAATTACAGAACTTCTTTGCTAACAAACTATAAATTATGTAGATATTAATATGCACAATTCTATTTTTAATATATAATTGGAAGTGGATTCTATTTTTAAGTATATTTTTTGTTATAATTTTTTCTTACAAATTTTATACAAATAATTGTGATAAATTTTGAAAAAAATTGACAATATAGAGTATTGATATCTATAGGTTCACTAAAAATTAACCTAAAATTTAGTCAAATTTGATCGAGAAAAAAAGATATTTTCATACGATGAATAAGACAAATCCAAATGCGAATGATATGCTTATACGTTGAACTTTTTTTTTATATATCGACGTATGAGTTAAGTTTGAACGTAAAATCAATTGTATAGATATATTATATGATTGTTAAATTTTTTTAAATATTCTATAATCGTTTGGATGGTTTTTAAGTAAATAAAGGGACATTTTCTTGAGAGATCAAAATATAGTTTCCATTTTCTTAGAGATCAAAATATAGTTTTCATATAGTCATGTGTATTATGATATGTGATATAATCTTTTAACCTAAAATAAACTGATATGAGGGTTTGGTCAATAGTGACTAACATGTGTTTAACGGTTGTTTTACTTAAGCCATGTTTGTGTGCAGCTACGCGTGGCGTGGCTCCGCGCATTCATTTCCAGTAGGGGTGAAAAACAGGTTGGGTTGGGTTGGATCTGATCCTTTTTATATCCTAACCCACATTTTATATCATAACCCACATTTTATGATTAGAATCGGGTCGGATACAAACTTAAATAGCGTTAGACATAAATATGAAGCGAATATGTATCAAAATAGATACATACACTATCGGCAACAACCGTATATATCACATAGACGATAATCATTCATCCGTTTGATATATCCAAGACACCAGTGACCGGTACCAACTGCTACCATACCAACCGGAGATGCATATGACACCACTAATATTAATCCTACAATCGAACAGCAAAAGTAGAATGAGCAAAAAGCCAAAAACATATCCTCCTAATGTGATGTCGAGGAATGGCAATGAACCATCGATTTTAATTGAACTTAGTGACCTGTGATTATGTGAAGTGATTAGTAGACGCTGGTGGGATGGAGCGTGGCGATGGGCATGGTGGCTGAGCGTGGGGGTGGCGGCGGGTCGATGGGCGGTGCGAGCGTGGCCGCGTGGTGGAGGATTGAATGGCGCGACGGTGGAGCGTTGTGTGACTATTAGCCTGTGCTTCATGCCTGTGTGCTGCGTGTAATGCTATGCGGCTAGCTGGTGGTGGTTGGTTGGAGCGGCTGCCTATTTGGGCCTCGTGGTCTATTGCTGGGTCTAATAAACTTTTGTGATGATATTTTTATTCGGGTAATATTCATATATTTAAATGGGTAATATTCGTATTTTCTACTAGCCACCCATATTAATGTGGAACAATTTCATGTAAAAAATTCAGGTACCCGAAAGTTTTTACGGGTTTAGGGTTCAAATACAAGTATTTTTGCAATATCGGATATGAGATCGGGTGCAGGAGTACGGTATTCGACAAATACGAATTATCCGATAAACCCTAAACCCTGTTTTTACCCCTAATTCTAGTACTAGAAATGAGAGGATGAATTGAGTGTTCTCGATATCGAACTGGTGTCAGGCCTGAAAAATTAATACTAACTCCAAAACAAAAAAATAATACAATTTCCAAAACTTGATGTATTTATTCCCCCAAGAAAAAGTTAGGGTACACAACGGCATAATTGATTGCATTGGCAACAATATAAAGTTTACGAGGCCTAAAGGCCTTACAAACAAAAGAAACGCAACAGTGATAGAGGATGCGGAGTGGCGGTTCTACATAATTTTTAGCATTTTTAACTTTTAATTTTTAAATATTTGTAAAAATAATTTTTGGTTTGAAAATATTGTAAAACTAATCGTTCATCGTCCTTCGGGAGGGTGAGATTTAAAAATCACCCTTTCAGAGGATGATTTTGCTGACGTGGTAGATGGTCGTTGGTCGCCGTCTGCCACGCGCATGTAATTTTATATTTTGCCCCTTATCGCCCTTACAAATGGCGTTTTTTACTCTTCAACGAACAGTACATGAACAGTGATGTGCAGTACAATATAACAATGATAAACAATACAGTGAACCGTAAAAAAACGCTCTTTGTAAGGATGATAAGGGGGTAAAATGTAAAATTACGTGCGCACGGAGGACAATTAGTTTTGAAATATTTTCAAACTAAAAAATATTTTTATACATCTTTTAATAAAAAAATAAAAAATCAAAAAAATTCTGGTTCTACGCCCCGTTTCTCCATGGGAAGGTGGGAATTGAGTGTTGAGATGTGGGAAGGGCAGGTCTGGTGGTGGTGGCAGGAACAAATAGCTAAATGCTTTTTTATTTGCACTTATAAAATTGTCACGGGAGAAAAATGATTTCTTAATTATTTGTCACCATGGCTTGCCTAGTGTGAAAAGCAGTGTGGCTCCACGAGTCAGCCCCTTCCATCCCTTCATTCTCGCCTGCCGGTGAAGGAGCCAACCACTCCGGCGGCCAAGAGGAGGCGACAGTGAGCCGTCGAGGAACATACGAGGCGCGGGGAGGGCTACGACAGGACGCTGCTGCTGCTCGGGGAGTCACCGGCAGTGACTCGTGGTGCCATCACCATCATCCCCCGCGCCGCCGCTGCGGAGCGCCAGAGCTACCAGGAGCGGGGGGAGAGGCGGCGGGGGCCGGTAGCTTCGTGTTGTGCCGGATGCTGCTGTGGGGGACATGATCATCCGCGTTGTCCGCTGCGGCGGCGGCGGCGACGTAGTGCAGCGTTGGAGGAGGCTATAGGGCACACATTCTGGGTTCTTGCTACTGTTCTTGCTCGGGGAAACAAGAGCAGGCACAACAAGTGCTCCTCCTCTACAAAAGCATGTGCATCATAACAAAGTTTATTTCTTTTTAGATCTTGCGGTCCTTGCGACGATCTTGCTCTGGTTTCTTTGCTGATGTTCTTCCGACGGCGAATTGCAGCGCCGGAAAGGGATGGAAGGAGCTGACTCGTGAGACCTACGCTGCTTTTCAAGCTGGGTAAAAGCGACAAATAGTTAAAAGAAATCACCTCTCTCCAGTGTCAATTTTATAAGTGCGAATTAAAAAAATTAGCTATTTGTCAAATCTAATAGTGATAAATAGTTAAATTCCCAAAATTATGGTGATATGAGCGGGCCACACCAGCCGAAGATGACCCTGACAGGCCATGTGGGCAGGTAGCTGAAGATTAATCTCACCCCTATCCCGCATCTGCTAGTCATTGCGGTTTTAAACTTCTATTCTTTTATCTTCATCTATAAATTCATGTAGCTGGAACATTTTATGCTGGAATATTTGAGGTATCAATGCTACTAGCAAATGGGTTGTCATTTGGGATAAAATTGAGGAAAGCAACAGCTCTGTCATTTGCCTCCAAGAAACTAAGCGCAAATGTTTTGATCCAACCTTCATCCGTAAATTTGCCCCAAGACGCTTTGATTGCTTTGACTTTCTCCCTTCGACGGGAGCTTAGGGCGGGTACTTGTCATTTGGAATAGCTCTCTGTTCACTGGGAACCGTTCTTGAAAAGCGAAATTTTGGCATCATTATCAACTTTAAGTCTATAGTTAAGGATGAGCAATGGTTCCTAACTAATATCTATGGTCCCTGCGAGGAGCCAACCCACAAATTTCATTAACTGGTTCAGGGAACACCACATCGACGATGAGATAAATTGGAATTTCCTGTGAGATTTTAACTTCTATAGATCTCTTAACAACCGGAACAAACTTGGTGGCAATCTCTCGGATACTCTCAATTTTAATGATGCCATCGGCCACCTAGGTCTTATCGAGCTTCCCCTCAAAGGAAGGGCATACACTTGGAGCAACATGCAATTTGATCCTTTGCTAGAACAATTAGACTGATTTTTCACCTCCCCAAATTGGACTTTAACCTTCCCAAACACAGAAGTTCTCCTAGCAAAGACTACATCTGATCATATCCCATGCAAGGTTGTCATCAGCACGAGAATTCCCAAATCAAATATCTTCAGATTTGAAAACTTTTGGGTTGAGCATGACACTTTCTACCAAACGGTTCAAGACAACTGGCTGGTCTCTCCTGAGATAAGCGACTCCACCAAGAATATCTCTGCAAAATTCAAGAGGCTAAGGTCCGATCTAAAGATCTGGAGTCGTAACTTGTCGAACCTAAAGCTGTTAACTGAAAACAAACTGCAACAAGGTGATTATCTTTCTGGATACTTTAGAGGATAGAAGAGCCCTCTATATCCTAGAAAACAATTTAAGAAGCCTAACTAAGATCCAGCTCCAGAAGTTGCTCCATTTCAAAAATTTGTATTGGAGGAAAAGATACACGGTGAATCGAATCAGATTGTGAGATGAATGCACTAAGTTCTTCCATGCAATGGCAACAGTTTCTTAGAGAAGAAATCTCATCCCACGCATTCTCAATGACCAAGGTATAGATATCCATGATCATGAAGGAAAAGCTGGCTTGCTATGGACCTCCTTCCGAAATAGAATGGGTATCAGCACTAACCCGATCATGGCCTTTGACCTAGTAAATCTCATCACACCAGCAGCAGGACTGCAAAATCTGGATGATCCTTTCCAACCATCTGAGATTGACCTCATAGTGCAAAAGATGTCCCCAGATAAAACACCTGGTCCGGATGGTTTCAATGGTCTTTTCATGAAGAAATGTTGGCCAATCATCAAGGATGATTTTTATAAATTCTGTGATGATTTTCACTCGGGTACCCCCAGTTTGGACAACATCAACGCATCATATATTACTCATGATCCCCAAAACCGAAAACCCAAACACAGTGAATGAACCACATGGTGGCATCTAGACCAAAGCCATAGTAGAAGACTTTAAACCAGTAGCATATGTTGGCTGCTATCAATCGGCTACCAGTGTAAGCCGATACTGCTTTGCCATGGGACATGTATCGACGTCGGGTAGGAGTTGCACCTTTGGCATAGTCCGATGGAAAAGATAGACTGCTAAGGGGAGGTCTTCAAGATACTTCAATGGTGCTTAAAACACAATTGGATGAACTACCATGGACAACCGATGTGACTGATAGGTTGGCTAGCTGATATTTTGTTGAGACTTGGTGAAGCAGGTGGTAAGTGGCGCCCAATAGATATTTGCCAAGAGGCATTGCTTTCCCATCGGCAAGGGCTTCTGCTATGTGTTGCATATTTGCTGTTGGCCCGAGAGTTAATCCAAAGAAGATGAAGCGCTCGTGCCAGACGTTGAGAAAGGCGACATGCTCCCGATTAGAGACTATTCCTGAGGTCTTTATGTGCCGAGTGATATAGTTGGCCTAACCTTCTGCAGCTTTCATGTCCAGTTTGTGTGCGCATTTGATTTTTAGACTGATAAGATTGGCCGATGAAGATATGTCCAAGCCAGTGAGCATAATAATGTCAATCAGGGTTGGTGTCATCAGACCATGACTGAAGAGGAAAGCGTTCATGGTATAGGACCAAAAGTAGCTAGCCGATACGATAAGGGATTGCATTGAGCAATGCCGATATCGGACCAGAATTGATACTTAGAAGTTAGTAGCCACTGATACCAGTTTCTCCAACCTGACAGCTTCGATGGCCATGATCTGAAGATGAGGTGCCAATCTTTGATACTCAAAATAGATTCCTTGAAAGGAATTCTGTTGGTTTTGGCATTGAGTAGGGTCTTCGCTACTCATCGGACCCATACAATAAAAAGCTGGGCGATCAAGCATGGGGATGGCTATCTAATTTCTCAATTGCTACAGTAAAAGGTGAATATTGAAAAAGAAGAACGTGAAGAACATGGGATGAATTGATGCCAAAACCTAGGTTTCAAACCATATAATATGGTAAAAGAAGGTGAGAAGGATACGACATGGAGATTTACCGTCGGAACGTCAGTAGAGTAGCCATTTGATGCGACTGGAAGAATTTTTCGGTGGAGGAGTTTGCTCGGTGGAGTCACCAGAGAAGAGGAAAGAGATGGATCGAGTTTGCATGTGTGGAGAATGAAGGAGTTGTTGCAGGCATGATGATTACTAGCGCAGAACAAAGGCTTTTTATACCGCATGGTGCCTAGGAGATTGTGGCGGCCAGAATGGGCCAATTGGACTGATGACCTAATGGACCGATGGAGTTTAATGGGCCATACAATGGAATTCCGAAGCATGTCTATCCATACTCCAAAATTGGGGGTCATGTGTTAACGACAAAATTTGGCAATTTCCGTTAAGTCAAAGGAGGAATTGATGGCGTGATTTTAGCTATTGAAGATGGAAAGTGCATCTGCTGGTTAAGAAAGAGTTAGAGTTATTTTGTATTAGCTTTCGTAATAAGAAAGGTTTGCTTTAGTTTCTACTTCCGTAGATAGGATCCTAAGTTGATGGAGTTGTATTCCGATTGGACTTGGTTAGTTTCTTGATGCTAGCTGATAGGAGTTGTGTCTAAGTTGGACTTGTATATGCGCGAGGGTATAAATTGTATGCCTAAGGTATTTTGTAAACAATACCAGTTTAATATACAACTTTCGACGCATTGTCACCCTAGTTTTAGTTTCGTCGAGTTCTTGTTTTCGAGTTTGGGCTGCATCGGTTAAGTTCAATCTCCAGCAAGAAAGTAAGCCTCATCAACTTCGCTTGTATCGATGGAACTAGTACTTCCTCGGTTAGGTCCAATATACTAATTAAGTTTTTACTCGTGTTACCTATCTGATATATTGGCTCTTTCTCTAATGGCTTTTGCTTTCTGAGTTAGATCTAATATATCAATCAACTTGAAAAGCATCAATTGGTTAGTTTAAATCTACCCGGATCATTATCAATCTTGAACTGTCTTGGTTAAGTTCAATTTTCTATGTTATAATGTGTTGGTTAGATTTACTCAAGCCGATAAGTTATATTCATCGCTTTATCGGTGTTTCAGTCAATAAGTTATCTCTTTATCATAATTTAACTTACTATATCAGATTATTCACAATTAATATAATTGGCTAGTTACTATTATTACTAGCCTCAATCTTATACTGTCTCGGCTATGTCTGATCTATCAAGGTTGTGGTTAGCAATTACAAATTACTTGAGATTAAATTTTAATTTGTTGTAACTGATACTAATTTATCTCCTTCCATATGGAGTATTGATAAGCTTCAATTCTTAAACACATCGGCCTAAGACTCTATTTTATTACTCTAAATCTTATACTGTCTTAGTTAGGCCCGATCTATCAAGATGGATTGTTATAATGTTAGAAGATTTGCAAATCTAAGTTTTGGTCGATGTTGTCTTGATTCTTATATCTAAATTCCATTGGTTAAAGCTGATCGATCCGAAATTTCATCGGCATCGGCTGGACACAAGATACTGTATCGGCTCTAAGGCCGATTGGTCTTACACTGTAACCTTTGTATCTCTATCTTGTTAGTTGCAAGATCAAACTAACTGACATGCCCTGAACCCAATTTGATAGGACCTATAATGGAGATAAGAAGAACTCCTACGCCTTCATGTGGAACGACGAATTTCACGTCAACACCTAGGAATGACCTAGAGCCGTTAGGTGGCGGGCCCACACCTTAAACCTAACGCCGTGGTGGCAAACACATCTGTTTCCGCATGAGACACTCTACCATTGTATTGGACAAACTTAGACACCTAAGTTACCCTCAGCGGGCAAATAGGTAGCTCTAAGACTAACTCATACTACTTCGTCCTACCATATGCAAGGCTAGACATTAAATAATCTAATTAGCTAAGGTCACCTCGTAAATAGCATATGTGGATGTACGGTTAACTCTAGTTGGTACCATAGAGTTGAGTCCCTCTATCAGTGTGCAACTATCACCATATGCATGCCACTTGCCGCCCAAGTATAAAACAGTTTTATCTCCATTTTAGTTCACAAATAATCATGGTTTTCATTTCTGTCCAAAAGTAAAATAATTCACAAAATTTAATTTATAAAGTGACCATAATGTTATTTAGATAACTAAGCATGGCTAAGCACATAACAATTTATAAACTGACCCATAATGTTATTTAGATAAGTAAGCATGGCTAAGCATATAAAGGCTTAATAGGCATATATGATCCCAAATGAGCACAAATTAATTACTCTAACCATTCATAAGTATAACAACATTAGAGAAAAAATCAATACCAAAGGAGGATCCTGCAACAATTAAGTTATAAATACCAATTACCCATATCTCAAATATCGATAGTTAGAAATACGTATGTAATTTTATAACCAATGCATTTCATTCCCCAAAAAATAGGTTTCAATGTGATCAAAGGAGGGTGAGCACTTGCCTTATTCTTGATTAACCTGGACAGCACCTAAATCAATTACTTCTTGTTGACGCACCTAAATCATTTACAGTGGGTTGGTACTGACTTAAAATGAATTTAGGTGAAACAATTTCTATTTTATCTCTTTTATTTTGGGAGTTATGGATTTTATAAGTTTTATATTAGACATAGGTGGACAATGCTCTAATTAATCTTAGATACAATTTACGTTCAGTTTCTGTCGGGACGCCTTCAGACCTCTTGATATACTTAGGAGACAAATGGAACTCATCCATTCCTCCCCAAAATATAGCAAGACATCCGACGCTCCGAGAGAGAGATAACTGAGACATCGCTGGGCCTTTAGCCTGCCAGTCAACTTCAGCCTAGGTTGTGCCCGTCAAACCACTCGATGGCGGCGACCAGATATGTTACACAATCAGGAGACTTGACATCAAATGGCTAAAGATCTACGTTGTCTCAATTATCTTTAACTCATACTCATGGTTAATACGTTCCTAACCATAGGAACGGGCTAACCACTTTCATCCAAGCATATGGTATCGATAACTAGTTCAATGACCCATTATGAGTCATAAGCTATTACATCATGATAGATCTTAGAGATATATATGGCCGTCAGGCCAAATAGTTATATAGATAGTCGTAGCGAACGGAAGCAAACAACATTCCCGAGGATCTTTTTCCAACTGACTAGGGAGTGCCCTAGTATGAACCGTCCGGGTAGAATGGTACTTCCTCGACAAATTCTTCCTCCTCGGGAGGAGTTTCCCCTGCAAACATATCTATGCACAAACAAGTATAGACACACATAGCAAGAATCAGTACAATAAATTGTACTGGCAAGCACCCATCAAGCCTAGGACTACATGAACGGCATAATCAAGGAAAAGCTCATGTGGGGTGTCATTTTAGCACAAAGCTATTTTTATTTTAGCAAAGCCCAATTGTAAAATGACCAAGTTTGAACAATTAATTTCAGCGAGCAAGTAGTTCTGTAAATCGGGCATTAATACATAGTATTGCTCATAAATATTCCTCACTTTGCATTACAGGGCAGCAAAGGAGTATAATGTTCATAAACCATTCATCCTTCGCCTTGTCGGGGCAGCAAAGAATTAAATCAGAGAGCAAGCAATTTTGAATACATTTGGTAAAGAGTTGTACAAATATTCACGAACACATAAAAACTATACCCACGACACATTCACACGACGCTCGTGACCGTGAGCTTGGCTAATCGATTAGTTTAGACTCTGCAGTGTGTACACTTTACCCACATGATGTGACATAATAATCATGCAAAGCATGGCACGCGATACATAAGTATCCAATTTATTATAGACAACAAAGCCCTTCAACTATCCGTGATTTAGCCTTACACCAGCACGATATGTGTTTCCTCCATCCTATACCATTTTGGAAATACGGTGTAGGACCGTTAAGTGGCGGGCCCACACCTTAAACTTAACGTCGTGGGGGCGGACACGACGGGAACCCACCCACGTAGTACATTACCGTTGTATTGGATAGGCTTAGTCGCCTAACTGCCTCGCCGGGGCATTAGGAAGCTCCTCTGAGCTATACGAACTCATACACTTCAGCCTACCGAAATGTGAGGCTAAATCACAAATAGTATATTAAGCTAGCGCTATCCCATACTAGCACATGTGGTTGTACTGTATTCGAGATGAATAATCGTGGAGTGAAGTCCTTAGGGTAGTCTGGACACACACTCCCCCTATCGATATACAACTAAACACCATATGTATACCACTTGCGGCCCAAACTTGAAAACCAGTTGTACCATGTTTTGTTTTTAACATAAAGCATACTTGTCATAACATATCCTTTGGAAAATGGAAGCTTTGCAAATAAAACATCGATACTTAGCCCAATAATCATGGGAAAATGTATACTACTAGCAAACTAAGCATGAGGATAATTAAGTCATAAGACTTCAGGTTGGTTCACTATGTTTTAGATTTTGATTATTTCTAAGGTTTGGAATTGGCTAAGGTGGTAAGTGGGGTTTTCAGGAGTATGCAACATCGGTGTAGTATCTAACACATTTATATCAAGATTTTAGTTTTATACATCAAACATCATGCAAGTTCCCAACCATTTAAAATAACCTCCATAAAAGTAGGATCAATGTGCTCAAAGGTGGAGGTGAGGACTTTCCTGGTTCTTCTTCCTTCGGATCGTACGAGTACGCAGGTTCCTCGAAGGATGCTGACAGTTCGTCTAATGTAAATGTACAAGAACATAGATCTTAAGCATTCGTGAGAACCTTAACGTACTAAGATGAATGCATATGAGATGCAAGTGTTTTAGTTACAGATTGGCATATTAGGTGAGGTTTTTATTAGGACTTTTTCCATTTTAAAGTAAGAGGCTTATTTATAATCCATTTTGTAGTGTAAGGATATAGCGTCGTATCTTTCTAATTTGTTCAGGACAAAACTATGGGATTTCTGGCAGGTGTTTTATTTTTAGTTGATAGAACACAGGAGAATGGTCTTAAAAAATTAGTTTGTATTTTTAGGAATTTTATTGGGTCCACTATGATTTTTGGAAATCTCGATGTTCTAAAATAAAATAACTCTTTTGCTAGATAAATTATAAGTGGTTTTTCTACCACAGAAGGTATATGGTCTCCTATTTTTATCCTGGGGTACATCTTTCACAGTTTCTACAGAGTCTTGTTTCACATTTCTTAGAGCTAAGGTGATTTTCCTATGATTTTTACAAGTTTAACTGCCCTATCTAGCAGTGTTTACAAAATAAATTTTTTAGCTAAATTGCTACTGGGAGTGGCCATTTTTATTTCGCAGCCTTAAAGTGCATAATATTGTGGTCCTGACAAAATTTGTCCCAAATCAAAATATGCAATTTTCAATTTTCTATGAATTTCTAAAGTCACGTCATTTTTCTGTTGAAAAATCCCTTCCCAGATTATTCTTAAATTTGTGTGGGCCCTACTTGCCAGTGGCTGCTTAGTGTTTTAAACGCATGGTTTGGCACCTGACTAGTGGGTCTGGCCTGTCAGTGGGACATCGAGAGAGAGGAGCAAGGCAGAAGCGCGCAACGAGCTTCTCGCCGGCGCCGATGGCGAATGATGGCCGATCTCGGGCCACGACCAAAAGGAAAAGTGTAAAGGAGGGTACGATGAAGCTATAGAGGGTTGTATCGTGCATTGTCGTTACCAGAATGGTCGTCCGCAATGGTGCGAGCGGCGCTGAGCTTCGGGCGAGCGGTGCATGCACGTTTTGGGCATCGATCTATTCATGCGTACGCAATGCAAAGCATCTACGGGTCACTAGGGAGCTTACCGAGCAGAGACTTGGCTCTGGCGAGGTCTGGTTGAAGGTGGCGCCGTGCGACGTCCTGAAGCGGTGACGACCTTCGTCCCGGGTGATCGTCGGCAGAGCGTCTCGATGCTTGGCTACGAAAAAGGAATGTGGGTCCTGGTTAAGGAGGTGCTGGTGATGCTTGAGACGAAGGGGACCGAGCTATGGCTTACCAGAGCAGGAAAAATCGGAGTTCATCGACGGCGGCTAGAGTTGGGGAAGAAAAGGGGATTTCTTCCACATAGCGATTCACGGCGATTCCTTCGTTTTTAACCATTGTCGCATTGGGTAGCATGGTGGCGAAAGGATTCGGCCTCGAGATTTACCATGGAAGGCGGCGACGTGCGAGCTCATGGCAGCGGTAGACACAGAGCGCGTTGTTTGCGGGCTTCGGCTTGGTGGCATTCCCAACCGTCGGCTGCATCATTCGGAATGGAAATGGGCCATCAGAGAGAACATGAAGTGAGGGTTAGGGAACACGCATTACTCGAGGAGGAAGTTCACCGTGCATCAATGGCGGGCGAGTCCTTGCATGCTGGCGGCGAGGTTTCTTTGAGCGTTCTCGGTGCTCTCGAGGTGGACAGCCTCGGGTTCTTCGTGGAACGAGACCAGGGTGAGAGAAAGGGAAAGATTGTCGGCCGGTCGGGCTTAAATATTGTCGCCGGTGATGGAGGAGAGGCGGGGCTCGACGTCGCGGTGGTCGATGCGTGCTCCCGTGCGTTCCTCGCGCGCGACGCGTGCTCTCCGTGCGTGTCACGCGTGTCTGGACGTGTGGGACCATGGAAACAGGTCGTGTGACTGATGTCGTGGCCCCACCAGGCAGTATGGCCCGCATGGCAGTGTGAGGGAGAAGGAGAGATGATGTACCGATTTTTTCTAAGTCTGGTCGCAGTGCTGACTTTCCAAATTTGGGCCTCACCTAAACCTATTTCCAGGCAGATTCAAGAGGGGTGTCCCATGGCAAAGTTGTAAATCTTGACTCAAACTATAATACTGCCAAGTTTCATCGCCTGGGGCTCTCTGGTTTAATTTTGGCAACAGTTCAAAGTCAGCTCCAGAGTTCTGTGTCAGTCAGTTTAGGTACTTAGAATATTTTCATGGGTTCAAGTCTAGTTTGAGTTAATTTCTATCTTTTACACTAGTATTGTGTTCAAAACCTTTGTGGTTAATTTGCTGAGGTCCCTTTCATAAATTTTGGGTATTTTCCTTAATTTTTCTTGGGTTCCTCTTATTTTAAAATCCAAGGAAAAATTATGCCCTCAATATGCATATGCACTATCGTTCATGAAAATTGGGTATCCGTTCTTCATCCAAATGGGAAATTTTTGGGTTCAAAATTTACACCATACTTTCTACTTGATCTTTCAAATACAAGTTTTACTAGGATGTGACAGTTTCTATATAGTATTAGGTTACAACGGTGAATAATATGTTTTTTTGAGTACAACAAGATTTATTACATAATTTTTATGGCTAGGATGAATTTATTATGAATTTTATAAGTATAAGGCTTTATGTCATTATTTCCTTAAGTAAAGTTCTGGCGTATTTTTAGGGATTGATGTTGTTAGTTTTAATCTTTCATGGCGAAGTTATTACTTTTACAAGACTAATCCAATTGGTTTCACATTTTTTTGAAGCTTATATGAATTTCTTATGCATTTTATAAGTTGTAGCATGTAAAGTGCTAATTATTTACCATGTAAAATTACAGGGTGTTCTCTGTACATGGTGTGTCACATTTTAGTTTCCAGTGATAAAGTGAATGATTTTATAAGTCTAACAAGACTGATCTCATGTGTTTGGGAATTAATATACATTTCCTATATATTTTAGAAGTTATGATGTGTTTTATGTTAATTATTTGCTACAAATTTTTGAAACATTCTATGATAAACCTGGAGCTCCACTTGATAAGCTCACGGCTTTGATTGGACCGATCTTTTGGTGAATTGATGCTAAGTACAATTTGGGAGAAACGTTGACGACCCGACTACAACCGTATGAGACGTTGTTGTGTTGCACCTTAGCGATTGGTACACCTCTTTATGGGTTGTTGATCTTGCTGATGCAGATCAACCTTATTCTTGTAAGCAAATCGAAGGAACAAGTAAGAACAAGATAAAAAAGCAATATGAAATACAGATAGGAATTGAATACAAACGATAATTTAGGGTTCTGTAACAAGAAAGCAACGATTTGACCGACCACGGCTTTACCTAAAAAAGTAGCAGTGACTAAACTTTAATCCAAACCATGAAGGGGTACCAAGATATTTAAAGAGGTGGGAGTACGACCAAGGGGTCCCTAGGGTCGTGCTCTACCAGGTTATGGCACACCCCACATGAGACCCACTTGGGCTAGGGTCCCAGATAAAGTTACATGCACAGGTCCATTATAGGTGACGCAACACCTTGTTTCTATGATTGTGACCAATTGAGATAGAATTTTGAGATGAGGCTGGATCCGTTGGAAAGAAAGCTCAGAGAGCTTTTCATCAAGTACTCACGAACTCAAAACGTAGCTTGTATGCACATTTGGCAGCCGTTTGAAGTCAACAATGTAGCAGGTGACCGAATCGGATTCCAACACTTGGATGGCTTGATCTTGATGTCTTCTTATTGATCCATGATATGAACTGTTATAACAATGGTAGTGATGGTCACATCATCCTTCCCTTCTTCATGGAAAAACCGTTCTCAGTTTTTTCAGATGGTTCTTGTCACTGTTGGTATTTCTTATGACCACAGATAAAATCTGCAAGCGCACAGAATACCATTGTAGCACTTCACCCGGGAGTATTCCAAGGGTATCAAATTCACGAGGAACGATGTGGATTATCTAAGGGTCAGGTTCATCCAAGGACACCAAGAATATGTAGGCCAAGGTATAGAGATGATTTCTATGGTTGAGGCTCTAGATAGATGATAATATGATGGCCGGCTTACACTCGGTTCGCCAAGTGACTTTGGCCTACAAGCTCTACGATGTACCTGAACGTGGAGGATTACAAAGGATGGACAGGGTTGTCACCACTTGCCACCTACCTCTACAACCCATGGAGTACATGACAAACAAAGGTAAACTCTAGCCTAGACACCACGTCTACACTATCGATTACTACTCTAATCTTGGCCAAGAACACCCGTCTTCATCAGGGGTCTTAGACTAGAGCACCCACGAATGGATGATGATCCCGTAAGTAAATGCAGTAAAGTTATCACTCAATGTAAAGTAATGCAACCATAGTAAATCGCGAACACTTACTTTATTATAAGAAGCATCCGCCGAGGTACAAAGTTGAAGGTCGGTGCTGAGATCCCCGACACTCCTCCGAACTACCCTCACTCTCTACCCTATTTTCTAAACACTGGAGAACTAGCACTACGCCTTTGGAGTGGAGTTGTGATCTTCTTGATGTGTGTTGAATGAAGTAAAGTTCCCTCCTTACATATCCCCCGATGACGGTTGTAAGGTCGGTTTGTAACCGCCATACCTACCTAACCGTCATTGTGGATGGCTGTAGATGTGCCACATGGTCAGTAGGGAAGAGAGGAGGCAGACTTGGTTCGGTCGAACCCTAGTCAGCCCCTCTCTCCACCGCCTTTCACCGGTCACTTCTATGTGGGCCCCTAAGGCGGTTGAGGGTGATTTGGTCCCACTTTAAGTCGGTTTAAGCTGACTTGTTGGTCCCCCAATCTGTGGGATGCTGACGAGGCGAGCGTCGATTGGTCGGAGTTGAGTTTCTTCGCCACGAAAGCATGCTTTCACTTCATTCCGATATATTATTCACCTGCATACAAATAATCACCAACACTCATGAAAAGAGTTAGTAGATAACCCTACCGCTACGTTGATATGCATCGTTTGTTCAGATTATGCAGGAATTAACGGTTGGATTTTCATAGTTAAGAACTGTCAATAGTCGTGTAGTGTATGATTGTGCCCGTAGAAGTGTCTACACGAAAATAGACAAAACAAACTTTCGTCATGTAATATCATTAGTTCTTTAGCAAATAGTATTACTCTCCGATGAAATGAATGTACCTGGTAACGGGTAAGCACCACAAAGTATGTAGGAAGTACATTGAAATTATTCTATTGTAGCTCATCTCTCTCCCTGTTGGTATTTCTTACGATCATAGATTAATCCGTAAGCACACGGAATATCGTCGTAGCATTTCACCCAGGAGTATTCTAGGGTATCGTATTTTATCCCAAAGGAAGACGGAGGTCGAGAAGAGAATACTAAGTTACAATGAATATTCATATGTTATAGTTGAACTACTAGAGTCTAGGCAGGGGTAAGAGGTAAATGATAAATGGGTAGTGTGACACACACAGAAGAGTCCTAGTAAATAATATTCTAATGCTAAGTGGAGAGTATAGTATTAGAGCTAAGTTCCTAATGTACTTCTAATATAATTGCATAGATTATACAAACAAATATGTTCATGGTTAGTTACCCAGTTCTATGCTTCCAGGCCTCTGGGGGTACCACTTCTAGTGGCCTGGCCTGCCACCCAGAGTTGATCTCTTACCGTTCGTCCTATGTCATACCCGAACGTGGAGGATTATAAAGGATGGACATGGCTGTCACCACCTGCCGCCTAACTCTACAACCCATGGAATATGACCATAATCAATGTCTATGAAACAATCTAAGCACTACGCTTACAGTGTCATAGATACTCTTGCCTCCCGCGGTGTCAATGACTAAGACAAGAGCATACCTACATCCTAATTGCACATTGGACCATGACCGTGGCAATAGAGTTACTCGTCTAATCATGATATAATTATCATATAAACTATGGATGGAACATATAACTGACCAACTAGCATATGAACCATACTCAACTATATAAGAAGATAAATATATTAAATAGAGCAAAGTCATACAAGATAAGAAAGATACAAAAGTCATACCTGACTCATCAATAACGACTTGGGAACCGAGTAGAAGCTCTAACATAACTCCTAACTCCACTACCCTAGAAACTAAGAGAGAAAAGTAGGAACTCTATCTTGTGGTGTGTGTTTGATGAAGTGAAGCCCCCCCTCCTCTTATAGCCTTCATATGACGGTTGAAAGGTCGGTTTTGGATGGCGGTTCACCCATAATCGTTATTGGGGCTTCATCAGCATCCTCCAGGTGTAAGGTGGAGATGAAGTGGGCCAGGGGGTTCGCCGACCCCTGGGTCCCATCGACCTCCACCGACTTTCTCCAGTGGCTTACATGTAGGCTCTTATGGCGGTTGAGGATGGATTGGTCCCACTTTAAGTTAGTTTTAGCTGTCATGTGGGCCCTTCAATCCGTGGGATGCTGACGTGGCGAGCGTCAATTGGTTGGAGTTGTGTTTCTTCGCCACATAAGCATGCTTTCACTTCGTTTGTGTGTATATGTTCTTGCACTCAAATAATATTTGGGGATATGTGGAACTTTATGTAAGGGATGCTAATTCCCCTTTTATTCCTGAGGTATGTGACGGTCGGAATTGATACTTAACGATCGTCAACACTCCTTCAGAAGCCAAGTAATCATATGATACTCTTTTAATGGCGTGTTGTAGCAGCATTGAGCGATCTAGTCGCTCCGCTTGTTCAAAAGGAACCTGTTTCTTTAAATCAAAATAAGACAAAGTCGAGATAACATGATTAGCAATGACATGTTTCTCTAGCTTGCAATTTTTATCCACGACCATAAGAGGTTATAAATCAGAACATATGTAAACTCTATGCACCAAATACATTCCTTGATCATTGTGTTTTCCAAATATTTTAAAAATGGCATTTGCATGACATGAAAATCCAGATTTAGCAAATATTTTCTCCTTCAAATCTCTAAGCTCACAAAGGTCATCAAAGAGAACATATCCCAATGTATTCAAAGAATATAGGAATTCATGTTCATCAACTTTATTAGCAATATGAACGACATGCTTAAAATCAGTGCAGAAAGAATTAACAGGAATATCATGTTCATTCACTAGTTGTGGCATTGATATAAGTGAAGCATTATCACATAACTCTTGTTTATCACAAGAAACAACAAATCAACTTGTGACAAAGTAATCTCAGCAATGGGTTCCACTAATGGTTGCTCTACTATAGCATGGAAAGTGGACATGTGTATCTCAGCTTGAGAATACTCACCTTTATTAATCTTAGTACCATTTATTTTACCTTGCAAACATTCTTCAGACATGGCAGGTGTGTCATGCTTCTCCTCTTTCTTCTCAAGTACATCATTCTTCTCCTTTTGTTGAATGTTCTGAACTCCTGCAAAATGTTAGTAACAGGAGACACAAAAGATTGCTCCTCTCATGTTTCCACATCACCATTGCACAAGGATATAGGAGATTGAGAAACAGGAGATAAATCACATTGTTCATGCTTTCTTGCATTTGATATGAAATCATGTAAAATTTGACTCTCAATGCTACGAGCAAGCATGAATAGGTGTCCAATATCATTATGTCACATTAGCAAGTATAACCTGAACTTCAGAATTAAGCCCCTTGAAAAATCTATGCATTCTGTTTTCATTGCATTTTTTTAGACCACTATAGATGATAAAAACATTAAATTCATGGATGTACTCCCTAACAGTTCCATCACCTTGATTCAGGTATTCTAATTTCTCAAGAAGAGTACATTTGTAATAAGAACTCACAAACGCTATCTCATCATGGTTTTGCATTCATCCCATGTTTTAGGTTTGTTACTAACATGACTTCACCAAAATAATGCAGAAGAGTTCATGTTAAGCATCAAAAATTTCATATTTGTCAAATTCATTGTGGGGTGTCCTCCGGAGAGGTCAACTCCCACGATACCACATAACCTTCCAGGAGTCCGGTTATGTGTGAGATAGTATAGATACAAGAACTTCGTTTATTATTATAAACTAATAATGTTCAAGTACAAACTATACAATACAAAAAGCCACGACAGTTCCACAGGGATAGCCCGAGGGTAGAGTCGACCTAGAAATCGTACTCGTCCTCCCAGTCCACTAGGGTACTCGAAATTTCTTCTTCAGCTTCAGGGTTTCCTGAATAAGTCATATGCAAGGATGAGCACCGATGGTACTCAGCAAGCCAAACTGAATTCAACTACATATGGATAAATATGCATGATATCTTAAAAAGAAATATGAATTATAAATCAATCCTTAGCATGATGGTATATCCTATCCTTCTTTTAGAATATTTTATATAAACATCCAAGAATATGAATCATAAACTTAACTTTATCCTAATTCTATATTCTACCCTTCCTTAAAAGCATTTATATATGAATATCCAAATTTTAAGATGGCATTTAGAAAATTGCTTATGCCGTTATACTGGATTCACCCATAGACATAACTTCATTAACCGGGAGTACGGCGTATTCGAATACAATCAACTCTGCAGCGTTTGCCCAGCTTTACCCGAGGATTAACCTTAGTTAGCCACGCTAAGGGTAACATAGCATCTACATAACTCTAACTTCTCTTGATGTGTGATAAGACCGGTTGGCTATCTTAATAGGGGCACCAATCCTAACCAGTGAATGGCGCTCAGTCCCCTATTCAATAGCTGTTCATCACACACTTACCCTGGCTTGGTAAAACCTGTGGTGCTATCTTAACAGACGGTACCAATCTGATTAGTATTGGCCTTTTATTCGTTGTTTACGTAGATGCTTACCAATTAGGCTTTTGCATGCCATTTAATCAAGGCAAGCCCCCACAGAGATTGGATAGAGAAATGTATTTGCTAAGCTGGTAAAAACCAATCCAATGGATGGGCGAAACTATGTCCTTATTCTGGCACAAGAGTTTTTATATTTTCTGGCATTAGCCAAAACTATATTCATACCACATGAAATGATAGGATTTCTATTCACCTATGACATGAAATAATAATCCATTCTCTAATAATCCATTCTCCATTCTATTACATGAAATGATAATATAACTCCCTATGATTGTGCTTAAAATAATGGTATATGCAATAATAGTCATTCTATTACATTTATAATTCTATACTTGGTCTAAACTTTTAGGATGTTGCCTAGAAGGAAAAAGAAATATGCCTAATTACATGACATAATAAGATCTCCTATGACTTGTACATAAAACGATACTACATGCAATAATAATCATTTTATCATGCCTACAATTTTATGCATGGTCTAAACTTTAGCATGGTGCTGTAAATGAAAAGGGCATTCCTAGTCACATGAAATAATAGAATTTCTATTTTTCATTACATAAAATGATAAGATTATTCTAGTGCACAAATGATGACACATATGATCTAAAGACTATCTAAAACCACATGAAATGATAAGTTATAACTATCTATTTTAACTAACCCAGCCCACGAAGCATTTCAAAATGAATATACTATTCAGAACAGGGTAACTAGCTATTTTTAAATTCTATAAATGATCAAGAATAGTTTGACTTGCCTTTGGGACCAATGGTCTCAAATCCTTCTTCTCTTTGAATAGCAGGCAGGGCGTTTACATCGATGGTATGGTTGAGCTCGGTTTTTCGTGAACTCGACGTTGTGATCTATCGGTAGTCGATAAAAGAAATCGAACGAACAATTCCAAATAAAAACCAAGATAAATATGAAAATTCAAAAGGAGTTTAAAAGATGATTATTGAAGTTTGAGTGGGAGGGTTATTTGTTAAATCCTAAAATTTAAAATTTGGGCTTGATTTAAAATAAATAAAAAGAGTTAAAAGAAATATTTAAAATATTTTAAAAAGGAAAAATAAATAGGTTTGAGAAAAATGGGAGGAATTTAAAATTATAAAATAAAATTTTGAAAAGAAATCGAAGGGTCAATTTTTCCTAAAATTATTTTTGGGTTTCCTATATTTCTCTCTCTCTTTCTTTTTCTCTTTTTCTCTTTTTATTTTTTTTTTCTCTTTTCTTTCTTTCTTTCTTTCTCTTTCTTTGATTCTTCTCTACGGCCCGTGGTTGGTGAGGGACAGAACGCGCGGCGGCGAGAGATGGTCAGCCCTAGGGGCAAAGGGGTTTATCCCCATCTACGAGGCACGGTGAACCCAATTTTGGGGTTGGCCGGATCGGAGAGGCTGTGGAGCAGGCCGGCGACGCGCGAGGTGGCCGTGGCGGCGGCGGCGCTCGTCGCCGTGGCATTCCGGCGACGGCATGGTCAAAGCAAGGGGCTAGGAAGCATCTAGGGAGTGTGGGGAAGCTAACCATAGCATTGGTTTGGACGGGGACACATCGTAATGAGCTAGTGACGTGCACGGCGGCGGCCGAAGCAGGGGAGGCACGGCGGGCTCGCCGGCGGTGGGTCTCCGGCGACTAATTGACCCGGGGATGTTAGGCAAAATGTAGTTATTGATAAGAGTAATTCGATGGTACCTTTAATTTGGAAGGAAATCAATCGCAGACGACGAATTTTGAAGGATTGCCTGATGCGGCTCAAACTAGGGTTCTTCGGGTTTCTTTGAAATTCAAGCGATTTGGGGTGCAAGAATTGGGAAAAACCCCAGGAGAATGTAGAGGAGAAGATGAGGAATAACTTTTGTATATGGAATTTAACTTGGGGTGCTCTATTTATAGAGATTGAGGTCGGTTTGCTCATGGCGGCAATGGCGGTGGCTGAGGCGGTTCGGCATGGCGGTGCGGCAAGGATTTGGACAATGACGGCGATGGACCAACGGTGTGGTGGCACGTGTACACGAGGACGATGATGGCCGACGTGGCTGGACTCTCTCCGGTGGGCGGGGCAGCGGACACAGCGTCGGCGGCTCAAACCGGTGGCAGCTGCGGTTGGCGCAAGGAGAGGAAGGAGGAGGGAAAGGAAGGGAAGGATAAAAGGAAAAAGAAGAAAAGGAAAAAGGAAAAAAGGAAAACAAAAATGAAGAAAAAGGGAAATTAACGGAAAAGAAAATTTGGAGAAAAAGGTAAAAGGGAATTGATTTAGGATTCAAAATTAATTAAACTTAATTTTTGGGAATTTTTCTTAAATTATAAGTCAAATTAGGATTTTTAGATTAAAATAAGGAAAATAAAATAAAGGATGCAAGTGAATATTAATAGATTTTAAATGTGAACACACAATAAACTTATTCGCAAAAATTTTTTACGTTATTTTGAGTATTTTTAAAAGTATAATTCTTAAGGATGTTACATTCATTGTCTACTGCTAGCTCCCGATCAATATAAGCAACATAATCATACTTACCATTGCTGAATGGTAACGTAGATTCTATTCGTGCAAAATTATTGTCATGTACCTCATATGCATCACATGGATAAGTTGCAATATCACGTCGAAGGTGAAGAAGTTGATGTTGAGCATACTGTCTCGTATCCCCTTGTGCAATCCTACCATGGTTAGTAGCAAACAAGAAAGATACACAAGAATATGCACACTCCTATCAACTACTAGATAGTGGAACCACAAATATCATACACACTCTAGCTTTTAAACAAGCTCTTACAATTTGTTACCAATGCAAGCAGAATGGTGACCACACCGACTCAACCTAGACCCAATGGAGGTTAGATGTATCGATGCCTTGGCAAACACTTCGTATAGTTGTAGTCAAATCTGTGGAGCTTTAGGTAGGCTTAAATATGTAGCAAAGGAATAGCAAATGCATAAATCAGAGAATGGAAAGTTGAATAATCGTTCAAAGTCAGTATTGTGCTGGTCCTAGGCTAGAACGTACAATAGACGTGAGCCTACGTGAGCCTACCACAAGATAGCACTAGAAACAACTACCAAGCACAACTCTGATATATGAAAGCAATCTCAAAGATAATAACTGATTTTTTCTTTTCCTTTCTTCTTTTTTCTTTCTATTTTTTGCTCTTTTCTTTTTTGGTGCAGCTTTTCTTTTCTATTTTAAGCACATTCCTGCCTTTTCTCTCTTTTTTGCCTTTTTCAACAAAAATCAGCTTACAAACCACAATGTAAAAATTACATGGACTTAAATATACATATGAAAATTACAAGGACTTAACTGCAAAAGGCAAATCCTAAATTTAAAATTATACAAAAATGGAACGATGAAGTTGTGCCAGATCCATTTTTCCAAATAGATCTCAAAACTGACATAAAACACAATTTTAATTTCTTCCCTTTTTTTGAAAACTTAAACAATCGGCCGTCTCATTCCCCTTTTTAATCGTTTTGATTTCTCTTGTAGACTCTGGCCAATTTTCTCCCTTTTGACATAAAAGAGTTCGTCGACGAGGAAGAAATAGGTGCCACCGCGGGACCACCGCCATAGCCGCCGAGGTTAAAGAAAAGCTTCAAGACATTCGCCATCGGCTAGATATTGACGTGGACCGGCTAGTGACGGAGTGCGGATCGGTCCGATCGTGCTACTATGAAGTCGAAGGCGAGCTTCCCGACGATTTGGCCAAAAAGATTTCAAAGGCCGTCTACATCAACCAGCATCGGTCCATGCTAGAGCGGGCGATGCACAGAATGATCGATCGGCAGGCTCAGGCCGATTTGGCGGACAGGATCGATGCCACAGTGAAGAACGTGGTGGCTGAGAAGGCCAAACTGGACGAACTAATAGCCGGGCCGTCGGCTACACAGGCTGAGATTGCCAAGCTCGAACTTGAAGAGGTCGGCTTTCTATTGCAGTTGGAGCAGTGCAGGGCAAAGATCGCCGCCAAGAAGCAAGTGCTGGCCGATCTTCCCAGAGCTACAGACGACCAAAGGGGCAAGGTGACTGCCACCATCAAGCACTTGGGGGAGCTGAACAAGATGGCCAAGGTGATCCCTGTCACCGAGGAAGAGGACATGGCTGTTGTCGATGAAGTAAACGCCATCAAGGAAAAAGCGATATCAGCCATAGATAAATTCCTGGGGATGTAATAGGATTTAGTCTTCAGAACTCTTGATGTTTCCAACTTGTATTTCGACTCATGTACATATAACTTTGTAATCGGCTCGTCTTTTGCCTTTTGCCGATTTATTTGTTCCCATGTCCTGAATGCCTTAAATATTTTAAAACCCCAAAAATGTTGAAGTTCTCTGGTTCTGATTTCTTCCTTTGTATTGTATATGCCCCCTAATTTTCTAAATGATGCCGTCAACATTGATAAAATTATAAAATAAAACCGTCCAACACCTGTCGGCTAGATTAAGCCGATTGGAAAGATCAGAGGGGAAAAACTTAGAGTAAAAATGTCCTAAAGGCGATGTGCGTAACACATCGGCTAGCATGGATTGGCAAGGACTTAGCTGAATCATGAGTTGATCCAAATACTTGGGTAATATTTTTTCAAGTACTTGCCATTAAGAGCCCTTCCAAACACTTCTCCATCCAGTCCTTCTAGCATGTAGGCTCCCGTAGAGACGCATTTGTGGATCTTGAAAGGCCCTTCCTAGTTAGACGACCACTTATCAGTTTCCAGATGTCACGCCCAGAAATTCAGACCAGAATTTCTGAAGCTATATGTGTATAAAAATCCCTGTCCAGGACCAGCCAGGGTACACATACGAAAATTGTTGATATTACAGTTCCACGTCTTAGAAACATTACCAAAATATTACAAAAGAGCAGCGGAAAAAGAAAAAGGGGCCTAAGCCTAAGCTTGACGCTGGCCACGTGGCTTCAACCATTCCACAGGCATCTTCCAGAGTGCAGGACAAAGCCTACTCGACTTCGTCTTCTTCTTCGGCTTCTTGCTCAGGTTCTGGTGAAGAGGCAAGGATGAGTACTTCCACGTACTCAGCCAGTCACATCGAAAGGGGGAGAGAATGAATGCAGGTGAGACAAGGATTTGGCTAAGGTTTGCTTTTGGGCAAACAGCAAGGGTTTTTCCAAACAATAGGAATTTTGAGCACGAACAAAACAGTAGTAATTTAAATAATTAAATCATTTTGCAACCAACACTGTCCAATGTTATCCCCACGTTGCGACAGGCCCAACCCATCCAACTATACTAGTCATGTTCCATCAATCAGGGTTTAATAGTGTGAGACTAATCACGGTGAGTTCGATTGATCGCCCAATTGCCGCGGGCACGACTATTTAAATAGTTTTACTCTGATTAGAGGGGTGCAACTGTACCCACAAGACACAGCCCCACGACACGGTCTCCCGTGTGCCAGAATACCTCCATGGTACCCTGAAAAGGAAACTGTGATAGGACCTTTCGTAGAACCCTTCGCTAACTAAGCGAACCCCACCAAGGTTTCGCCCCCACTCCCGGACCCTAGGACGTGGGCAGCCCCCCGAGTGCCTCGGTAAATCTGGCAGCCTAGCAACCCTTATACCGGGGCCGACTGAAACTCCATCCCACTCACCCTTGCCGATGGGTTCGTCAGCTAGGAAAGGCTACACTACGGGCCCACCTTACCCATTTTGGCTTGTGGTTTGCACGATCATTCTTCCGAGGGTTCCCGTGAACCGGTCCTTAATTGCCATGGGCGCCACTAACCAAAACCAAAGCGTCCACAGCCCACCATTTGTCATATTTTAGTTAATAATCTGGTTCACCAAGTTCTCCAATTATTCTTCTTCCGAACAGATGTCCAAGAGATGTATATTAAGTGAGAATGATCCATTTAGTGAGCTAGTGAATCTAAGCCAGACTAAGTATAACCTAGTCCTGCATCTAGTCATGTTGTTTTCCCAAGTTTAATCAAGGAGTTTGGAGTGTCAAACCTAAGGCATAAACTAGATATACGGTGTAATATATCCCATAGGATGACATTATAAAATACATGCAATTTAATAGAGTAAAACATGTGTTTTAGCAAATTGGGAGCAATATGATAAATAATATAGCGTGACTTGCCTTGCTCTTCGGCTTAGGGGATCTCTGCAACAACTTCGTAATAAACCAGGTCGGCGAAACTACCGGGATCTACACGGCAAACAAGCAATTCAACAAAACAGGCCAAAAAGCTACTGAAACAGAGAACAAAATTATTTTTAATGGATTCCTCGCATTTTTATGAATTTAATGAAATTTGAATGGGCTAAAACGGAGCTCGGATTGAAAAGATATGATTTTTAGAAGTTTTCTCGGTTTTTACTACAGCAAAAAAGTCATTAATAATTTATTGCGCAATAAGTCCTGGGAATGACGTCATCGGCTAGGGCTGATGTCAGCAGCCGATGGCTGACGTCAGCGGCCGCGGGAGCGCCGGTCCATGGTGGACCGGGTCCACGGGTCGGGACGGGTGGTGCACCACGTGGCGCACACGTGGCGCCGAGGTGGCAGCCACGTAGCGTGCCACACGGGCGAGCGGGAGCGGACGGCTCAGGCAGATCATACGACCGGGGAGGGGCACGGGCGGCACGGATGGCCGGCGATGGCGCAGCGGCGGCCGAAGATCGGCCGGCGCCATTAGTGCGGCGGCGCGGGGCAGCGGAGTGCCGCGGCTCACGCGCAGGAGGAGCCGCGCGCACCCGCAAGCGGCGACGAGGGCTCGGACCGAGAGGGTGGGAAGGAAGCTCACCGTGGGTGCCGCCAGAGGTGGGGAAGACAACGACGGCGACGGCGAAAACGGCGGCGAAAAAGCGCGGGGAAGGACGGCCGAGGGAGCTCGGGTGCCAGGGACGGAGATAGAGGCGGCGACGAGGTCGGGAACGGCTCGGGCGACGGAAATCACGGCCGAAGGCCGGCGACGGGCTCGGGAGCTTGGGCACACGGTGCGGAGTGAGAGAGAGAGGAGAGCTCGGGTGAGGGTGTGGGGAGGACAGGGAGCTCGGTGGCCGGCTTTTAAAGGGCACGGGGAGGTCAGTGGCGGCCGGGATAGGGGGAAATTTATCGTCGGAGTTAATAGAGCTAGGGATTTGGGGGTTTAATGGCCGGTGATCAAATCCGGCCATTAGGAGGTGCGGAAGCGGCGGCCGGGGGATTTAAGCCGGTGGGAGGGGGGGAGTAAAGGCGGCGGCATCCCGAGGCGCGGGAGGCGGGCGCGCGAGATCCGTGTAGGGCGGGGCGGCGGAAATGGCGCCGGGCGGCCGGCGAGGTGGACGACGGGCTCGACAGGTGGGCCCCACCTATCGTGGACCGGAGAAAGGGGAGGGAAATAGACTTATTTCCGGCGCAAGCTTAAGCGGGCCGCGGCCTTGGCCGCCCGCGAGGAGAAAGGAGGCACGGGCGTGCGGGCAAGCCGGGCCATCGGCTCGGGCCGGCGGCCCACAGGCCGATTTCGGCGGGAAAAAGGACGAAGGAGAGAGAAACGATTTTTCCCGAGATTTATTAATTCTGATTTCAATTTTAATTGGTTAAAAATTATTTCTAGTGCTTTGAAAATTCCACTAAAAATCCTGTTAGTGTATTTTGACATGTAGAATTTAGGAAAAATCCTACCATGCCATTTTCATTTAGATTTTTGCTTTTAAAATTATTTGTTTGCACCGGTTAATTTCCAACTATTTTTCTTGCGATTTTTCTTTCGATTTTTCTAAAAAGGGAAAAACACCTCAGGGTGTGACAAAACTACCCCCCTTAAACAGAATCTCGACCTCGAGATTCAGAGGTACTGGCAAAAAGATAGGGATGAGCGGCCTTTAGCTCATCTTCCCTTTCCCAGGTGGCCTCTTCTTCTGAGTGATGAATCCACTAAACTCGACAGAACCTGATAACCTTGTTTCGGGTTCTCCGCTCGCTGGTTTCGAGGATACGTTCTGGTTTCTCCACATAAGTCAAATCTTCCTGGATCTCAATCTGATCCGGACTGGCCTATTCTTCCGGTACTCTCAGACATTTCTTGAGCTGGGAGACATGGAATACGTCATTGTTAACGCCAAAATTTGGTAAGCCCCGAAGTCCTTATCGGCTAAGAGTTAGTATCGGCTCGAAGCAGAATCGACTGAGAGTTTTGCGACAGCCGATGGAGGACCCATATTTCCAGCAGTCGGGTTCTTGTTAGATTCGGTTTGAGAAGATCTTATCCAGAAGAAACCGAGTCCAGGGAGGATACGGCTTGTATCTATTAATTAGGAAGAGGTTGTTAGTTCTTATTTTATCTTTAGGAAAGTGTGTTTTGTAATTTGTTAGGATCTTTGTCATCCCACGGGTATAAATTTGTAAGCCTGGGGTTCATGTAAAAATATCTCTCGATCAATACAACTCGGCTCATCGCCACCTTTCTTTTATCTGTTCTACTTTGTCATCCGGCAAAACTTGGCACCTGACGTGGGGCTGCATCGGCGTCGATCCGGCGAAGGGGTAAGTCCAAGGTCCCGCCGGCTCAGGCAATCGTATTGGCTAGGTTGGCCTCGTCCAAGGCTACATCAGTACATTCGACCTCTTGGATTGCTTCGATTCGGTTGATATCTTCGCCTGATTATTTACCATATGTCTCTGATTGAATCTAATTTTAGTATCTCGATTTGGCTCTATCGGCTGTCTTTTGTTTTATGGTTTCTATCGATACTGGCTAAATCGTTATATTAGATAAGATTCGCTTAGGCATCTACCACCCTGAAAATCAGCCAAGGGCTTGATTGTCTAGATATTGATTTTCTTTTCATACTTAGTGCTGCATCAGTTTGATCTACTAAGTCGTGATTAGAACCGTAATCTCTAGCCTGCCTGTTGACTGCCACTATGGGTTTCATCGGGGTTTCAGCCGGTGAGTTATCTGGATATTGCGTCGGCTTGCAAGGATTGTATACAAGTTGGATATAGCCGATTGCAACAGAGGCTTCATTGGATATTTGATCATTTGGATTTTATGACTTCGGACTTCCAGCCAATATGTGCTTTAACCTTTAAATCAATATCTATTTCATCATGTGATTGGTTCATGCAGTGTTATATATCATCATATTATTGTCAGCCGATCACTTTTATATATATGTCTGTTAAGTACATAGCCGATGGATCAAGACTCGTAACTGCATTGGTTGATATCAGCATCGGCTGTCGACCAATCGATTGTTCTGGATATTAGTCGATCGGCCGATATATTTTATAATCGGTTGCTTTACATGACTTGTCAGTGGCAGGATCAAACTGACTGGCACACCCGCGCTTCATCGATTCTAGGACCTGCACTGGAGCTAAGAAGATCTCCCAGGCTGGCGTGTTGATTTTTCTCGTCAACAGTCATGGATTCTCGCCTTGGTGGGTGGTAGTTCGAGCCGGTAGGCTACTTCACCTCGTCGCTCTTGAATCCGATATGGTCCCACATAGCGTGGTGCCAACTTGCCCTTGGATTGGAATTGGTGTACTCCCCGAAGTGGGGTGACACGAAGATACACATAGTCTCCGGCTTCGAAGGCTAGTTCTCTGCGGCGGTTGTTTGCATAACTCTTCTGACAAGATTGTGCAACTTTCAGCCTTTCTCTTATGATTCTAACTTTCTCTTCGGCGTCACTTAACACTTCAGTCCCAAACAACTGACGTTCGTCGGTCTGGTCCCAGAGAAGCGGGGTGCGACACTTTCGTCCATATAGCGCTTCGAAAGGTGCCATCTGCAAACTGGCTTGATAACTGTTGTTATAAGAGAACTCCGCATAGGACAGACTCTTATCCCAAGCTCCTCCGAAATCCATAGCACAAGCTCACAGCATATCTTCCAAAACCTGGTTCACACGCTCAGTCTGACCATCGGTTTGTGGGTGATAAGCTGTGCTAAAATTCAATCGGGTGCCAAGTTCCTCTTGTAGATTCTGCCAAAACTTGGAGGTGAACTGACTACCACGATCTAATACTATCTTCTTGGGTACCCCATGGAGACACATAATCCTTGCAAGGTACAATTATGCTAACCTCCTTCCCGTGTAGGTGGTGTGTACTGGGATGAAGTGGGCTACCTTAGTGAGGCGGTCAATAATAACCCAGATGGAATCATGCCCTGACGATGTCCGAGATAAACCGGTGATGAAATCCATCCTGATTTCCTCCCACTTCCATTTCGGGATTTGAAGTGGTTGGAGTAATCCAGCAGGTCTCTGGTGTTCTGTCTTCACATGCTGGCACACATCGCAAAGTGCGACGAACTCTGCGATCTCTCTTTTCATATTGACCCACCAAAACTTCTCCTTAATATCTTGGTACAACTTGGTACTTCCTGGATGGATAGAATACTGACTCTGATGGGCTTCATTAAGGATTAACTTCTTCAATTCCTTGTCCTCTGGCACACATACCCTGTTGCCCATCCATATGGTTCCGTGCTCGTCTTTCGTGAAGTCGCGAGCCTTTCCAACCCTCATGTTCTTCTTTAGCTCGGTTATGTCAGGATCCAAGGCTTGAGATATGCGAATTTGGTCTAAGAGTGTGGGTTGGGCTTCAAGAGCGGCCACAAATCCGGGTTCGACAATTCCCAGGTTCAGGCGCTCTAGGTCCTGTTGTAACTGTTCACATCTCCCTTTTATGTGGATAGAGTTGCAGTAACTCTTTCGGCTCAAAGCAACAGCTACCACGTTAGCTTTGCCAGGGTGATAGTGTATACTTAGGTCATAATTCTTGATCAACTCCAACCATCTTCACTGACGGAGGTTCAAATCCGGTTGGGTGAAAATGTATTTCAGGCTCTTATGATCCGTGTATATTTCACATCGATTACCGACGAGGTAATGTCACCATATTTTCAAAGCGTGGACGACTGCCGCTAGTTCCAAGTCATGTGTTGGGTAGTTAGACTCATGAGGTCTCAACTGGCGGGAAGCATAAGCGACCACTTTTCCTTCTTGCATCAACACACAACCTAACCCTTGACGAGATGCGTCGCAATAGACTTGGAAATCCTTGGTTTGATCTGGCAAGATCAATACTGGTGCGGACACCAGTTTTCTCTTAAGAGTTTCAAAACTCTTGTTGCACTCGGCAGTCCATATAAACTTTTCATTCTTCTTTAACAACTGCGTCATTGGCTTGGTAATCTTTGAGAAGTTCTCCATGAACCGATAGTAATATCCTGCAAGTCCTAGAAAACTCCTGATTTGGGTGACGGTTTTGGGTGGAGTCCACTTGGTTACTACTTCCACATTGGAAGGATCCACTGCGACTCCTTGGGCATTCATGATATGTCTGAGGAATTGCACCTCCTTCAACCAGAAAGCACATTTGCTAAACTTAGCATAGAGCTGGTGGTCTCTTAACTTTTCGAGTACCAACCGGAGATGGTGCTCATGTTCCTCTTCCGACTGGAAATAGATCAAGATGTCATCGATGAACACTACGACGAACTTGTCCAGAAACTCCATAAACACCTTGTTCATCAAGTTTATGAAAAAGGCTGGGGCATTGGTAAGTCCGAAGGACATGACCGTGCACTCGTACAAACCATATCGAGTGATGAAAGCGGTCTTGGGAATGTCCTCCTCTCGAATCCTTAGCTGGTGATAGCCTGACCGTAAGTCTATCTTAGAGAACACCTTTTCTCCCTTTAATTGATCAAACAGATCATCAATCCGAGGAAGGGGATACTTGTTCTTAATAGTGACCTCGTTGAGTGTGCGATAGTCGACGCACATCCTCTTGGTTTTATCCTTCTTTTCCATAAATATTACTGGAGCACCCTAGGGCGATGTGCTTGGGCGGATATAGCCTTTCTGTAACTGTTCGTCCACTTGCTTCTTTACCTCTGCCAACTCATTGGCTCCCATTTTATAAGGCCTCTTGTGGATCGGAGCAGTGCCAGGGACTAGGTCAATCCGAAACTCTATTTCTCTTTCAGGCGGCATCGTGGTTAGGGTCTTCCGGGAAGACTTCCGGGTACTTGCAAACCACGGGAATATCCTCTATCTTCTTTAGGTCTTTTCCTTCCCCTTCAGGTTTCTCCTTGATTGAGATCTGATTCAGGCTTGCTACTCCCTTCGACTCACCACTGGTCAAGGTGATCGTGCGACTTGTGCAATCAATCAAGCCTTTATAACGAGTTAGCCTGTCCATCCCAAGGATGACATCTAGGCCTCGTGATTCCAGAAAGATAAGGTTGGCTAGAAAGGGGGATCCTTGGATTTCTATTGCCACCTAAGGACAGAAGTGGGTGACGTTCAAATGTTTCCCGGGGGTTTGGACCCGCATGGGTATCTTAAGTTTTAGTACCGACAACCCATGTGTCCCTACAAATGCTTTTGATATGAATGAATGGGTTGCACCCGAATCAAACAAGACTGATGCGGTAAAGGAGTTCACATGAAACATACCCAGTATTACTTCCGGTGCCTCACTTGGGGTGGTGTCCGAGATGAAATTAGAACCCCATAGGCCCATTATAGGTGATGTAGCACCTTGTTTCTGTGGTTGTGGATGACTGAGACAGAATTTGGAGATGAGGTTGGACCTGTTGGAAAGAGGACTCTGAGTGCTTTCCATGAAGTACTCATGGATCCAAAATGGAGCTCGTATGCACATTTAGCGGTTGTTTGACGTCAATGCTATTGTAGGGTGGCCGAATTGGATTCCGTAACTTATGCGGCTTAATCTCGATGTCTTCTAGTTGTCCTATGATTTTAGCAATGGTTGTATCAAGGTCACGTCATCCTCCTCTTCTTCACAGAAAATCATACTCGGTTTATCCATATGGTTCTTATCACGTAGTGCATGATCTTGCCCATAGAAGTGTCTACATGAAAACAAACACAACAAACTTTCATCATGTAATATCGTTAGTTCTTTAGCAAATAGTATTAACCTCCTATGAAAGGAATGCACTTGGTAATTCGGATGCTCAACAAAGTATGTAGGAACTACATTGAAATTATTCTTTTGCACCTCATCTCGCTCCCCTTCTTCAGAAGCCCGGTAATCACATGATGCTTTTTTAATGGCGTACGGTAGCAGTATTAAGCGATCGTGTCGCTCCCCTTCTTCAACACCAACCTATTTCTTTAAAACAAAACAAGACAAACTCGAGATAACATTATTAGCAACAACAGATCTCTCTAACTTGCAATTTTTACCCTCAACAACAGGTGGCACTAAATCTAAACATATGTAAACTCTATGCACTAAATATATTCCCAGATAAAGTTACAAGCCCATAGGCCCATTATAGGTGACACAACATTTTGTTTTTGTGATTGCGGCCGACTGAGATGGAATTTGAAGATGATGCTGGATCCATTGGAAAGAGGACTCCGAGAGCTTTCTATCAAGTACTCATGAACCCAAAATGAAGCTCATATGCACATTTGGCGGTCGTTTGAAGTCAACAAGGTAGCAAGTGGCCGAATCGGATTCTAGCACTTGGACGGCTTGATCTTGATGTCTTCTTGTTCATCCATGATGCGAACAACTGTTGTATCTATGGTAATCATGGTCACATCATTATATGTACTATATGTTCTAGATTTTTGTTAACATAATTAAAGAGTACAACTTTGTCCAACAAATCTTTTTTCAACCCATTGGACCTAGAATGCATTTTATATGAAATTTTTATGTTATAGTTGTATTTTAGTAACCATTTCTCTACATAAATATTTTAGTGGTACATTATGTACTGAAGGTGCTTTGTTTTATTCTACATTATTGAAGATCATAATTTTGTGGATCTGCTGGAATTTGGTCCATCAAAAATGGATCTAAAATGAATTTTCTACAAATTTAATATTTGAATTATATTTATGGTAGTTATTTTATTATTCAAATTTATGGTTTAATTTCTGGTACAGAAAGTGCCAAATTCTAATTTACCACTTTAAAGAGCATAATTGGTTGAATCCACTGAAATTCTGTTGATCTCAAAATGAGCTAAAATGGATTTTCTATGCATTTTACATGTTCTCTCAATTTTCAGTTGAACTAATAATGTTTTAACTATTTTCCTTTTCATTTTCTAGATTTTAACAGAGGGGTCCACATGTCGTTCGGAGTCAATATGCGAAAAGGTCCTTGGGGTTTTGGAAACCAATCGACACTACCTCCATGTGAGTATAGAAATATATTGCAAAGAGACCTTAAAGTCTAAAGTTATTACACATAGGTTCTTAGTCCACTGTCAGTCTAAGGGAAAAAGGTCCCTGCGGCCTGGACAGGGGTGGCATGAACGGCCGGCGGTGAACTGTGGCCGATCTCACCGGGGTCCCTTAAGAGAAAACATAGCCTGCATTACCATGAACCTATCTGTGGTTAATTTGCTAGCTATGGTGGTCAGATTGGATGGTGGCAGCGGTGCGAGCAATGGATGTTCACGGGCTGCACATGCATGTGGCAAAGCGTTCACGATTCGAGCAAAGAGAGGCATGCAAGAGCACCCTGTGGCTTAGAGGAAGCTTACCAAGAGGTCGGCCAAGGGTGGACAAGCTCCGGTGAGGTCGAGCAGCACAGGTGGTGGTGGAGTAGATCGGTGGCGACAGCAACACGTCTATGACTCGATCTACAACATGCCTGTCGAATCATTACATGCAACATGTGAACCACCATCACGGGTTGCTAATATTGCAAGCAATCGACAATTGGCTCACTGGTTAAACGCGAACTGATGACGGAGGCGCTAGGTCAGAGTCAGAGAAGACAGTGGCCGATCTTCCTCCTTCCTGCACCGTTCGTGGGTGTTTTTGGGGCGTTTTGAAGAGGAGGGTGACACTACTACAGATCCTCTCTGTGATGGCCTCTCACATGCCTGGGATTCATCTCACATGCCTGGGATTCACGGGCCATCACAACGAAATCATCTCAAACGGGCCTAAAAAGAGGCCGACAAAGAAATACTCGTACATACATGTTAGATGTGCATAAAACTCAATCCTGTCACGGATGATATCTATCGGTGTGGGCTCAATTCATGGCCCGACAAAGATAACCTATGTTATCTTTGTCGAGCCCCAACAGAAGCCCGTTACCGATGTTCATCATCGGTGACGGACTCCAACTTAAGGCCCGATAGAGATGTTGAATCATCGATGACGGGCCTTAATTATAGCCCGATAGAGATGTTGGATCATTGATGACGGGCCTTAATTATAGCCCGATAGAGATGATGAAAGTACCAAATTGGGCTTAAGCTTTAAGCCCATCACCGATGATCTCATCCTTGATAGGCTTTAGATTAAGCCCGATTGGGATGATTTCATCTTTATCGGGCTTAAGCTTAAGCTCGTCACCGATAGTATTTCTCATTAGCCTTTAAATTTTTCCTAGGGCGCTGATTCGGATCTCATCTGTGACGGGCTTTACATTAAGCCTGATTGAGATGATGTCACCTCAATCGGGCTTAAGCTTAGGCTCATCATAGATGTGCTTCCAAAATATTTCACTGAGCACGTTGATTCAGATCTATACATTAGTGTGAAAAATTTCTAAGTCCTCACTCACTGAGAACCCTAGCACCGCCGTCTCTCGTGCCCGAGCCCGTCGTCGTCCCCGAGTGCCCTCGTCCCTTAGCGCCATCATCCTCAAGCCTGAACGTCGTCGTCCCCGAGCCCGGCCACTGCGAGCCACTGTTCTCTAGGTAACTCCCCCAACTCTCATGTGCTATTTTTTTTGTATATGCTATCGCCGTCATTGTGTGCTTTTCGTTGTGGGCCGAAGATTTGATACACATATTGGTTGTATGATGAAGATTTGGTTGTGTATATCATGCCATGCCTATTGATTTGGTTTTGTATATTGGTTGTTGTATATGTCAGCCATAATGTTGTATATTGGGGCAGATCTATTTGGGGCTGTTTATGTTGTATATTGGTTGTTGTATATCCCGGCCATAATGTTGTTTTGGTTTTGGTTTGTATACGCCAGCCTATTGATTTGGTTTTGGGGTAGATCTATTTGGGGTTGTTATATTGGGGTTGTATAATGTTGTATAATATTGTGAATGCCGACCATAGTGTTGTATATTGGGGCTGTTATATTAGGGTTATATAATGTTGTATATTGGGGTTGTATATTGTGAATGCTGACCAAAATGTTGCAGTGTTGTATATAACGGGACTGTTATATATAATGGGACTGTTATATATACTTTTGTATGTCTATATTGGGAATGTTAATGTTGCAATTTTGTATTTATATAATGCCTATTACTTTAGAATATGTTGATTTGTGTATAAAAATATCTTGTGTGTTCAAAGATTCAAAGATAAATTCAAAAATAAATTCAAATATTGAAAGATTCAAAGAAATTCAAAGATTCATTCTCTCTTTTTCGTCCCTTTCAAAAATAAATTCAAAGATTCATTCTCCTCTCTTCCTCTTCCCTTTCAAAAATAAATTCAAAGATTCATTCTTCTCTCTTTCTCTTCCCTTTCAAAAATAAATTCAAAGATTCATTCTCTCTTTCTCTTCCCTTTCAAAAATATCTCCTCTCTTTCTCTTCCCTTACAAAAATAAATTCAAAAGATTCATTCTCCTCTCTTTCTCTCCCCTTTCAAAAACAAATTCGAAGATTCATTCTCCTCTCTTTCTCTTCCCTTTCTCCTCTCTTACAAAAATAGATTCAAACATTCAACAATAAATTCAAGGATTCAAAGATAAATTCAAAGATTCAAAAATAAATGCTTGTATTTATATGTATAAAAAGCTTGTGTGTTATATGCCTTGTGTGAGACTATATGGCAAAATTAAATTCAAAGATTCAAAAATAAATTCAAAGATTTATTCTCCTCCCTTTCAAAAATAAATTCAAAGATTCATTCTCCTCCCTTTCAAAACAAAATTCCTCTTCGGTTTTATGTAATTAATTTTTTTATTTTGTGATTTCGTAAGTTATTTAGACGATGTCTCAGCACGAGAAACCAATGTCGACGACAACTAGTGGGTCCACAAGGACACAGACCCAAAGGAGCGGAAATAAAATCCCAAAGAAACGGTACACCACAACAGAGGTGGACCTCCTAAGAGTGCCGACCGCTCCCCCCAATGTGCCCAAGAAGTTCAGGTTGATCTGTGGGATAATAAGGAGGCAGACCTTCAGTATTTTGAATGATCACATCAAGGAAGTGTCGGATGTGGAGAAGGAAACTGCTTGGTTGAAGCTCAAGGAGAGCTTCGAATATCCTGCAGCCAATGAGGACAGGCTAAAGCGGACGACTTTCAAGACAATGGGACATGCTTGGAAGAGCTTTAAGTCCAAGCTGGTCACTGAATATGTCTTCAACCGCAGCACCTCGGAGCCGGAGCCTTTCGGGAACTCTCCCTTCATCATGCCAGCCATGTGGGAGGAGTTTTACGAGAAAAAATCAACTATCGAATCCTGAGCCAGAAGCGAGGGTTATAGGGCACTCCAGGCTCAGAACGTTCACCCGCACCGGCTTGACAGTGGAGGATATGCCAGGAAGCAGGAGCAATGGCAGAAAGAGGATGAGGCGGCAGAGGCATCAAACGCGCTGCCTCCATTGGTCGATATCCCGCACCCACATACAAGGAGTTGGGCAAGGGCAAGGGCCGTGAAGAACTGACCTCTGAATTTGACGAGAAGCTAGTCCAGGTGGAGGCATGGATCAGGCAATAGATCCGAGCCAAGCAGCAGACCGTCAAGCCCGTCGCCACTCCGCACTGTGAAAGTCCAACGCAAAAGCGGAGCAGTTGTGCATCAACTGAGGCGGCGGAAAATCCACCACCAGTCCTAGCAACCGTCGACCATATATCGGTAAAACTCTCGACCAGAATGTGTTATAGTCTTAACAAATCCATTTTCTATAAAATATTCTAAAATTATGGATGAATCTATCACAGGAACCGACTAATTACGTGCTAACAGTTAGGGTGATGTCCTCCTTCACCGTTCCGGCGACCGAGGGACTAGCTTTCAAGTCGACCGTCGATACAAGAGTGCACGGGGCACAACTCGTGGCCGGCCATGCGGAAGTGCAAGTGGACACACTGAAGGCCGAATGGGCCCATTTTCCACTACAGTATCCACCAAACGATGAGATCCTAACTCTAGGAGCTGCAGATGGAAGCTTTATCAAATGGCCCAAGTATCTCATTGACATCAAGTTGACTCCGAGGTCAGCCACTGCACTTAGCACTTGGCCACCGTAGTATGACTCTGATGTCGAGTTGCAGTATGACACCGATTTTGGTGGGTCTAGCTGTGAAGGGCCTGTTATCTCCCCCTGAAGTATGCCAACTCCACCACCATTGCCACGTAAGAAGGGCAAGAAAGCGGTAGTTCCTACCATGTCAGAGCCATCTCTGAAAGTGCCAGTTGAAGTACAGGACCACTTCATTTGCATGGCAAGGCCACTAGCCTCAAAGCAACCTATTTCGGACTTCTAACGCACGATCAAGAAAAAGAAATTGCGAGAATTTTTCAGGGAAGAATTCACGAAAGACATGGCCAAGAAGAATGAGTAAGAATTTCTGGAAAGTGCAGGGCCAAAGAGTTTGTCTGATGTGGACAATATTGCAAAGGCCCCGTTGGTAGCTAAGTTCAAGTTCGGTGCTCCTTTGAGTACCGACGAATGTCACAATGCCATTGGGAATTGCCCTCAGATGAGAAAGATGGAAGAGTGGTACTTACAAATGGCAAAGGAGGGTAAGAGACGTTCACCGTCATTTACAGGAACGAGGACTTCCTTCACGAGGATGGTGTAATCTGGGTCCCATTTGAGGAACTATTTCAGCTATACAATCTGAGGGACCTAGATGTATCGCTACTTCAGTTATGGGCATTGTAAGCATAACCAAACCCCTCGCTAGTATTTCTAAGTTGATATCCTTGCAGAGTGTCTAACTTGTTTGCTTATGTAGAATGGGGACGCTTGAATGTAGAGCGACCCATAACAAAGTAGGATTCCTCGATCCAGTGGTTGTCAATTCCAATGAGATTGATGACGGCCCAAGGTCCCAAAAAAGGGTGTTGGACTACCTATACAACTCCTTTGTCAATCTTCAAGACATGAATACGATTCTTTTGCCCTACAATTTTAAGTAAGTGTGACATTTGTTGTTGTACCTACCATTTGTGCTTTAAAGTGTTAATTGCTCTCTCCCTTTGTATGTAGGCATCACTCGATCCTTCTTGCGATCCATTTAAATGATTCCAAGATTGTCGTCATGGATGGATTGAGGAAACATCGAGAAGCTTTCCAATCCGTCATTGACATCCTAAATAAAGCAGTTGTGAAGTATGAGAAGAAGTGTATATGACATGCTCCATGTGCAAATACATTTCGGGTTTGCTGCCACCATCGGTGCCAACGTCAGGATCTAGGCACAAGCACATGTCGGTTCTACGTGATGAAATTTATGTGGAATTTCCTGGAGGATGACAACTGAACATTTCGGATTCTAAGGTTCGCCAATTTTGTTAAGACGTAAATACACGTTTCTAAACACATAATACGTTTTCACATATTCAATCCTTCCATTTGCAGAAATTAAAGCTCCCGACAAGTAAGTTACTGCCACATGTTTGCTTTGCCCTCGCTGAACAACTCTGTGGATTCCTCTTCCAACATGCCATCTCATCGACCGACACATATCATGTTTCGAGAGCTCCAGATGGGCTAATGGGTTTCCTTGAGGCTAGCGGCCCTAGTGACACTTTAGAGAGTCGATCGACGACAAAGGACTAAGCATTAGTGGGCAGAACATATATTTTTAAGCATCTTGTAGTCGGTTATTTGGATTGAGGCGATCCTTCGGTCATAACACCAAAGTGGAGTACATGTCACTACATGAACTCCGAGTTAATAAAGACTATGATTGGACCTCGATCCAAGAAGCAATAAATGATATTATGATATTATTGTAAATTAGAATTTTGTCAAATACGTTTATGTATATACTTGCAATGCTAAATAAAATTTTGTTCCAATTTACAACTCAATTTTACAGGTTTTGATTCTTAGCACTTGAAATATAAGAATAATGGAAGTGTATGTGAATGGATGTATGAATGTCAGATGTATGTGAATGTATGTGAATGTCATATGTGATTTCTGAAATATAGGAATGGGGATGCTGGGAAAGGGAATATATATCTGTTTCTCTCATTTTTGCAGCGGTCATGCCTAGCAAAGGCCTGAGGCTAGCCATAAAACAGAATATATTTTTATTTTTGGAAAAAACTCATCGGTGATGGGCTTTAACTTAAGCCCGATGTAGATGACATCATCTATGACGGGCTTAAGTTAAAGCCCGATTGAGTTGTTAGTCATCCCCGACAGGCTTAAGTTAAAGCCCGATTGAGTAGTTAGTCATCCGTGACGGGCTTAAGTTAAAGCCCGATTGAATAGTTCGTCACCCGTTACGGAATTTAATTGGGGCCCGTTTGAGATTTTATCATTGGTGTCGGGCCCTTGTTTGACTGGTCTTCTGGGTCAAACCTATCGGTGACGGGCATTAGTTTAGGCCTGACAAAAATAATTTAAAGCGGTGACGGGCTTTTGCCTGATAGAGATGACTTCTCACATCAGTGACCTTTGTGCCGTGACGTGCTCGAAGGTGGGGAGGGTTTCCGTGGAGATTGATCTCGCCGACTTCTGACGACACGCGTGATCAGATTGATTCGGTTCCAATTGCATGCATCAGCTCTCCACCCCTCACCCCTTTATATAGAGTTGTCGGTTGGGCCTAGAGGCCCATCGGGACTTTATTTTGAATTGGACCTTATCCGAATCTCATAGAGTTGGCCGGCCGGACTTCGTAAGCCCATAGGACTCTATTCGATCGGATAGGGATCCGATCGAGCCGTATCCGAGTCCAACTCGAATGTCTGTTCTTATCCCCTTAAGCGTGCGACCCTGTAGGTTCAGGTATACTCGGTTTCGGCCTGAGTCGAACTCAGCCGATCGTCGGCTCGAGTCCAACTCAGCCGATTGTCAACAGTGGCGCCTAGCAGCACATATTGACACCATAGCATACAAGAATATAATATCGGCTCTGAACCTATAATGTGTACACAAATCCCTTTGCCTCACGATACCAATTAAGCTATAGGCAAGATGTGTGCCATCCCTTCAATAGCTTAACCATTCACTCTAACCATATTGGATTATCTGTCTGTTGATTGACTCCTCAAACAACTCGGCATGGCCATGCGTTTTCATAAACCATTACCTCGAGGGGCCCAGAGATATCTCTCCAAAGGAGGGGCAAATTTCATCTTGATCATTCACATCCCACTACATGTTTCATAGCAAACCCGAAGACTACTTTTATAACTACCCAGTTACGGAATAGCGTTTGATAGTCCCAAAGTAGGCTACTACATATGTTGGAATCCATGATGATCTCAGGTCTAAGGACTTTGTACCAACACTACCTGAGACCAACTAATGGCACATTAATTCCTGTAGTGTCTCATGGGGGGTCTATCCAACAATGTGTTCTCTAACACATGTCCATGTATATTGATTTGGTATCTCCATACCATGATCTATGAGACATGATCATCAATCAATAAACATGCCGATCTTAGAATCATATTTGTTCCAACAATATGACATATGATCAGGGATCGTTTAGAAATAGATTCATACATAAAGAGTCTCATAAATAAGTCATGTACTTATTGATCAATACAAGATGTCTATTTCATGGAATTGAATAACACTTTATTCATTTATACACAAACATTGACCATGATATCCAACAGCTCTATGTTGCCTCTTGGGCATATCACTAACATAATGGTCAAGATGCTAATATATGGATGAAAAATCTGAAAAACCTTGGATGATTAGCATTGCTTGTAGTGTTATTTTCCATGATTATTGGGCAAATTGTCTATGCTTTGTTTTAAAAATTCTCTTCTAAAAATTATGTTATGATAAAAACGTTACTTGTCAAAACAAAAAGGTGGAAAATGTGAGTTTTTAGTTTGGGCCGCAAGTGGTATACATATGGTGACTAGTTGTATACCGATAGGGGGAGTGTATGCCCAGACTACCCTAAGGACCTCACTCAACGTATGTTCATCTCGAATACAGTACAACCACATGTGCTAGTATGGGATAGCCCTAGCTTAGTATACTATTTGTGGTTTAGCCTTACATTTAGGTAGGCCAAAGTGTATGAGTTTGAATAACTCAGAGGAGCTTCCTTTATGCCTCGATGTGGTAGTTTAGGTGACTAAGCCTGTCCAACACAACGGTATTGTGCCACATGGGTGGGTTCCTGTCGTGTCCGTCCCCACGGTGTTAAGTTTAAGGCATGGGCCCACCAATTAACGGTTCTATGCCGTACTTCCAAAATGGTGTAGGATGGAGGAAACTTATATCGTGCTGGTGTAAGGCTAAATCACGAATATTAGAAGGGCTTTGTTGTGTGTAATAAATCGGATACATATGTATCGCGTGCCATGCTTTGCATGATTATTATGTCATATCATGTAGGTAAAGTGTACGCACTCTGCAGAGTTAAAAACTAATCGATTAGCCGTGCTCACGGTTACTAGCGTCGTGTGAATATGTCGTGAGTATAGACTTGTGTTTTCAACAATCCTTCTTTTAAAGTTGATTGTAAATGTTCAAAAGTAATTGATTACTTACATTATATTCCTTTGCTGCCCTGAAATGCAAACAGAAGATAATTTGTATGCACTACTATCTACTAAATGCCCAATTTAGCAAGGTACTTGCTTGCTGAAATTTATTTAGGAAAACCTGAAATTTGCAATGGGGCTTTACTAAACAAAATTTGCTTTGCGCTATAAGAACCTGACATGAGCTTACTTTGATGATTCCATACATGTAGCATGTCGGTATGATGGTTGCTTGCCAGTACAATTCGTTGTACTGACACTTGTTTGTATATCTATTCTTGGTTGGTTGCAAAGACATGACTGCTGGGGAGTTTCCTCTTGAGGAGGATGAATTCGCCAAGGATGCTCCATTCTTTCAAGATGGTTCTTACTAGGGTGTCCCCTAGTCAGTCGAAAGAAAGATCCTCTGGGCTAGAGAATGCTTCCGCATGTTGTTAACTATCTGTTTGTATATTTGGCATGACGACCATATGTAACTATAAGACTAGTATGTTGTACTTACTAATGCTAGTAAATTGAACCTTTGAATATTAGAGATACCAAATGCTTGGATGAAAGTGGTTAGTATGTTTCTTTTGTTAGGAATGTATTAATCATGAGTATGAGTTAAAGATAATTGAGACAATGTAGATCTTTAGCCAATTGATGTCAAGTCTCCTGGTTGTGTAATACATATGATCACCGTCATCGAGTGGTTTGATGGGCATAATCCAGGCTGAAGTTGACTGGCAAGCTAAAGGCCCAGCAATGTCTCAATTATGTCTCTCTCGGAACGTCGGATATCTTACTATGCTTATGGGAAGAATTGGTATATTCTATTCATCCCTTAAATATAGTAAGAGGTCCGGAGGCATCCCGACAATAGGCGGGGATTATCCCGTGCGGTCGGCTTAAGGGCCCACACGAGAAAATCATCTTTCGTGCGGGCCGCTTAAACCGCCCACACGGGAAAATGATCTTTCCGTGCGGGCGGTTTAAGCGAGCCGCACGGAAAGATGATTTCCCGTGCGGGCCCTTAAGCCGACCGCACGGGATAATCCCCTTTTTATAAATTCATCACATATTAATTTTACTAATATTTCAATTCAACACATATTAATTTCACTAATGTAAATTCATCACATATTAATTTTGTTAATATTTTAATTCATCACATATTAATTTCACTAATATAAATTCATCACATATTAATTTTATTAATATTTCAGTTCATCACATATTAATTTTATTAATCAATGTATATTCTATTTTATGGAATAACATATTAATTATTCCATTTGAAACTATAAAACTAAAAAATTATCAATGTACATAGAAATATCAATTCATCACATAGAACCACACATTCGCTCGTAACACGAGTTTGATACATTCGATTGAAAAAACATATTGTACACAAAAACAAACTAACGTTTCACAATTTTTGGATTAACATCCTTCCGCACGAATGAAAACATTGATTCATTGATGACACTCTCAATGCGTTTGATCAGCGTAGGAAGATCTGTGAATAACGAAATGGCGTCGTATTGATTATAATCGGACGCGTCTTCAATGTTGTCAATACCAATGATGTGTTGCTTGCCCGATACAATAATGTCCATCTTTTCATCGGAAGGGTCCTTCACATAAAAAACTTGTGCAACACGCTCGGCAAGGACCCATGGATCGTCCTTGTGTCCAATTTTACTTCATTCAGCACACGTAAATCCAAATCTATCTACCATGTTGTCTTTCACCCATTGGCATCTGAGAACAGGGATCTGAATGTTTAAACAGTAGTCAAGTTCCCATATTTATTGTATGATTCCGTAGTAAAATTTCTTCTGCCCTGTTGCGTCCAATGCTTCGACACGAACCCCACTGTTCTGTGCTGAGCTTTCCTGTCTTTGCTGTTTGTGTAAAAAGAATATCTGTTGATGTCATACCCTTGCCATGAGGTCACAAGGCTTGTTGGGCCAGCTGCAAGTCTTTCTATCATTTTTTCCTCGAGTGATTCACCAGATGGTAGCTTTTGATCCTTCAGCCATTGGGGAAAACTGCAGTTCTGTTCTTTCGAAACCCAATCGTCGGATCGCCCAGTATTGTATGCTTTGATCTCGGAAATGTGTTGCTCAATATAGGGCACAACGATGGCGAGTTGTTGAAGAACACTGCTGTGTGCATCTGATACCGCTTTGTAATTGTTGTCGTAGAAGCATTTTCTTGCCACAGTACCCTTCCTAGATAACCTTCCATCATGTCAAGGCATCGGTATCCCAATTGGGTTGGCATCTTTCATATAATCTAGGCAACACTCGACAACCTCCTCAGTTGTGTAACCCTCTATCATCGAGCCCTCCGGATAAGCACGATTACGGACATACCCTTTCAGAACAGTCATGTATCGCTCGTACGCCCACATTTGATGAAGGTATAGAGGACCAAGTTCAATAATTTGAGGGACAATGTGAACAATGAGATGTTCCATCATGTCGAAGTACAATGGAGGAAAAAACATCTCTAGCTGGCAAGCTGTCTCGACTGCGAATTTCTGAAGGGGTCCTAATTCTTCTGGATCAAAAACTTTCCGTGAAACTCGATTAAAAAAATAGCACAACTTTTTTATCACTACCTTGGTGTGCACTAGCTTCATCGCCCTTATAGTGATAGGGAGGAATACTGTAAGCATCTGACAATCGTGAGCGTTGTATCCAGAAATCGACAAATCTTTCATTGATACTAGCTTTCGGATATTCGATGAGAATCCAGTCGGCACTTTCAACCCACGAAGACATTTACAGAAAGCTTTTTTCTCTTCTAGTATCATTGAGTAGCATGCCAATGGAATCTCAATCTTACCATTCGTTAGCTCTATCGGGTGGAGATCTTTCCTTATGCCCAAATTGACCAGGTCATCACGTGACTTCAACCCATCCTTTGTTTTACTAGGGATGTCAAGTAAAGCCCTGATGGTGCTGTCAAACATGTTTTTCTCGAGCTGCATGACATCGATGGCATGACGAATCTCCAGGTCTTTCCAGTACGTCAGGTACTTGAAAAAGATTGAATGTTTCTTGAAGGGCAGCGTGTTTTCTACCACTTCTTTCTTCCTCTTGCCTGAAGCTGTCTTTCCCTTGCTGAACACGACCTTTATATTCTTTGTCAGCTTGAACACCGTGGAACCATCCTTTGCTTTGGGGGCAGTACCTTCCTCAACAGTTTTGTCAAAAAAGGTAGCCATTGCATGATACCTATGCTTCTATGGTAAGAAACGACGATGACGCATGTAAACTAACTTTTTTTGACGATGTCAGGTATATGTACGGTGTGTTGTCCAGACATATCAGTCATCCGGTCTTTCCTTTAATCTGTCCAGAGAGGTGGTAGGTCGTTTACAGTAACGAATATGATAGCACACAGCGTAAAATACTCCTGGCAGTACGCATCAAACAATCGTAGACCCTCTTCCATATTTCTTGCATATCCTCCATCAAAGGTTCAAGAAACACATCTAGGTTGATGCCAGGCTGTTTTGGCCCTTGTATAAGAATAGTCAACAAAATATACTTTTGGTTCTGACATAACCATGTAGGAAGGTTATACATGGTGAGCAGAACAGGCCAAGTATTGTGCGAGCTGCTTATGTCACCAAACAGATTCATTTCATCCGTGCTAAACGCAAATCTGACATTTCTCAAAGTTTCTCCATTGTCGAGCATCGGCAGGCTATCGAATAACTCTATCTGTCTTTCGACCCTCTTAATGCCATCTCATCAACTTGGCGTCGGTGGGGTTCATGTTAGTGATATGCCCTAGAGGCAACATGGAGATGTTGGATATCATTGTCAATGTTTATGTACAAATGAATAAAGTGTTATTCAGTTCCATGAAATAGACATCTTGTATTGATCAATACGTACGTGACTTATTTATGAGACTCTTTATGTATGAATCTATTTCTAAATGATCCTTGATCATATGTCATATTGTTGGAACAAATATGATTCTAAGATCAGCATGTTTATTGATTGATGATCATGTCTTATAGATCATGGGTATGGAGATACCAAATCAATAAATATGGACACATGTGTTAGACAACACATTGTTGGATAGACCCACCATGAGACACTACAGGAATTAATGTGCCATTAGTTGGTCTCAGGTAGTGTTGGTACAAAGTCCTTAGACCTGAGATCACCATGAATTCCAACGTGTGTAGTAGCCTACTTTGGGACTACCAAACGCTATTCTGTAACTGGGTAGTTATAAAGGTAGTTTTTGCGTTTGCTATGAAACATGGAGTGGGATGTGAGTGATCAAGATGGAATTTGCCCCTCCTTTGGAGAGATATCTCTGGGCCCCTCGAGGTAATGAATTATGGAAATGCATGGCCATGCTAAGTTGATTGAGGAGTCAATCAACAGACAGATAATCCAATACGGTTCGAGTGAATGGTTAAGCTATTGAAGGGATGGCACACATCTTGCTGAAGAGTTACGCGGAAGCTACGCTAGCCGAAAACAAAAATTTTTCTACCGCGCAAACCAGGAACACTTGCAAGTAAGGGCCGATAGATCGTTACCGATTGGAGTATGCAGCGGAAATAGCCAATCAGGGCTATCCGATCTGGAACTGTGTAGCCGATTCCCGCAAGCCGACAGCCGATTCCCGGGGACAGCCGATTCGCCAATCAGCCGATTCGCGGAGTCGTCCGGTCACGTTCTTGCGCCTTGCTCCGATGTGCCCGACCGCAACCGATCCGAAGCCGATCAATAGCGCGCAACGTAGCAGCGCCTCTACCGGTATCCACACGTCCGGGGACAAAACGCCATACACCCGTGTGCTAGCACGCGATGCAAGGCTAGGGTTTGGCTCGAAAGTGGGGAGGGTTTCCGTGGAGTTTGATCTCGGCGACTTCTGTTGCGGATTCGGTTTAAAGCGATCCAACTGATGTGCCGTAGCTCTCCACCCCTCCCTCCTTTATATAGAGTTGGCCGACTGGGACTAGTGGCCGATCAGGACTCTATTTTGAATCGGATCCTATCTGAATCTTACAGAGTTGGCCGCCCATACGTCGTAAGCCCATAGGACTCTATCCGATCGGATCCCTATCCGATCGAGCCGTATCCGAGTTCAACTCGAATATCTATTCTATCCCCTTAAGCGTGCGACCCTGTAGGTTCAGGTATACTCGGTCTCGGCTATAGTCTAACTTAGCCGATCGTCGGCTCGAGTCCAACTCAGTCGACCTGTCAACAGCGGCGCCTAGCAGCACATATTGACACCATAGTATACAAGAATATAATATCAGCTCTGAACCTGTAATGTGTACACAAATCCCTTTGCCTCACGATACCAGTTAAGCTATAGGCAAGATGTGTGCCATCCCTTTAATAGCTTAACCATTCACTCGAACCGTATTGGATTATCTGTCTGTTGATTGACTCCTCAATCAACTTAGCATGGCCATGCATTTCCATAATCCATTACCTCGAGGGGCCCAGAGATATCTCCAAAGGAGGGGCAAATTCCATCTTGATCACTCACATCCCACTCCATGTTTCATAGCAAACCCGAAGACTACTTTTATAACTACCCAGTTACGGAATAGCGTTTGGTAGTCCCAAAGTAGGCTACTACACATGTTGGAATCCATGGTGATCTCAGGTCTAAGGACTTTGTACCAACACTATCTGAGACCAACTAATGGCACATTGATTCCTGTAGTGTCTCATGGTGGGTCTATCCAACAATGTGTTCTCTAACACATATGTCCATGCTTATTGATTTGGTATCTCCATACCCATGATCTATGAGACATGATCATCAATCAATAGACATGCCGATCTTAGAATCATATTAGTTCCAATAATATGATATATGATCAGGGATCATTTAGAAACAGATTCATACATATTGAGTCTCATAAATAAGTCACATATTTATTGATCAATACATCATGTCGAAGTACAATGGAGTGATCAATACACCTCTGTCCATTATCTCGCGGATGAGATGATATCGCCGAAGTATGTGTTTGGACTTCTGATGTGACCTCGGCTCCTTGGATTGTGCAATGGCTCCACTATTGTCACAATAGAGAGACATTGGACCAGTCGCACTAGTCATCACACCAAGCTCAGAAACGAATTTCTTGATCCAAACAGCCTCCTTTGCAGCTTCTGAGGCAGCAATGTACTTGGCCTCCGTTGTAGAATCAGCAATAGTATCCTGCTTGGAACTCTTCCAGCTGACTGCGCCTTCGTTCAGGCAGAACACGAACCCAGATTGCGATCTATAATCATCCTTGTCTGTTTGGAAGCTAGCGTCGGTGTAACCACTTACAACGAGCTCTTCTTCACCTCCATAGACTAGGAACATATCCTTAGTTCTTCTCAAGTACTTAAGGATATTCTTTACGGCGATCCAGTGACCTTCACCTGGATCTCGACGGTATCGCTCGTAGCACTCAAAGCGTACGAGACATCGGGCGTGTACAAAGCATAGCATACATGATGGATCCAATTGCCGAAGCATATGGAACCATACCCATCTTATTCCGCTAATCATGTGTCGAGGACACCGATTCTTGCTAAGATTAATGCCATGTGACATGGGCAAGAAACCTTTCTTAGAATCATGCATGTTGAACCTTTTCAACACCTTGTCAATGTATGTACTTTGGTTTAATCCAATTAGCCTCTTGGATCTATCTCTATAGATCCGAATGCCTAATATGTATGTTGCCTCCCCTAAGTCTTTCATGAAAAACTATTTTTCAATGAAGACTTGACGGATTCTAGCATAGGGATATCATTTCCAATCAACAATATGTCATTCACATATAAGATTAGAAATACAATTGCGCTCCCACTCGACCTTTTGTAAACACAGCCTCTTCTTCATTTTTGATGAAACCAAACCCTTTGATTACTTCATCAAAACGAATATTCCAACTCCGAGATGCTTGCTTCAATCCATAAATGGATTTCGTAGCTTGCATATCTTTCCAGCGATTCTGGATCGACAAAACCCTGAGGTTGTATCATGTATACATCGTCGCTTAGGTTTCCATTTAGGAAAGCCGTTTTGACATCCATATGCCATATCTCATAATCGAAATATGCAGCAATCGCTAGGATAATTCGAATAGATTTAAGCATTGCGACGGGCGAGAAGGTTTCATCATAATCAATTCCTTGAATCTGTTTAAAACCTTTCGCCACCAATCGCGCCTTATAGATGTGAACATTTCCATCCATATCGGCCTTTTCTTAAAAACCCATTTACACTCAATGGTTTTGACACCATCATGTAGATCAACCAAGTTCCAAACTTGATTGTCGTACATGGATTCTACTTCGATTTCATGGCTCCAAGCCACTTGTTGGAATCAGTCCCACCATCGCTTCCTCATAGGTCTTAGGTTCATCGTTGTCCAACAACAATATATCACGTTGTTCCGCACTTGTATCCGTCGGTGTGCACGACGTGATCTTTCGCACTCCGTGGGGGGTGTATCTACAACCGGTGGCGCAACACTTTGCTCCTCCCGTTGTGGTACCGTGGTCGCGAAACGTTTTCGGTGTTTCTTGAACTTCTTCAAGATGCATCCTGCTCCCACTAACCCTTCTTGAAAGAAACTCTTTCTCCAAGAAGACACCGTGTCGGGCGACAAACACTTTGCCTTGTTCCCGATTATAAAAGTAATATCCCTTAGTTTCCTTAGGATATCCCACAAAGAAGCACTTGTCGATTTGGGTGTGAGCTTGTCGATCGTAAACGTTTTACATAAGCTTCGCATCCCCAAATTTTGAGAAAAGACAAACTAGGGGTTGCCCTGTCCATATCTCATATGGTGTCTTTTCAACCACTTAGATGGAACTCTATTTAGTGTGAGCGCAATGTTTCAAGAGCATATCCCCAGAAGGATAACGAAAGATCACTTTGGCTCATCATCGACCGCACCATGTCCAACAAGGTGCGATTTCTCCGTTCGGACACCCCATTCCATTGTGGAGTTCCCGGCGGAGTCAACCGTGGAACAATTCCACAATCTTTCGATGATTACCAAACTCTTGGCTCAAGTATTCTCCTCTACGATCGATCGTAGAAACTTGATTGTTTTCCCTAAATGATTCTGTACTTCATTCTGGAATTCTTTGAACTTTTCAAAAGATTCGGACTTATGCCTCATTAAGTAGATATAACCATATCTACTAAAGTCATCGGTAAAGGTAATGAAGTACTGATAACCACCTCTGGCCGTTGAGCTCATTGGTCCACATACATCAGTATGTACGAGTGCCAATAAGTCACTTTCTCTCTCACTATGTCCCGTGAAAGGTGCCTTTGTCATCTTACCAAGTAAACAAGACTCACATGTCTCAAATGATTCAAAATCAAAAGAGTGAAGCAATCCATCCTTATGGAGCTTCTCCATGCGTTTCTTATTTATATGGCCTAAGCGACAATGCCGATAAACGTGGGGTTTGTATCATTAGAGAGTTGCCTTTCGTATTTATGTTATAGATGGGAGACACTTCAAGATTCAAAACGTATAATCCATTCACCAATGGAGCATGAAAATAGAACATATCTCTGAGATATATTGAACAATCATTGTCCATTGATCTAAAATCATATCCTTCCGCTTGCAAACATGAAGCGGAAATAACCGTAGCAACGCTTGCTCCATTGCCGACGCGCAGTTCACCTCGCCCCTTCTCAATCCTCTACTTCTTCTCTTTCCTACAACGATTTGCAAATATGAGCTACCGATCCGGTATCAAATACCCAAGAGTCGTAGGTGAAGTAGCAAGATTAATGTCTATAACATTAATACCGGCGTAAGTCGTACTTTGCTTCTTTTGAGATCCTCCATGTACTTCTTGCGCCTTTTCCAAGTGGCTGTCTCCTTGCGGTAGAGACAAACAACATCTGATGCTGCCGACCCCTTTTTGCCCTTCTTTGCATTAGAGGCACTCGCGATCTCATCGGGAGTTAACTTCCTCTTGGTGCAAAGTTTCTTGACAGTGGTTTGCGCTTTGCCTTCGCATCATCATCACATGATGACCATTTTTCTGGATACTCTCCTCACTGTCTTTAGCATCCCATGCAATTCAGCCAAGGTTCTATCCATATTGTTCATGTGATAATTTAATATGAATGGCTCGAAGCTCGGAGGAGCGACCGGAGAATCACATCGTAGCCAACTCTTGGCTAAGAGGAAAACCTAGTTTTTCCGGACTCTCGATATAGCCAATCATCTTTATCACATGCGGACGACGGGATTCCCTCAACAAGCATGCACGCAAACAAGGACTTTGAGGTGTTGAACCTCTCGGCCCGAGCTTGGTTCTCAAACATGCCACGCAGTCCCTGAATAATAGTGTGAGCATCGCTGCTCTCATATTGCTTCTGAAGCTCAAGGGACATTGTAGCAAGCATGAGACAGCTTATATCTAGGGCATCATTAGTGTGCTTCTCATAAGCCCTCCGTGCAGTTGCAGTGGCATTATTTGGCAAATCCTCAGGATAGGGTACTTCAAGAACATACTCCTTACGCTCTTGCTTGAGAACAAGTTTCAAGTTGCGATACCAATCCATAAAGTTTGATTGATCGTACAAAAGATCTTTCGCTGATTTCTGCAACGCCTCCCAATTGTTTAAATCTCTTGCTTTCTCTGTTAGGACCTCTGGTTCAGCGTGCCACAACATATCCTCAAGATCAAGATTAATATCAACCTCTGCATCGTCAAACCAGAGCCGCCAAAATCACCTGTCATTTCACGGAACATATCCTCAATTATAAAATTCTCTGCCTCATCGAACCAAATATCAGGAATCTCTTTAGGAGCAGCGACTTCCCTGTGATAAGTCCAAACTGTGTATTTCTCCACAAATCCACGCTGAATTATGTGTCCAAGAATTATATTCGGATCTTTCCACATCTTCTGATTCTTGCAATCCACGCAAGGACAAAAAATGTCCTTCCTATTCTCCCTCAAAGCGTGTGCCTTCACCTTATTAATAAATGTTGATGTTTCTCTCATGAACACCGGATGAGTTCTCATCGTGTCATACATCCATGTCCAATCCATCTAAAAAAATTCACAGATAAAATAATATTATATTACCGATGTTTTCTACATAAACAAATTAAACTTAAATCCTATTTTATAACTAAAACCTCATTCACAGCAAATAATAATACTAACACACTATTAATTACCAAAAAATTGGTTCAATCAAAAAACAAAATATTTGACTTACAAATTACAAAAATAGCTCAAAATGACCTATTCAAACAAGTCTAAATATCTTCGCATTCAACCAATAAAATTTTACAAAAACAAAGCAAATGAAAGAGATGATCAAGCATGTTTCCTTTTATATTAATTTCAATCGAAGATTTCAAGTCTAAAACCTCCCACCAAAAGAAATTTACCTATTTTTAGAGAGAGAAATCGAGTTAAAAATTTCAAATATCTTTACATTCAACCAATAAAATTTTTAAAAAATGGAAGCAAATGAAATAGAAGATCAAGCATGTTACCTTTTGTAGTGATTGCAAATTGAAGAATTCGAGTTGAAAACCTTCCCCCCTATAGTTGCCTTTTTGGAGAGAGAAACACCATGATAAATGTGGCACTGTCGGTGGGCCACTGTTTTATGGTGCATCATCACGTGCGATCCACTTAACGGCCCGCAGAAAATGCATTATCCCGTGTGGGCTCTTAAGTGGGCCGCACGGGATAATGCGCAATTTTTCTGTGCGAGCCGTTAAATGGCCTGAACGAGATAATACCCCGTACGGCGCGTTAAGTGGACCGCACGGGATAATGCATTTTCCCGTGCGGTCCAACAACCGCCTCCTTGGGACGGGTGCACGCAAATAATTATGACCCGTCCGGAACCTATTGGGCCTCATCTAAAAAAACCAAATCTTCACTAGTGATCACCACCAATTAAAAATTATTTCAAGGAGTAGTGAAGAAATTAATAAGCAATTTGAGACTCAAGTCAGTATTATCTAATTTAAGATATGCTTCATACTGCTTAAAGGAAATTCCATGCCCAATAAATATAAAGTGACTGAAATTTGGGATCAAATTAGGAAACTAAAAAGGGGTTGTATATGTCATAACTAACTCATTAAAAATACAATCATTTTTCGGGGTCGGGAAAAAAGATCCTCTGACTTCGAAAAATTTTGGAACAGTCCGCGTTGTATCAGCCATTGAACCAATCCGGTGGCTCTTATTTGCATGTTTGCTGATCGCTGAAGCAAACAAGGCTGGCCCAACGGCCCATACAAATAAGGTACCAGCAGATAAGTAAACTCCAATTTCTGAAATACAGAACTTAATACATAACTAGTTACATACCAATACTAACACTACCATGCTAATGTTATAGCAATATAATCGATCATTTATTTTTAAATCCAAACATGCATACAAGATAAAAAAAGCAAATCTCGAATAACCTACATGCATGTAAGTAAAAAAAAGAAGCAAATCTCGAATAACTTCTCACAATTAAATTCATGCATGTATGTATACAATAAAAATAAAAAATAATATGAAACAAAGAAGTGGACTTTGATTTTTGTCCGTTGGATTATGAGTGAGTAAGAGAAAGAGGTTAGATCTGAACTGTTGCTAAGGTGTATTATAGGTGAATAGAGTTTCGTTCGTTGAATTATGAGTGAGTAAGAGAAAAAGGTTAGATCTGAACCGTTGTTAATGTGCATTATAAATGATAGAGATAATGAACATGAGTAACACAAGTCCATTCAAAATGCACAAAATAAGGCCTGAGTTTGACACAACACCTTTCTGTGTAAATTACTAGCTGAGTTTCATAAAGCAATCAATTCCATAATCCTTAACGAGGTGTTATTTTTTAAAAAAATATTTAGTTTAACTATATATATATATTAGTCTTAAAAAATACTATCATAAAAAAATATTTTTATTATGTATATTACAATAGAAAATTATAGTTAAAAGATATGTTTTGAAGATCGTGTTAATATATAGAAAACTCGATTATGTGTGAAAAATATTAAATTTAGGAATTAAAGAATTGAAAAATATTAAATTTAGGAATTAAAGAATAACAGAAAATAGAAATCCACGCATCCATATTATGGATTCTATACTGTTCTATTAATCGAGAGTATCAATGCTACTGATGTACATCTGATCGAAACTAAATTTCATATCAATTTTGAAATATTTGTTCATCAAGACAACCACAATATAGGAGTATATCAATATTATCATTATACATATTTTCAAGGATAATTAAATCAACTGGTTACACCCTTTTTCTCAGTTGCACATTCTTCTAGCTATTTTCTAAACTTTCATTTCTGGGACGGATGACTACTTTGTCGACATCAAAATTAACCTAAAGACCGACACTCCATGCATGTATGGTGTCAGTCGATCCTCGCTAAAAAAACAGGAGCATGTGGTTTTACTAACTATTCTTTACGCTCTCAACGCAATTAATTAAAGCGGATATGCATAGGCAGACGTGATTGTTTCTCATCCCAACAATATTCTCATAATTCATATGACTTTGTTCTTGTCTCCTGAAAATAACATATGAGAAACATATAGTACCTAAGGATCAACCATGAAAAAATAACCTCATTATGTAACAATCATCTTAGTTGACACTTATTTTAAATAAAAAAGTCCATATAACCCCTAAACATTGGTTAGGAGTCCGTCTACCATCATGAATTTTGAATCCTAACATCCAACCGCTTAAAATTTGTTTTGTAATACCATTTATATTACCCTTTAGTTGAATTTGATGGTGGTTTTGTGCAATTAAAAACTTAAAAGAACGGTTTGGAATAGCTAGTATCACATATTTACATATCATCAATCATCGGTCATTAATTTATACTCTCTGATGATATCGTATTAATATTATATCAACATTGTAAGTGAGAGCTTAAAGAAGATAAAAAATGTAAGATTTAGATGAAAATTTTAATCTATAACTATCTATAAAGCAAATAGTATTTCCACTCAAATTTTGTTTTGTCTGGCTATTTTGCAGAAAACCCCTTAAGTTTTTTCAAAATTAACCCGCAATTCACCTGGCTATTTTTAAAAAACCCAGTTTTACATACGATAGAGTTATCTTAACTACTTAAAAATCTATAACTTTTCGATCATCAAATCGGTTTTTCGTCCAAATCTATAAAATTTTTGATCCGTATAACCTCTCGCTCCATTGTTGCTTCACTTTCCTCACCTCCAGCAGGCGAGCCCGACTTACGCGCCTCTTGTGTTGCCGTGCATTGCCCTGAGCGGCGGCCGAGCACACGCTGCACGCATGAGCTAGCGCGCCGCCGTCGATATACATGCAACTTTTCCTATTCATCAATATACTTTTCTAACTAATAATATCCGAGTCATAAATATTTTAAACTTTACCAAATTTTTAATCAGTTTAAAGTACCAGTAAGTTAATATCTATTTTCATTATATTTTTGACTTAATTTGGTAAAATTAAATTAACTTACACTAAATGTCTATCCGATATTATTTCTTAATCAAGGTCCAATGGTACATAAAGTTAAAGATACCCTTGCTTCCAAAGTTTTATATATATAACTATCTATAAAGCAAGTAGTGTTTCTATCCAAAATTTTCGTCCGTCTAACCATTTTTGGGATAAGCCAACGAGGTTCAAGCTTGCTCGGACTTGGAAGACTTGTGGTTTTCAGAAGAGGCCTTTCAAGTAGCGCCAATGCTGACTGTGGTGTCGGAGGAAATTGATGAATATCTCGTACATCGGTTGGAGGTTGTTCTGCAGCGACTTCAGGGGCTGACAGCTTTGGCGAATCAGGACCTTTTTGTTTAGGGGGGAGGGAGGTGGGGAAGCAGGTTGATTAGGTGGCGAATCTGGCCCTTGTGGAGAAGGCGGTGCAGGCGCAGCAGCAATCTGAGGAACCGACGGGATTGAGGATGCTGATTGTGGACTGACCAGTAGGATATCTCGTCGATGTCATAGTATAAACTGATTCACCGCGTCTCCAAGCAATTCTATCCCTTCCGGTGCTAGAATATCTAGCTCTAAGCTATTATGCTCTGCATGCACCTTGGCCACTTGCACCCTTCCAACTCGTCCTTGACGATAGACCCCTTACTCGTCCAGAATGTTCGGGGTTATGCAATGTAGCTGTCAACTGATCATTTTCCCTCTTGGCAATGAATTCCCCTGACTTCTCATTCTCCACAATGTCCTTTAGACTAGTGGTCACACACTCGATATCCAAATCCTCGAAAAGGATCTCTCCCTCGTCGGTGACTTGGCCCGTGCTCTGTCCCCAAACCTAGTTTTTGCTTTTTTCCTTTAGTGCATCTACAAGCAGGGGCTTTCCTTGGGCAGCAAACTTTTCTTCGGTTGCTCGCCACTTCTCGACGTGGCCATCGTAGCCGTTAGAGCCCAATCAGTGCGGGTACTTGTTCCTTTTTGCTAGGCCGGACATTTTTTTCCTTTGTGCTAAGGCTTCAGGGCTTGTCATCTTCGTGTTAGTGATATGCCCTAGAGGCAACATGGAGATGTTGGATATCATGGTCAATGTTTATGTACAAATGAATAGAGTGTTATTCAGTTCCATAAAATAGACATCTTGTATTGATCAATAAGTACGTGACTTATTTATGAGACTCTTTATGTATGAATCTATTTCTAAATGATCCCTGATCATATGTCATATTGTTGAAACAAATATGATTCTAAGATCGACATGTTTATTAATTGATGATCCTGTCTCATATATCATGGTATGGAGATACCAAATCAATATACATGGACATGTGTTAGAAAACACATTGTTGGATAGACCCACCATGAGACACTACAGGAATTAATGTGTCCTTAGTTGGTCTCAGGTAGTGTTGGTACAAAGTCCTTAGACCTGAGATCATCATAGATTCCAACATGTGTAGTAGCTTACTTTGGAACTGCCAAACGCTATTCCATAACTGGGTAGTTATAAAAGTAGTCTTCGGGTTTGCTTTGAAACATGTAGTGGGATGTGAATGATCAAGATGGAATTTGCCCCTCCTTTGGAGAGATATCTCTGGGCCCCTCGAGGTAATGGATTATGGAAATGCATGGCCATGCCGAGTTGATTGAGGAGTCAATCAACAAACAGATAATCCAATACGGTTCGAGTGAATGGTTAAGCTATTGAAGGGATGGCACACATCTTGCCTATAGCTTAATTGGTATCGTGAGGCAAAGGGATTTGTGTACACATTACAGGTTCAGAGCCGATATTATATCCTTGTATACTATGGTGTCAATATGTGCTGCTAGGCGCCACTGTTGATAGATCGGCTGAGTTGGACTCGAGCCGACGGTCGGCTGAGTTGGACTATAGCCGAAACCGAGTATACCTGAACCTATAGGGTCGCACGCTTAAGGGGATAAGAACATGCATTCGGGTTGGACTCGGATACGGCTTGATTAGATAGGGATCCGATCGGATAGAGTCCTATGGGCTTACGACGTCCGGCCGACCAACTCTGTGAGATTCGAATAGGATCTGATTCAAAATAGAGTCTCGATGGGCCTCTAGGCCCAGTCGGCAACTCTATATAAAGGGGTGAGGGGTGGAGAGCTGCGGCATACAATTGCATTAAACCGAAATCACATTGAACCGAATCAATCTGATTTGGCGCAATAGAAGTCGACGAGATCAATCTCCACGGAAACCCTCCCCACCTTCGAGCCAAAACCCTAGCCTTTCATCTTGTGCTAGCACACGGGTGTTAGGCGTTCTGTCCCCGGACGTGTGGATACCGGTAGAGGCGCTGCTACGTTGCGGTGCTGTTCGTCGGCTACGAATCGGCGGTGATGGAATCGGCTGCGGTCGGGCGCATCGGAGCGAGGCACGCAAGCACGGTCAGACGACTCGACGAATCGGCAACTCGATGAATCGGCTGATTGGTGAATCGGCTGTTCCCAGGAATCGGCTGTCGGCATGCGGGAATCGGCTGTCGACAAATCGGTTGTCATCGACCAACACTGTTCCGGATCGGATAGCTCCTGATTGGCTATTTTCGTTGCATACTCCAATTGGTAACGATCTATCGACCCTTACTTGCAAGTGTTCCTGGTTTGCGCGGTAGAAAAGTTTTGTTTTTAGCTAGCATAGCCTCCACGTAACCCTTCAGTGGTATCAGAGCTAATCTTGCTTAGTTCGGGTTTTAGATTGGATCTGGAACAAGTTTTGCACATGAGTTGATTAGATCAATCGGTTTTACGGGGTCTGTAGAGGAGAGTAGATGGTAATTGCGTTCCTTGATAGTGTATCAGAACGGCGTAATGTGATTACTTCGAAGCAATATCCATAGAACTCGGTTTGAGTTGGGTTCGAGATTGCGTTCCTTAATAGTGTATCGGAACGGTATAATGTGATTATACCGAAGCTGTCTCGTAGTCCGACCTTGTTTGCTGCCTTGCGTCTACGCAAACCATCTCCCTTGATAGTGTATCGGGACGGCATAATGTGATTATGCCGATATGGTTTCCGTAAGCGATTTCATAGATTGGATCTATGGATTTCGTGTGATGTTCCGGGCTCTAGGTAGAAAACGTTCTACGCCTAACTTGTTTTTGCAGAGAATGCTTTGAGATGGTATGGCCCTATTGTATGTATGAGATGCATGTGATGCGTGTAATATTCTTTCATATGTGCAATCCCTGTAATATTCTTTCATACGTGCAATGCTTGTAATATTCTTTCACAACCTACGAGTCGATGTAATATTCAATTAGAGTTTCTATAATAGTAACTTAGTTTGAAGAAATCAAGCATTCGGCACTCGGAAGAACGGTGATGACGATGGAGATCCTCTACACCAGCATGGAGATGGAGATCACCATGTGAAGGGGCCATACTATTTCATTATATGCTATTCTACCTGCTTTCATATATGTAATATGTGTGTTTGATAGGATAGCATCCCTCGCAAAATTAAGTAGTATTGATGCCCTTCCAAATGTTGCACCCGTCACCGTTATGCTCGTCAATGGTGGGTCTGCCAAAGCAGAGTGTCATTCTCTATCATAACACGAGGGGGTATATGTCGGACATATACAGCAGGAGCATTTGATTTACTTAACAAGGCTATCAAAACAATTTTGGGCCTTGGGGCATAGGTTGGCGCCGGGGCATGGAGATGCCACACCAACAACAAGAGTCACATAGAGATGTGATTAGCAAGGTGTTGCTTACCGATGTTATTAATCTTCTAGTACTGATGCTAAAGCTCACTAGAAATTAATTAACATGTGGATCTTGACCCAGTACGTAACCTAGAGGGAAGGTGCAAAATACGTAATGAGAGTCTTATGTTAAATTGTTTAACAATAGACATAGCATAAACATTGTGCTAAACTTTGCTTTTTCTGTTGTAGAATAATGGCAGCTAATACTACAGCCAGTATCTTTAATTTGCGATCTATTCTCGAAAAGGAAAAATTAAATGGAACAAACTTTATGGATTGGTATCGCAACTTGAGAATTGTTCTCAAGCAAGAGCGCAAGGAGTACGTTCTTGAAGTACCCTATCCAGATGAGTTGCCTAGTAATGCTACTGCTACTGCACGGAGGGCTTATGAGAAGCACACTAATGATTCCCTAGACATAAGCTATCTCATGCTTGCTACAATGTCCTCTGAGCTTCAGAAGCAATATGATATCAGCGATGCTCATACTATTATTCAGGGATTGCGTGGCATGTTTGAGAACCAAGCTAGGGCCGAGAGGTTTAACACCTCAAAGTCCCTGTTTGCGTGCAGGCTTGTTGAGGGGAGTCCCGTGAGTCCGCATGTGATAAAAATGATGGGCTACATTGAGAGTCTGGAAAAACTAGGTTTTCCCTTAGCCAAGAGTTGGCTACTGATGTGATTCTCCAGTCGCTCCCTCCAAGTTTCGAGCCATTCATATTGAATTATCACATGAACAGTATGGATAAGACCATGGCTGAATTGCATGGGATGCTAAAGACGCTGAGGAGAGTATCCAGAAAAACGGTCATCATGTGATGATGATGCAGAAGGCTAAGTGCAAACCACCTATCAAGAAACTTTGCACCAAGAGGAAATTAACTCCCGATGAGATCGCGAGTGCCTCCAACGCAAAGAAGGCAAGAAGGGGTCGGCGGCATCAGATGTTGCTTGCTTCTATTGCAAAGAGACAGGTCACAGGAAAAGGAACTGCAAGAAGTACATGGAGGATCTCAAAAAGAAGCAAAGTGCGACTTCGCTCGGTATTAATGTTATAGACATTAATCTTGCTACTTCACCTCCCGACTCTTGGGTATTTGATACCAGATCAGTAGCTCATATTTGCAAATCGTTGCAGGGAATGAGAAGAAGTAGAGGCTTAAGAAGGGGCGAGGTGAACCTGCGCGTCGACAATGGAGCAAGTGTTGCTACAGCTGCTGTCGGCACAGTACCACTTCATTTACCTTCAGGATTAGTTTTGGAATTAAATAATTGTTATTGTGTTCCAACTCTATGTCAAAACGTTATTTCCGCTTCATGTTTGCAAGCGGAAGGATATGATTTTAGATCAATGGACAATGGTTGTTCAGTTTATCTCAAAGATATGTTCTATTTTCATACTCCATTGGTGAATGGGTTATACGTTTTGAATCTTGAAGCGTCTCCCATCTATAACATTAATACAGAGAGGCAACTCCCAAATGATGCAAACCCCACGTTTATCTGGCATTGTCGCTTAGGCCATATAAATCAGAAACGCATGGAGAAGCTCCATAAGGATGGATTGCTTCACTCTTTTGATTTTGAATCATTTGAGACATGTGAATCTTGTTTACTTGGTAAGATGACAAAGGCACCTTTCACGGGACATAGTGAGAAAGCAAGTGACTTGTTGGCACTCGTACATACTGATGTATGTGAACCAATGAGCTCAACGGCCAGAGGTGGTTATCAGTACTTCATTACCTTTACCGATGACTTTAGTAGATATGGTTATATCTACTTAATGAGGCATAAGTCCGAATCCTTTGAAAAGTTCAAAGAATTCCAGAATGAAGTACATAATCATTTAGGGAAAACAATCAAGTTTCTACGATCAGATCGTGGAGGAGAATACTTGAGCCAAGAGTTTGGTAATCATCTGAAAGATTGTGGAATTGTTCCACAGTTGACTCCGCCAGGAACTCCACAATGGAATGGGGTGTCCGAACGGAGAAATCGCACCTTGTTAGACATGGTGCGGTCCATGATGAGCCAAAGTGATCTTCCGTTAACCTTCTGGGGATATGCTCTTGAAATAGCTCCGTTCACACTAAATAGAGTTCCATCTAAGTCAGTTGAAAAGACACCATATGAGATATGGAAAGGGCGACCCCCTAGTTTGCTTCGGCAATTGGATCCATCATGTATGCCATACTTTGTACACGTCCAGATTTCTCGTACACTTTGAGTGCTACGAGCAGATACCAGTCAGATCCAGGTGAAGGTCACTGGACTGCTGTAAAGAATATCCTTAAGTACTTGAGAAGAACTAAGGATATGTTCCTAGTCTATGGAGGTGAAGAAGAGCTCGTTGTAAGTGGTTACACCGATGCTAGCTTCCAAAAAGACAAGGATGATAATAGATCGCAATCTGGGTTCGTGTTCTGCCTGAACAGAGGCGCAGTCACCTGGAAGAGTTCCAAGCAAGATACTGTTGTTGATTCTACAACGGAGGCCGAGTATATTGCTGCTTCGAAAGCTGCAAAGGAGGTTGTTTGGATCAAGAAATTCATTTCTGAGCTTGGTGTGATGACTAGTACGACTGGTCCAATGTCTCTCTATTGTGATAATAGTGGAGCCATTGCGCAAGCCAAGGAGCCGAGGTCACATCAGAAGTCCAAACACATACTTCGGCGATATCATCTCATCCGCGAGATAGTGGACAGAGGTGATGTCAAGATATGCAAAGTGCACAAGGATCTCAACATTGTCGATCCATTGACAAAATCTCTCCCTCAGCCGAAACATGAGGTGCACACAAGATCAATGGGTATTAGATACTTACATGATTAACTCCAGTGCAAGTGGGAGACTATTAGTGATATGCCCTAGAGGCAACATGGAGATGTTGGATATCATGGTCAATGTTTATGTACAAATGAATAAAGTGTTATTCAGTTCCATAAAATAGACATCTTGTATTGATCAATAAGTATGTGACTTATTTATGAGACTCTTTATGTATGAATCTATTTCTAAATGATCCCTGATCATATGTCATATTGTTGATACAAATATGATTCTAAGATCGATATGTTTATTAATTGATGATCCTGTCTCATATATCATGGTATGGAGATACCAAATCAATATACATGGACATGTGTTAGAGAACACATTGTTGGATAGACCCACCATGAGACACTACAGGAATTAATGTGTCCTTAGTTGGTCTCAGGTAGTGTTGGTACAAAGTCCTTAGACCTGAGATCATCATAGATTCCAACATGTGTAGTAGCTTACTTTGGGACTGCCAAACGCTATTCCATAACTGGGTAGTTATAAAAGTAGTCTTCGAGTTTGCTATGAAACATGTAGTGGGATGTGAATGATCAAGATGGAATTTGCCCCTCCTTTGGAGAGATATCTCTGGGCCCCTCGAGGTAATGGATTATGAAAGTGCATGACCATGCCGAGTTGATTGAGGAGTCAATCAACAGATAGATAATCCAATACGGTTCGAGTGAATGGTTAAGCTATTGAAGGGATGGCACACATCTTGCCTATAGCTTAATTGGTATCGTGAGGCAAAGGGATTTGTGTACACATTACAGGTTCAGAGCCGATATTATATTCTTGTATACTATGGTGTCAATATGTGCTGTTAGGCGCCGTTGTTGACAGATCGACTGAGTTGGACTCGAGCCGACGGTCTGCTGAGTTGGGCTGTAGCCAAAACCGAGTATACCTGAACCTAAAGGGTCGCACGCTTAAGGGGATAAGAACAGGCGTTCGAGTTGGACTCGGATATGGCTTGATCGGATAGGGATCCGATCGGATAGAGTCCTATGGGCTTACGAAGTCCGGCCGGCCAACTCTATGAGATTCGGATAGGATCCGATTCAAAATAGAGTCCTGATGGGCCTCTAGGCCCAACCGGCAACTCTATATAAAGGGGTGAGGGGTGGAGAGCTAACGTATGCAATTGGAACCGAATCAATCTGATCGCGCGTGTCTTCAAAAGTTAAGCGTGTCTTCAGATCAATCTCCACGAAAACCCTCCCCACTTTCGAGCCAAACCCTAGCCTTGCATCTTGTGCTAGCACACGGATGTCAGGCATTCTGTCCCCGGACGTGTGGATACCGTAGAGGCGCTGCTATGTTGCGGTGCTGTTTGTCGGCTGTGGTGGAATCGGCTCCGGTCGGATCGAAGCGAGGCGCGCGAGCGTGGTCGGACAACTCGGCGAATCGGCTACTCGGTGAATCGGCTGATTGGTGAATCGGCTATTCCCAGGAATCGGCTGTCGGCTTGCGAGAATCGGTTGTCGGCAAATTGGCTATCATCGGCCAGCACTGTCCAGATCGAATAGCTCCTGATTGGCTAATCCGTTGCACTCTACTCCAATCGGTAACGATCTATCGACCCTTACTTACAGGTGTTCCTGGTTTGCGTGGTAGAAAATTTCTTGTTATTAGCTATCGTAGCTTCCGCGTAACCCTTCAATATGCACAAGAGCATATAATTCTTTATCATAAGTGAAATAATTTAGAACATACCCACTTAATTTCTCACTAAAATATGCAACAGGTTTGCCTTCTTGTAATAAAACACCACCCAATCCAAGTCCACTAGCATCACATTCAAGCTCAAAAGTCTTATTAAAATCAAAAAGTTGAAGGAGAGGTGCATGTGTCAACTTATCTTTTAACGTGTTGAAGGCAATGTCTTGTGGCGTATCCCAACAAAAGGCACCCCCTTCTCTGTAAGCTCATGCAATGGTGCAGCAATGGTGCTGAAATCCTTCACAAAACAGCGATAGAATCCTGCAAGGCCCAAAAAAGCTTTAACCTGATGTACACTAGGGTGTCCCGATCTTTCGATGGAAATGATAACCTCGATTTGATGCAACGACATTCATAGCCCAACTATAAAACTCTACGGAGGAATTGCGCCTTAGTAACCGATACACCAACTCCACTGGTTGACGCGATCTTGCGGGAGGCCGATCAACCGAACCAGTAGGGTTATTCTTGGAAGCCGCACATCATCCCTGCACTTCACGTTCAGCTTTGCAAGCAAGGTGAAACAAACGAGTAATGTTATTGTATTCTTTATAAGCAAGGATATCCTGAATCTCATGGTTCAAACCACCCAAAAATCTAGCCATAGCAGGTTCCTCATCCTCCTCTAAGTTACTACGCAACATACCCATTTGTAATTGCTAATAATACTCTTCTACACTTTTAGTACCTTGTCTCAATTGTTGCAACTTATGTAACAGATCACGTGCATAATAAGAAGGAACAAATCCAGTCCGCATGACCCTTTTCAAAGCATCCCAAGTTTGAGGCATGTTATCATGATTTTTCTTACCATGTTCAATCCACCAAACAGAAGCAAAATCAGTAAACTCACTAGTGGAAGCTCGAACACGTGCGTTTTTAGGAAACTCATGACATGCAAATTTTTGATCAACAGCAATTTCCCAAGTAATGTATGCATCAGGGTCATATTTTCCATCAAAAGAAGGTATCTTAAATTTTATCTTATGAAAAGCATCATCATTATTGCATACCTCGCGGTGGTGATGTCCTCCCTCCATTCGTGGTCGATTACGATTTAAGTGTCGGTGGTCACTCTTATCACGAAAGTTGTTGAAACGCTTGAGAAGATGAGTAAGATTGTTGTTGATGGCTGTCACAGATGCCTCCAAACCAACCAGCCAGTTGTTGTCCAATCTTTTCATTCGTCACCTGCAAGTCATTATCAACACCTTCCATGTGCGTCCTCACTTGCCTTTCAAACTGTTGCATAATGCCCTTCGTGCAAGGAGAATGCACCATATTCTCATATGCGTCATGTTGATCACTCCTCATGTCTCGATGAAGATGTCGATGTTGAGCACAGTTATTCCCATTTGTTTTGCATATTCTTGCCATTGTTAGTAGAAAACAAGAAACATACACAAAATTATATGTATGCTCCTATAAACTACTAGGTAGTGGAGGCTCAAATATCACACTGTCTTAAGCTTTTAGCCAAGCTCTTACAAGTTCTTATCAAAACAAGCGAAATGGTGACATATACCGACTTAACCAAACACCCCAATGAAGGTTGGATGTATCGATGCCTCAGCAAACACCTACTATATGGCTGTAATCAAATATGTGGAGCTCTGGGTAGGCTCAAATATGTAGCAAAGGAATAGCAAATGCTCAAATCACAAAATGCAAAGTTGAATAATCGCTCAAAGTCAAGTACCGTGTTGGTCCTAGGTTAGAACATACTAGAGACGCGAGCATAGAAGCAAATCGTACCACAAGATAGTGTTGATGAGAAAATTTCCCACGTCCTGGCCTGAGAGATTTGCTTTACTCTAGTGCAGGTCCAAAGTATTGGTTCGAGGTTCGTAGGCGTGCCAGTCGGTTTGTTCTTGCAACCAACAAGAAACTAAAAAGAGAAAACAAAGTTAGATTGATAGCCGATCGGCTGGTGGCCGATGACGTATCCTTTTGGTATTGTGCCTATGAAATTTGCACTAAATCGGAAGCAACTAGATTCATCCGATCGGCTGTAGATGTTAACAGAATATAATTCAAGTCTTAAAGCACTTTTAAACACATTGACTGGGATAGATCGGTAGTGTACCGAGATAGTATAAATCACTTAGATCTAAAAATACTATAAGACAAGAATTATACTTGTTTACAGCATAGCCGAAGAGATTAATATAACATGTATCGCCTAGTACTCTGATACTACTTTATACTCAGATATCATAACATACTAAATATATTAAACAAGAAACAATCAAATATTAAGATGCCTTAACAGATTGACAACAAGCTTAACATATTTAATATAATGAGATCTAAATATAAATGGCAGATTTAGCATCAAGTATACATATAAGAAAACAAGATAACTAAATTAGGTAAGATCGGCTAAAACCCTGATACTATCTCTAATAGCAATCATGAAGCAAATTAGATCTTTATGATTCCAAGGGCGACTTAATAGATCGAACCTAAACGATGCAGCATTAAGTACCAAAAGAAGCATAGGATCTAAATTAGCTTAATGATAATCTTTCAAGATGATAGATATACTATATAATCCAGATCGACAATGAGATCTAATCCCGTCGGCTGTCATCTGGTAATTAATGCTAGCCGATTGAAGATTAGATCACAACATTGATCTAAATTATATAGTATATATGATAACTATACAGATTATGATAACAAGATTAGAGTATCATGACGATGAAATCACTAATCCTGAGAGCGCAAGCCGCTTGTAACAAGAATTACCTCTCGTCGGAGATCGGAACCTGATGCAGCCCAACTTGAAGCAAGAACTTATCGAGATTAAACTAAAAGGAAAAGGTGGTAATGCGTCGAAAGTTGTATTGATCTGATGTTGATTGATAGATTACAGGGTCTTGGGTCATATTTATACCCAGATACACGATGAGTCCGTGACAGACACGATTTCCATCTCTATTACAAATTGAATTACAGATATGCCTAAACTAACATTATCTATAAGGAAACTATACAAAATATCCTAATTAATAGATACAATTGTCTTTTTAGGACTTTATCCGTAGATGGCAATATCTCTAAAGCACTGAAAACCAAATCCAATAATGATCTTCATGCTTCATTAGCCCAATCGAAATCGGCTATGTCAGATATCCCTGTCCGACTCGGTCTTAGCCGACTGTCTTCCTAGCCGATTCGGACTCAGCCGATACGCGCTCTGATTCTGAGAATCGCGCGTTCCTTCAATTCCGCTTCAATTGTAGCTTCAAACCTGAGGATTAGCTTGCCAAATTTGATCGTCAACACATGCCCCCCAAGTCTGCGATATTGTTAATGTTGTGGATTTTGTGTGATCCTATCCCCCGAGAAAACCTAGAGCATTTCCGTTTCGGCCGTTACCGCGCCTCTTTAAATAACACCCCAAGCGCATTGAATGACTCACACCGTTACTTGCACATCCATAGCTCTCAGCCAAAAATTCCCAAAATCTCTCCGGCGATCTCCTCGGAGCTCTCAACAAACTTGTGGCGATCTCGCTTTCCGACAACGAGCTCATCTCCTTCAATGGCATCTTCCTCCGCTCCCTCTGGTGCCTCATCGGCCGAGTTCGCCGAGGTAAGTTCTATCGGCTGAATCTTCTTTCTTTTCTATCTGCCGCCATAGATCTGCGTTCTCATCTTTTAAGACTCACTTCTTCTTTTCCATTGTAGCACCTCGCTCATCAAATTGATATTCCTAGTTTGCTCCATGATGAGCGGTACTTTCTAGGCCCAATCGGCAACACATATCCTTCTGAAATTATCAATACTAAAACCAATAGGATGCCCCCTATAGGATCTCAAACCCTAGTCTGGCACCTTGGAATGGAACTTTTAAGTCCTGGCCTTCAACTGACAAATCTTGTCCAGCTTAGTACCAAAGGATGGTTGCCACCAAGCAAACCCATTGGGAAGAAGTAGGCATAGCTCAGTGCTTAGCTCTTACCATAGCCAATCAGCCCAAGGATGAACCCCTTATGTCGACTGCAACCTACTTTTGGAACAACACCTTCAATGCCTTCTTCTTCCAGCAAAGACCCATGACCCCACCTTGATCGATGTGTTCATGATAACCGGCTTAGACATAATGTCATCGGCTAATCCTAACCGATTCGACGCCAAGTGCCAATACTCCTTTAAGACAAGGGCCATCGGAGGTTGGAACGACTACATCACTCAAAACATGGGTACTAGATCTGTCAACCGTAGAAAACATACTGCATTCTTGATGATGTGACTGTAAAAGTATGTCTTCTGTGGATCTAGTTGCGGCCCCACAGCCAGCTGGCACCTCATAGCCGAAGCCCTAGTGTCAAAAGGGAAAATCCCCTTAGGAAAATTTTTATTGGGCTATCTGTACCAAACCCTCAACCAAGCATTGGCTAAAATCGCAGCCGATTCAGTTATAGGAACTGGGGGTCCTTGGTGGTTCTTGCAGCTATGGCTGGTCCTGCTCAGAAGATCGCTGGTAGACCCAATCTAGCAGATGCCAGAGTTTTCAGGGCAGAGCCGATTGTGGATGATGATGAAGAAGAAGTGACTACATGTAGATGTATGTCTTTTGGAGAGGCTGCCTATGTCCATCCGGGCTCCAAGCTATCAAGCCAGCTCCTTGCCGATTGGTTCACTGGTTTCTACAATGGTTTTTCAAAGAACAATCGGACTTGGTTCTTTTATTCATGCTGCCCAAAGTTTGAACTTCCCATAAATTTCAATTTTGATGAACTCAACTCAGAGGAATTTCCAAAGCCAAGGGAAATCTTTACTACAACTATCACTCCTTGCATTTTACCAATCGGCATCCACCAAGGCAGAAATATCTCCAAGTCTTATGAATTTTACCACCCATCATTGGCTGCCAGACAGATTGGGCTAGGACAACTGCTGATTGGTCTATACTTTATTGACAAGATCCAAACAAGGGGCGAGATCACCTCAAGAATAATGATGGATCGGTTGATGAACATAGAAGGCCCCCCTCTTGGCACCATAGGCACTCTGGAATTGGCCTTAAAGAGGAGTTCAGCTTTTGACAGATGGTGGGTTGAGTTGAAAAAACATATTTTCCATCAGCCATCTTCTATGTACCTCACCACGCTCCTTCCAAAAGCAATCCCTGATGTAAGTACTTCTTCTCTCTGTCAATCTTTAAAATCATCGGCTGACACTTGTTCAATATTTAACCAATGTCTTCTTTCTCTACAGACAATTGATTCTTCTCTCCCTCCTGTGAGCAACTCAGGGGTTGAAATCCATTACGCCTCAGGACGCATTCCTAGTGGAGGACTCGCCCTATCAATCATCGGCTTCAACACGCCGAACGTAACAACACTTCTGCACGGCCAAACCCGTGAGGCGCTGTCCAAGAAAAAGAGGGCCAAGTCATAGGCTGTTGGTCCATCAGCTATACAGAAGAAAGAGCCGAAGAAGCAAAAGACAGCCCCAGCCAACAGCCTTCCATCTTTGGATCCGAGCATGGAAGAGGCCCTCAATCAAGAAATCATGGACGAAGAAATTGACCAGTTTGTCGATGAGGCTGCAGCTGAATCAAGTCATTCAAGCAAGTATGCACAAACACCATCAGCCGATAACAAAACTCATAGAACACAATCTCCTCCAAGACGTCCTCCTCCCCTCAACCAGTATGCACCCTTCTTTTCTTGGTAATTTAAATTTTCCTTGAAGTTTCCTTGTCCTTAACCAAACCCTTCTACTTGCAGTGCAAAAAACTGGCTCATCGGCAACCACGCCCTGCTTCACCAGTAACTTCAGAACTCCATCTCTTCTCTTTTTATTGGCCTGCCGATTTCAACTAACACTTATCTTTTTCGTGTAGCCCCCTCGTTCTCCATCAGCTGCCGCGATGTATCAAGCGAGCACACTCCATCGGCTAGGGGTAGCCACCATGTTGAAGAAGAAGAACTGGCACCAGCTGCCACTGTTAAGGTAAGAAACTTTCTCAAGAACAGAATCAGCTACTTAAATTCCTTTGCACCACAACAAACTTGACTTGTATCCTTCAGGCTTTAGCCGGTATGTTCTCATTTGACATAAGGGAGTTCACTGGTGAAGAAGAAGAAATAACCAGCCAGGCCCACGCTCCTATCGTCTAAAGAAACGACAAGCCGAACTCACCGCCGAGTTGGAAAAATGCAAAGCTGAGCTAGCTTCCGAAGAGCAAAAACTAGCCAATCTCCCAAGGGCCACTGAAGAACAAAGGGACAAGTTGAAATCCTCCATAGAATACTTGGGAGATCTGAGGAAATCATTGAAGTCAATCCCAGGCACTGATGTAGCCGACGCCCAGACTATAAATGAAGTCGAACAGATCAAACAAAGGGTGATATCGGCTATTAACCAGCTAACCGACAACTGAGCTGATTGTTGTAATAGAGTTAGCTCTGTTGTGACTTGAAAAACACTTGTAATATATTCTTTTGTATCGACAAACTTCAACTTCACGTTGTATAATATAACTTCTGCCTGATTCTACTTCTGCCAATTTTTGAAATCTTCATATCTTGAAAAAAATTCAAAGTCCGCAAAAATTTTGAAGTACACTTGATTCTGACTTTGGATATGTATATATTGCCCCCTAATTTTACCATGTCAACCGAACATTGGTAAAATTATAGCTTGAAGACAACACACGAAATCGACCATCACGTATACGTTAAATCATAACCGATTATGATAAGAATGGAATGACTAAGGGCGATATAACTTATATCGGTTATCACACATCGGTAGAGCATAATTGATTATGATAATAATGAAATAATTGAAGGGTTACGCGGAAGCTACGATAGCTAATAACAAAAATTTTCCATCGCGTGAACCAGAAACACTTGCAAGTAAGGGTCGATAGATCGTTACCGATTGGAGTAGAGTGCAGCGGATAAGCCAATTAGGATCTATCCGATCTGGAACAGTGCTGGCCGATGACAGCTGATTCCCGCAAGCCGATAGCCGATTCCTCGGAACAGCCGATTCACCAATCAGCCGATTCACCGAGTAGCCGATTCGCCGAGTCGTCCGACAGCGCTCACGCACCTCGCTCCGATGCGCCCGACCGGAGTCGATTCCACCACAGCCGATTCGTAGCCGACAAACAGCACCGCAACGTAGCAGCGCCTCTACCGGTATCCACACAGACAGAATGCCGAACACCCGTGTGCTAGCACTCAATGCAAGGCTAGGGTTTGGCTGAGGAGTAGGGAGGGTTTCCATGGAGATTGATCTCGCCGACTTCTGAAGACACGCGTGATCAGATTGATTCAGTTCCCAAAATTGCATGCAGCAGCTCTCCACCCCTCACCCCTTTATATAGAGTTGTCGGTTGGGCCTAGAAGCCCATCGGGACTCTATTTTGAATCGGATCCCATCCGAATCTCATAGAGTTGGCCGGCCGGACTTCGTAAGCCCATAGGACTCTATCCGATCAGATCCCTATCCAATCGAGCCGTATCCGAGTCCAACTCGAATGTCTGTTCTTATCCCCTTAAGCGTGCGACCCTGTAGGCTCAGGTACACTTGGTTTCGTCTCGAGTCGAACTCACCCGATCGTCGGCTCGAGTCCAACTCAGCCGACCATATATAGCGGCGCCTAGCAGCACATATTGACATCATAGTATACAAGAATATAATATCGGCTCTAAACCTGTAATGTATACACAAATCCCTTTGCCTCACGACACCAATTAAGTTATAGGCAAGGTGTGTGCCATACCTTCAATAGCTTAACCATTCACTCGAACCGTATTGGATTATCTATCTGTTGATTGACCCCTCAATCAACTCGGCATGGCCATGCACTTCCATAATCCATTACCTCGAGGGGCCCAGAGATATCTCTCCAAAGGAGGGGCAAATTCCATCTTGATCATTCACATCCCACTACATGTTTCATAGCAAACCCAAAGACTACTTTTATAACTACCCAGTTACGGAATAGCGTTAGGTAGTCCCAAAGTAGGCTACTACACATGTTGGAATCCATGATGATGTTAGGTCTAAGGACTTTGTACCAACACTACCTGAGACCAACTAATGACACATTAATTCCTATAGTGTCTCATAGTGGGTCTATCCAACAATGTGTTCTCTAACACATATGTCCATGTATATTGATTTGGTATCTCCATACCATGATCTATGAGACATGATCATCAATCAATAAACATGCCGATCTTAGAATCATATTTGTTCCAACAATATGACATATGATCAGGGATTATTTAGAAATAGATTCATACATAAAGAGTCTCATAAATAAGTCACGTACTTATTGATCAATACAAGATGTCTATTTCATGGAACTGAATAACACTTTATTCATTTATACATAAACATTGACCATGATATCCAACATCTCTATGTTGCCTCTAGGGCATATCACTAACAGTCTCCCACTTGCACTAGAGTTAATCATGTAAGTATCTAATACCCATTTCTCTTGTGTGCGCCTCATGTTTCGGCTGAGGGATAGGTTTTGTCAACGGATCGGCTATGTTGAGATCCGTGTGCACTTTACATATCTTTACATCACCTCTGTCCACTATCTCACGGATGAGATGATATCGTCAAAGTATGTGTTTGGACTTCTGATGTGACCTCGGCTCCTTGGCTTGCGCAATGGTCCCACCATCGCTTCCTCATAGGTCTTAGGCTCATCGTTGTCTAACAACAATATATCACGTTGTTCCGCACCTGTGTACCTATTAGGCGCACGACGTGATCTTTTAGACCTCCGTGGGGCTGGTGTATCTACAACAGGTGGCGCAACATCTTGTTCCTCCTGTTGTGGTTCCGTGGTAGCTGAAACATTTTCTGATGTTTCTTGACCTTCTTCAAGATGCACCCTGCTCCCACTAACCCTTCTTGAAAGAAACTCTTTCTCCAAGAAGACACCGTGTCGGGCGACAAACACTTTGCCTTGTTCCCAATTATAAAAGTGATATCCCTTAGTTTCCTTAGGATATCCCACAAAGAAGCACTTGTCGAGATCTGTGTGTGAGCTTGTCGATCAAACGTTTTACATATGCCTCACATCCCCAAATTTTGAGGAAAGACAAACTAGGGGGTCGCCCGTCCATATCTCATATTTTTTTCAATCGACTTAGATGAAACTCTATTTAGTGTGAACACAGTTGTTTCAAGAGCATATCCTCAGAAGGATAACGGAAGATCACTTTGGCTCATCATGAACCGCACCATGTCCAACAAGGTGTGATTTCTCCGTTCGGACACCCCATTCCATTGTGGAGTTCTGGCGGAGTCAACTATGGAACAATTCCACAATCTTTCGAGATGATTACCAAACTCTTGGCTCAAGTATTCCCCTCCACGATCGATCGTAGAAACTTGATTGTTTTCCTAAATGATTATGTACTTCATTCTGGAATTCTTTGAACTTTTCAAAGGATTCAGACTTATGCCTCATTAAGTGGATATAACCAAATCTACTAAAGTCATCGGTGAAGGTAATAAAGTACTGATAACTACCTCTGGCCGTTGAGCTCATTGGTCCACATACATCAGTATGTATGAGTGCCAACAAGTCATTTCCTCTCTCACTGTGTCCCGTGAAAGGTGCCTTTGTCATCTTACCAAGTAAACAAGATTCACATGTCTCAAATGATTCAAAGTCAAAAGAGTGAAGCAATCCATCCTTATGGAGCTTCTCCATGCGTTTCTGATTTATATGGCCTAAGCGACAATGCCAGATAAACGTGGGGTTTGCATCATTTGGGATTTGCCTCTTTGTATTAATGTTATAGATGGGAGACACTTCGGATTCAAAACGTATAATCCATTCACCAATGGAGTATGAAAATAGAACATATCTCGAGATAAACGAACAACCATTGTCCATTGATCTAAGATCATATCCTTCCGCTTGCAAACATGATGCGGAAATAACGTTTTGACATAGAGTTGGAACACAATAACAATTATTTAATTCCAAAACTAATCCTGAAGGTAAATGAAGTGGTACTATGCCGACAACAACTGTAGCAACGCTTGCTTCATTGCCGACGCGAGTTCACCTTGCCCCTTCTCAAGCTTCTACTTCTTCTCATTCCCTGCAACGATTTGCAAATATGAGCTACGATCCGGTATCAAATACCCAAGAGTCGGGGTGAAGTAGCAAGATTAGTGTCTATAACATTAATACAAGTAGAAGTCACACTTTGCTTCTTTTGAGATCCTCTATGTACTTCTTGCAGCCTTTTCCAGTGACTGTCTCCTTGCAATAGAAGCAAACAACATCTAATGCCGCCGACCCCTTCTTGCCCTTCTTTGCATTGGAGGCACTTGTGATCTCATCGGGAGTTAGTTTCCTCTTAGTGCAAAGTTTCTTGACAGTGGTTTACGCTTAGCCTCGCATCATCATCACATGATGACCTTTTTGGACACTCGCCTCGCCGTCTTTTTAACATCCCATGCAATTCAGCCAAGGTCTTATCCATACTGTTCATGTGATAATTCAATATGAATGGCTCGAAGCTCGGAGGGAGCGATTGGAGAATCACATCAGTAGCCAACTCTTGGCTAAGGGAAAAACCTAGTTTTTCCAGACTCTCAATGTAGCCAATCATTTCTATCACATGCGGATTAACGGGACTCCCCTCAACAAGCCTGCACGCAAACAGGGACTTTGAGGTGTTAAACCTCTCGACCCTAGCTTGGTTCTCAAACATGTCACGTAGTCCCTGAATGATAGTATGAGCATCGCTGCTCTCATATTGCTTCTGAAGCTCAGAGGACATTGTACTCATGTCTAGGGAATCATTAGTGTGCTTCTCATAAGCCCTCAGTGCAGTAGCAGTAGCATTACTAGGCAAATCATCGGATAGGGTACTTCAAGAACGCTCCTTGCGCTCTTGCTTGAGAACAATTTCAAGTTGCGATACCAATCCATAAAGTTTGTTCCATTTAATTTTTCTTTTCGAGAATAGATCGCAAATTAAATCTACTGGGTGTGGTATTAGCTGCCATTATTCTACAACAGAAAAAGCAAAGTTTAGCACAATGTTTATGCTATGTCTATTGTTAAACAATTTAATATAAGACTCTCATTACGTATTTTACACCTTCCTCTAGGTTACGTATTGGGTCAAGATCCACATGTTAATTAATTTCTAGTGAGCTTTGGCATCACGGCTAGAAGATTAATAACATCGGTAACAACTCCTTGCTAATCACATCTCTATGTGACTCTTGTTGTTAGTGTGGCATCTCCATGCCCCGGCGCCAACCTATGCCCCAAGGCCCAAAACTGGTTGGGGTCGGGGCATGGAGATGCCACACCAACAACAAGAGTCACATAGAGATGTGATTAGCAAGGAGTTGCTTACCGATGTTATTAATCTTCTAGCAGTGATGCCAAAGCTCACTAGAAATTAACTAACATGTGGGTCTTGACCCAATACGTAACCTAGAGGGAAGGTGTAAAATACGTAATGCGAGTCTAATGTTAAATTGTTTAACAATAGACATAGCATAAACATTGTGCTAAACTTTGCTTTTTCTATTGTAGAATAAATGGCGGCTAATACTACACCCAGTGCTTTTAATTTGCGATCTATTCTCGAAAAGGAAAAATTAAATAGAACAAACTTTATGGATTGGTATCGCAACTTGAGAATTGTTCTCAAGCAAGAGCGTAAGGAGTACGTTCTTGAAGTACCCTATCCTGAGGATTTGCCTAATAATGCCACTGCAACTGCACGGAGAGCTTACGAGAAGCACACTAATGATGCCCTAGATATAAGCTGTCTCATGCTTGCTACAATGTCCCCTGAGCTTCAGAAGAATTATGAGAGCAGCGATGCTCACACTATTATTCATGGACTGCGTGGTATGTTTGAGAACCACGCTCGGGCCGAGAGGTTCAACACCTCAAAGTACTTGTTTGCGTGCAGGCTTGTTGAGGGGAATCCCGTCAGTCCGCATGTGATAAAAATGATTGGCTACATTGAGAGTCCGGAAAACTAGGTTTTTCCCTTAGCCAAGAGTTGGCCGCCGATGTGATTCTCCGCCGCTCCCTCCGAGCTTCGAGCCATTCATATTAAATTATCACATGAACAATATGGATAGAACCTTGGCTGAATTGCATGGGATGCTAAAGACAAATGAGGAGAGTATCCAGAAAACGGTCATCATGTGATGATGATGCGTAAGGCTAAGCGCAAACCACCTGTCAAGAAACTTTGCACCAAGAGGAAGTTAACTCCCGATGAGATCGCGAGTGCCTCTAATGCAAAGAAAGGCAAAAAGGGGTCGGTGACATCGATGCCGTTTGCTTCTATTGCAAGGAGACAGCCACTAGAAAAGGAACCGCAAGAAGTACATGGAGGATCTCAAAAAGAAGCAAAGTACGACTCGCTCGTGTATTAATGTTATAGACATTAATCTTGCTACTTCACCTACTCGACTCTTGGGTATTTGATACCGGATCGTAGCTCATATTTGCAAATCGCTGTGTGGAATGAGAAGAAGTAGAGGCTTAAGAAGGGGCGAGGTGAACCCGCGCGTCGCAATGGAGCAAGTGTTGCTACAGCTTGCCGCTCGACAAGCACCACTTCATCTACCTTCAGATTAGTTTTGGAATTAAATAATTGTTATTGTGTTCCAACACTATGTCAAAACGTTATTTCCGCTTCATGTTTGCAACCGAAAGAATATGATTTTAGATCAATGGACAATGGTTGTTCAATATATCTCAAAGATATGTTCTATTTTCATGCTCCATTGGTGAATGGATTATACGTTTTGAATCTTGAAGCGTCTCCCATCTATAACATTAATACAGAAAGGCAACTCTCTAATGATACAAACCCCACGTTTATCTGGCATTGTCGCTTAGGCCATATAAATAAGAAACGCATGGAGAATCTCCATAAGGATGGATTGCTTCACTCTTTTGATTTTGAATCATTTGAGACATGTGAGTCTTGTTTACTTGGTAAGATGACAAAGGCACCTTTCACGGGACATAGTGAAAGTTCAAGTGACTTGTTGGCACTAGTACATACTGATGTATGTGGACCAATGAGCTCAACGGCCAGAGGTGGTTATGAGTACTTCATTACCTTTACCGATGACTTTAGTAGATATGGTTATATCTACTTAATGAGGCATAAGTCCGAATCCTTTGAAAAGTTCAAAGAATTCCAGAATGAAGTACAGAATCATTTAGGGAAAACAATCAAGTTTCAACGATCAGATCGTGGAGTGGAATACTTGAGCCAAGAGTTTGTTAATCATCTGAAAGATTGTGAAATTGTTCCATAGTTGACTCCGCCAGGAACTCCACAATGGAACGGAGTGTCCGAACGGAGAAATCGCACCTTGTTGGACATGGTGCGGTCGATGATGAGCCAAAGTGATCTTCCGTTATCCTTCTAGGGATATGCTCTTGAAACAGCTGTGCTCACACTAAATAGAGTTCCATCTAAGTCAGTTGAAAAGACACCATATGAGATATGGACAGGGCAACCCCTAGTTTGTCTTTTCTCAAAATTTGGGGATGCGGCTTATGTAAAACGTTTACGCCGACAAGCTCACACCCAAATCCGACAAGTGCTTCTTTGTGGGATATCCTAAGGAAACTAAGGGATATTACTTTTATAATCGGGAACAAGGCAAAGTGTTTGTCGCCCGACATGGTGTCTTCTTGGAGAAAGAGTTTCTTTCAAGAAGGGTTAGTGGGAGCAGGGTGCATCTTGAAGAAATTCAAGAAACACCAGAAAATGTTTCAGCAACCAAAGAACCACAACAGGAGGAGCAAAGTGTTGTGCCACCAGTTGTAGATATACCAGCCCCACGGAGGTCTGAAAGATCACGTCGTGCGCCTGATAGGTACACAGGGGCGGAACAACGTGATATATTGTTGTTGGACAATGATGAGCCTAAGACCTATGAGGAAGCGATGGTGGGACCCGATTCCAACAAGTGGCTTGGAGCCATGAAATCCGAAATAGAATCCAAGTACGACAATCAAGTTTGGAACTTGGTTGATCCACTGATGGTGTCAAAACCATTGAGTGTAAATGGGTTTTTAAGAAAAAGGCCGATATGGATGGAAATGTTCACATCTATAAGGCGCGATTGGTGGCGAAAGGTTTTAAACTGATTCTAGGAGTTGATTATGATGAAACCTTCTCGCCCGTCGCAATGCTTAAATCTATTCGGATTATCCTAGCGATTGCTGCATATTTCTATTATGAGATATGGCAGATGGATGTCAAAACAGCTTTCCTAAATGGAAACCTAAGCGAGGATGTATACATGATACAACCTTAGGGTTTTGTCGATCCAGAATCGTCTGGAAAGATATGCAAGCTACAGAAATCCATTTATGGATTGAAGCAAGCATCTCAGAGTTGGAATATTCATTTTGATGAAGTAATCAAAGGGTTTGGTTTCATCAAAAACGAGGAGGAGGCCTGTGTTTACAAAAAGATCAGTGGGAGCGCAATTGTATTTCTAATCTTATATGTGGATGACATTTTATTGATTGGAAATGATATCCCTATGCTAGAATCCGTCAAGTCTTCATTGAAAAATAGTTTTTCCATGAAAGACTTGGAGGAGGCAGCATACATATTGGGCATTTGGATCTATAGAGATAGATCCAAGAGGCTAATTGGATTAAGCCAAAGTACATACATTGACAAGGTGTTGAAAAGGTTCAACATGCATGATTCCAAGAAAGGTTTCTTGCCCATGTCACATGGCATTAATCTTAGCAAGAATCGGTGTCCTCGGACACATGATGAGCGGAATAAGATGGGTATGGTTCCATATGCTTCGGCAATTGGATCCATCATGTATGCCATGCTTTGTACACGCCCGCATGTCTCGTACGCTTTGAGTGCTACGAGCAGATACAAGTCAGATCCAGGTGAAGGTCACTGGACTGCCGTAAAGAATATCCTTAAGTACTTGAGAAGAACTAAGGATATGTTCCTAGTCTATGGAGGTGAAGAAGAGCTCGTTGTAAGTGGTTACACCGATGCTAGCTTCCAAACAGACAAGGATGATTATAGATCGCAATCTGGGTTCGTGTTCTGCCTGAACGAAGACGCAGTCAGCTGGAAGAGTTCCAAGCAGGATACTATTGTTGATTCTACAACGGAGGCCAAGTACATTGCTGCTTCAGAAGCTGCAAAGAAGGCTGTTTGGATCAAGAAATTCATTTCTGAGCTTGGTGTGATGACTAGTACAACTGGTCCAATGTCTCTCTATTGTGATAATAGTGGAGCCATTGCGCAAGCCAAGGAGCCGAGGTCACATCAGAAGTTCAAACACATACTTCGGCGATATCATCTCAACCGCGAGATAGTGGACAGAGGTGATGTCAAGATATGCAAAGTGCACATGGATCTCAACATAGCCGATCCGCTGACAAAACCTCTTCCTCAGCCGAAACATGAGGCGCACACAAGAGCAATGGGTATTAGATACTTACATGATTGACTCTAGTGCAAGTGGGAGATTGTTAGTGATATGCCCTAGAGGCAACATGGAGATGTTGGATATCATGGTCAATGTTTATATATTTATGAATAAAGTGTTATTCAGTTCCATGAAATAGACATCTTGTATTGATCAATAAGTACGTGACATATTTATGAGACTCTATATGTATGAATCTATTTCTAAATGATCCCTGATCATATATCATATTATTGGAACTAATATGATTCTAAGATCAGCATGTTTATTGATTGATGATCATCTCTTATAGATCATGGGTATGGAGATACCAAATCAATAAATATGAACACATGTGTTAGAGAACACATTGTTGGATAGACCCACCATGAGACACTACAGGAATTAATGTGCCATTAGTTGGTCTCAAGTAGTGTTGGTACAAAGTCCTTAGACCTGAGATCACCATGGATTCCAACGTGTGTAGTAGCCTACTTTGGGACTACCAAACACTATTCCGTAACTGGGTAGTTATAAAGGTAGTTTTCGGGTTTGCTATGAAACATGGAGTGGGATGTGAGTGATCAAGATGGAATTTGCCCCTCCTTTGGAGAGATATCTTTGGGCCCCTCGAGGTAATGGATTATGGAAATGCATGGCCATGCTAAGTTGATTGAGGAGTCAATCAACGACGATAATCCAATACGGTTCGAGTGAATGGTTAAGCTATTGAAGGGATGGCACACATTTTGCCTATAGCTTAATTGGTATCGTGAGGCAAAGGGATTTGTGTACACATTACAGGTTCAGAGCCGATATTATATTCTTGTATACTATGGTGTCAATATGTGCTGCTAGGCGCCGCTATTGATAGGTCGGCTGAGTTGGACTCGAGCCGACGATCGGCTAAGTTAGACTATAGTCGAAACCAAGTATACCTGAACCTACAAGGTCGCACGCTTAAGGGGATAAGAACAGGCATTCGAGTTGGACTCGGATATAGCTCGATCGGATAGGGATCCGATCGGATAGAGTCCTATGGTCTTACGACGTATGGGCGGCCAACTCTATGAGATTCGGATAGGATCTGATTCAAAAGAGAGTCCTGATCGGCCACTAGTCCCAGTCGGCCAACTCTATATAAAGGGACGAGGGGTGGAGAGTTGCTGCATCGCATTGAATCGAATCTGCAACAGAAGTCGCCGAGATCAATCTCCATGGAAACCCTCCCCACTTTTGAGCCAAACCCTAGCCTTGCATCGCGTGCTAGCACACGGGTGTTTGGCGTTCTGTTCCCGGACGTGTGGATACCAGTAGAGGCGCTGCTACGTTGCGCGCTGTTGATCGGCTTCGAATCGGCTGCGGTCGAGCTCATCGGAGCGAGGGGCGAGAACGCGGTCAGACGACTCGGCGAATCAGCTACATCGACGAATCGGCTGATTGGTGAATCGGCTGTCCCCGGGAATCGGCTGTCGGCTTGCGGGAATCGGCTACACAATTCCGGATCGGATAGCCCTGATTGGTTGTTTCCGCTGCTTACTCCAATCGGTAACGATCTATCGGTCCTTACTTGCAAGTGTTCCTGGTTTGCGCAGTAGAAAAGTTTTTGTTTTCGGCTAGCGTAGCTTCCGCGTAGCCCAACTTTCGAAAAGTAGCATAGGGCATTAGATTGATAGCAGCTCCCCCATCAACTAGCATTTTTGACATCAGCTTCCCGTTGACAAATCCTTTGACGTAAAGAGGCTTAAGATGCCGATGTTCTGTCCCTTCTGGTTTTTCAAAGATTGCTTGCTCCGGGGACAACATGAGTTTGGCCCAGTGATTCCTCTACGGTGTCTGCATCGGCTTGGGCCGCTTCAAATTCGCCGGTAACACAAAAATCATATTAACCGATGCAAAGGCCACAGGCTTTCCCTTGGCCTTTCTCTTGCCTAGTCGGCTTGGTCTTCATCGGTTGCAACGGTTTTGTTCCTTACGCGCCATTGCTTCCTCGGGTGCTTTTGCTCATTCTTCTTTCTTAGCCGATAATCAATTTTGGCTTGAACCTCTTTCAGCCGGCTCTCGCTCTTTATCCGTTGTACCTTCCATTTTTGGGTCTTTGTGAAAGTGTCGGAGGGGCACCATTGTGGGTTGGCAGTTTGTTCTTCGTCACCCTCGAAGTCCTCCTAAAAGAAATCTTCATGGATTGGGCCCAGCATTTGGTGAACAAGGCGCTTCCTCTGTCTCGGTCGATTCTCTCTGGGCGGCAATCGGCTGGAGCTTTCAGCCTGCTCATCTTCATAACCACTGCAAGCTGGGCAGTCTTGGAGTGATGGTAGCCTCATCCCCTGATTCTAGCAAAACCTAAAGAATTCACAGTTCCAATGGGGATCGAAGCCATCATATTGCCGATAGTGAACCTCTTCCTGCTGATCATGTTTTCTTGGATGCACCCTGTAGACTCTGCATGTCTCTCTTTATTCATGCCCCTTCATGAATTTGACCAAGTTGTCCATCTCTCGGGGGTGATGATGGGCTAATCGGCGGCTGGCATAAACCATGTTAACAGGAAAAGAATTCCCATCAACCTTCATCGGCTTCTTTGGATCTTCAAATTTAATTTTTCCAGCTTCTATAGCTGACTCGATTTGTTGTGCCACTTGCAGTATTTCCTATTTTTCAACTCCTCAGCCTATGGAATGACGTGATTGGCCAGAAGTTGGATCTGTTTCTCCCGAAGAAGCAGATCGAAGATTTTGTCGGCCTTAGTAATGTCAAAGTTATACTTTTCCTCTTTAGCTGAATTCTTTACCCATTGGCAGGTTGTGATCTTTTTGTTCCTAGCCCATTCGGCTGCTGCCACTTTGGTTTCACTGTCAGTCGAATCAGAGTCGGAAGCATAGGCAACGTGGCTAACCTTCTTAAAGGCTTTCTTGGTTTCCTTGAAACGTTGCTCATGGGCAGTGATCTTTTGTGCCAAGTGCGCCAAGCTTTCGAAATCTTGTGTCGAAAATCTCTCCCTGATGGGTGTTAACAAACCCTGGAAGGCAAGATCGGCTAGTTGGGAATCGGATAGCACCAGACTGTAGCATCGATTTCTCATGTCTCTGAACCTTTGAGTATAGTCTTGGACTGACTCATCGTGCTTTTGCCTGATTTCAGTTAAGTTGGACAGGTTCATCTCATGGATGCCGGTGTAGAAGTACCGATGAAACTGTTTCTCTAGATCAGCCCAACTCTGTACAGAGTTGTATGGGAGTGAAGAAAACCAAGCCGATCCAGAGAGGGAGAGGGGAAAAAGCCTAACCCTCAGGGCGTCTGTAGCCAATGCTCCTCCCCGCACTGTAGCCAATGCTTCTCCGCACTGGGCTAACGTGCTCATAGGTAGAAACGTTGTCCTGCCCTAAGAATTTGGAGAAATAAGGTATTTCGTATCGGTTGGGCAATGGAACCCTCTCAAAATACTCAGGATGTGGGTACCAATACATGTTGCCACTGTCCTTGGGCTTGAGACCGAACTGCTCTCTTATCACATCGGCAATTAGGTTCACCCAAGGTTTGCTTTGTTGATGTGCTTCTTGCGCTTGCTGTTGTATCGGCTCATATTGATCAAACTGGAGTTGTCCCTGCCGATATGGCATTTGAGGCGAGTGAGGCTGATATTGCTGGTTGAGGTTGCCTCCTGCACGCTGCTGAGGAGATTGATGCATCATGTGAGGCTGTTGATCGTGCAGAGACTGAGAGCCGACGGGATGTTGAGGAAAACTTGATGGGTAGGATCCTATCGGCATCTTGGGCAGAACAGGCGGCTTTTGCATTGAACATGGCTTCAATCTGTTCTGGAGAAATCCGGAGCATCTCATAGCCCGTATGCTAAGGTTGTGGCCTCATCAGGACCCTGGGTTGAACTTCTGGTGGTTTTGATGCCGATGGTGGCACAAACAGCTTGAGGGAAACCGATCCTGACACGATCGGCTGTTCTGGAGGAACCCCTGAAGCAGTCGGCAATCCATTTGTTGCCAAGGCCCTGTACTGAGGAAATTTGCCCTCAGGGAGGAATACTGGTCCCCTAGCTTGATGTTCAGCTATCCTGGAGTCCACAATTGTACTAATCATGTTGTTGAGGGTATTAATCAATATTCCATACTGGTTGATGAAAGCATGATGGATAGCATAATCGATTCTGTCTTGCAGATTATTTAGCTCTGGTCCATCCTCCTGCTTGATTTCTTGTTCTTTGCCCTTGCTAGAGCTTGCTCTAGATTCATCCTGACCTGGGATGTTGAGTTTGTATTTTTGGATGATTGTCTCTGATCTGGTCAGAGCGAAAGATTGCAGATAATGACTCTGCAACTGGTCTATCATCTCCTTGTACTCAGCCTGCTGTTTAGGAGTCAGCTTATCCATGGTGATCGGAATCACGTTGTCTTGGTCAACCTCGGAGGTCTTGTTATCAACCATAGTGTCTGTCTTGTGATTAGTGTCCCACCAGGCGTGCCAAAAGCGTGTTGATGAGAAAATTTCCCACGCACTGGCCTGAGAGATTTGCTTTACTCTAGTACACGTTCAAAGTATTGGTTCGAGGTTTGTAGGCGTGCCAGTCAGTTTGTTCTTGCAACCAACAAGAAACTAAAAAGAGAAAACAAAGTTAGATTGATAGTCGATCGGCTGGTGGCCGATGATGTATCCTTTTGGTATTGTGCTGATGCAATTTGCACTGAATCGGCAGCAACTAGATTCGTCCAATCGGCTGTAGATGTTAACAGAATGTAATTCAAGTCTTAAAGCACTTTTAAACACAGTGACTGGGATAGATCGGTAGTGTACCGAGACAGTATAAATCACTTAGATCTAAAAATACTATAAGACAAGAATTATACTTGTTACAGCATAGCCAAAGAGACTAAATATATTCCGATACTGCTTTATACTCAGATATCATAACAGACTAAATATATTAAACAAGAAACAATCAAATATTAAGAGGCCTTAACAGATTGAATCCAAGCTTAACATATTTAATATAATGAGATCTAAATATAAAGGGCAGATTTAGCATCAAGTATACATATAAGAAAACAAGATAACTAAATCAGGTAAGATCGGCTGAAACCCCGATACTATCTCTAATAGCAATCGTGAAGCGAATTAGATCTTTATGATTCCAAGGGCGACTTAATAGATCGAACCTAAACGATGTAGCATTAAGTACCAAAAGAAGCATAGGATCTAAATTAGCTTAATGATAACATTTCAAGATGTTATATATACTATATAATCTAGATCGACAATGAGATCTAATCCCATCGGCTGTCATCTGGTAATTAATGCTAGCCGATTGAAGATTAAATCACAACATTGATCTAAATTATATAGTATATATGATAACTATGCAGATTACGACAACAAGATTAGAGTATCATGACGATGAAAGCACTAATCTCAAGAGTGCAAGCCACTTGTAACAAGAATTACCTCTCGTCGGAGATCGGAACCCGATGCAGCCCAACCTGAAGCAAGAACTTGTCGAGATTAAACTAAAAGGAAAAGGTGACGATGCATCGAAAGTTGTATTGATATGATGTTGATTGATAGATTACAGGATCTTGGGTCATATTTATACCCAGATACACGATGAGTTCGTGACGAACACGATTCCCTCTCTATTACAAATAAAATTACAGATATGCCTAGACTAACATTATCTATAAGGAAACTATACAAAATATCCTAATTAATAGATACAATTGTCTTTTCAAAACTTTATCCATAGATGGCAATATCTCTGAAGCACTGGAAACCGAATCCAATAATGATCTTCACGCTTTCCCACCGGGATCAGTCACATTTAATTACCCCAATCGGAATCGGCTATGTCAGATATCCCTATCCGACTCGGTCTTAGCCGACTGTCTCCTTAGCCGATTTGGACTCAGCCGATACGCGCTCTGACTCTAAGAATCGCACGTTCTTCCAATTCCGCTTCAATTGTAGCTTCAAACGTGGAGATTAGCTTGCCAAATTTGGTTGTCAATAGATAGCACTAGAAACAACTCAAGCATATTCTGATATATGAAAGCAATAGCAAAGATAACAATTGAATTTCTCTTTTCTTTTTTCTTTTCACTTTTTTCGTCTTCTCTTTTCTTTTTTATTTGGTGCGGCTTTTCTTCTCTTTTTTAAGCACCTTTCTGCCTTTTTTCTCTTTTTTAAGCACCTTTCTGCCTTTTAATTTTTTTGAGCAAAAACCAACTTATGAACCTTGATGTAAAGTTATAGGGACTCAAACATAAATAAAAAATTATAGGGACTCAAATGTAATAGTCCAAACCCTAAAATTGGAACTGTATAAAAATAGAATGTTGACGTTATGCCGGTTTCATTTTTCTAAACATATCTCGAATCCGATATAAAACAAAAGTTTACCAAGGTGTTTGACACGACTCAAAACATAGATGTTCGTGATTAGGAGGGGAAGTTGGAGTCAGACTCACGGTCACATGGAGGGGGTGAACAGCGAGGAGTCCGGTTGGTGCAACAGATAAAAAACAAATTGATTTTTAACCAATTTAATCTACTATTTTTTTGCAAAAGCAATCTAATCTAATCTAACCTCCTCCTCTCGCCCACAAAACAAGCACGGCAGAAAAATGTTTTTCCTCATGTGCAAACCAGAAACTTAGCAAAACTTAGATACAACTTCAAAACTGACCAACAAAAACTTCTCAAAACTATAAAAAGTAGAATCCTCACAGTGAGGCAATTCCATTTTCAAAGGTCCCGACAACAACAAATACACGGCGGTGGCACGACGACGTGGTACTAGGCGTGACAAGAACTCGAAACTCTAAACGAACTAGACGCTAAGACCAGCAACACGACGCGACGATGCAACGTAGAACTCAACAAAGCAAAAACTGAAAGCAAAAACAAACCCCATTGCATTGTTCTTTTCAGTTTTTGCTTTGTTCAGTTTTACGTTGCGTCGTCACGTCGTGTTGCTGGTCTTAGTGTCTAGTTCGTTTAGAGTTTCGAGTTCTTGTCACGTCTACTACCACACTGCCGCCACCCATCGTGTTGCACGTGAGAAATAGCTGATTAGAGATTAGATTGGTTTTATTTTAGGAAAGAAATAGTAGATTGAATTGGTTAAAAATCTTTTTTTTTGTTTTTATCTCCTGCTCCAACCGAACTCCTAGCCGTCCACCCCCACAAGTCCGACTTCCACTACCCCCTGATCACGTACATCTAATTTTTGGCTCATGTCAAACACCTTGGTAAATTTTTGTTTTGTGTTGAATTCGAGATATGTTTGGAAAAACGGAACTGGCATAACATCAGCATTCCATTTTTATATAGTTCTAATTTTAGGGTTTGGACTTTTACATTTGAGTCCCTGTAATTTTTTATTTACATTTGAGTCTATGCTATTTTACATCAAGGTTCATAAGTTGGTTTTTGCTAAAAAAATCAAACAAAGAAAAAAAGGCAGAAAGGTGCTTAAAAAAGAGAGGAAAAAAGCCGCACCAAAAAAAGAAGAAAAAAAGCGAAAAGAAAAAAAGAAAAGAAGAAAAAAATTCAGTTGTTGCTTTCATTTATCAGAGCTATGCTTAGTTGTTTCTAGTGCTATCTTGTGGTACCGTTTGTGTCTAGGCTTGCGTCTCTAGTATGTTCTGTCCTAGGACCAGCACGGTACTTGACTTTGAACGGTTATTCAACTTTGTATTTTCTGATTTGAGCATTTGGTATTCCTTTGCTACATATTTAAGACTACCCGTAGCTCCACGATTTGATTGCAGCCGTACACAGGTGTTTGTCGAGGCATCGATACATCCAACCTTCATTGGGGTGTTTGGTTAAGTCGGTGTATGTCACCATTCCGCTTGCTATGGTAAGAACTTGTAAAAGCTTGGCTAAAGCTTGAGAGTGTGTGATATTTGAGCCTCCACTACCTAGTAGTTGATAGGAGCGTACATATATTTCTGTGTATGTTTCTTGTTTTCTACTAACAATGATAGGAATACGCAAAACAAATGAGAATAACTATGCTCAACATCGACATCTTCGTCGAGACATGAGGAGTGATCAACATGATGCATATGAGGTAAGTGACATTGTTATTGCTAAGATCAAATCTGCACTACCTTATTTTGAAGAAAATTATGATCCTCATGCTTATATTAAGTGGGAGCTAGCGGTTGATAAAGAATTTAAAAAGCATGATTTGTCTGAAACAAAAGGTTATGTGTGCCTCTAATGTATTAATTAAATATGCTTCTGATGAATGGAAACATCTTTGTAGGCATAACAAAATACCTCAATCTTGGAAAGACCTAAAACGATATTTGAGAGATGCTTATGTTCCCATGTATTATGCTGATATTCTATTCAACAAACTGCAATGTAAAAACAAGATACCAGAACAGTTACTTCGTACTATCATGATATGCATGATTGTTTATTACGTTGTGGTTTAGATGAATGTGAAGAAGCTACAGAGTTGGGATTTTTATGTGGGCTTAACAAAGAAATTCAGGATATGCTTACTTACCAAAATTATAGATCTCTCTCTCATTTGTTAGAACTTGCTTGTAATGCTGAATGTAAAATAGAGGACATAAAGAAGCAACAAGTTGTGCTTGTACCTCCTATTTTTCCATGTAATGATGATATACAAACTTGGAAGGAGAAATATTTTGTGTCTCATGTTACTAACGCTTTGCAGGAAGTTCAACATATTCACCAAGAGGAGGAGGACAATGTTCTTGAGAAGAAAGGTGAGAAGCATGAAGCACCTAAACTATCTGTAGAAAGTTTACAAGGTAAAATAGATGGTGCTGAGGTAAATAAAGGTGAGTATTCTCAAGCTAAGCTATACATGTCCACTTTACATGCTATAGTAGAGCAACCATTAGTGGAACCAACTGCTGAGATTTCTTTGTCACAAGTTAATTTAGTTGATGTTCCTTGTGATAAAGAAGAGTTGTGCGATAATGCTTCACTTATATTAATGCCACAACTAGTGAATGAACATGTTATTTCTAGTGTTAGTTCTTTAGACATTGATTTTAAGCATGTTGTTCACGTTTGTAATGAAGTTGAGGAGCGTGAACTGCTATTTTCTTTAAATACTTTGGGTTATGTTCTGTTTGATGATCTTTGTGAGCTCAATAATTTAAAGGAAAAGTTATTTGCTAAGCCTGATTTGTCATGTCCAACTAATGTTATTTTTCATATCTTTGGCGAATATAATGATAGAGAAACATATTTGGTGCATAAAGCTTATATTTATTCTAGTCTGAAATATTCTTTTGGGCAACAATACTATGATCAAATAGGGGGCTACACTAACACTAACAATGTCATGCAAAACATTCCTAGTTTTTCCCCTATGCAACAGGGTAAGCCCAAAGAAGGGGAGCATTGTTGGTCTTGGCCGTGCAGCATAGCCATCGCTCCGTGTTGCAACGTCAAACCAACCACCTCTGAATGTCATTGGAGTAAGTCAGGGATGACTTGCAGCCAAGAAAGGGGAGAATGATGAGGACATCACCTACTCGGATACAACCACATTGGGAGCTTTTGATTTAAAGGTGAATGAATTCTTTATCCAGATTGTATTTGATGTTTTTGTTGAAGTGATGCTGCACCATGATGTGTGTTCATTTACATTTTCAGAAATACATAAGTGGATTAAAAAGAGTGCTAAACACACATGGAAGGCATGGAGGACAAAGGAAATTGATTGGGGGGCAAATCCAAGTATTCCCCACGTCACTTTTGGCCCAAGTTTTGGTGCTGAATTCGGACTGTAGGACAGCGCTAAATTTAAACGGCCGCCAAATATGCATACGTGCTCCGATTTGGGTCCATGAGTACTTGATGGAAAGCTCTCGGAGTCCTCTTTCCAACAGATCCTTCCTCATCTCCAAATTCCATCCCTATCAGCCGCAATCACAGAAACAAAGTGTTACATCACCTATAATGAGCCTATGGGCTTGTAACTTCATCTGGGACCCCGGGCCAAGTTGGACCCAAGTGGGGTGCGCCCCAACCTGGTGGAGCACGACTCTAGGCAGCCCTAGGTCATCCTTCCACCTATATATATCTCCCCTTGTCGCCATAGAACAACTCGGGTTTTGTTTATGTAAGTTTAGCTATCGCTACTTCCTGATAGACGCGTGTGTCAGCTGGACCATCCGTTCTATTTGATTCGGAACCCCATCTTATCATTTGTATTCAATTCCTATTTGCAATTCAGATTGCTTTTATCTTGTTCTTGCTTGTTTCTTCGATTTTCTTATAGGAATAAGGTTGATCTGCACTGGCAAGATCAACAACCCACGGAGAGGTGTATCGATCGCTAAGGCGCAACACAACGTCTCGTATGGTTATAGTCGGATCGTCAATGTTTCTTCCAAATCGTAGTTATCATCAACTCACCGAAAGATCGGGACACCCTAGTTCACATCAGTGATGCTCTGATACCACCTGATATACACTAGGGTGTCTCGATCTTTTAGTGAGTTGATGATAACTATGATTTGGAAGAAACGTTGACAATCTGACTACAACCATACGAGAAGTTGTTGTGTTGCACCTTAGCGATCGATACACCTGTGCGTGGGGTTGTTGATCTTACCGGTGCACATCAACCTTATTCCTACAAGCAAATCGAAGAAACAAGCAAAAATAAGATAAAGGCAATCTGAATTACAAATAGAAATTGAATACAAATAATAAGTTGGGGGTCCCGAAGACGAGTAATTAGGTGGTCTAGCCGACACACGTAACTACAAGGTAAAGTAGCAATGGCTAAAACTTTAATCTAACAAAATCCAAATTGTTCTATGGCGGCTACGAGGTATTTATACAGGTGGGAGAATGAGTTGGGGTCGTTCTCCAACGCTAAGACACGTCCGTAATGGACTCAACTTGATACAAGGCTCATCGGCCTAATTTAGCGACGTCGCACCTTGGACAGAAAAAGTTAGGTGCACTAATTTGACGATTGTGGATAATTCTGGATAGATATGGCAGTGAGGCTAGATCCATTGTTAAGTAGATTTTATAAGCTTTTCATAAAGTACTTGAATGTCTAAATCGGAGTCCGAATAAAGCCGTGGCAACCGTCATAAGGTGACGTTGTCCTGCAGTTCGAATTTAGCCCGCGCAAATCCTTCTCCCTTTTGATCCTCTTCATCGTTCCTAAGCAAAACAAGAGTGCACATATATTCATTGTCTAAATATGATGAACAGGAGCTTAAAAATAAACTTGATTGATGGTTGAGTTGACAGGCACGAGCGTGAGTAATAGGACCAAGTGGTGAAGCGGTGTTGGGGTAGGAGTGGATATATCGACGGTTTTGATGTCCTCATCACTAACTGAGACAGTATATGATTAAAGATAATAAGAAAAACCTATTTAGTCGATATATTTACACAGACATGATGGATATAAAAAATCTATCTAGAACAATAGTACGATTAGAGAAATATCAACTTAGTCAAAATATCATACCTAATAGAGAAAGTCCTAACAAGCTGATATGACTCTAAATAATGATGCAGTTAAAGATAAAATCAATATATCAGATAGGCAACGATTGCATCAACCCAAATAAAATGTCGGACTTAACCGAAAAAGTTTTAACCACGCCGATACCGGAAGTTGACGGATCTTACTTTGTCGTTGTAGATCGAAACGATGTAACCCAACTCGAAACTAAGAACTCGTCAAGAGTAAAGGTAGTGATGCGCTGAAAATAATTATATTGATCTATGAAGATGTCTTACGAAAATTCCAAGTGTACATATTTATATCCTCGGATTAATACAAGTCTTTTGATCGGACATGACATATGTTTTCTAAAGATAAAAAAATAGAAGTCCTTATCATACACTAGATAAATTTTTCAAAAGATAAAAGAAAAGTTACTAATTAATATATAAAATTAAATTGTGATGTTATGGTCTTTTCTGAAATTCGGTCTTTTCGGATGATCTTTCATCGATCCATCAACTCCTTTCTTTAGCCAAATCCACTAAAAATTTGTATCAAATTTTAATGCTAACTCTTTTGGATGAACTTTTATCGATTGATCAATTTTTTCTTTAACCAAATCCACTAAAAAAATATATCAAATTTTCATTTAATAGTTAGTTAGCTTGAGCCTATTACTATTACTAGTAACCCTCGCCTCTCTGTCTTGATGGATAGGGCCCAATTAATGAAACAGAAACACTTGTTTGTTGAAATGAAGCCAGCTCGATTTTCATTAATACCTTGGCTCATTAATTTCGTGTGTCATGCGCGTCTGTTCGCTTAGGATCGGTTTTAGTGCATGTTAGGTAAATATTGTTCGTGCTTAATCGTTTGTTCACTTGATGTCAAAATTAACCCTCTCAAATTAAATTTAGACAACATCAAAATTTAGCAAAGTTTGATAATGCCAAAATTTGCTAAGATAAAAGTATATAGGTGTTGTTTGCTTTGCTTCCATGTCAAATGGGTTCTTGTGTAGTGTTTGTGTAGTGTTATGTAAAGAATTTTTTTAGAAAATCATCAAATTTTGGCATGACAAGATATGATAAGATATTTGGGATGTGTTTAGATTACTACCTTATCGTAAAAATGACAGCAAACTGAATAGCCCCAAATAGCCCCAAAGGTTTCCGTTACTATAAATGTACGCTCAATGATTATTAAGGTTTACCTGATGTGATTCCAAATTGATACATATTTTTTTCTATTGCAACCCATGGACACCTAACAAGTTGAAGTTTATGAAATCTTGATAATGATTTCAATATATTCTTACATATCGATAATTACATTTCAACTTAATATATTAAAATGTAAAAGAATTAGTTATCTAAATCCACCTTACATTTTTGACATCGATGAATGATGATGTGAGGGTTAGCCCCAACCAGGGGCAGTCCTATGAGATGAGCCACATCCTAAGCAGTATGATTTTTTTATATAAAAACAGATAATCCAATAGACTTTCAGTCCCAGGCCTTAGGTGGCCTGAGTCCTGGGTCTGCCGCTGCACTGAACCTCTAAACTTCCAGCTAGATCCATTTTATTGAATTGTTCGGAAACTTATCCTGACATTGGTTCAGTTTGGGATTGTCCCAATGTCTCCTTTAATTTATCCAGAGCAGCCCTTGCAGCACGATTCTGCGCTATCTCCTTCTTTTGAGCATAAGTTGCCCTTCCAACCATCTCACCGTCAATCAATACTTCAACTGTCAAATTCTTATCCCATTCATCCTTCACAATTTTCACACCTCGGCGAGTTTTTTTGGCAAAACTCAAAAAGCTCGCTTACAGGATGCTTGCCTAATGTCTCAAGACTAATAAGTGGATCAGCCAACTTTTGAAAAACCTATTATGACAAAATATTATGATTTCATTCCAGAGTGTGAGATAAACGCAAAGTACTTCAAATTCAGAGATAAACGTGAAAATACCTGCCAAACTATTTCTTGATTGAAGTTGGAGTCACAATATATGGCACCAATAAGAGATTCCACAACGTCACAGAGCACTTTTGGAGGATCCAATAATCCGTTGGAGTGAATTGGGTACATCGACAATTCTTCTATGAAATCAGTAATCTGTAAATGTCAAAGTGTAGGGAACACATCAATCATATGTCACAATATGTCAACATCTTTATTATATAAATATATTAAGTTGGTAGCATGGCTCGTCCTCTTCCCTCTGACTTTGTTGAAAAACATCTAGTATAAAACAACAAAAAAACAAACATCGTGTACAAGTGATCAAACAGAAAGGCACAAAGCGGATATCAAGACCGAAGAGAAAAGCAATGTCAGTTGAGAGATTAAGAAAAGAACTTGTAAAATAATGTCAGTTCATCATGAGGTACAGAACAAAAATTCAATTTTTGGGGTTTAGGTTCAGGTCTTCATGTTGATGTACAGATCGCAGTTTTGAATATGAGTGCAAAATATTTGAAATTCAATGGATAATTTAGTATGGATCTGAAAAAAATCCATCCAAAATTGAATGAATTTGGAAACCATGTAAATAATTCATTTTATCTTTTCTGATTCTTGTGGTGAGAAAGTAATATATAGGAATCAGTGGCTAAACCACTTTTCTGATCCCGCCTTTTCTGATTCTTGTCAAGTTAGCCCACTTCGTGTTCAAATCCTAGCTTCGCCACTGCTAGCAAACATTGCTAAGCAAGGGATAGCTAATTACTAGTACTACTACTTAGATGATTTGAATTCTTTCTGAAGAGTAGTGTTTGTTTTACAAATTTACCTTAGTTTGTTTGGTTATATATTTTGAATATATTACTATATTAGTGCAGATTAATACATAATCTTTCAAACAATTTTAAGGTTGTGTTTGTTTGAACTTCTGTTTTTCAGCTTTTCTTAAAAGCTAGCTTACTGACTGATGATCTTTAACTAGATCTTTAACTATTAGCTTTTATAATAAATTTTTATCTTCTACCAGAAAACTGAAACAAACACAGCCTAACTAATCAACCACGTTCTGATTGATTCATAGGTTGCTTCCCATAAATAACCATTTTCTCGTCCATGCAGTTGAAACGGCAAATGTGCTTTGATTGCTTTCCAAAGAACCGCCACAATTTGATTGGGGACCAAACAAGTGGTGAGCCGAGGAGACCAAAAAACAAACGAAAGCTGCAGAATTTTGACTTTACACCCATTGGAGCAAAGTAATGATATTTCAAATGGGCAGTTCGTACATTCGGGATGCCCTCGCCAATCAACCCTTAAACACTTACAAGTAGGGAATAAAAATTCATGAAAGGGTCACAAACTTCTCAACTCACGCAAGCCTATACTCTTTTCTTGAGATAACATGTTCTTAGAAACTGGAGGCCTATGAACAAAAGAAAGAAAACAGAAACAGATTTCTACCCTTTAATACTAATGGCCCGGGAATAAGAAATTCCGAATCAATATAGTGGACTGTAGTGGCAATTTTACCAATTGAATTGTTGAGCTAGAGGACAACGGAGTATCAGAATCCACAAAAGGTATCAGGTTTAGCTAATCATTTATCAGTGTACGCTGGATACTATGGACAAAAATCAGAATGCAGAACAAAATAGATTCTCCCCTCCCCTTTCACCATAAAGTGTATGAGCCCAATCCCCAGGGCCCAATCAATAAAAGTTCTGTTTTTCCTTATTTGTCGTCTTCATGAAAAGGCAAACATCATCGCATGGGGCAAAGCAAAAGAAACGGCTGCAGATCTCCGGTCCCGCGGCCCGAGATCTCCGGTCCCGCGGCGCGTACCTGGCCGTCGAGGTTGGGCGCCTTGTGGCGGAGGAAGTGGTGGAGGCCGTGCAGGACGGCGACGCGCGCGAGCTTCTCCTTGTCGACGTTGGCGGCGCGGAGGCGGGTGAGGGGGCCCGGCTGGAGTTGGCCGTAGGTGAGGAAGACCTCCCGCGACACGACGCAGGTGAGCACGGCGTCGCCGAGGTACTCGAGGCGCTCGTAGGTCACGCCGGGGCGGTAGGGGTAGTAGAAGGAGCCGTGCGTGAGGGCCTCCTCCACCAGCGCCTTGTCCCCGAACTCGTAGCCGAGAAGCGACTCCACGGCGGCGACCTCGCCGGGGCCCATCGGCGGCACGAACCCCAGCGGCGCGTCCTGCGCGTGCTGCTCCTTCCATATGCTAGGCATCTCGTCCGCGGAGGTGGTGGCGTGCGGCGGGCTTTCCATGGCTCGAGCGGGGGCGAGTCTAGGCAGAAGTTTTTGTATTGCAGCGAGGAGCGCCGGCGTGCCGCGTGCACACGGGGTTAGTGCACACGGTATTGGGCGTGGAAACCGAAATCGGAAGGAAAAGGCGATGAGTCGAGAAGAAGGGAGAACGAGAGAGAGACGGAGAAAGGTTTGGTTTTTATTGCGGCCGGCGTTGCATAGGTGGTAAACGAGATCGGTTACGAGTTAGAGCTAGTACAAGATGTCACCTAGACTTAGTGGACAGAATAAATAAAAAAAGAAAAGAAGTCACATTTTATACTAGAGATAATCCTCACATAAACTCAAGAAAAGGGAGAGAAGATTGGGCAAACAATTAACTGTTTATTGATGGATAAAATTAGGGATGATATTAACTTGTTCTATAAGGCTTGTTCTTAAAAGGAGTACTTTCTCGGTCTAATCTATTTTACACTATTTAACTCTTCACATGTCTAAAACATACCTTCAAACTCCAAATCCCATTTAACTTTTCACATGTCTAAAACATACCCTCAAACATCAAATCCAGATATCCAACCTTTTAACTTTCAAGCAAAGGACTCCCTCACGCAAACTTTAATGATTTTGGTCTACATGGTAGCTGATATGGGAGTTAAATAAATAAAAATTATGGGTCCCACCAATCAATGCTCTGTCTCTTTCTGCCCACACGAGACGACCACAACAAGCCACCGAGCGAGCCAGGGCGAGGTGAGGCAGTGGCGACGGTGGTGGACGCTGTTCGCGCCAAGGCTAAAATCCACATCCTTCCACCGTCGCCAGTTGTGTAATCATAGGCTTCATATCCGTCCATTGGTTGTCACTCACGTGGTGCTGCCTTGATAGACAGATTTTGGTGTATATTGTCACATCCTGATTGTCGCTTGAGGGATTAATAAGTTCCTTAATAAATTATTTCTAGAATTTATATTAACGTTTAAATAATTGACAAGTAAATTAAATATGGAAAATAAAAAATTTCAAATAAAACATAGCTATATTTATATTTTTATTAAATTCTCCATGATTGAATACACTCAATGGAATTTTCTTGAATTTTTTGAAGCTCAATTGCTAATTTTAATAATACAAACATCAATTCAACATTTATTTGAATGAAAAACAAATTAAATCCCCATCCAAAAGTTTTGGGCCAAATCCACCCGATTCATCTCTCTCTCGAACCAGCCTTCCTCTAGGCCATCGGCCCACCGTAGCCTCGCTAGTCCGTGCCCTCTCTCTCCTCCCCTTGTCATCGACAAGTGGGCCTCACCTGTCGGGCTCATCTTCTACCTCTAGTAGGAGGTAGAGTCCGAGCCAGCACTGCCAAACCGCCAAATCTGGCTGCCCTTTTTGCTCCTGAGTCAAATTAGTTGAGGGTAAATCCTCCTCTTATCCTCCTCTACCGTTTCCCCAAGAATTGGAACCAATCCCGTGTATTTTGGCCTCGTATCAAGCTCAAACTCGAGTTTTCTCTCTCCGGTCGGACCCTAGGTTTTCCTAGAGCCTTAATCGCCGTCTTGGTCCTGGATTCAAGCTCCCATGTCAGTAAATAGCACTTCCTCCCTCTCCTCTTGCCATCACCGGGAACCCTGGTTCCGCTTGGAGCTTGGAGTGATGCCACCATCATCGCTTCTAGCCAAGCTGTGCAGCCGCTCTAGCCGTTGCAGAGGCCGTCGTCATCGCTGTCGGGTTCTCAAGGAGGAGGTGCATCCCGTCCGCCGGTCCGCCGTTGCCGTCTGTCATCGGAGCGTCACCGTCTCCACCGACTGGAAGCAGCCATCGCCTCCACCTCACTGTCGGTCGCCGCCCATCGCGTTGTCCCTCGGTGAGTTCGTCTTGCTGCGCTCTTTGTCTCAGTGCCCTCGGTTTGCGTTGTTGTGCCATGAAACGCCACGACCAATGAGGTCCCGTGTCAGTCGCCACGGATGAGGTCCATGTCAGCACCACATCAGCACCGCCACATGGCCTTCATCCGAAAACCCTAGATCGGGATGGATCTCGATCGTCAGATCCCACTCAAATCCTAGTCAATCCAATCCTAGTCGCATATCCTGATGAAGCCGTGGACTCTCTTAGTGAACCGAGTGTATGGTAAGGACATGAGTATAAATATACTTGTAAATTACATAATAAATTTATTTAATCCTTTTAAATAAGCTGTAGTTATATTAAATCTTGTAAAATCCATAACTAATTCATACAAACTCAGATTGAGGTATTCAATTTTCATAATTCTTCTAAATTCAAGCTATACCTATTTATGAAATTTATTTGTACTGATTATTTGGTTTTATTAGCCTTTGTCCTCGTTTTTGTTAGTGATATGCCCTAGAGGCAACATGGAGATGTTGGATATCACGTCAATGTTTATGTATAAATGAGTAAAGTGTTATTCAGTTCCATGAAATAGACATCTTGTATTGATCAATAAGTACGTGACTTATTTATGAGACTCTTTATGTATGAATCTATTTCTAAACGATCCCTGATCATATGTCGTATTGTTGGAACAAATATGATTCTAAGATCGGCATGTTTATTGATTGATGATCATGTCTCATAGATCATGGGTATGGAGATACCAAATCAATAAACATGGACACATGTGTTGGAGAACACATTATTGGATAGACCCACCATGAGACACTACTGGTATCCACACGTCCCTAACACCCATGTGCTAGCACAAGATGCAAGGCTAGGGTTTTGGCTCGAAGGTGGGGAGGGTTTCCGTGGAGATTGATCTCGCCGACTTCTGTTGCGCCAAATCAGATTGATTCGGTTCAATGGCATTTCGGTTTAATGCAATTGCATGCAGCAGCTCTCCACCCTCACCCCTTTATATAGAGTTGCCGGTTGGGCCTAGAGGCCCATCGGGACTATTTTGAATCGGATCCTATCCGAATCTCATAGAGTTGGTCGGCCGGACTTCGTAAGCCCATAAGACTCTATCCGATCGGATCCCTATCCGATCGAGCCGTATCCGAGTCCAACTTGAATGCCTGTTATTATCCCCTTAAGCGTGCGACCCTATAGGTTTAGGTATACTCGGTTTCGGCCTGAGTCAAACTCAGCCGACCGTCGGCTCGAGTCCAACTCAGCCGATCTATCAACAGCGGCGCCTAGCAGCACATATTGACACCATAGTATACAAAAATATAATATCGGCTCTAAACCTGTAATGTGTACACAAATCCCTTTGCCTCATGATACCAATTAAGCTACAGGCAAGATGTGTGACATCCCTTCAATAGCTTAACCATTCACTCGAACCGTATTGGATTATCTGTCTGTTGATTGACTCCTCAATCAACTTAGCATGGCCATGCATTTCCATAATCCATTACCTTGAGTGGCCCAGAGATATCTCTCCAAAGAAGGGGCAAATTCCATCTTGATCACTCACATCCCACTCCATGTCTCATAGCAAACCCAAAAACTACTTTTATAACTATCCAGTTACGAAATAGCGTTTGGTAGTCCCAAAGTAGGCTACTAGATATGTTGGAATCCATGATGATTTCAGGTCTAAGGATTTTGTACCAACACTACCTAAGACCAACTAATGACACATTAATTTCTGTAGTGTCTCATGGTGGGTCTATCCAACAATGTGTTCTCTAACACATGTGTCCATGTTTATTGATTTGGTATCTCCATACCCATGATCTATGAGACATGATCATCAATCAATAAACATGCCGATCTTAAAGTCATATTTGTTCCAATAATATGACATGTGATCAGGGATCATTTAGAAATAGATTCATGCATAAAGAGTCTCATAAATAAGTCATGTACTTATTGATCAATACAAGATGTCTATTTCATGGAACTGAATAACACTTTATTCATTTATGCATAAACATTGACCATGATATCCAACATCTCTATGTTGCCTCTAGGGCATATCACTAACACAAATTATTTCAGAAATTACTAGTAAATTTCCAGCTTTCGGCCATGACACGTATGGAACAAGTGGTTAGGGAGGCGGCGAGGAGGCCAAGCTAGAGCTCAACCTCGCTAGAGCTCGAGCTTGCAGCACATGGAGGAGGAGGCTGATTAAGAACTAGGTCCCGATCTTCTATCATATGGGGATAACTATTGATTTAGCAGACACTTGATGCACACGATCCTAGTTTTGGTCAACACAATCTAAATCCTGCAATCGCAGCACCACGTCTCATCGATTATCAAATGTGCGCTGCCTAGTTGACCTTGCCGAAAAGGCTAATCCCTGCATATGAATAAAAAACACAAATAAGAAGAAGAAAGATTGCAACTCAATTGCAGATGAATGATAAAGATGTCGAAGTTGGGGTTCTACAAACCGATGAACAGCGAAACTACTCAATGACACGATGAATAATGAAACTACTCAATGACAAATTAATGTAAGCAAAACCTGACTCTGAACTATGACAGCTACTGAATAAATATGATTAGGGACATCCTAGGGTTAGCTCCAGGTCACACTCTTCCTTGGATTTAGCCCACGACATAATTACAAGGCCTAAAACCCAAATCAGACTCGAATTGGAAGACATACATGACTTATTTTGTAGATTCCCAATAGCTCAAGAGGAATTTGTACGTGGGATCAAAACCATATGAAAGTAGACTCCATAAGCTTTTCAACAGGTACTCATGGGCCCCGAGAGTCGTTCTAGATAAGTGCCTATAGCTAGGTCTACTTGAAGTTGATGTTGTTAGGAGGCTAAATCTGAATCCAAAACGTGTGAAACTTCATCTCTTGTCTTCTATGGACCAAAAGTGACGTGGTGATGTAGTAGAAACTTTTGGTCACTTTTGGACCAAAAGGTCTTGGTTTGGTCCCCAATCATCTTCTTTGGTCATCCATGCATTCCTTGCACTTAGGTCTTTTTTACTTTACCCAAGCAAGTACCTTTGCAAACGAGAATACACATAACTCATGGTGCAGTAACATTTGTATATATAACACTTCACTCTTACCTATAACGTATGCACCTTTGGTTGATAAATAGCTAATGTAGCCATGGTCATATTTGAGCTAGTGATGTCCTCATTAGAGACGCTCAGGGACCGAGGGGCGGGAGGGAGCTTGAGCTTGCCGATGCATGAAGGAGGCGCTCCGCGATGCAGCGAGTAGCCAGAGTTTAAGCTCATTGGCGCATGGAGGAGAAGGTTTTGGGAAGCCAGAAATCGAGCTCGCCAGCACATGGAGGAGGAGACGCTCAGGTAGGCGGTGGGAAGCTAGAGCTCAAGCTTGCCAGCGCATGGATGTGAAGGCACTAGGGGAGGCGGAGTTTGACCTCGCCTGCACCGCATACCTGGGCCATGGCTCTCTCCTCGAAGTGCGCCTCATTATCTCCTCGTCTTCCTTTACTCATTAATCTTGAGGCCGTGTAGCCGATAGGAGGAGAATAAGGAGGGTAGCAGGGAGGAAGAGAAGGAAATCATGAGCAGAGAACATCGAGCTCGCGTGGTGGGTGAATGGCAATCCTTATCAGTAGGGTTGACGGTGGCTTGCCAAGGAGAGAGAAAGGAGAGAGGTAGAGAGGATGAGGAAACATATGAGGCCCACTACTTTGTATAGTTGGCATCTGACTGGCGCCCTAGCATATGAAAACTAGGTGGAAACCAATTGGAATCCTTTGCATGGCATTGAAAGTTAGAGGGGGTAGATATTTTTGGAGTTGAGGGGTCTTTTGACACGATAAGAGTCATGGGGTGTAAAATACTTATCCATTGATCTCAAAACACATTGTAGTAACTACTTCCTATATTCCAAAATTAGCAAAGTAAAACGGATGAGATACTTTTTATCCAAATTTATACTAATAGGATGCATTTTTAGGTTAATATATTTTAGAATGGAGATAGTAAATGAGATAGAGGATAGGAGGGGACATAACATCATTGTCCTATCTTGTACTAAATTGTTATATTTTAAAATGAGGGAAAGGAGTATAAGTGAAGCAAAGAGTAGGAAACAAGTAGGTGGGCTGGATCGGTCGTCCACCAAAGTAAGCCGGGATTTTAGTCCTCGCAAGCAGCTCATTAGCTGTTCAGGGCAGTCAGAACGGAGAAATATAATGCACGAGTATAATGTTCAATTTTAATTATTTAACCCTTTTCATTAAATGATTATAAAAAACCCTCTCAAGACTTATTTTTTAAAAGAAAGAAGCGCGCTGATGTTTTAACTTGTTTGTCAATCAAGCTTCTATAACATTGATTATATTTTAGTAGTACGTTTGTTTAGTGTTAAAAATATTACTATATTTTTATAAATTTTGTTAGAATTAAAAAGTTTAAATAAAAAATCAAAACATTTTATAGTATGAGACTAGTTAATTTTACCCACATTTTCTATTGGACTTAGTGACAAACTAATCTTTTTCTTTTTCTTTGAACTACTTAACTTTGCCAAAGTTTCAAACTAGACCCAGCATTCATCTCCATCTCTGCTTCCCCCAAATTGTCCTCTGTTTCTCTGTCATGGACGATGGATCCGAGCATGCAAGCAACAAGGCCTAGGATACCTTCTATCAACTCACATGATTTATGCGGGTGAAACTAGTGAAATCAAGCCGCACGGCAACTAACTGCTGTAGCTCGCGCGTAAAAGCTCACGATCGAGCAACTTGTTTGTCAACTAACATGATTTAGGCGAAAGAAAAACCTATACATACATGTCTTTAAAGCAACTAGCGTTTTCATCCAAAATTTTGGTCCGTCTAACTATTTTGCAAGAAACTCCTTGAGTGTTTATAAAATTAACCGACAGTCCCAATGTTGATGAAGACATAAAGAAAAAATATAAATTAAAATTATATGATAAAATAAAATGACATTCATTGTAACGCACGGACATATTTACTATATATATAACTATATATAACTATATATAGAGCAAGACCCAAAATTTTCTCTGTCTGACTATTTTGCAGAAAAACTCTTGAGTGTTTATAAAATTAACCCATAGTCCTAATGTTGAAATAGGCCTCAGGTGAAGACATAAAAAAATATAAATTGGAATTACATGATACTTTAACTTTGAAATAATTATGATAAAATAAAATGACACCCGTTGTAACTCACGAGCATATTTAATAATATATATATATATGTATGTATATGTATATATAACAAAGGCTGTGATTTGGATTTGAGAGGGTCAACTTAAGATAAATATTAAGTGACAATGATCCATAAAGAAATTGCATCACAATACATGTAAATTTCAAGCATTTTACCTGGATAGTAAATCATATAACATATTTATATGTTTTTTATGTTTTGAACATAAAAAATATTTCTGTGCCTATGATTATTTTCAAAGATTTTAATATTCTAAATTAAAGTGAGATCATTGGAACAGCCGAGCCATCTGAACATCATTGCATTTATCGAGAGATGTCGATACGAGGCTTGTATCGCCGTCGTCGGGATCGAGCGGGGCTTCGAAGCGTGGGGCATCGAAACCTCTGAGGAAGGTGCCGAGGCTCATTAGCTTCGAGTTCGCGACGTCAACCAGGTGCGTGATGTGCCCGCCTGTGATTCCCTGTCCATGCTATTCTTCTTCTTCTTCTTCTTCTTTCTAAAAAATTGTGTTTAACAGGCCGACGGAAGATGCTGACCTCGATGATCAGGAGCCATCAAGGGTGGCAGAATCACCTATCCAGGCCGAGGCAGAGGGAACCGAACCGTCCCCAGCTGCCACCGTGGCGTCTGTAGCAACTCCCACAGCAGGCGATTCGGCTGCAGAGGAAGCTGAAATGACGACCGAGGCGGGCTCCCTAGTGGGACCCGTGGAGGGGACAGAGGTAGAGGTGGCGGAGGCGTTGGAAACTGGGGCGAACGACTTGGGTGAGGCAAAGGTTTCGAAGTTCAACTGAGACTTGATCACTCTCCCCATTGTCTCTTCTAGCACCATGCCCCAGGCCCTTGGGACCAAATCGGCTGGGGTGGCGACCGAGGAGCAACCTGCTCCGAGCACCAGAACGCCGACGAACAGGCGCACCAAGGACCAACCCATCTCGAAAGGCGGGTTGGTGGTCGGGGAGCGCCTTGACCATGAGGCGGAGTGAGCGGCGAATTAGAACGGATTATATGCTGCCTTCGCCGCCTCGTCATGGCGAACACCCGCCAATCGCCACCTACCGACGAGGTCCAAGAGCTAGAGGCGCGGTTGGTCGACGCTTTTCCAGCGTGAGTATGTCACCTGCCTCTTTCATTCTAACTTTTTGCCATTAGCTAAATCTTCTTTTTGCATAGTTACCAACGAGGCCCTGACCTACATCGAAATGCACAGAGACCGGTAGGAAGGCTAGCGGATTGCTCAAGGAGGCTCGAGCGCAGCGGGGTGCTATCCGCGGAATGCTCGAAGACACAAAGCTCGCCTGTAAAGAAGACGAAGCCTGGGTGACAGCATCGGAGGCCGCGAAGGCTGAGGCCGAGAAGAAGTTTTGGGCATCCGACGTGGCTAGGTCCGAAGCCGAATCAGCGAGGAAACAAGCTGAGATTGAGTTGGCTGAGTTGGAGTCGGACAAGGCCCGGGCCAAGGCGGCAAAGGTCGAAGCCGAGGCCCGGCTGGCTGCGTCGGAGGCGGCAAGGACCAAGCCGAGGCGGCATGGAACGAGGTCGAGGCCAAGCTTGCGGCCTCGGAGTCGGCTAGGTGTAGTGCCGAAGTAGCAAGGCCGCACGAGATGGTGAAGATGTCCCTACCTGGCGCGCCAACTGTTGATGGGTGGTCGACCAGTCCTCCAAAGGGATTACCTAAGGAGGTGAAAGGGATTACCTAAGGAGGTGAAAGAGTGGTCGGAACATTTATCAAAAGGATACGATGGTCGACTCAAGAGAATGTGGGCCAAGGATCTTAGATAGGTTCAGCCCTCCCGGAGGATAACAAGCCTACTCCTATGTTTTTTTGTTGAGGTGGTGTATTAAATAGAGTACAATGGTCTAAGTTCTTGGGGCACTAGAGATAAGATCTAGTTTCCAAAGAATCGATCCCCCTCGCCCGCGGTCCTGCCCTCCCTTTTATAGATCAAGAGGACAGTTATAAAAGGACTTGGGGCAAGAAAGCTAAGACTAAAAGCTTAAAAGCAAGTACAAACAACATTTGAAAAGTACATAGAAATTCTTCGGGTTCTGCACGCCGTGGGTATCTCGTGCTCCTTCTTGCCTTGGAATCCGTCCTCCGCAGGTACCTCCTACTCAATCCTGTCAGGTGACGTCATCTTCTGTCGAGTTATCCCCTCCTTGTCTTCTATGTGATCCTTGCGAAGCAAGCCTTCTATTCCAAGGAGATCTGGGATCGAGCTAATGAGTTGTAGTCGGCACAGAACACTAGAGTCGGGATAGACGGGAGGTCGGGGTGGTCGACCCCAGCAAGAGGTCAGGCTTCTGACCCGCTCCCAAGAACTACCAGTCCAACTTCAGCTGGTCTTAACTTCGCTCCGTGGGCTACCCCGGGATGATACCCTCACACACAATGTATATCATATTCATCATTTAACAAGGTCTGTGAATTGTTTGTTTGTCAACTTTATCTGTTACTAAAGCGCAACATCCCTATGATATTTGTAGTATTTGTAGTTAGACCATCAAGATCGACTCCTCCGCCAATCAAAGCTACCCTCCTATCGTAAATAAGAAAAGGATTCCCCATTGCTCAATCATAAACACCAGAGAAACAAAATAGAAGCATCGTGTTCTACAATGAATACCTAAAGAAAGTGAGCTTCATTTGATGCTTCTTTCTCTCAAATGACAATTCTTAGGTGCTAAAAGCAGGGAAGTAGTATTTGGATTAAAGTAGATTTACTTGGGGAATTCAAAAGTCGTAAACTAGAGATCCAACTTAAGATTATCCTACGGATCAGGTCAACCCGTGTACATTTTCTTGTGCATCTAGAAAAGAACTACATTGCTCCTTTCTACACCCTCCACCTGAAAAGAAAAAAACAGAACCATTCCTAGTTATGAGTCTCAACATAGGCTTGTCCACGTTCATAGCTAGAAGTCTTTTTTAAGATGGAGTGAGTATATTACTAGTATTGATTCCCATGTGTTGCTAAAGGCTTTATAGAACTATTCAATATGCAGATCAGCACGAAAATAATGGAACGAAAGAAGCATGTATTAGTTCTTCAGAAGTTCCCGAAGTTCCCTTATAACTAATGTGAGTTCCCTCATAACTAATGTTCGCCTAGACCATAATCTAGACGATCTAGACAACGTCTGGGCGATAGATGACAGGTTATTATTTAGTCTTAAGGCCTAATTAGACCATTTAACCGTGTAGTTGGTCAAAAAGGTCCTAAACTATCTAGACCACACAATTAGTCAACATCTAAATAGTGTAAACCATAAACCTGTCGACTATGATCTATACAATAGGCCAATGCATTTTTTATGTGTCAGAAGCTAAAATTTCGAGCCTAGCCCAAAGCCCATATGATTTAGGGTTTAGGTTTTGACCCCATTCCAAACCCTTCTCTATTCTAAGCCACGTCGTCTCTAGTAGTCATCACCGTGGACCTTGCTCCCCTCTCTCCAGCCCACGGCTTTACTTGAGTAGCTGCACCTATCATAGCGACTCGTCGCTAGTTCTCCAATATTCTATGGAGCATGTTAAGCATATTTACATGAATGCTAAGAAAAATGTCGATAGTACAATGTACGGTATATCATCTATACTTGCGTATAGACTAACTCTAGACCATGGATCACCTTCTATCTAGTGTCTAGCATATAGGTGAACACTGCTTATAACATGGCAACAAATTTTCTTCCATTAAATATCATTTTCTTCAAAATACATTACAATATGAATATTTCATTTTCATATGAATTTAATCCACTCCCAGAAGAGCAAACATAAATATCAAAGAGCATGATGATGAAGGATATTGAACATAGTTCAAAGGAAACATAAATCTTGCTGATAGAAACATTGGCATAGAATTTCTCTCTAAATTATGGAGCTCAAAAGAACGAGAGAGAGAGAGAGTGTATTAACAGTTGCAAGTTTTTTCTTTTCTTTTACTCGTGGAGACGTGTCCTACAGCCGCCGGGGCATTTATAGGTAGTGTATAAGGATGGGAATGGTTAGGATATGGATCGAGCCTAAACCATTTTTAATAAGTTCGTTGATCCATGGTTCAATAGGATAAATCCATCATTAGTCTATTATATTAATAGCTTATCCATGGATATCCAAATGGATCAGCTACATTACTATTAGAAAACTCATATTATATATGTGTAAAACTCGGGTCCAAAATTTTCAAACTCGCGTTCACATTATAAAAACTTATCGATTCAGTTGAATTTTGTAGAAATAATTCATTGTACCGAGAAGCAACTTTGTACAAATTTTGAGCTATTTATATATGCGAGGCCCACGATGCATTACTAAGACCAAAATTCTAGTTAAATGTGTAAAATCCGACCCAAAATTTTTAAACTCGCATTCACATTATAAAAACTTATCGATTCAATTAAATTTTGTAGAAATAATTTATTATACGAGAAACAACTTTGTACAAATTTTGAGCTATTTATATATGCGGGCCCACTATGCATTACTAAGACCCAAAAATTCTAGTTAAATGTGTATAAAACTCGGACCCAAAATTTTTAAACTCGTGTTCACATTATAAAAACTTATCGATTCGCTTGAATTTTGTAAAATTATTTATTATATAGAGAAGTAACTTCGTACAAATTTTGAGCTATTTATATATGCGGGACCCACGATGTATTACTAAAACCCAAAAATTATAGTTAAATGTGTAAAAAAATTTGGACCCAAATGTTTTTTAAACTCGTGTTCATACTATGAAAACTTGTTAATTTCTTGTTAATTTAGTTAATTTTTAGGAACAAATTATTATATAGAGAATCAACTTTGTACAAATTTTAAGGATATTTATACATGTGAAGTCATTTTGGATCGAACCTTTTAAACCTAGGTTCTAATGGTTTGATCCGTTTGATCCATTTATATTTTTGGAACGATCCTAAAGATCCATTGGAGCAAATTTATGGATAGGTTTAATGGATAAATGGATCGAACCTAACCATTCCCATCCCTAGTAGTGTACCATAACGACATTGGGAAGAAAATGTAGTACCAAAATCAATGCAGAAGTACCATTGCACAAAACTGAAACAATATCAGAAAGGCACTGCAACAAAATTGAACCTGTGAAAAATGTCAAAATTAATGGTAGCACTGCAAACCAGAGATGGTGAAACAAGCTGAACATAAGTACAACATGTTAACGCTATTGTAGGACTCAAAGAGTCAAAATTCGCTGTATTTGCACATAATCTGAAGAGCACAAAAGGTGAAACTTGGTAGGTCAAACGAGTTTTAAATTAGATATTCATGCCATATGTTGGTACAGTTATATGTTCTTAGCAAAACAAAAACTTTTTGTACCACAACTTACTTTCGAACTTACCATTATCTGCTTGTACCATAGCTTTAGTATTCTTTAGCCCTATGTCTCTTATCCCTAGGAGGCCTTACTTCGGAAAACTCCCTATTCTGGTGTGGATGGCAAGCATGCCTATATTTCTTGGTTTCAATAGGACTCCTAAGGTCAGTCTCAATGGAAGTTTTATGTCTCAGTTTTCAACACACACAGATTTTGAAAACAGTGCAGAAGAGTTTCATCTTCATGAAACTATCTCTACTGTCATGAAACTTTTATCACCTCTCTATTCATTAATAGAATACCATGTCAACATATTTAATGCACATAAAACTCTATGAAATCCTATTAAGATTGGCCTAATAAGCGTTTCACCGTGGTACTACGAGTCTATGGGTCCTTGATTAACTAGCCACACTCGGCATGGAGTCAAGGTACACGAGTGTGGAGAACAGGCAATTTAAGGTCTAAATAAATACTGCAAGACTTCATATTGTGCCACACTGGCACAAAACACAAGGTCAAATCTGAGATGTCGAACATCAACCCAACAGCCTGCATGCGCATGCACATTCATCCCTGAAGGACCCATCTCACTACTATGTAGTCATGTAGTTAAGTGTGTAACTGAGGTGAACTGTTCTAGTTGCGAGCATTTTTTGTCTGTGTCTAGGAGGCCTGGCATGTGCAAAGATTTTTGACATGCCTACCGTTGCACTGTGCAAAGCATCTCCAGTCTGTGGATGATAAACTGTTAGTATATCAATGGTTACTCTCATTAAAAGAGGATGACACTCAAGATGGGGCAATTTTCTGGTTTTCTTTCATTCACAAACTCAAAGCCATTTCTTCCCGAGGGAGGTTGGATATATATATATATATATATATAAATAAATATATATATATATAGCCATAGCAGGCTACAAGCCTATTGTTGCATCCTCCTAGTCTACAATTCAAAATTTGAATGGGATGCTGTCCTAGAGGGCATCCAAACTGAATAAAGTATAAATGAGACATAAAGGAGATGCTAACTGCTGCTGTCCTACTAACCGCAACTGTCCTAGCAACAGAAAATATGCTAAAGGAGTAGGTGCTGTCCTGAAAAGGTGAAACTACCCAAAAGCAAAAGAAAGAATCACGACCAAGGACCACAAAGACTTAATCCATCATTCTCCTCCTAAGCCTTGTGCGTCGTCTTGTCGGGAAGTTGGGTCATCTCGATCCTGGAGCAGAGCTCGAGGAACTTGATTCTCCCAAGAGGCTTGGTGAGCAGGTCCGCAAGCTGGTCCTTGGTGTTGATGTAGCTCGCCTTGATGCTCCCTTCTTCCAAGTAGTTTCGGATGAAGTGGTACCTCACCCGGATGTGTTTGCTCCGTTCGTGGAATACGGGGTTCTTTGCCAGGGCCAGGGCGGACTTGCTATCCACCCTGAGCTCTATCACTCCAGTGTCTCTGCCGAGGAGATCACTAAGCAGTCGAGCAAGTCAGAGCGCCTGGGTCGAAGCGGCGTGGGCCGCCATGTACTCGGCCTCGCAGCTGGACAGGGCCACCACCTGCTGCTTAACCGACTGCCAGCTCACAAGACTCTAGCCGAGGAAGAAGAGCACACCGCTAGTGCTCTTGCTGGTGTCGATGTCGTCGGCGTGGTCGCTGTTGCTGTATCCGATGAAATGCGTCCCCCCGGGGCACCTCGAGTAGAAGAGGCCGTAGTCGAGAGTACCCGCGACGTAGCGGATAATCCTCTTCACGGCCTGCTGATGCTCCGTCGTCGGTCTCTGCATGAACCGGCTGACGTAGCCAACAAAGAACGCCAAGTGCGGCCATGTGTGAGCGAGATAACGGAGACTCCCCACCAGGCGCGATACTGCGTAGCGTCCACCTCCTCCGGTGTCACGCCGAGCTTCCTCTCCATCGAGTGAGGGGGTTGCGCCGGTGAACCGCCTAGCTCAACAACACGCTTGGCGTAGGCGGTCTGCCGAAGTGCGATGCCAGAGTCGTCCTGGTGGACCTCGATTCCCAAGTAGAAGGAGAGAGGCCCCAGATCACTCATCTGGAAGGTGGCCTTCATCTCTCTTGAACGTCGCGACCTCCGCATCCTTGGTGCCGGTGATCACCAAGTCGTCCACGTAGACACCCACCAGCCAGGACATTTGCACCACCGCCCGCCGATAGATGGCCGCCTCGTGCGGGCTTTGCCTAAGCCCATCCTCTTGAGTGTGGAGTCCAGCTTGGAGTTCCACGCCTCGACGCCCGTCGCAAGCCAGAGGGCCTTGTGCAGGCGTAGCACCTTGCCCTCCTTGCCGGGGATCACAAACCGCGGGGGCTGGTGCACGTAGACCTCCTCCTTCAAGTCGCCGTTCAGAAACGCCTGACTTAACGTCCATGTGATGAACGCACCAGCCCTCCTGAGCGGCAAGCGCAAGGAGTCGCACGGATTCCATCCGTGCTACGAGGACGAAGTCATCGTCGAAGTCGATCCCCTCCTGTCGCACGAAGCCGCGTGCCACCAAGCGAGCCTTGTGCTTGACGATAGCACCGGCTTCATCCCGCTTCAGCTTGAACACCCACTTAAGGGTGATCGCGCGGTGACCACGAGGAGGTCGGCAAGCTCCCAGTGCACGGTTCTCCTCAACCGCGTCCATCTCCGGGTTGCATCGCGCACGCCATGCCGCGTGTCTCTTGGCCTCTGCGAAAGACGAGGCTCACCGTCGTCGCACGCAAGGTGCAACTGCGCCTCCAGGTCGCGAGGCACCAGTTCCGGCACCGGCTGATCACCGAGAAGGTCCTCCATCGTAAGGTACCGTAGTTGCTCGCCGTCGTGGTACGCGTCGATGCGCTCCCCGTCGTGGGAGAGCGGAGTAGCGAACTCCACCGGGCTGCGCTCAACACAAGCTGGTGTCGGAGTAGGCGTGCCCGAAGGAGTGGTTGTTGGTGCTGGAGCGCGTGGGGTCGCCGCCTGTGGTGGTGTTGGCGAAGAGCTCGTCGCAGCCAAAGTCGGTGGAGGCTCGGTGACTGGGGTAGGCACGCTCAGTGAAGATGAGCTGCCTACTCCCGCAGCTCCCTCGAAGTGGACGTACTCGACAGTGAAGTCGTCGTACGTCGGGTCGAGCCATCGTCCACCGCCTTGTCCCATACCCACCCTCGCCCTTCGTCGAACACTATGTCGCGCGTCGTGCGCACACGCTGTCTCCGGGTCGAGGATGTGGTAGGCCTTCGAGCCCTCCGCGTAGCCGATGGAACACCCCCGGGGTGCTCCTCGCCGAGTTTGCCGATGTGGCCAAGTTCCTTGGCAAACGCGAGGCACCGAAGACCCACAGTGGGAGACCGCCGCTTGCGCCCATGCCAAGCCTCGTACGGTGTCTTGCCATCGAGGGCCTTGGTAGGAGAGCGGTTGAGGATGTAGACGGCCGTCACCATCGCCTCTTCCCAGAAGATGGCCGACATCCGCCTCTGCTTGAGGAGAGCCCGAGCCATCCCCACAACCGTCCGGTTGCGCCGCCGACGACGCCGTTCGCCGCGGCCGTATGACGCAAAGGTGCAGTGGCGCCGAATGCCCTCATCAACACCGCAGCACGACGCGAATCGCACCGCCGTGAATTCGGCCACAGTTGTTGGCTCGCGCAAAGACGCGCAACTTGCGGCTACACTCCGCTCACACGGCCTGCGCGCGCCGATGGCGTCCGCAGCTTCTCCCTTGCTGCCGAGGATCATCACCCACATGTAGCGGGAGAGGTCATCGACGAGCGCCAGGAAGTAACGTCGTCCTCCCGGTGTGGCCGGTGTCACGGGCCACACAAGTCCCCGTGCACGAGTTCGAGCCGCTCTTTGGCTCGAAAGCTCGTCTCCGCGAGGAAAGGGAGCCACCTCTCGCTCGTTAGGACGCAAACGTCGCAGCCGCTCCACGTGGTCAAGGCATGGCGGCCTCGCACCATCTCCTTGGCGCCGAGCCGCTTCAAGGCCTCGGGTGGAGGTGCCCGAGCGCTCGTGCCATCGCCACGCCTCGTCATCCCGACGAGCAGCGAGGTAAACGGGTTGTGCCACCTGCACATTGAGGACGTATAGACGATTGATGCCTCTATTTACCTTGGTAAGAAGGCAACGATGGCGGTCCTAGATCCTCATGATTCCATCCTCGATCAGGATGCGCAAGCCATTTCCATCCAGCTGGCCCAGGCTGATGATAGTTCCTCAGCGCGGGGATGAAGTAGACTACAGTGAGGAGTCGGTGCTCGCCAGTCTTGGCGACGTGGACAACGGAGCCAATGCCCCGATGTCCACAAACAAGAGTCGCCAAACTTGACGGAGCTGCGTACGTCGGCGTTCGGTTCGGAGACCTCCCTACGACCCGTCATGTGGTGAGTGGCATCACGTCGAGGAGCCAGCCATCGATTTTGTCGTCGCTGGAGCCGTCACCGAGGAAGGCGTGTGCCTTCGGCTCGTTGAGGTGGAGAGCTGTTGTGGCCGATGCCGCTGGAGTTAGCTCAATGCTCCCGTGTGCTAGGAACAGAGCCGGCTCCTCAGCCTGTGCGACGTGAGCCTAGCCTCGCCTCGGCTGTCGACAATCCGCCAAGCTTGCCACAGTTGCGGCAGGTGTCGTCTCGTGCCGGCTTGTGGTTGCCGGCGGCGCCGCCCGCGCTCGCGAACGCCACTCTCGGTGCGTCTTCGCGCCCACCGCAGCTGGACACCTCCACGCGCCTTGCGCAGTTTGCGGCCGCCTGTCGAGGAAGAAGACTCCCCTTCCCCCGTTACCCCGAGAGGCCTCCCACGCTCTCGAGTGAGATGGAGCTTCCCCGTGGTGATAGGCCCCGAGAGGCCGTGGCTCATCACCGTCTACGACCTTGAGGCGACCTAACGCCTCCTCGATTGACATTGTGGAGAGGTCCAGCAGAGACTCGATCGAGCGAGCGATCTGCCTGTACTTCTGGGACGCAGCAGAAGAGCTTCTCGACAGCTCTCTCCTCGTCATAGGTGTCGTCGCCGTACTGCACCATCTTCTACAAAAGAGTGTTGAGACGAAGGGCAAAGTCATCAACATCCTCACCGGCTTGAAGGCCGGTTCTCCCACTCCTTGCGAGTGCCCGCAATGTGGACTTACGGGCACCTGCCGCCGCTAATGCGTGCCGCAATGATGGCGCCCAGTGCCTCTCTTGCGCCCGTCTGGGAAAGTGAGAACCGCATCTCTGGACGAAACCGCAAAGCAATGAGGGCATCCACGCCGTCGATCCTCGTCGTAGTCGACGTCGCCGTCGACCGCTCCCACATGTGCCACACCAGAGCCTCACCCTCATCACCGCGGCCCACTCGATGTAGTTGGTTTCAGTGAGGGTAGGCCACCCACCGCCGACCAAAGTCCCCGACCACCGCCCGGACGTCGTGGTGGCCATGGCGCCTGGCCGTGGAGGGAGAGTCGCGCCGCTCGCGAGGGCCGCGCTCTCCGTCTGCCGCCCACCTCCACCGAGAGCCGTCGCCGCGCGTGCGCTCCGGCCGCCGCCGCACGCCCGCGCTAGTCTAGGTTCCCGTCGGCGGCGCGCGATCCTTTGGGCCGCCGCGTGATGGTGGGCCGTCGCCACCGCTTGCTTGCCTCCCGCGCCCTTCTTCTTGCCAGCTCCTCAAGCTCCCTGTTGGTAGTGATGTCGCCGACGATGGAGCCGTTGATGCTGACGCGCAAGGTCTCAACCTCTACCTCCGCCGCACATGCCGCATCTCCCGTCGCCTCTGCTTCCGCCTTCGCCCTGGCTGCTACCAACTCCGCTGCCGCTAGCCTGGCCACCCTCGCTGCTGCTGAAGTGTGTCTAAAGCTGAAAGCTGATCTAACTTCTCATGAAGCATATGATCTAAAGCCGATGTCACTCAAGGGACGCCCCTTACCCCCCTTATATAGTCTTGGGAGGTGGGCTTACAAATCGAAAACCCTATCTTACTCTAAGTCGGTTTTCTCAATCTTACCAAACCGTGACTATAGGCCGTTGCCTTATCTCTATCGGCAACGTAACACCCAAATCATGTTTGGTTTACAGATGTGGCAGGCGCAATCTATTCCTACCTCCAGTCGGATAAGCTATACCCGATTGCCATAATCTCCACACTAACTGCTGCTGTCCTACTAACCGTAGCTATCCTAGCAACATAAAATATGCTAAAGGAGTAGATGCTGTCCTAAAAAAGTGAAACTACCCAAAGCAAAAGAAAGAATCATGACCAAAGACCACAAAGACTTATCCATCATAAACAAGAGCTGTTAAATTTGTTCCACATGCTTAGGAACCTTTTCACATGTTTTTTAGGATAAATATGCTTGAACATGAAAAAAAATGTTTTATTTTCTTTTATTCTCTTTAAGACAAAGCTAAGATCAGAATCGCATTCAATCAAAGCAATCAAAGCGGGAATATGAATACAGAAGTGAGTTTCCATGTCACCGGGATGAGGTTTGCAGTAAAATGCCTTGTTAATAAGCCTATCAATTTGCAGATCATAATGTACATGGGGAAAAAACCGCAAGTACCCGTACCTCATTTTTTGCTATACGAATCTTTAAGGTTGCAAGAGTACAGATATTAACAGAGAAGTTCCGTCTTCTGAGGACATGAATTGCTTGGTCTATCAACAATGCTTATCCTTGAGAATCTAAATTCTTAAAATTCGGACCAACTTGTATACCTGCAAGGGTGTGTGTTCTTTTAAAAGAGAAGCATATCTGTTGTAATGGAGTTGCGGCAACCACTAACTCCAAGGAGTTCTGGCACCACATATCTTTACACCCACCCACCTGAGCACTCCTAGATGGTAATGTCAATTCCAAGGAGTTGCGGCAACCACCAACCCTATATGGAAGTAACAAGGTTTATTTGGTTGCAAAATATGGATACGTCCAGATAAAATAATAAACTAACAATGTATATCATATGAAAACTTAAAAACAACACCGATTGTCACTGGTTCTTTTCATATATTGATTGCTCTTCAGCTCCCCACGTCCACCATATTTAGTTTCATCAGTGTTCAATATAAGCTGGCCAAATGATGGAAGCACAATAACATCAGTGCTGGGAACACAACTCTAAAAAGCAAACAGATAAAATACAAGGCATTGCTGGTTCTGAAACTCCACACTCGCAATTGTTCAATAAATTCAGACTGAAGTACTTCAAGAATCTAATAGTTGTTCTTATTCTCAGCATTAATAATGAGCTAATTAAAATTCTTTCTCCAGGCATCAAACAAACTTTCCAGGATTTAGTCATCAACTATCATGGCAAAGTTTTCTAATGTATGCATCAAGCCTAGATTATAAGCATTTAGTCCTTTCAGACAATTCCATCCCATGTCAATTAGTTTCAGCTGACAAATGTAAATGGCAACAGTGTTATCTGATTGTCCAATTAATCACGATTAATTGTCCTGATCGGTCCCCTGACTCCGATCAGGGACATTCATTCGATCAGCTCGATCAGAAACCTGATCGTGCAATTAATCGCCGATCAGGCGCGATCAACCGTCTGATCAGAGCACCTATCGATCACTTTTAGAACAAGTCTGGGTTTAGCACATGTGAATTTGTGCTACTAGTGCTGGTTGCTTTACACTGTGATTCCTTTATACTAGGGCAAGTGACCATCTTACCATCAATTATTAGTATTGTGATTGCTTTATCCTATGCACTATATAAAATACAGGTTCTGGTATACATAGCACATATCAGGTCAATTAATCAAGGCTGATCGACGATTAATCGTCCTGATCAGTCCCTTGGAGATCAGGATCAATCAGCGATCAGATAACATTGAATGGCAAACTATCATTTGGGTGCAACACAAAAGATGTGAAGCACAAAACCAACAAGTAAAAAAATAGAAAATTAAGAATTGATAGAGTTTCTCCTGTCACCCTATAGAATTGCATTTTTAAACTGAAAATTAATAAGGAGAAACAAAAGTAGAAATTCACCTGCAGTATTTTGGTAAAAAAAAGAGTATTGTGGTTAAAAAAACTAGTAGTTTTTACATATTCATTTTCTTTATCAAATTGTTAGGTGCTCCAACATTTTTATATGTGCCTGCCATTTGCATATTTCCAAAAGAATAAGTTCATACAAACAGCATAAGTCAGTTACCTGATATTCACCAGCTTCATCCACACCAACAGAATAGAGCTGATAGGAGGCATCAGGATTGAAATTGAAAACAAAAAGGAAAGGTCCTCTAGTAAAAGATATGATCTGCAATAGAATACTATAATTAGCACCAAAGTAAAAATAATAATTGAACTGAATGCAGACATAACATGATTTAACTCAAGAGTACAATTTGTACTTGTTCCCTCTAGGCACCTCCACATATTTTCCCTCTTGTTCCCTCTGCAACATGTGTACTTAACCCATATGTGATAAGCCCCATCAGGCGCTCTTCGGAGAGTAAGCTCAGTTCAGGTGACTACGTGGTATCAGAATATTGATACTTTGTTGAAGCTAGGGAATAGTCTCCTTAATCCCCTATGAGACAGTATTCGACCCCTTCAAGTACAAAGACCGGTTCAGATGGAGAAAAGTCCAATTTAACCCCCTCAACTCAATATCAGGGAAAAAAGTCAGCCGCTACCAGCAATGTGTCACCAGCTGCAGGATAGCAGGCTGCTACCAGCACCCCTGTTGAGCCAGGGGAACTCTTTGTCCTTCATGACAGCACAAACAGAGTTCATGAGAATCATGATTTAGTAGGTCCAGGCTCAACAGCCACCACAGGCTCCAATTCACATCGTGTGGGCATCCCACATCGCCTCAACAATCCAACATGTTCGATTTCCTACATACCACTGCACACCTGCAGGGGCGTGGGCATCCCACTTGATGCTACAGGTGCAAGTAGGGCAGCCACTTTGCTGACCTGCCAGCCACCCATGCAAAGAAATCTCACAAAATCATATGGCTAAAACACACATTCAGGGATGTGGGTTTTAAGCCGCCTGTCCCACGTGGCTCACTGGACGCTGCAACCCACTCCAACCTCTATGCTACCAGTTGACACACATGATAAGCCGAGAACCAAAACAAATGCAAGTGCCCTTGGCTGTGCTGCCAGCAGACTGTCCCTCTCTGTCCTAGCTGCTGATGGCAGCAGGCCCGTCAGCACGCTTAAAGGGAGCAATTCCTGAGTTCAAGAATGATATCGATTACCTAGCCTCAACTGAGGAGCAATTCAGAAGCTCCTCAAAAGTTTGCTAACACTCTCATCATGAAGATCACTACTAAGTTGATGGCTCTTGCAGCATAAGAGAGCATGTCATGAAGATGAACGACATGGCTTCTTGCTCAACTTTATTATGATTTCCTTGCCTTCTGAGTATGGTATAATTACTCAACTAGTCCAGGAGTAGGAAATAAATTAAAGTGAGGAAAGGGATTTGGCTCTTATGGTTAGCGGCAGAAAAGCAAAAAGGAAGTTCTCTGAAAAGGAGAAGAAGAAGCTGGCATTTCTCTCCTAAGGCAGAATAAATCCAATCTGTGCCCTGGGGGGGGGGGGGGGGCGCTCCTGCCACACCTGATTGTCATAACCTGTCGCTTCTGCCAGAAGGATTGGCTGCCTTCCATCAGTGGCTCCCCAAGAAGGGTATCACTTTATACTGGTTTTCCACATGTCATGGTAGGTTGATTCCGGTGCTGCTGTGCATGTCCCTAACTCTATGCAGGCATTCCATTCAATAAGGACCATAACAAGGGGGGCCCAAGAGGGCTTAGAGTCGCTAATGGTGAAGAGGATGAAGTGTAGGTTGTTGGATAACTTTCATTGAGTTTGAAACGCGGCTTCGTCCTCCATCTAAATAATGTTCTCTATGTCCCCTCCATGAGAAGGAATTTAGCTTCAGTTCCTGTGTTAGGCCTTGATGTTTTATGGTGTCATTGGAAAATGCACCTTATTAAAAATTCCTGGCTCTTTGACTAAGTATCTTGAAGAAAATGGAATAGTAGCTCAATATTCCATGCCTGACAAATCTCAATAATATGGCGCAGCTGAAAGGTGTAACTTTATACCCTTATGGACTTGGTACGGAGTATACTAACCCACTCTAGTTTAGCAGATAATTTACGGAGAAAGCTGAGCATATGTTAAACACGCTCGGTAAATCAGTGTGTAAAACACCTCATTATGATTTATGGACTAGGAGAACACCAAGTTTGTTTCTGCAATAATCTTTGAAGTGGAAAAGATCAACATGACATTTTTCCAAGAGTTGCACGCAACAATAACAATTACAATTTTTCAAGATTTTCCAGATCAATATAAATGGAAATTGAACGAGGCTGGGACATACAGCAGTAAATCTGCATATGCAGCCTTTTTCGAGGGCTCAATAGGATTGGACCTTGGAGAAGGATTTGGAAAACCTGGGCCACCCACGGTGTAAGTTCTTCATATGGTTAGTTTATCATAATCGGTGTTGGACGGCTGACCGCCTGGCTAAGAGGGGACTGCCTCATCCTGAAGCTTGCCCCTTCTGTGATCAAGCTGCTGAGACAATCCATCACCTCCTGGTTGGCTGTGTTTTCTCCCGCCAAATCTGGGTTTTGATCTTCCAACATTTGGGTCTGATTCATTTAGCCCCCGAATCTCCTCAGTTCCGCTTCTTTGGGTGGTGGAAGAAAACAATTCTGGCTGTACCTAAGGCTTGGCGGAAGGGCCTCAATTCTCTTATAATCCTGGTCGTTTGGGGGATTTGGAAGCACCGGAATGATTGTGTGTTTGAAAAGTTAGGGCCAAAAACTCAGGAGGTGCTTAGGGCTGTTAGCTCTGAGGGTGGTCTTTGGTGTTTGGCAGGCGCATCTAAGCTTCAAGAGCTTATGCCCAGGACGTTGCCATTAGGAGTTAAGTTTATTTTGGTCGCTGGTCGCTTTTTAGCAGGGGTTGCTAAGCTTCAAGAACTCTGATGTAAGGTGTGTGGTGCTCCTGTACCCGGGTTGGGACTGCACCAGTTTGTGTTTTTTTTCTTCTATCTTAATGAAATGACATGCAGCTCTCCTGCGTAGTTCGAGAAAAAAAAAAGATTTGGACTACGTATTGTTTATGTTGATTGGGAACCCTATCAAATGCAATGGTATTGCAATATGCTTTGCATTTTAGAGGGATGATGGTTGTTAAAGGACATTTTAAGTGTAGGGAGAGTTTCCCGACCTTTGTGTTTCTCTTCTACTGATATTGCCTTCTTTTAAACTGGTACAACAACATATTACATTTTGGGACTAAAAAGTACAACTGTTCACACATTTGCTTTCTCTATTCCTAATCCAACATTATGCATGTTTATAATTAATACTGGGATTAAAATGATAAAGTTAACAAAATATAAGAAAAAAACCATTTCACCTTTATTAGTTTGTAAAATAGGTTTGATCTTTTGTTAACAAAAGATGTACATACCATGCTAGTGTCATCACAGTGATGAACGTTGGGTGAACCTCCAGAAATTAGCCTCTCTTTGACATCTAAACTCATGATATCCTGGGATGAAATTGGTCATGTGTTAGTTCAAATCATTGACAGACATAGCACCACAATGTTTTGAGCCAACCATTAATAGTTGAAATATAAAACAAATTCTTTTTTTATCGTAATATAAAACAAATTCTGAAGAAATATCAGATTCATTAAAAACTTATTCAGAATTTGTTCAGAATGTGATTCTCAGTATCAAGAACCAGAAAGGACATCCAGGACTTGTTTTTCCTATGCCCTATGAGTCGTATATGGACATGCGATATCTACTATCTACAATGCATTTTTTTTTGGCGGAGGGGGGGGGGCACCCTTGACACTTGTGACAACAAATTCAGACTGTTTTGTTCAAAAGTTTTCAACTCAGAACTTTTGTTCTGGGGAAAATGCAACAAAAGCACAAATATGTCTCTATGGTCAACCGTTATAGCTCTTTTGCTGTAATATGAAGGGTGTTGATTCTTTATACAAATCCAAATATTTTAGGACCCGCTGATAAAACTAGATGTCACATGTTTTCAGCAAAGACTGTTTTCCTTTCCTCCTTGGTAACTTGTAATTACATACCTTGTCAAAGTTGAATATATGTTTATGGACACCTTTGTCCAGCAGTTCCCATTGCCGATTAGCTAGGCGGAAGGAATAGTCATTGCTTGACATAGGAAACTCAATTCTCTGAAATAATTAACAAAAATGCTTAGAAGGTCTACTGCAAAAAATGAGAGATCAAGTTCACAAAATTGAAATTGAAGTAAGGCTGTCAAATTCTGAATGTAATGTAGGTACCTCACCTTTGGATGTGCAAATTCATTGCCAATGAAGTTGAGATATGCACCACCACTTGTTGTAAAAGTAATTAGTTTGATTATCTGAAACATGTGAAAGAAAATTATTTTTGGCAGAACGTAAAATTTATTGCTTATCAATTCCTAAGCCAAGGAATGTCATAAAATAAAATAAATATAGAAAGTCTATAAACACACAGATCCCTTATCTCATACTAGTCCAGCTGAGCAGTAGCAGCTTGCTTAGAGGATGAGCTAGGTTGGATTTGAGGCTATGAAAATTAAGTTGGCCAAAATAATTCAGGCAGCCTTACCTGACCAGCATGTGGTCAATAGTGTTCACCATCTGCACTGACACACAGCAGTGTGCTACTGTCATAGGCTTGGAGCATGGGCTCTATTTGTAGCGGGTCACTAGTAGGGATGCACATGGGCTGGGTCGACCCAGCCCACAAAATATGGGGTCAAACTCACACAGAGTTTACCCATCAAATTTCATGGGTCAGCATGGGTCAACCCACCATGGCCATATAGAGGTGGGTCGACCCACCTGCCTCCTCCCGAGTACACACAGATGCTCAGCCGTCGCCACCGCCTGCATCACCTCCCAGTGCAGGCCCAGTGTTGCCTTCTCCTACCGCCTCATCCCTGTGCTGTTCTCGCCCCGGCGACATCTTTCCTGGCTGCCACTGAAGAAAGGGTTGGCTTGGATGGATCGATTTGTCACTGCTAGGTGTGCAGACAGTTCTCCATCTGCTATAGTTGTCAAGTAGGGGATTTCCATTTGATTGCATTCAGATCCATTCTTTAGTGAAAGAGTTCAGAACACTTGGTTTGCTATGTATGAGTTTATATGCTCGGATTGTGTTTGTCTGCTCAGATTTTCAGAAGCATTTCTCTGTGCCGCATCAATTGGTTTGCTCGCATGCATGGGATCTGTTGGTTTGTGCGTTGATTTGCTGTTGCTGCGCCTGAATGCACAAGGGGTCAGAGTCAATGGGTCAATGCATGAGGTTCTGATACGTGGGTCAGCCTGACCCATGGCCTGTAATTTATCGCCTTGGGTACCAGGGGTCAGACCTCGGGTCAACCCATGTGTATCCCTAGTTACTGGGCCGGCCATGCAGCAAGGCAAGAATGCTTCTCATATAGATATTTCCTCATCTTAAAATTAGTTCAGATCAAATGCTTATCTCTTGTTTGTTAGCATATCTATTAGTTTCACATGTTAGGGGCAGCTATGAGAAGCCATCTGATCATGTTCTTGCCGTCCGACCTACATCCAACTAATGTTTTCCCTGTCATGAATTCGGTTCATGACACTACATAACCAAATGCAAAGAACTGACAATATAAATTAAATATTTTTCATCATTTCCTACAGGGACTATACCAGAGAAATTAAGAGGTGCAACAATGAATCAAAGTATACAATATTAAAATTACAAGTTAAGGATAGTCATACATTGAGCAATGAGGAAGCCCTGAAAATCAAATCATTGTCAGCAGAACTATTTGAACACTTTCCTTTATAAAGAATTATTTCAGCAAAAGATTTCCGCCCTGATATTGACTGAACCAAAATATTAGATGTGAGAACCTAATCACAAAGTTTGGTGAGAAAATAAATAATGAATAGATTTCTCAAATGTTTCAGTTTGGCTTTCATGAATGAACACACATCTAAAGATTCCGATAAAGTAAAGAAGCAGCATGCAGAAAATCAGGTAGAGTGTACCAAAATATGATACAGCTATTCAGCAATGTCTAAGCAGAGAGCACCAAAATATGCATCTTAAAAAAAGAGCATTAGCATATGTCATTATAAGGTACGTTCAGGCAAAACACCATACCCTAGAGAGATAATTGAACAAATCTCTAAATTTAAGGAAATGAGGTACAGTGTCAACATACAAGAATTATCACTAGTGAAATGATTTGAGACTTTTATTGCAATTAAGCCCAATATGCCAGGTTAAAAATGACAACCATATGCTAGTAGCAAAATGCACTATACACAGTTAATCAAATTGGTCAAGTTTCTCAGAAAGTGACTTGGTAAAAAAATATTACATCTCTATGGTGAAATAGAAGTTTGTTGTTTCTAAGCATGATATAATAACATATTAAAATTATATGTTTTCTCAACCAAGTGCAGGATCCGTGCTGCTTCTTTCAGTAAGAAGAGATTACACTGATAATAACATGATATAATTAGCAGCAACAGATAAAAACATTAGGCAAATAGCATCACCTGGTTGTGATTTTCGACGAAAGATAGCATATTACTGTTGTTGTTTACTAGTACTCTCATAATCTGTGAAAGCATAGTCCAAGATAGTCATTGGATAAGAAATATGATACTTCAACAATAACAAAAGCAGGGAAACTATAATTGGAAATTTGGAAAACCATTGTCCTGGCATATAATCATCGAGATGGAATTCCATAAGGAAAATAACGCATAAACTGAAACCCTGAATTCCCAAGACATCTTGCCACACAAATGATGGCATGAAAAAAAATACTTAGATAGCATGCAGACCTTATTCATGCTCCATTCTTGCTCAGGAACATTTTCAAGATGCCACAACCACATTTCAGGAATTGAAAGATTGACCCAGTAATCAAATCCTAATCCGCCTTGAGTGGTTGGCTCACATAGCCCAGGATAAAATGTTGCCTACATTAATAGAACACCATAAAAAACTGAAGGAGCAACATATGCCAAACTAACACAATATCAGTTGAAAATTGCAAATAGTATCCATTTTTCATAGTCACTAAATAGAAAGCATGTATGCCTATTACTCTATTAGACAGGCATCTCAGTGTTACAATAGTTGCAACCGAAGGCCAGTATCAAGTTGCACATTGGTGATAACTATATCTCAGTACCAAACCACATATCTAAGACCGAGAACTATGTGACATGAACACAAATTTACAGGAAGAGAAACCAAGTATAACGGCAACTTACATCCTCAGCTATTGTTATAATATCTGGATGAAGCTCATGCAACATCTCATTTGCTACAATTAAATATATCAGCGCATCCTTGTCGACATATTGATTGTAATACCTACAATTAAGAATTTAAGATTATGAAGAGCAGATATGGTTCTGGAAAATTGTAGAACATCAACACACTGCAGAAATGTAGTGACTAATGTTTTAGGAAAATAGGGAAAACGTAGAACTTACTCTTCAATGGCACCAGTGAAAGTAAAAAAGCCATTATGAGTATATAACATAGAAGGCAGCGAGTGAAACTGGAATCCATCGATATGGTATTCAGTGACCCACCTAGTAAAATTAGCCAGATGTCCTTAAGTTACTGGTAGATTATAGAACAGAAAAGAATCAAATTTTTATAGTATTTGGAACATAAGACTGCAGCGTGAAAGCATATTCTAAGATTTTACCAATTTAAATTAGACAATAAGAAATGTAGAACATCAATATCATCATATTTGAACATTCTGGTACCCCAGTGTTTGTGGTGCCCTCGTTTTCCTGCCAAGGATCAATTACAACAAGGATGTTGTAGTAGCAAAGAAGCATAAAAAAATCAGAGTCTTAGGGAGGATTTACTTGCAAGATGTGTATAATATACAAAATTTAAGTAATACAACATGTCAAACCACATGCAGCATTCAACATTAATGCTAGGCATGTCAGTACAAACGTCATGGGCCTTTTACTTGTCACATATACCAATCAGTTGGCCATAACGACAAGCAAGTTCACAGGGCACAAATAAGGTCAAACAGCTATCAACTAATCATTAAATTCATGCAATATATACAATATGAATATCAAGATGAAAGGAAATTGCACAATTTTTTCCCGTGCTTATGGTGGCTGATGTGACTATGACTACTATTGATACATCCATTACTCATATCATAAGTCAACTGGGAGACATCAATATCAAGTTGTCCAAGTTCTGGAATCCAATTCGGCGACCTTCTATAATGTTGACTTTAAACGGCCGCCAAATATGCATACGAGCTCCGTGCCCATGAGTACTTGATGAAAAGTTCATGGAATCCTCTTTCCAACAGATCCAACCTCATCTCCAAATTCCATCTCAGTTGGCCGCAATCAAAGAAATAAAGTGTTGTGCCACCTATAATGAGCCAATGGGCTTGTAACTTCATTTGGAACCCCGACCCAAGTGGGGTGCGCCCCAATCTGGTGGAGCACGACCCTATGGACCCCTTGGTCGTCCTCCCACCTCCTTGCATAGCTAGGTACTCCTTCAGGGTTTCTTGGGTTTTGATTAAAATTTTATTCTTGCTTGTTTCTTCGATGATTTGCTTGTAAAAATAAGGTTGATTTGCATCGGCAATATCAACAACCCACGGAGAGGTGTATCGATCGCTAAGGTGCAACCCAACAACGTCTCGTACGGTTGTAGTCAGATCGTCAACTCACCAAAAGATCAGGCCAATCAAAGCCGTGATGATGAGGACATCACCTACTCGGATACAACCACATTGAGAACTTTTGATTTAAAGGTGAACGAATTCTTTGTCAAGATTGTATTTGATGCTTTTAATGAATTGTTGTTGCACCATGATGTGTGTTTATTTACATTTTCAAAAATACATACGTGGATCAAAAAGAACGTTAAACACATATGGAAGACGTGGAGGACAAAGGAAGTTGATTGGGGGCCAAATCCAACTATTCCCAACGTCACTTTTGGCCTAAGAAAAAAAGAGATCTAATCCAACACGTTTTGGGGCTGGAGTCGGACTGTAGGACAGCGCTGAATTTAAACGGCTGCCAAATATGCATATGTGCTCCTATTTGGGTCCATGAGTACTTGATGGAAAGCTCTCGGAGTCCTCTTTCCAACGGATCCAACCTCATCTCCAAATTCCTTCTCAATCAGCCGCAATCACAGAAGCAAAGTGTTGCATCACCTATAATGGGCCTATGGACTTGTAACTTCATCTGGGACCTCGTCCTAAGTGGGGTGCGCCCCAACCTGGTGGAGCACGACTCTAGGGAGCCCTAGGTCATCCTACCACTATATATATATATATATATATATATATATATATATATATTAGCTGCCATAGAACTTAATGTTTTGTTTATGTAAGTTTAGCTATTGCTACTTCCTTATAGACGTGTGTATCGGCTAGACCATCCGTTCTATTTGTTTCGAACCACATCTTTTTCGTGTGAATCAGATCTGAAATTAATATTTACAATTTGAGTTGATGTTTATCTTGTTTTTGTGAGTTCTTCGATTGCTTGCAGGAACAACCCTAATGGTATGATTGATCGGGCTCCGCAAGATCGTGTCAACCAGTGGAGTTGGTGTATCGGTCGCTAAGGTGCAATTCCTCCGTGGAGTTTTGTAGTCGGGCCGTGAACGCCGTTCCATTAAATCGAGGTTATCATCTCCACCGAAAGATCGAGACACTCTAATGCATATCACGTGAGCTTATTAAGTGGAGCTCAGGGTTTATCAAGTGGTATCAGAGCTTTCGTTGCTCAGTAAGTTTTTATCTATTTATAACCAAAAAATAGCCATAAAAAAGAATGGCATCCTTTACCTACCCATATTTGTGTCATGCATTGTTCTTCTTAGTTTTTGCTCCCATATTTGTGTCATGCATTGTTCTTCTTAGTTTTTACTTTGTTGAGTTTTGCATTGCATCGTCGCGTCGTGTTGCTGGTCTTAGCATCTATTTCGTTTAGAGTTTCGAGTTCTTGTCACACCTAGTACCACCGTTGTCGCCGCCGCAGTGTCTTTGTTGTCGTCAGGACCTATAAAAACAGAATCGCCTAGTTGCCAGGGTACTATTTTTGTAGTTTTCGAAAATTTTTGTCGGTTTGTTTTGGAGTTGATCTAGGGTTTGCCTAGACTTAGTCGTGCTTTTGTTTTTGACGTGTTCTTGTGCTGCACGAGAAGTGAAAGAAGAATTACTAGATCGGTTTTTCAAAGTAGCCAATCTTGGTTTAGGAAGAAATAATAGATTGGATCGGTTGGAAATTAGTTTCCCTTTTATCTCGTGCACCAAATCTGAACTCCTGGGTGGGTCTGACCATATCCTTCCACTCCACCTTCCCACCGTACGGTTGTTTTCTCTCCCATCCCGTGAGTTGCTATACACCTTGATGAAAAAAATTCCGGTGTCGGATTCAAGATCTATTTGGAAAAACGGTACCGGCATAAGTTCAGCATTCCATTTTTGTATAGTTCTAATTTTAGGGTTTATCAGTGGCCAACTTAACCTATCGTATATTATGCTTGCTGTTGACTGCTATTGTTTTACTACTGCTGTTGGACCAAATTATTCAGCAAGTTAATCTTGATCTACAAGAACAGGATATGCTTTCTTCATATTAAGCAGTTCAACCCACCTATAAATGTTTCTAAACAAAACTGTAAATTTGGTTCCTATGAGCAAGGATCATGGTCCTTCTTTAGTTTATTAAGTTGAACTCATTTGGTCGTGGTCAGACATTTGCTGTAGAGCAAACATGGTGCATGAGAACTTATTATTTACAAGAAACAATACAATAAAAAAAAGCAGAAAAAGGGTTTACATATAATTCTCCATATAATCCTCAGTAAAACAAAGTTTACAATCAGGAAAAAAAGCACTAGATATAAAGTTACATACCGCTGTGGAAGTAACAATCATTAGAACCATCAAAGAGGGATAAGCCAACCAATTCATCTGCTGATGCATAGGAATGGACAATATCAAGAAGCACCACTAATCCAAGGCCTGAGCAGACCACAAGGATGTGAAAAGGCACATATGTTAATTCTAGTGACTGTTTCACTTCATAATATACTGCTACCAAATTATAGGACAATTTGCTACAGATATGCCACTTGTGATATTTCAAACTTGCATGCATAACAGAATGCATGAAAAGCACGGAGAAGATATCAAACACAAAAACTTCATTGCTTTTTTAGAGTAAATTGCACTTTGCACTACCTAGCAGCACACTTAGACATACCATAGTGCAAAGTGAAACAAGTACCACATTTTATACTCTCTTTTTACTATGATCTGGAAATTCCAACTTTGCTAAAAGCAAGAAAACAGAAATATTTTAATGGAAAGAACGTTTTGTGAAAGGCCTGCCTCAAATATAATGCGTGCATAAGCTGAGGATCACCACATGAATAAGCATGAGTTATTAAAATACTGTGTGAATTTCCATTATTGCTCAAACATAATTATTTGAGAAGCAGACCGTGTGCCTCATCCACTAGTTTTTTGAAGTCATCTGGCGAGCCAAATCTGCTACTGACTGCAAAATAACTGGTGACCTGCAAATACAATGCACTTGTTCTAAGATAACTATACGGAAATGGAATCTTCTAAAAAGAGTTGAACACAGTGGGAGATTTCTATTGTTTATAAATGCAGTAATCATTTACAGTGTAGCTTCTGGAGGTAATTCTACATCGGAGAAAAATCAATGTGCCAGTTATTTTGACAACATAAATTCTCTGATTACAACAAATGGTATTTTTCCTCCATAATTCCCGAAACCTCCTGAAAGCTAGAAAATTATCTGAAGCATCATTACATGCCATGTATATTAGTTTGTAAAAGTTTACGATGTTAATTATTATTGTCTGACTGTATGGTAGATCAGAATATATTTCAAACATCTCATTTGATACTGTATATATTCCCAGACACTTAGATGTATTTGGAATTTTGGACTACAAAGTACATCGCTCTGCTCAGTGTGGTTAAGTGTAAAGTTGTAAACCATAAGTATGTTTCCCATTGTAGAATCAAGGTTACACCCACATTTAGTTTGATTTTATCGGCGATCAGCATAGCCAGCATCTTAATGGTTCATCAAATTTAACTTCATTTGGGCAAGGGTAGTCCTTATAGTCTTGTTGGAACTCCAGTTGAGTTGACTTGCAGTTTGTCATAGCTTACTCAAAGCAGTAAAGTGTTTACCTGACAGCAGGAACAAAGTTACCTGGCATTGCAGAGAAAATGGTACCAAGAATGGAACAATTATATGGCAACAAGGAAAAGGATGGTTTAACAAGATTCCACCCAAGTGTAAGTGAATCTACATGATTCACGCATGATGGGTTGGAGAGCAAGGTTTGATAAAATCCATTATTGTGATATTGCTACCGAGTGGTTGAACTCCAATCTTTGCTACATAAAAAGACCACAGAGAAATATTGCATATTATTACAATATGCTGTTTAAATCGGTAAATTCTCACCTTATAGCCAACAGAAGAGTAATCCTTGTGTTCCACAATTCCAATCAATTGAATAGCATTATAGCCAGCATCTTTTATATGAGGTAGGACCTAATTGAAGAAACAAAAGTTGATAATGAAGTTAAGAGTAACTACAAAACACCAAAAGGCAGGGGTTAGGAAATACATTTGACGTGAACTCCTGAAATGACGATATTTTTTGCTCCGATCCACTTATTCCAACATGACATTCGTATATCCTAAGTGAACCTTTGACTTTTGGCCGTTCAAATCTCCAATTATAAATTTCTTCCGGAGGAGGTTCCCAGTGTACTGCATAGGACTGCTTCCCTTCAGCATCTACACAAAAACTAGAATTTTGAATTATTATTTAACCTGGATTGGAAAATTGAACACAAGAGCAGTGAGCTCGACAAGTAAAGATGGCATTAACATTTAACAAGATAATCTAATAATGTATGTGTAATGTGCAAGAGCTATTTAAAGTAGAACTATCCATATTACAAACTAAAGAATTCTTTGCAAGAGAAACAACATGCAACTTGTGCAATCATGCCAGCTTATCACAACAAACCTTATGATTACCAATGATAATAATCATTAATAAACCTATAGCCATTTATGAAGATCTAGCAATAAAAATAAATGTGATACCATCTTTTACTAAATCCAGAACGTCATTCACTACTTTTTCACTTGAGTCAATATTGTACTGAGACAAACAGCAGTACTTACAGTAACAATGACAATACATGTATTGCAAGCCAATCTATAATAATAGAAGAACATCATTACAATGATAAGTTGGGTGAACCTGGAAGAACATAAGTAGCCCAAGCAGGAATACGTTCCAAACCACCATCAGGAGTATTAAAATAAACACGGTACTTGTCTTTATGAGAAATTGCTGGAACATATTTCTCCAACCATGCTTTTCGCCCTTTCCTCATTTCAACCCAGTAAGCAAGAGGTGGTGATTTTCCTTGAAATTTTTCAAATGACACTCGATCAGTTGCAACATTGGAAATGTCGAACTCCTGCCCATTATCAATGATATCATAGCAAGGCAACGAACTTGCTGAATCATCCTTTTGCAAGGCTTTCCACTCATTATATCTTGTTTCAGCATCAGGTATGTCACCTAGTTCCTCCTCTGTTTGTGGACCATTTGGACCAAACATTTGCTCATATAGCTTAGCAACCACCTCTAACCGAGACTTCTGTGACTTAATTTCTCCAGGTTCCCAATACTCTTCGTTCATTCTGTGGATCAATTCTTCCACATCAACACCATTGTCACCTTTGTCATAATCATCCACGTAGTTGTACTCTTGGAAATAATATTCATCTGGTTCTTGCCCTTCCCTAAGTTTATCTTCAAGTATGATAGTCCAATATCCAAAATCATCATGTCCCAAATGACCTTCTCGTGCACAATTTTCAGTAGTTGACCACTGATTAAAATCACCAACCAGAGAACAGTAACGAGCACCTACATGACATTACAATTTTCTGTAAATAAATGTAACAAGTACTCAGTTTAATGTTAAAACAAAAAAGAATCACAAACAGGACATGACACACAGAACTATATCAATTATAAATCACATAGCAGCATCTTGATTGTCGCATAAGATTAGATCTTTAAAGTGGCAGAGAGAACGTGTTGATGAAAAAGGTGCATGAAAGGAGATACTCCCTCCATCCCTAAAAGATATTAGTTTTGGCTAGTCAAAGACAGAGTAAGTAGGAGGTTAAAAGACAATTATGCCCTTCATTAATGCAGAGAGAAAATGAGGAGGAAGGAGTTCTACTGGTATGATGGCTAAAACGAGAAAAAAGGATGAAGTAGTATTAAAGAGTTCTAGTGGACCCCACTCTAAAAATAAAGTCTTTGTGGGACAAATTCTTAGGCTAAAACTAGTGTTTTAGGGATGGAGGGTGTAGTTATTAGTAATGAAGATACAAAGGGAAAACCTAATTTGGGGAGGATAAGACAATTGAAAGAAACCCAAAACAGTATGTATTGCTTAAATGAGCATTTCAAGCTTTCTAGTACAATAAAGAAAACTATGACGATTACATCATTAAGTTATCTCATAGTTCTTTAGGATGCTGTCGTCTTTTTGCATAAATTTTATGCCCTCTAGTATTTCTATCTCTTAGTTAGGTCAAGCATCGCATAGTACGCAGGATGCTTTCTTTTTCATTGAGGAAGAAAAGAATAATGTAAATCCTATAGTATTTCCCACTTCTCTAAGAGCAAGTCTAATAATATAGCTCGCTGCTTACTGTAATAGTCTCCATGGCAGTGTGGTACTTCATGTCAGCTATAGATATTCGTACAGCCAACTATTCCAATAGCTAGCTCTAGCACAATATCCAACATATACTTTATGGGCCCACAGTCCCCACGTTCTCCATCTTTCCTTCCATTTCTCTTTCTACCTCCATTGCTTTATTTCCCCATCCCAGCAGTATGAACAAGTTACAGGCTCATCAGAGCAGTTTTGGAGCATGGATCTTGAGAGACAGGGGATAAGAATGCCACAGACGAGCTCAGGGGCTGAGCCCAGCGCCATCGAGCAGGAGATTCCGTGGGGCATGGGCCATGCGCAGTCACCAAGCTCAGTAGCGAGTGGGACGAGCACACTGCCACAGTGATTGGGGATGCACCGCCAAGCTCCAAAGCTCTGGATTGCCCAGCTCCCTCAACCTCGTGGTGGCCTTCCTATCTCAGATCCAGCGTATCTTCTTTACTGGTCGACTTCTTCAGTTCTTCCTCAAGATTCCATTCTCTTGTTCTTTTAGATAATGAGATTCCATTCTCTTGTTGCTTGCCAACATCGCTGGACCGGTCCGAGGTAGTGGCACCGCCATCTTGGCATCGTCGGCTGCCCGGAGCCCACATGGATCACAGCATCAGCATGGGCTGCACTGGGTGATAATTTAATGTTTCTCAATGGGAGCGCGAGAGCAGCCGGTGACTAATTAGTTGCCGGCTTGTGCTCTCTCTACCCTCCAGCTCACCATCAAAATCGATGTGGCCTACTATCGCCAGCTGGTACAGCCCTATTGTACCTGCTCTAATAGGCATAGTTATAAGAGCCACACCAACATGATGGCCCAGATTAGGCCAGTCCAGTAATCAGGACCATTTGTGCAGTTGACCCAGGAAAACGGTTCAACCGCTGGTTTTTTTTTTCACCCAAGCAAACAGAGAGGTCATTTCTGCCGACCCACAATATCAGATGCAGCATGTGGAGCATCTAAAAATTACGTGTGAGGCTGGGTTCGAATCCAAGACCTGTCACTTCACGCTGCATTGGATAACCAACTAGGCTAACAAGTTGCTTAGTTTTGGCTGCGAATATTCTCTAAAATCTGTTTAAAAGTAAAGTATGGCTCATGAGATCTGACTGTTGACCCATACGCTAGATCACTGACCCAGTCCAGTCTAGATCAGCAGAATCTTAGAGACAACGTGGAGGGAGAAGCTCTGGCCAGCGAACAAAGGACGAGCTGCCTATGTTTGATCATGACAGCCTTTGTGTTACAATTGTAAATACACATGATCATGATAGTCCTTGTGTGTTAAAGCTGGTTCTGCTGGGGACATAGCAGCAAAATGTAATCGTTATTTTGTTCAGAAGAGCAAAGGATTAGGAATAATATCGTGCAAGAGTTGTAAATAGCTCCATGACAATTTTCACATCATTTGTTCTAAAATTTAGTTAAACATGCTTTTTGTTTATTATCTTCATACACATATATCAAGATTTAAGGTTACTCCATCCAGCCAAAAAAGGATGTTGCCTTGGACTTTTAAAGGTCAATGAAAATCTTAAATACTTAGTTCTTTTGCATAAATCTAAAAAGAAGTTAGACAGTTGTAATATAATAGAAGCTTTTGTTATGACAAACTTGGTTATATCATTTTCATATGCCCCAAACCTACATTTTAAACAGTACAAATTGTCAAAGTTGTGTTGACAGCATGCATCATAAGATGACATTCTTTTGTGGCCGGAGAGAGTATTAATTATGGCCGTATAACAGACTAGCAATGCAGACCTGTCTCCAACATAATCCATACCTGGTGCCCACTCCATGAAATCCACGCGGTGCTGCCGATGTCGATGCATGCCCATTAACTCAAACCTATATCAGCAAAAAAAAAAAAGTACGAACAGACCAATGGGCACATTAGACTACCAAAGAACCCGAGAATGACAACAAAACCGGATGACAAGATGGTAGGATAATTACCCAGAAGATGCCTCTTTCAGATCAATCAGACGAGAGTGCAGCTCCCATCGACGGTCTTTCAAAGCTTTGTACCTAATAATAAAAAAGAGATAAGAAGAGAGAATCTGTTCACATATGATCCTACTGATATTATGCTTTTATGATGCACCCGTTGGGTTCTATCATAGAATCAATGCACAAAATGCTATATTTAGGCTGGTTTGTTGCCATGCTTAGCAGTTAGTGTCTTCTTCCTGGCTTCCTTGTCTCCCTTCTCATAGTGTATACTTCCTCAGAGCTCCTTGTTTTTCTGGCTGTACTTCATCAACCTTCTGGTTCATCTCCATACCTTGCCCCTCCTTCCATAATTCAATCTACAGTTCAACACCTAATTTGAAACCATGAAACTTCCATCAGCCTGTCAAGGAAACACCTAATTCTGGTGCTAAGAAGCTGTTTTTTTTTTGCCACTTCGCCAGCACCACCAAAGAAGCTGGAATGGCTGTTAGCTGTTGCCCACTTTCCCCACCGCATGCAAACAAAATCCCTCCAATGGATGCTTGTGGATCATGCACAGGAATGCATCCCCTCTTGCTGTCTCACCACGCTGCAAAAATAAAAATTTCGTATGTTTTGTCCGACCTCTTGTCTTCTGCACGGGTCACCTTTACCGAATCATACGAGCACCATAGAAGTAGCCAGCGGACGTCTAGCTATGCTCATTTGCAAAAAATAAAAGTACCACCTCTTTTTCTGATGGATAACCAGTCACGCAAATCAAACCCACCCTACTAAGAAAGCAATTCAAAGATTTCTTGCCAAAATCACAACCAATTCCACCTCCTGTTTCTGATGGTAGGGGGAATTGGCTAGCCAATGCGTACAAAAATCCCATGCATTTTGGAAAATCAGGCAAATCTGTCAGCAATATATGGAAGGAGATGCGTACAAACACCCCGTCAAGGCATCAGTCGACCAGTTACAACGAATTTAGCAGAGGGGAAACCGGATGTTGCACCCTGCCATACCAGACGCTCGGCGAACGTACCGGTCACGGAGAAACTGCGCGAACGCGCGGTCGGAGATCCCATGCTTGGCGAGGAAGCCGACTGGGTCGATGGCCTCGCCGCGGCCGGGACGCTGCGTCCGCTGCTTCTGCTGCCGAGGCCTGGGCGGGCGCTCCTGAGGACCGGCACGACCGGAGGAGGCGCAGCTGCAGGGGAAACCCTCCCGGCGGTGGAGGCCTGAGCTGCTCGCGAGGGGAGGGTGGCGGTGCGCGGCGACGAGAGGAGGGGGTCGCGGGGTAAAGAGGAAGAGAGCGCAAGAAGCCATTGTTGGAGAGGGGAGGGGCGCCGCTGCGGCCGGGTCGAGGGTTTTAGGAGAGGGATAAGGTCCAGCTGTCAGCCCGCGAGGTGAAAGTTTGGACTGCCTGTGTGTTTCTTTTGAGTTTATGTTTTTCAACTTTTTTTAAAAGTTAACTTATTAGCTGGTAATTTTTTATTATTAGTTTTTTTAATAAATTTTTATCTTCTCAATACATCAAAAGCCAGCAAAAGCTTATTTCAGCCAGCTTTTTAGTTTTCCATTCATTTCTTCATAAACTAGCTTTTCAAATTTTTCAAAATCAATGAAAAGTCGGTTGTTTGTTTTTTTAGCTTTTCCTTTTAAAATGTAGAAGTGAAAAGCTACCCGTAAAACCGAAACAAACAGGGCCTAAATGTAGGAAAGGAATAGTTGGGTTGAGATGGGGAAAAATAGTTTAGAGCATCACCAACAGCTCACCCAAATTTTATCTTCCAAATATGATGAATAGAGAATCACTCATCTAAATAGAGCATCCATACGTATTATGTCTACAGCAGATCACCCAAATATAATCCCTTCATTTGGGTGATGAGAAAAGGGTGATGGGGGATTCCCCTCCATTTGGGTGACAAAAATATAATTTGGGTGATCATCTACTTTAGATGATGGGTTGGGTGATCTGTTGGAGCATATTTTTCATCAAAATCACTTAAATTTGAGATAGAACATCATTTAAAAGGGTTGTTGATAATGCTCTTACATAGCAATACTATATCTATCTATCATATTATATTAGCTGGAAAAAACATAAAGTTTACTCTAAAGACATATAAATTACCACTTTAATCGCATGAAAAAATTATAACGTTAGATTATGGTTGGTGTGGAGATATGATTGCACTACTTTAGGTAGAATATATTTTGGAGTCTATTGTGGAAACCTATGTGCCTTAGAGTAATAGGGTGATAGGGTGATGTTTAAAACTGACGAGGACGAAGATTAAATTGAGGTACATAAAGTGTGAGAAATAAGTGAGAAAGCCATTAGTATATTATCAATTAAGTTTTACTTATAACAAACTTGACAAATGAATATATTTGATATTTTAAAGCAACTTCTATATACAAAAGTTTTCGCATAGAATGCACCATTTAGTAGCTTGAAAAGCGTGCTAATGGAAACTGAGGCAAAATCTGAATCTTAATCAGAAAAAACAGGGCATAAGTATGCACTAGAGTTCTTTAAACATTACTAGCCTAGAACCCGTGCTTTGCAACAGAAAAAATGATTTTTTACCTTATTCAATTAATATGCACTTATTTAGTTCAAGTAATACTATAATTTTTCTTATTGAACTAAGTAGATGATTTTGAAATCTAGGAAGAGTTAATAATGAAATGAGAGAAGACTCATTGAAAGATGGTGTAATAGTATAGATTGTAGGGTCCGCTGGCGATCCTTAACTCAAGTTTCATCATATCATTTCAATCACCAACTTTGCCTAAAAAGAAGAAATGTGGCATGCTAAAGTAGATATAGGACATAATTTTACATTTGCATGTAAGTTTTGAGTCTACAAGACACATGGGCCATACTGGAGCAAGACGAACCAGAAAGGAGCCAAGCTAGGTTCAGTCGAACCACTTTCAAGCCCAAACTTCTCGAGCCTATGCCACATGCAAACTAACACAATATGTACCAATCTCCATAGTTGCTCTACGTTGGTTTGATCCAAGGCACCTGGTGCACCTCTCAAGGATCCATGGGCCCACCAAGTAACCAAAGTGTTGGCCAAGAAAGGTTTGACGCCATCCATACGCGTCCCAGACCAAGGATCAGACAACGCGGTGGATCAGACAGTGAAAGGGCCAGGAAGGTTCGACCGAACTCTCCTAGTTCGGCCGAACCTGCAACTTGGTAGAAGCAGGAGCCCTCTTGCATGCTATCCAAACCACCTCCTCTCACTATAAAAGTAGTTGCATTCGCGCCGGTTACACACAACAACACAAGAAGAAGGCTTAGCTTAGGTAGCGAAGCGCTGTTGTATTATTTTTCTAGATTCTAGGGAGAGAAGTGAGGTGAGAGTGTCAGGAAGGAGACGAACGGCTTCATCTTCACTTTGTACCTTGGCAGATGCTAGTCAACTTCGACTAGCATTATGGCCTTGTCGATAACTCTGGATCTTTCAGTTAATTGAGTCTTAGTTCTTTACTTACTCTGCTTTGTGGGTTCCTCGCTCGTTCTTTAGTAGCTTCATTGCTAGGAACGAGTTTCCTATCTTTCTATAGGAGATATGATAGTGATCGATAGTGTAGGTGTGGTGTAGGGGGTGTCACCCCGGGGTACCTCACAAAGCGGACTCAAGGATAATTGAAGTCGAACCAAAAGACCTCAGGACGAGGTCGGAAGCCCAACCTCCTCTTGGGGTCGGACGCCTCGATCTCCCCCCAGGTCCGACCTTGGCGTCCCTTCTCGATCTCATCTTGTCAGCCCGACTTCAGGTCTCCTCAGGAAGGAAGGCTTGTGTTACAAGACTCACAGAGGAGGCAAGGAGGGGACAACCCAACAGAAGATGACGACACCCGACAATGCTGCACAGATAGTACCTGCGGAGGACGGGTCCCAAGGCGGGATAAGACAAAAGATGCCCATAGCACGCAGGACCCGGATGGATCTCTATGTACTTTTCAAATATTGTTTATACTTACTTTTTAGATCTTTAGTCTTAGCTTTCTTGGCCCCCAAGTCCTCTTGTAACTACTCTCCTTGAACTATAAAAGGGAGGGCAAGATGGACGAGAGAAAAGGATGAATCGGTCGATCTCTTAGACTATTCTTGGCAAGCTTCATTCAAAGCCCCAAGAACCCACGCTATTGTAATCCCAGTTCATACTCCACCCCATCAAAGAACACCACACATTGGACGTAGGCCTATTATCTTTCGGGAGGGCTGAACCAGTATAAACTCTCTTGTCTTTTGGCTCGTTTGATACTTGAGTCGACCATCAGATCCATCGGTGAGACGCCTTGACCATTCACATTCTCCTCCTTGGGTAGCCCCCTCGAAGGACTGCCAACCATCCTGTCGACAGTTGGTGCGCCAGGTAGGGGCGCTTCTTCGCCGTTCCAAGCAATATGATGACAGTTCTCTTCCCCACCAACTTCACGGCGCCCGCGGGGACGACATTCATCTTCGAGAGCCTGGTCTTCTGCATCGACGACTTCAGCCGCCTTACCTTCTCCCAAGAGGCTTTCGGCGAGCTGGAGCACGCGATCGTGCAACCACGCATGATGGGGAGGCCGAGGCGTACGGCCTCGCGCCCTGCAGCCTCGACTCCCACAGTCCATCCGACCATGAAGGTTTGGCAGCCCAAGCCTCTGACTGCCTACTCGGCGGTCTCGGGGACAGACTCCACGTGGGTCCAGGTTGTGTGTCCTGGGAGGCACCACTCCGTGCGCCTGGCTTCCCCACCACGGGAGGTGTCTTCATTTGCTTCGTTCGTCACCGAACGCGCTCCTACGCCCTCCTGGGGCAGCGAGCTTCAAGAAGATCGCATGTCGTGTTCCTCCTCTCAACACGGCTCCGGCCAAACGGCTCTGCGGGCCGGTCTTTATTCCTGGCAACCGTTGGCCAGCGAACTTCATCATGATGGCGGATGCGGCTTTTGAGGATGAGGTCACGGGTTCTCAGGAGTCCGAAGCCCATCGCAATGCCCGCCGTCACCGCAACATAGAACGGGTTACGCGGTGCGAGCAGGCTCGGCACCCTCGCGTCCAACCCCGGAGCCTGGAGCCCAACTTCACCATGGAGTTCGAGGGGCACCAGGTCTTTCGGACGCCTGCGGCTAACCTGGTGGCCATTGAGCGTACACTCATCGCCCTTTTCGACTCCCTGGAGGTGCAGAAGGCGATGGCCATGACCTAGGCGGCTGCCGCTCAGCTCAACATCTCGGGCTCGTCCGAGCGCCCCACGGGAAGTGCTCGTCGAATGAGGTCTCGGCAACATGTCGGGGCCACCCGGACACCTCGTTCTATTTGCGATATGAGTTGAAATGCTTCAGCTCATATGACAAGTGAAACGAGACATCCGATTTCCCGAGAGAGGGATATGTGAGACATTGCTGGGCCTTTAGCCTGCCAATCAACTTCAGCTTGAAGTGTGCCCGTCGAACCACTCGAAGGTGACGACCAAATGTGTTACACACTCAGGAGACTTGACAAAATGGCTAAAGATCTACAACATCTTAAATATTCCTAACTCATACTCATGTGAATATAACTCTCAGGATGTGCGCTAGATTCACACTTTCATCACAAGCATAAATAGACATAGTGAATACACTTAAATTGAGTAGAACATAAACGATTACAACAATTAGATAATTACATAGGCCGACCGACCAAATAAATATATAATCAGAGTGTAGCGAACAACAGTGGCTTACTACCCATTCCACAAGCACATCGACTAGGGGTTTAACCCGTTAAGTTCTCATCCTAGAGGAGCAATCGATCACCCACATCACTTAGAAGCTAGATCTAAATCTTGCATCAAAAGGGTTATACCGTTTGCAAGTGTCAGTATATTATTTGGAATAATGTACTGGCAAGAGCACAATCAATCCTAAGTACATGCTAGCTCTAAATCAAAGGGATAGGCTAGTAGTGGTTTAAATTTCAGCATAAGGCTAATTTTGATTCACAAACATTTTACAACGTGGTTTTTAACAAGACATTTTCCGCAAGCTCTAATCTTTGATAAATACGACATGGCTCCATCAAAAACATATAGACATAGATAGATTATACCATCTTACTCATGTCGGGGAGTAAGGCGAAGATGTTGCACAAAACACCATTGGTTACGACACAAAAATCATCGTTTTCAGAAAATATTTTGGAAATCACAAAACTCAAGATTTATACCCATTTCATTTCATTATGTCGCTCATGACCGTAAGCACGGCTAATCGATTAGTTTTATTATCTCTACAAAGACTGTACAGCTTTACCCACATGATATGAACACTCTAGTTTGTTTTATGCTCGCGACGCACTACCACACTCTTCATGGTGAATGTGGTCTAGAGGTCATAACGAAGCTTTTACCCTGTTTAGCCTATAGCCTTGCACCAGCATGATATGTGTTCCTCCATCCTAGGTCATACTGGAATAAGACCTAGAACCGTTAAGTGGCGGGCCCACGCCTTAACGCCGTGGTGGCGGACACGACAGGAACCCACCCACGTGGCACGATACCATTGTATTGGACAGACTTAGTCGCCTAAACTACCACGACGGGGTAAATAGAAAGTTTCTCTGGGTTATCCGAACCCATACACTTCGGCCTATCATAATGCAAGGCTAGTGCTAAACAGGTTAATTGGCTAAGGCTATCCCATACTAGCACATGTGGTTGTACGGTATACACAATGAATGACATGTAGTTCGGTCCTTAATCGACTCGGGCGCTCCCCCTATCGGCAATGCAAATACATCAATTGCACGCCACTTGCCGCCCAAGTCAAAAAAATCAGGTTTAGACTTTGTTTCGCAAATAATTGGGGTTTCTCCCCATTTAGTTCAGAATACACAAAAGTTCTTTCCAAAAAGTTTAGAAAATCAATCCATGCCTATTTTTCGAATAATGCTAAGCAAGGCTAAGCATATCATTTTCATAAAGCATCGCACATTCTCATATGAATACTTTTAATTTATTTTCCTAGGGTTCAAAATAGCAAGGGGATGTTTTTTTAAAAGGGTCCATGCAAATTTTTAGGTAATATCTACCAAGCATAGTTAAAAGACAATTACGATAAAATACGCATGCACATTTACAAACAAAACTTATTGCCAAAAACATGGCTTCAAAGTGGTAAAAGGAGGGGCAAGAACTTACCTTGGTCTGAAGAAAATGTCAGCGTCTAATCCTCTCCTCCATCGTTTGTGCAATTATCTAAGAAAAATACAAGTTATGCAATTAAACACCAAAATATGCAAAAAATCCAAATGTTGTACTGATCTAAAATGATTTTTGGTGAAAGAATTTTGATTTATCTTATCCCAATTGAGAGTTATTATTTTTAGAAGTTTTATCGGGATATAGCGGTTTAGGGTAGTTGCTGTTTGGACAGGGCTCCTATAATTTGATTTTTGCTAATTTGACTCCACAGGGGTGTGGAGATAGGTTTGCTAAGACTAATACAACTGGTTTCATAATTTTTAGAGCTAATATGAATTTCCTAGACATTTTACAATTTTACGACGAGTCTTAGGCCTATAGTGTTATATATATATGGCTATAGAGTCTTTGGGTCCAGAACCTGTTTTATTTGCTAAGGATGAACAAAATGAATGATTTAGTTAACCTATTTAGTAGTCTTAGTTCATAATTTTAGAATTTAGGTCATTCTACCATGTGTTGTGTAGACTAGAGGGGATTCTAAGTTAATTTCTTTAACACATTAGCATAGGTATTGATATATGAGTTAGGTGTTCTAATCCTTGGTTGCTCTATGGTCCAACATGTTTTATTTTGATCTACTTAGAGTTACGATATAATTATATGTACACCTATGCATATAGGCACATGGTGTTTAGCCTAAATATCGATTATTACCTAGGTTATCTTGTTTATGGTTTTCTTACATATTTTAGTGTGTGAGATGCCATGTTTTATTTTACCTAATTGAAGTATATTACTTGCTGGTTCTAAAGAAGCTTGATTCACTCAAGATGAATTAAAAATGAGCTTTCTAAAAAGTTTACAAGTTGTAGTGTACATCTAAGTTGTTTATTCTCTATATAATTGTTTAGGTGATATTATTATATAGTAGGCACATATTTTTATTTTATAAATTTAAAATACATACTTTGGTGATCCTGCAGAACTTGAGTTTGTCTAAAAAGGGATTAAAATGAATTTTCTATAAATTTCTAAAGTTTCAGCCTACCTAAATCATAACATTTTAACATTAATAGTTTTGGGGGTATTTGCTACTAAGTAACTATAGGTTTTTATTTTTCCTAAATACAGAGGGTAAGATGAGGAATCTATAGGATTTGGGTTTGTTCAAATTGAAGCCAATTTGAATTTTCTAGGGATTTTACAAATTTGAATTTGGGGTAGGTATGGTCTGCCTTATTTGAATTTTTGGGGTAAAGTTTGTACAGTGAGGGCCCTGTGTTGTGGTTCCATCCTAAAGTTTACTTTCTAAGGAATCTACAGAAATTTGCCCCATCTCAAAATGTGTGCAAATGAATTTTTTATGAATTTTATAAGTGTCATTAGTTTTCTGTAAAAGTGCATAGCTTATAGCTCTTTTCTTTTATATATATTTTTTTCCAAAACCTACTGTACAGGTGTACAGGGGTCCAGGGGTCATAGACTAGCCATTTTGCAAAAAGGCCGCTGGTCTTCTAGCAAATACGGGACGCGGTCCTTAGCACGTGGGGCAGGCTAAGTTTATTAAGAGTCTCGGGTTTTTAACCTATTTGCTAATAGATCCCTGGTCCCACACGTAAGCCTTACATGTTTTGCATTTAAGACCTCATAACTTTTAAACCTTCACTAACCGGTTTCCTTAGCGCTAAATGGTATGGGGCCTGCATGGCAGTGGCATGGGGCGAAGAGAGGCAGAGCTCGGCGACCCGAGGGGGGAACCCCACCGGCGCGGGTGGCGATTGGCGGCGGATTTCGGTGAGGTCCCTTGAGAGAAAATGGAGCTGGCAATGTTGCGAACCTATTGGTGTTCTTTTCGTTGGCTGTGGTGGCCGAAATACATGGCAGCGACGGCGCAAGCGGTGGGGTGGCTTGGCACGCTGGTGCAAGTCGAGCTTCACTTCAATCCACGTCACGGCGATGCATGCATCAGGGCTCAAGGGCATCTAGGAAACTCACTAGGTGTCACGCGTGGCCCGGAGAGGCTTGTACGTTGGTGGTGGTGCGTGGAAAGACCCGGCGGCGGCGGAATTCCTCGCGTCACCGTCGCTAGCTCACTCCGGCCGAGGGTTCCTCAAAACAAGATATGCATGGTGTTATTCACTGCGAGGGAATGGTTCATGCACAAGGAATCGACTTAAATATCACCGGAGAGGTTGAAGCTCCCCGCGGCGACGGTTGGCCGAAGCCGAAGAAGACATGCCGATCTCCGTGCTTGCTGCAACATCGGCTTGGGTTCTTGGGGGGAAATGATGAGGGAGTCGAGGCGAAGAGATTGACATAGGTCCTCGGCCGTGCATTGCTCCACACTGGCCGGTACGCCGATGATGCCGTGGCGGTGGATTCAGAGCCGACGGTGACCGCGACGTTGTGGATTTTATCCTATGCAAGGTGGGAGAAGAAGGGCATGGATGTGTTAGGCATGTAGTGAGGATCGCGTTACCAAATGTGGGTTGCGGCGATGCTCACCAGTGAGGTCACAATGTGGATCGAACACCTACGGTCGACGGCATGAAGGGCGTGTTCCCGGCGTCTCCGAGACGAACTCTCTCGATTTTCTTCGTGGAACGTATTGAGGGAATGATGATGGTCACGGTGGTAAGAGGGTTTTTCAATTGATGACGGTCGTGCTGGCAGTGGCGAGCTAGGTGGGTTGGAACCGAGCCGACGCGTGTCACTGCTGTTCCTCCCCTTCTCTGGCATGTTCCAAGCAGTGGGACTCCTTATATTCGAGTGGAGCAAGTCCAGGTGGCTGCCAAGTGGGTCCAGGACGTGGTGTGCTAGGCAGGAAGGAGAGGTGTGGGTGAGAATTTGAGTGAGATTGATTTTTGAGTAAAATTTCTGATTATTTCTTCCCTCCCACTTTGTTAATCCATAGTTTAAGTTTTGGACTAGATAAAATGGTGAAATTTTTACAAGAGGTAGATGGTCATCCCTATTCCATTTTCTCTGGTTGCACTTAAAAATATTTTGTGGTTTGTTCAGAGGAATTAAACAAAGATAGGGTATTTTTGGGACTTGTTTGAATTTTTAGAGGGCCTAAGCTGAGGAGAAAAAATTCTAGAAAAATTATATTTATTTATTTTAATTAACCTAGTATTTTAATAAATTATTTTATGTATATACTTATGTGCACCTAAATGCCCTTTTGGGCAAGTTATTATTTTAGCCGATTAAGGTTATTAAATAACCTAATATTGGTATGCCTTGTGCAATTTGTTTGGGGCATCAAGCCTAGTTTTTAAATTGCACAAAAATTAGGTTAAGTTGAATGTAATATTTGGCACCTACATGAATTTATCCATGATTTTATCTTGCATGGTTTATTTTAGAAAATTAGGTTAATCCTCCTAGGTTTAGGTGTTTACTCTAGGTGCACACACCTACTATGGTCATTGGTTCATACTAAGTTCCCTTTTGAGCTGAGGAGGTGAACCTTGGATTAAAATTTTTAAGTTCACATCTAGCACCCAAAATTAGTTGTAGATTTGTTTAGAAATTTTTTTAATCTTCTGGCTATGCTTATAAGTCCTAATATGAAATGCAAGACCAAACCTACTAGCTCAAAACAAAGGACTCATTTTGGTCAAAACATATATATTTTTCACCTGCATTGCTTCACTTGTATGAATGTACCAATGCTCAAAATTTGAAATGAAAAGGTTTTATTTTATTCACAAATTGTAATCATGCATTAAGTTGAAATCCTCTTCCTAAGTTAGAAGCGAAAATTTTTGGTTCACAAACTTGAGAAAGCCTACCTTTATTTTATGTGGACAAAAACTTCGTTGACCCTAGAAGTTGGGTACGTGACAAACAACAGAGCGCCGGCCACTCCGCTTCACCATGCGACACCTATAACCAAGCTACGGGGGCCGGAGTTGGGCCCGCTGGCTCGGGCGATCGCCGGAGGAGTGCCCGAACTTCGGAGCACTAGGGCAGTTCGTACACTAGGGGCATGCGCGAGATCATAGCGTAGAAGGTCGATGCCCACAACACCATCGAGCGTCGGGTCACTGATCGGAGGCGCCGGGAGATGCAGCGTCGAGAGGACTATGACCGGGAGCATGACCCTCCTGATGGCGTCGTTGGAGCCGAGGCCGAGCCCCGACACAATGGCTTCTCGGCCTTTACCGCTGGTCTCCAGCAAGTGATGTGGCCCAAGAGGTTCCGCCCAACTGGAATTGATCCCTATGACGGCAAGACCAATCACACTCTATTGCTTCAACTGTATTGCACGACTGTCCGGGCGACAAATGGCAACGCTGACATGATGGCGAACTACCTCCCTGTCATGTTGGCGCCGACCGCCATTAATTGGCTCGCACGGCTTCTCTCGACTCGACGAGCGTGGAGCACCTTTCTTCAAGCTGGTCGGACGAGGCCATCGAGGCCTTCACCGACCTCAAGCACCTCTTGGCTACGCCGCCGGTACTCGCTGCGCTGAACCCTGGGGAGCAACTGATTCTGTACGTCGCCGCAACCACATTGGTCGTAAGCATGGTGCTGGTTGTTGAGCGCTCGTACGAAGGCCACGCCTACTCGGTGGAAAGGCCAGTCTATTATGTCTCCGAGATCCTCGGACCATCCAAGGCACGATATCCTCAGGTGCAGAAGCTATTATACGCTATCCTCATCACCACCCGAAAGTTAAGACATTACTTCCAAGCCCACAAGGTGGTGGTGGTGACCGGGTACCCCCTTGGAGACATCATCCGAAACCATGAGGCCACTCGCCGTACAGTCAAGTGGGCATTGGAAATGGGCGAATTTTCCATTGACTACAAGCCGCGTAATGCCATCAAGTCCCAGGCCCTAGCTGACTTTGTGGCTGAATGGACAGAGATCCAACTCTCACTGACCTTCGAAACTTGGCTGACCTGAACCATGTATTTTGACGGCTCACTCAGCATCGACGACGATGGGGCCGACATGCTTTTGATCTCTCCGAAGGGAGAGCATCTTAAGTATGCCCTCCAGTTGCTTTTCAAAGCATCGAATAATGCTGCCAAATATGAGGCCCTGCTCCATGGTCTTCATATTGCCAAATCTGTCGACGTTGAACACCTCATGGTGTACGGCAATTCGAAGCTGGTGATCAGCCAGGTCAACAAGGACTGGACCTATTCAAGCGAGAAGATGGACGCCTACTACGTCGAGGTCAGGAAACTCGAGGGCTAGTTCAGCAGCCTCGAGTTCCATCTGTTAGTGATATGTCCTAGAGGCAACATGGAGATGTTGGATATCATGGTCAATGTTTATGTATTTATGAATAAAGTGTTATTCAGTTTCATGAAATAGACATCTTGTATTGATCAATAAGTACGTGACTTATTTATGGGACTCTTTATGTATGAATCTATTTCTAAATGATCCCTGATCATATTTCATATTATTGGAACTAATATGATTCTAAGATCGGCATGTTTATTGATTGATGATCATGTCTCATAGATCATGGATATGGAGATATCAAATCAATAAACATGGACACATGTGTTAGAGAACACATTGTTGGATAGACCCACCATGAGACACTACAGGAATTAATGTGCCATTAATTGGTCTCAGGTAGTGTTGGTACAAAGTCCTCAGACCTGAGATCACCATGGATTCCAACATGTGTAGTAGCCTACTTTGGGACTACCAAACGCTATTCCGTAACTGGGTAGTTATAAAGGTAGTTTTCGGGTTTGCTATGAAACATAGAGTGGGATGTGAGTAATCAAGATGGAATTTGCCCCTTCTTTGGAGAGATATCTTTGGGCCCCTCGAGGTAATGGATTATGGAAATGCATGGCCATGCTAAGTTGATTGAGGAGTCAATCAACAGATAGATAATCCAGTACGGTTCGAGTGAATGGTTAAGCTGTTGAAGGGATGACACACATCTTGCCTATAGCTTAATTGGTATCGTGAGGCAAAGGGATTTGTGTACATATTACAGGTTCAGAGCAGATATTATATTCTTGTATACTATGGTGTCAATATGTGCCGCTAGGCGTCCCTGTTGACAGTCGGCCGAGTTGGACTCGAGCCGACGATCGGCTAAGTTAGACTATAGCCGAAACCGAGTATACCTGAACCTACAGGGTCGCACGCTTAAGGGGATAAGAACATGCATTCGAGTTGGACTCGGATACGGCTCGATCGGATGGAGATCTGATCGGATAGAGTCCTATGGGCTTACGAAGTCAGGTCGGCCAACTCTATGAGATTCGGATGGGATCCAATTCAAAATAGAGTCCCGATGGGCCTCTAGGCCCAACCGGCCAACTCTATATAAAGGGGTGAGGGGTGGAGAGCTGCAGTACGTCAATTGAAGTCAATTGCGCCGAAATCAATCTGATCACACGCGGCTTTAGAAGTTGGTGAGATCAATCTCCACGGAAACCCTCCCCACTTTCGAGCCAAACCCTAGCCCTGCATCGCGTGCTAGCACACGGGTGTTCGGCGTTCTGTCCCTGGACATGTGGATACCGGTAGAGGCGCTGCTACGTTGTGGCACTGTTGATCGGCTACGAATCGGCTACAATCAGAGCGAGGCGACTGTGGCAGATCGGCGACGAGAACGCGGTCGGACGACTCGGATCGGCTGTGACATCTGCGAATCGGCTGATTGGTGAATCGGCTGTCCTGGGGAATCGCCTGTTGGCTTACGGGAATCGGCTGCACTGTTCCAGATAGGATAGCCCTGATTGGCTTTTTCCACTGCATACTCCAATTGGTAACGATCTATCGACCCTTACTTGCAAGTGTTCCTGGTTTGCGCGGTAGAAAAGTTTTTATTTTCGGCTAGCGTAGCCTCCGCGTAATCCTTCACCATCACGTTCTTTGTGACACCAATGCGGCGGCCGACCAGCTAGCCAAGCTCGGGTCATCTCAGGCAGCCATTCCGCCAGGGGTTTTCGTTCAAGAATTATGCAAGCCGTTGATCAAGGAACCAGAGCAGGCTGAGCTGACCTCTCTACCGCCAGGTGGCTCAGTGCTTGCCATCACTAGCACCTCGGACGACTGGCGCCAGGAGCTCATCGATTACATCACCACCAAGACACTACCGCCCGATAAGGTCGTGGCTGAGCATGTCGTTCGGCGCAACAAGCAGTATGTTGTGGTCGTCTCTGAGCTATACAAGCACGCGGCCTCCACTCGAATGCGTCTGCTGTGTGTCCTCTAGGACCGTGGAGTCCAGATCCTCGACGAAATCCATTCGGGCATCTGTGGCAACCACGTGGGCGCTCGGATGTTGGTCGGCAAAGCTTTCCACTCGGGTTTTTATTGGCTGACTACCAATGAAGATGCCAAGGAATTAGTGCAGTGCTGTGCTGGATGCCAATTCTTTGCCAAGCAGCATCATCTTCCGGCTTAGGCTCTCCAAATGATCCCGTTGTCATGGCCATTCGCTTGCTGGGGGCTCGACATGGTCGGCCCGTTCCCAAAGGCACCGCAGGGCTTCGATCGTCTTTTTGTCGCAATTGACAAATTTACAAAATGGATTGAGGTAAAACCTCTGAAGACCTGCACAGCTAAGAAGGCTGCAGAATTCATTGAGGATATTTCCTACCGGTTTGACATCCTGAGGGAGATCATTACCGACCTCGGAATGCAGTTTACCAGGAATGATTTTTGGGAGTTCTGCGAGGATAGATGCATCGAGGTCAAGTATGCATCGGTAGCGTACCCTTGAGCAAACGGGTAGTGCGAGCATGCCAACGGCATGATCCTACGGGGCCTGAATGCTCGGATCTTCGACCTGCTCCAAAAATACGGATGCCGGTAGCTGCGTGAGCTCCCCGCTGTGCTTTTGGGGCTCCGCAACCAACCGAGCCGAGCCACGGGTCAAACCCTGTTCTTCTTGGTCTACGGCTCGAAGACTGTCCTGCCGGTTGACATGCTCCATGAATCCCCGAGAATTTGCCACTATGATGAAGGCATGGCTGAGTAGACGCGGGCTGAGGACATCGACAACCTTGAAGAAGCTCGGATGACCACGGTGATCCAGTATGACCGCTACCAGCATGCCCTTCACTATTACCATGATAGGAACGTCCAAGGGAGGTCCTTTAAGGTTGACGACCTCGTACTCCGTTGAGTGCAGTCTACGGCCGGCATGCACAAGTTGTTGGCCCCTTGGAAAGGCCCCTTCATCGTCTTTGCTATCACACACCTAGGCTCCTACAGGCTGGTTCGCGAGGATGGTCAAGAGGTGTCAAACTCATAGAACATAGAGCACCTGCGCCGATTCTATGCTTGAGCAACTAAGTACCCATCCATCAATCCCTTCAATAATGCAATATCAATTCTCTATTAACCTTTCTGCAGATCAATTTCTCCCGACCCCCAAATGGCTCGGGGCTCGACAGCCCTCCCGAGCAGTATCAGCAGCTAGACCAACCCCTTCCTCACAAAATGCTCACGACAAGCCCTAAGCAACGCGACACCCACTTGTTAGCCATGTGTTCTTTGGAAGAGGAGCTCGCCGGCTGCGCATGAGCTACTCGGGGGCTCATTCTTTGCCCATTTTGACTGAACGTGATGGCTCGGCCTGACGTCCCTCGGGCCAGGGGCCGGTCCCCTCCCCGAGGTTGGCCAGGGTCGAGGCCGATCGTGTTTTGGTCAAGTGTTAGGCAAATGAGCTCAGGGCTGTTAACGACTATATCTTGAGTAAATGACTAAGACGCCTAGGGCTTTACTCGGTGATCACCCGGACTGAGGTCAGTTGATGGCCCGAGCCACTCTACTTTGAGGGTCGTACACGCAGTGATTAGTTGGTCGTCGACCTCATGATCACCTGTCACGTAAACGATTAACTGGCCCTAGCTTGACTGGAGATCCCCCGGAATCCGCTCCGTTGGCTTCAGCCGCTTAGCCACGATGGTCATATGCGCGTCGAGTGATCATCGATCTCCCCGTCAACCCGTTCGCTCGGTGTGTTTAGTTAAGTCATTCAAGCTTGACTGGGTAGTTCTTTGGATCCATCTGTTGAGTCCCTAAGTCGCTCGGCTTTGAGGATCAGACACGAGGTGAACGGAAGGCTATCTTTTCACGCACCGACCCGCTATGAAAGAGGTAGCCTTGCTCGAGCTCGACTTGGAGCCCTCCGGATTTGATCCGTTGAAGACCGAGGTCGCTTGACACGATCTATCCAAAAAGGATAGACTTGCTCGAGCTCGACCAGGAGCCCTCCTGATTCGTTCCATTGAAGGCCAAGGTCGCTCAACACAGTCTGCCACATAGCGGAAGGTCGGTTGTCCATATCTATATATATATATATATAGAGAGAGAGAGTATGTATCGGATATTTCGCAAATCGAAGATTGCATTCAAAGGAACTATAAAAGTCTTTATTACAAACGGGGTTGAAGATCGTACATAGGGTTCGAGGTCCCCTAAACTATAGATCCATGTCGAAGATGATCTTCTCTGCCATTGGCTCCATCGCATCATAAATGCCATCAACATCGGCCTTAGCAACGCTGACCGACCACCCTTCGGCGATCACCTCGATCTTTTTGCGGGGGTACAATTTGTGTACCACCCCGAGGAAGTGCGCTGCTGGGGTCTTCGCCACGCCCCGGACGTAGGCCCGGAGAATCTTCTGACCATTCTAGAGACGCGCCATGAGCACGTCCTCAGTCGACCCGGCCGATGACGGTTCGGGATCGATCTCGGCGAGGAGCTCCCGAACTCCGTCCACATAGTGCATCCAGCGCGCCTTGGCCATCTTGGCATGAGCCCTCAACCTGCCGACCTGTCAGTTGAGGGCCACAAGTTGGCCTGTTCAAAAAGGGGCAGGTCAAAACATGCCTCGGAAAAAATGATGAAAGCATGTCGATACTTACGGACAGCCTCCTCCCGTGCTACATTCGCCTTGGTCAGCTTGGTCGCGGCCTCGGTCCTTGCCACTTTAGCGGTCGCCAACCTCTTCTCTACCTCAGCTCTCCCCGCCTCCGATGCTGCCAATCTCCCCTCGGCAACGTCAAGCGCAGCGGCCAAGTCTTGGAGCAGGCCCTCGGCATGCTGCCGCTGAGTTGTGAGCTCATCGGCACTAGCATGGGAGGACAACCCCCCAGAGAGGGGATCGATGTCTGATGCCTCCCTGTTCAAAGCTGCTAGTCAGCCCATTTAACATTAATAAAGGGAAGTACATAGTAAAATGCTGGGACTCACCTAGTGGATGCCATAAACTTGACAGCGCCCTGGCGTGGTATCTTCCTCGTGGGCTCCGATGATCCCGTTTCTGGAACCCCGCGAGAACTTGGCCCTGCTTCGGGGGAAGTGGTTATCTTCCGTTTCCTCCTTGTGTCAGTTGTCATGACGGGGAGACGGAGCTCCACAACGTCCAGCCCCGATAGAATGGCATGGGTGCCCACATCCTGCCATGGCATCAACACCTGACAGGTGAGGCTTCAATAGCAAAACCAAAAAGGACGAAAGAAAGGTGAAAGCAAGGCGCATCCGAGCAAGGATCAGAATCCAAGACTTTACCGGCCATGGATGATCGCTGTCGCTTCCGCTCAAGTTCTCATTCTCACTCCCTGAAGAACTCTGCGTGGGCTCCATGAGTCACACTAGGGTTTGAGGCGGTAGAAGTCTAAGGAGCAGACGCATGAGCTCGGAGGCAGAAGCCTTGGAAAATTTTTTGGCAAAATAAAGGCACGAAGAAGGAAGAAGGCAAGATGACTGAGTTTAAAAGGGGGCAATGATGGGCCTGGTAGTGCCACCTTCGAAAAACGTGTGGCACCGTTAACGGCGTGCGTGGGGCATCCGAGGCGATTCGACCTATTCGTCTCCTTAATCACCATGACATCTTGATGAAGGATCAAAGCCATCGATTACTTGGAGGCGGTTAACGGCGCCCGCGTGGTTTCCGTTGCGTGCCCTAGAGAAACTTCTGCTACACACACCACTTTCCTCGAAGGACAAATCTCTACCGTTGGATCCGCGAGCCGTTGGGGAAAGTTGGGAATCTGCGGTTTGATCAACCATTACGTGCTCCCAGTTTTGACGACTTTAATGAGACGTGATTGGCGCTCTGTTCAAACTAACAGGGGCCCATGTGCGCAGTGTATGCTTAGGGTCAGGCGACCGTTCGCTCACCAAATTTTTCAGGATCTTCCTTCAATTCCCGCCGACCGCCATCAGCCTCCGAGCTATGGCCTTACCAATTCCGTCATTAGCCTCCGGGCTATGACCAAGTTGACCATAGGACTGCGAGCTCTTGACCGGTAGTCCCGACTAGCTTGGCATCCACCTTCGTCCTTCAGGCAGTGGACTCACCGAGCTCTCCAAACGCCATCAACTTCCGGGCTATGGCCTCGCCAAAGTTACCACCTGCCTCTGAGCTATGATGGGCCGACTTTGCTGACTACCATCGGTCTCCGGACGGAGATTTAGTCCAAAGATGAATGAAGAAAAAATAATACATCTGGATTGACCCTAGGCCCGGATGTCCCATCCAACCCCAGGCTCGGGGGCTACACCTCGTAGGTGCACCTACTGAAGCATGATCAAGAGGCATCGGAAATTTGCTGGAGTCTGCAACCTGGAAAAATTCAGACCCTAAGGTCAAATGTCCCATTCGACCCTAGGCTCGAGGGCTACACCTGGAAGGTGCACCTAGGCGGTGCATCTACCGAAACCTGCTCAGAATGCCTGAGAACTCGCTAAAGACGATGGCTAAGAAGAAACTTGGACCCTAAGAATGGATGTCTCATTCATTCTTAGGCTCGGGGGCTGCTGTGGGGGTGTCACCCCAGGGTACCTCATAGAGCGGACTCAGGGATAACTGAAGTTGGACCAAAAGTCCTCGGGACGTGGTCGGAAGCTTGACCTCCTCTTGGGGTCGGACGCCCTGACCTCTCCCCAGGTCCGACCTTGGCGTCCCTTCTCGATCTCATCTCGTCAGCCCGACCTCAGGTCTCCTCGGGAAGGAAGGCTTGTGTTGCAAGACTCGCAGAGGAGGCAAGGAGGGGACATCCCGACAAAATATGATGTCACCCGACAAGGCTGCACAGATAGTACCTGCGGAGGTCAGGTCCCAAGGCGGGATAAGATACAAGATGCCCATGACGCGCAGGACCCAGAGGGATCTCTATGTACTTCTCAAATGTTGTTTGTACTTACTTTTTAGATCTTTAGTCTTAGCTTTCTTGGCCGCCAAGTCCTGTTGTAACTGCCCCCTTGAACTATAAAAGGGAGGAAAGGATGGTCGAGAGAAAAGGATGAATCGATTGTTCTCTTAGACTGTTCTTGGCAAGCTTCATTCAAAGCCCCAAGAACTCATGCCATTGTAATCCCAGTTCATACTCCACCCCATCAAAGAACACCACACACTGGACGTAGGCCTATTATCCTTCGGGAGGGCTGAACCAGTATAAACTCTCTTGTCTTTTGGCTCGTTTGATACTTGAGTCGACCATCAGATCCATCGGTGAGACGCCCTGACCATTCTCATTCTCCTCCTTGGGTAGCCCCCTCGGAGGACTGCCGACCATCCCGTCGACACGTGGTGTCTAGACTTGAGATTACCTTGGTTTGCACCCTGTTCAACAGACGTATGGTAGCCCTAGGTGGTGACAGCCCTGACAGCCTACATAATCCACGACGTTAGTTTAGGATTGTAGGACTTAGGAGTGGATTGTGCCGTCCCCCTTCTCATCCCTTTCCGTGGGTGGTGGGTCCCAGGTGCCCGAAGCGAAGCTTAGTAAAACGGTGCTTCTATCTCAATTCACTTTAGAATCTTAGTTTACCTACTCATACCTTCTCTGTCCCTATCCTATCTATCATATCCCTTTCTTTGTCATCACTACCATTACTCCACCCCGTCATTGGGAGAATTAGTTTAGAGTTAGTACACTCATGTTCCCCGTGGAAATCGATACCTTGGAATACTCCCGGGTGAAGGCTACAGCGGTATCCGTACACTTGCGGATTTATCTGTTAGGCTTAAGAACCGCCAACAAGCTTTCTGGCGTCGTTGTCGGGGAACGGTAGCTATCTTAATTCCAAACCTAGTTCTTCCGTGTTACCCATCTACTGTATGGATTCAACACCTACCCTCTGAGAATACTCAGATCCAAGGGGCAAATATTTGGAGCCTCCATCTTCATCGCATCCCATCCACATATCAGGGTATGAGCTACGCATTGGTTTCATTGCCATGGTTAGAGAGCAACTCTTTGCTAGCTTGGAAGGAGAGAGTCCCTATGCCCACTTGCGTGAGTTCAAGCAACTTTGCTCGTGTCTCACAATCGCGGGTATGACACACAAAACTCTCAAGTGGAAACTCTTTTTGTTCTCTTTAACCGGAAGGGAGAAACAATGGTACTCCTCCACCGCAAAGACCATGAACGGAGATTGGGAGGATCTTAGAACTAAATTCTATCTATCCTTCTTCCCGATTTCCAAGGTAGTAGCTTTCTGACATGATAGCCTCTGCTTTCAGCAAAAGGAGAAGGAATCACTAGGAGCCGCTTGGGCTAGGATGACACATATGTTATCTGCCGGACCCGACTTGGAGATTTCGGAGGCGGTGCTATTACAACACTTCAGCCAATGTCTCAATACCGAGTCCGCAATTTTCTGGATCTTTCGTCAAGAGGGTCTTTTGCCTATATAACACCTAGTGAAGGTAGGAAAGTCTTCGATAGGATATTACAAAACACACCTTACACTAGGGTTTACGATAAACTTCTCGACGAAACACCCACCGAGCCTAAGGAAGAGGAATCGAAGTTAACACCTATACCATACGTTGATTCCCCTCCTCTACCAACCACGACGCTCCTTGAACTAGAATCCCAACCTAGTTTGATGCTCCACGACTTGGAATGTGTCTTCCCTTTCAATTTCTATGATGTGCTTTTCCAAGATTTTGGGAATGCCTCTAATTTTCCAATCAAAGGGGAGCACAATAAGCCCAACTCCAATGAGCATCAGGCTCTCGACCAAGAAGAACTCAAATATAGGAGGGAACTCTTAGAAAATCTCTCTGCTGCTATGAGTCGAGAAAGGTTAGACGAGGCTGAAGCCTCCACTGATGTCATCAAAATGCCCCCGAAGGTGAGAAAAATCATTTGTGAAATCCTAGGGGAAGAAAATGACGTTGTCTATGATCCTAGCCTTGGGATCAATGTCCTCTCCATGCTGCACCTCCTAAAAATAGGAGAGTCATTATCCCACTCGATAAACGACTCAAACTCCCAGATGGTCAGATCCTCGATTGCTTAGGAATCGTAAGGATCATCACTGTGCAGCTAGGAGACTTGAAAATCTTCCTAGATTTCCATGTTTTTGTACTCCCCGATTCTTTCACTCACTCTATCTTTATAGGGAGACCAATCATGAAAATCTTAGAAAAGATCCCGAGAGATCAAGCCTTAGAACTTAAGATCAGGAAGGAGCTCGTCCCTATATCCTACACGCATGCTCTTAATACATGGACAGAGCCCGAAGCCAACACCGATCCCATAGAGGAAGTGTCGATGGGTGGTCGATCGGTCTTCCAAGGGGGCTACCCGAGGAGGTGAAAGAGTGGTCGGGACGTCCCACCAATGGGTCTGATGGTGGACTCAAGAAGAAGGTGAGCCAAGATTTCAGATAGGTTCGGCCCTCCCGGAGGATAACAAGCCTACGTTGTGTGTTCTTTGTTGGGGTGGTGTATGATTAGAGTTTGAGTACAAGCTAGCTGAATCTATCCTTGATGTTCTAAAACTTGCCCCGTTCTTGGCCGCCTGTCCTTCATTTTATAGACTAAGGGGGGTAGTTACATGGGTCTTGGGGCGCAAGAAAGCTTGGTCTTAAAGTAAAAAGCAAGTACAAGCTAAAGTTGAAAAGCAAAACAGAATCGCCTTGGGATCTGCTCACCGTGGGTGTCTTACGCGTAGTCCTGCCTCAGGATCCGCTGCGGTAGGTATTCTGTGCGCAGTCTTGCCAGGTGACGTCATCCCATGTCGGCCTGTCCCCCTCTTGTCCCATCTACGAGGCTTGCCGAGGAAGCCTTCTTCTCGAGAGGGGGACAACTGACCCCTATCCAGGTCAACGCCATGCGTGGAGGTCGGACTAAGGAGCTGAGGTCGAGCCAGGGGCATGGTCGGGCTAGCCAACCTCGCCCGAGGTTTGGCTTCCGACCCCAGTCCGAGGACCTCCGATCCAGCCTGCTTGACCTCCTTTCCTTAGCATGGGCCACCCCGGGGTGGTATCCCCCATAGTAGCCCCCGATCCTAGGGGCGAATGGGACATTCTGCCCTAAGATCTGAGTGTTCCCATATGGGGATCTTTGGTCGGTCTTTGAAATTTCTTGAGAGCGTTTGGGCAAGGGCACCGGTCAGGTGCACCTGCCAGGTGTAGCCCCCAAGCTTGGGGCTGGATGGTACATTCGGGCCTTCGATGGTTGTCAGATTGTATGGTCGGCTCAGTATCGGCCAGCAGGCTTAACGAGCCTAGAAACTGATGGCGGTCGGCGAGGTCGAAGAGAACATAGCGTGGCCATAGCCTAGAGGCTAATGGCGGTCGGCGAGGTCAGAGAAGCCATAGCCCGGAGGCTGACAGTGTTCGGCGAGGTTAGAGAAAACATAGCCCGGAGGCAAGTGACGGTCGGCGTGGCTATAGCCCGGAGGCTGTTGGCAGTTAGTGAGGTCGGAGAAGCCATAGCCGGGAGGCTGATGGCGTTTGGCGAGGCCATAGCTTGGAAGCTGATGGCGGTCGACGAGAATCGACAAGGTCAGCGAAGCCATAGCCTGAAGGCTGATGGCGGTCGACGAGATTGGAGAAGCCATAACATGAAGGCGATGGCGGTTGGCGAGATTGGAGAAGCCATAGCCCGGAGGCCGATGGCGGTCGGCGAGGCGGAGAAGCCATACCCCGAAGGTTGATGGCGTTCGGCGAGGCCATAGCCTTGAGGCGTGGCGGTCGACGAGGTCGGCGAGGTTGGCGAAGCCATAGCCCGAAGGCGATGGCAGTTGGCGAGATCGGAGAAGCCATAGCCCGGAGGCTAATGGCGGTCGGCAAGGCCATAGCCCGAAGGCTGATGGCGGTCGACAAGGTCAGCGAGGTCGGTGAAGCCATTCCCCGAAGGCTGATGGCAGTTGATGAGGTCAGCAAAGTGTTGATCCCAAATCGTACCGAAGGGCGTTGACTTGGAAAACCGCTCACTGGCCTGAGATATTTGCTTTACTCTAGTGTAGGTCCAAAGTATCGCTTCTTAGGTTCGTAGGCGTGTCAGTTGATTTGATCCTGCAATCAACAAGAAACAAAGAAACGAGTATTAGTCTGCAAACGATAGCCAATCGACTGGTGGCGGATGATGTATCATCTGGTGTTAAGCCGATGCGGTACGCACTGAATCGGCTGGGATAATTAAGCCTAATCAATCGGCTGTAGATATTCATAATATATAATTTAAATATCGAGATACGTTCAAATTAAGTGATTCGGATAGATCGGTAGCGTACCAAGACAATATAAACCACTTATATTCAAAAGTAACTCAACATGTAGATTATATATATTTATAGCATAGCCGACGTCATAGATTTAATGTGTACCGGCTAGTACTCCTATACCACTTTATACTAAGATATCATTATAGACTAAATACCCTAAACAGGAACCGATCAAATATTAAGATGACTTAATAGATCGATAACAAGCTTAGCATATTTAATTACAGTGAGATCTTAATATAAAGGGCAGCTTTAACATATCAAGTAAATATAAACCATACAAGACAGTTAAAACAGATAAGATCAGCTGAAACCCCGATACTATCTCTAATAATGATCATAAAACAAGATAAATCTGTTATGATTCTAAAAATGACTTAATAGGTCAGACCTAACCGATGCAGCATTAAGTATAAAAAGAAGAATAAGATCTAAACGAATCTATGAACACCTTTTAAGATGGTGGATACACTGTATAATCTAAATCGACGACAAAACCTAACCCTATCGGTTGTTGTCTAATAACAGAGATTAGCCGATTAGGGTTAGATCGCATTATCGATCTAGGTTATACAGTATATATGATAAAATGACGATTTACGTAAATGAGATTAGAGTATCATAATGATGAACGCACTAATCCCGAAAACACAAGCCGCCATGATAAGATTTACCTTTTCACTGGAGATCAAACGATGCAGCCCAACTAGAGGTAAGAACTCATCGAAATTGTTAAAAGAAAAGGGTGGCGATGCGCCGAAGGTTGTATTGAACTTGGTTGTTAATAATTTACACAATCCTGGGTCATATTTATACCCAGATACAAGATAAGTCCACGGCGGACACGATTCCTATCTCTATTACAATTTGAATTATAGATACGCCTAAAATAAACTTTCATCGACATTATCTATAAGGAAACTATTTAAAATATCCTAATTAACAGATACAATTGCCTTTCCTGGACTCTATCCATGTATGGCAATCCTCATGAAGCACTTTAACAGAATCCGAAGATAACTCCAACCTCTTTTCCTCGGAATTGGTCATACCAGTTATCCTTATCAGAATCGGCTGCATCGGCTATCCTTGTCCGATCGATATCGATCGGCTTGATCACTTCAATCGATTCAATTACCACCACGAACCGGCCAAATGATTCGGCCCGCACTTGGCACACGGTTCGTTTCCAAAACCAACTGATTCCCTCCAAATTGGCTTCGGCCTTAGATCCAAACCTGATAAATTGCTTACCAAATTTGGTCATTAACACAAAGCCACAACTCGAAGGCTAATGGTAGTTGGCGATGGTGACATCAGGGGAAGGAGTTTGGGAGAAAATGCGTTCGACGGTCACCAGCCCCCGAGCATGCGTACCACGCGCGAAGGGTGCTGACACGCTGGGCAGAGCGCTTGCCCTGTCTTGTCAGGCCCACCAAATCTGGGATAGCGTAACACCTCCTCCATTGTCAGGTGTCACGTCCGTTACCATCAGCTCACGAAATCAATGGCCCAGATACTCTACTTGGGCGACGTTGGGGTTTGCCGAGGGCGCCGCTCGGCGCCAGGTACTAGTCATCGGGGCGCTAAGGACTAGCTCGTCCTGAGACCGTGGTGGCCGCTCGTCGATGGAGCTGGGATCGCCCCGCCGACGACGGCCAATGGCCGAGGAGGCCTCCGCGAGGTGGGGGGCGCGGAGGAGTTCGATCGAGCTCTTCGCCACGTCCGCAACCTGTACCTTGTAAGCGCCAACATCTCTTCTTTCCTCCCTCGGCCTTATTCTAATGCCTTGTGTTTGCAGGGGACCGTTCGCTAGTCGCAGTCCACTGAGGCGGTCTAGGCACTCGAGGTGAGGGTAGCCGAGGCTTCGCATCGTAAGTTTGTTGCCCATTTACATCAGGTTCTTTCACGAGTCATTGGCTGACCCCCTTTTATTGTGTAGAGGTCGGCGAGGCCATGGCCTACGCTGAAAGGCTTCAGGTGGTCGCCAAGGACGCTGACCTAATGGCCGAGAAGCTTCAGGCATAGATGGATGGCACCCAGAAGGTTCTCAAGGTCTTGGATGTTGCTCGGCGGGAGTCCAAGGTGAAGTTGATGGCCTCGGTGGCGGCGCAGGCCAACACGGAGGAGACGCTGGCGGTGTCCGAGGTGGCGAGGGCTGAGATGGAGGAAAGTCTTGCGGAGTCCGAGGCGGAGAAGGCCGAGGCTAAGGACAAGCTGGCGGCGTCAGAGTCAACGAGGGCTGTAGCCGAGAGTAAGTGTCGGTATCGGCAACCCTTTCTTTTTTTCTTTCTTCTTTTTTTACTTGTGCTGACCGACCCCTCTTTGAGCAGGTCACCTATCAGTCTTTCGGAAGCAGATCGGTGACCTCAAGGCCCGCACGGAGGTGGTGGAGGCCCAGTCAGCACAATACCAGGAGGAGGCTCGGGCGTTCCTCGCTGAGGCCGACATCGAGTAGTCGACTTCTGAGGAGACCGAGGAGGCATTCATGGCGTGACTGCTCGACGGGTCGAAGCGCCTTCGAGCCTTCGTGCGGGACACGGTGCAGCTGGTGGCGAGAATGTCCTCGGCGTCGTGCGGAAGCTTTACCCGCGCGCCGAGGTCCAGGCGATCATTGAAGGCTGGCCCGAAGGCGTGGCGGAAGGTGACGTCAAAGGCATTTATGCCAAAGTCGAGCCAACGGCCGAGAAGATTATCGCTGAGATGTCCTTGCAAAAAGTATTATAAAGTCCCTAGGGTAGATACATAGAGTTAGTAAGGATCGAGTTATGTAAAATTTTTTTGGATGCAATAAAGTTCAAATTTCTGCCATGTTGGGAGAACAAATTTTAAGTTGTAATGAAAATTTTCATTATTTTTTTATTATTTGCCTTATGTTTGACCTCAAGCTCAAGCGACTTTAGCCCTCGACGGCATAGAGCCAGGGGTTCCAAGTCGAGCTTAAGCAACTTAGTCATATACGTAGCGAATAGGTGCGCGGAGAGATTAAGAGAGTGGTGGTCGAGCCCCCAAGTACTTTCGCATAGTATCCAACGGTCTTGTGTTAGGTCCCGACCCTAGCCCGCATCGGTAGGGAGCATGCCCTGTCTTAGTCTGAGGGGCATCGGGCCAAGCCATTGCATTCAGCCAGATACGTTGTGAGTAGGTACTCGGAGAAGTTGCCGAGCCCCCGAGCAGCTCGGGCGTGTCGAATAGGCTCCCTTCCGGAGAATCCTGACCATAGCGGGTCGGGGCCGGTCATAGCTTAGGGCAGATTGTGAGCGTAGCAAAGGAGATATTTGGTGTGTGCAAGCTACTCGGGGGAGCTGCTGAGCCCGTGTGTAGCTCAAGTGTACTCAATAGGCTTCTCTCCGGGGAACCCCGACCATTGCGGGTCGGGGCCACGTAGCTTAGGGTAGGCCATGAGCATAGCGAAGAAGCTATTGAGCGTACATGGGGTTCGCGGGGTTGGGAGGAGAACGAATTGGAGAAAAACAAAAATCGAAGAAAGATTGTGGAGAATAGAGTTGCTTTATTAAAAGAGCAGGGTATAGGATACATAGTTGTTCAAGCGTAGAATCAGCGCAAGTGTTTGATATTCCACGAGTTCGGCACTTCTTGCCCGTCCTCTCGAACTAGCCTGTAGGAGCCCGGGCTCATAACAGCCGAGACGATGAAGGGGCCTTCCCAGGGAGCCGATAGCTTGTGCATGCCTACCGAGGACTATACTCGGCGGAGCACGAGGTCGTTGACCTTGAAAGATCTCCCTTGCATGTTCCTGTTGTGGTAGTGGCGAAGGGCTTGCTGGAAGTGATCCGACTGGATCACCGCGACCATCCTAGCTTCCTTGAGGTTGTCAATGCCCTCGGCGTGTGTCTACTCAGCCTTGTCTTCATCGTACTGGTGAATCCTCGGGGCGTCGTGGAGCATGTCGATAGGCAGGATAGCTTCCGACCCGTAAACCAGGAAGAACGGGGTCTGTCCCGTGGCTCGGGTCTGTTGGTTGTGAAGTCCCCAGAGGACGGTCGGGAGCTCACAAAGTCACCGACCTCCATACTTCTGGAGTGGGTCAAAAATTCTGGCCTTTAGCCCCTACAGAATCATGCCGTTGGCACACTTGCATTGCCTGTTGGCTCGAGGATGCGCCACCGAGGCATACTTGACCTCGATGCACCTGTCTTCGCAGAACTCCCAGAAATCGTTTCTGGTGAACTGCGTGCCGAGGTCGATGATGATCTCCTTCGGGATGTCGAAGCGGTAGGAAATGCCCTCGATGAAGTCGGCTACTTTCTTGGTGGTGCAGGTCTTTAGGGGCATCACCTCGATCTGCTTCGTGAATTTGTCGATGCAACAAAGAGACGGTCGAAGCATTGCTGTGCTTTTCAAAATGGGTCGAGCATGTCGAGCCCCCAGCATGCGAAAGGCCATGACGGAGGGATCATCTGGAGAGCTTGGGCTGCGAGATGATGCTGCTTGGTGAAAAACTGACAGCTAGTGCAGTGCCGAACTAGCTCCTTGGCGTCTTCGTTGGTGGTCGACCAATACAATCCTGACCAGAAGGCCTTGCCGACCAGCATCCGAGTGCCCGCGTGGTTGCCGCAGATGCCCGAGTGGATTTCATCGAGGATCTGGACACCACGGTCTCGGAGGACATACAGCAGGAGTACTCAGGAGGAGGCCGTGCACTTGTATAGCTCGGAACCGACCACCACGTACTACTTGCAGTGTTGGACGACGCGCTCGGCCGCGACCTTGTCGGGCGGTAGCGCCTTAGTGGTGATGTAGTCGATGAGTTCCCGGCACCAGTCGACCGACGCAATGGTAATGTTGAGCACCGATTCGCTAGGTGGTGGGGTGGTTGGCGAGGACGACTCTGCCTCTTTGATCGACGGCTTGAGCACGTCCTGGACGAAAACCCACCGGGGGATAGCCGCTCTAGAGGATCCTAGCTTGGACAACTGGTCGGCGGCTGTGTTGGTGCCACGGAGAATGTGGTGGAATTCGATGTCGCAGAACTTGCCTTCTAGCTTTCGCACCTCGGCATAGTACGCATCCATTCTCTCGCTCGTGCAAGACCAATCCTTGTTGACTTGACTGATAACCAACTTTGAATCGTTGTATACCATAAGGCGCTCGGCGCTAATGGATATAGCGAACCGAAGGCCATGGAGCAGGGCCTCGTATTTGACGACGTTATTCTATGCTTTGAAGAGCAACTGGAGGACGTACTTAAGATGCTCACCCTGCCGGGAGATCAAAAGTATGCCGGCTCCGGCTCCGTCGATGTTGAGCGATCCATTGAAGTACATGGTCCAGGTCGGCCGGGTCTCGGGGGTCGGCGGGAGTTGGATCTCAGTCCACTCAGCCACAAAGTTGGCGAGGTCCTAAGACTTGATGGTGTTCCGAGGTTTGTAGTCGATGGAGAACTTGCCATTCCCCCACCCACTTGACAACCCGACCGGTGGCATCTCGATTTCTGATGATGTCCCCGAGGGGGTACTCGGTCACCACCACCACCTTGTGAGCTTGGGGATAGCGAGCCTTGGAGGCCTTGAGGACCTCAGAGATATAGTAAACTGGCCTCTGCATCGGGTAGGCGTGGCCTTCCTCCGGGCGCTCGATGATCAGTGCCGTGATCACAACCGAGGTAGTTGCAGTGATGTATAGGAGCAATACCTCCTCGGGCTTTGGCGCGGCGAGGATGGGTGGCGAGGTCAGGAGATGCTTGAGGTCGGTGAAGGCCCGGTCGGCTTCTTTCGACCACTGGAAGTCAGAGTCCTTCTTGACCAGCTTGAAGAACGGCGCGCCATGCTCGCCGAGCCAAGAGATAAACCTCCCGAGGGATGTCATGCACCCCGCGAGCTTCTGAACGTCCTTGATGCAGGTCGGCCGACCCATTTTCAAGAGAGCCGAGATCTTCTCGGGGTTCGCCTCGATCCCTCGGTTGGAGATGACGAAGCCGAGGAGCTTCTCGGAGGGCACGCCGAAGACGCACTTCTCGGGATTCAGCTTTCATCGGTATGTGCGGAGATTCTTGAAGGTCTCAGTGATGTCGCTTAACAAGTCGTCGGGATTTCTTGTCTTGATCACCACGTCATCGACATATGCCTCCACGTTGAGACCGATCTGGCTAACAAGGTAGAATTGGACGACTCGCTTGTAGGTTGACCCGACGTTTTTGAGCCCGAAGGCCATCGTGGTGTAGCAGAAGGCCCCGAACGGTGTGATGAATGATGTCTTTTCCTGGCCAACTGCTTTGAGGCTGATCTGGTGATAACCTGAGTAGCAATCCAAGAAACATAGGAGGGAGCAGCCTGCTGTGGAGTCGACCACTTGGTCAATGCGGGGAAGAGAGAACGAGTCTTTTGGGTAGTGCTTGTTCAAGTCGGTATAATCAACACACATTCTCCATTTCCCGTTCTTTTTCTTTGCAAGGACCGGGTTGGCAAACCACTCTGGATGGTTCACCTCTTTTATAAAGCCAGTATCTAAAAGCCTAGCTAGCTCCTTCTTGATTTTATTTTTGCTCTCCTGGGTGAACCGCCGTAGTCTCTGCCCGATCGGCTTGGTGTCGGGGAAGACATGGAGTTCATGCTCGATCAGCTCCCTCGGTACTCCCGACATGTCGAACGGTTTCCAGGCAAACATGTCGATTTTTGCACGCACGAAGCCAACGAGCGCACCTTCCTATTTCTCGCTGAGGCCTGTGCCTACTAGCACTGTCTTGGAGGGGTCAGCGTCGGAGATGGAGATGACCTTGTACTCGACAGGGTCAGCGATGAGCCCCGGAGCAGTCGGCGCCAAGTCTGGGGCTTCATCAGTCATCGGCGCTTTTCCCTTGTGGTCGACGACTTGAGCGGTGAACTCGTCCATGCCAACCAAGAGGTCGATAGCCTCGTCCAGAGCGAGACTGTCCTTCTCGCAGGCGTGGGAGGTGGCGACGTCTCCTCGGACAGAGAAAGCCCCCATAGGTCCCAACACCTTGAGGACCAAGTACGTGTAATGCGGGACTGCCATGAACTTGGCGAGGGCAGGGTGCCCGAGCACCTCATGGTAGGTAGTTTCGAAGTCTGCCACATAGAACTTGATAAACTCGGTGCGGTAGTTTTCTTGTGTCCTGAATGTTACGGGGAGGTAAACCACGCCAAGGGGCACACTAGCCTTGCTAGGGACGATCCTATAAAAGGGTGAGTTGATGGGCTCCAAGGTGTCGATGGAGAGGCCGAGGTCAGGCAACATTCCTCAAAAGAGGACATTGATGCCACTGCCCCGTCGATGAGCACACGCTTGAGGCGCACCATGAGCACAACCGGGTCCACCACCAGTGGGAAGCGCCAAGGCTTCAGGACGTCAGCCCATTGGTCAGCTCGGGAGAAGGAGATCAGGACCTAGGACCACCTGAGGTGCTCAGACGGCTCTGTGGAGATCGCGTTTACCTGTCGGGCAAGTAGCTTCTATTGTCGGCGGCTCTCCGAGGCAGTCTCCCCTCCCTAGATCATGCTGATCGTATGGGTGGGCTCCTGGAAGTCGTCGTCCTTCGGGTAGTCTTCCTTTGGCATTTGGCGCTATCGTCCTTCCCCTTTGGACCCCTTGGGGTCGGGAGTCGTGCTGTGCCTCTCGGACCATCTGGTCGTAGAATGTGTAGCACTATTGGATGGTGTGTTGGTCGTTCGGGTGCAGGAAGCATGGCTTGTCCAATGCCTCCTGGAGAGATTCACCTTGGGCCTCACCTCTTGGCCTCGACTTGGCCTTGTCGATGGCCATGACCTTGGGGTTCGACTTCCGCTTCTTGTCGTCCCATTGAGATGACTCAGGCGGTCCACGATTGACCCTTCTCGGACACCGGCGACCAGGCTCGGCCGGCTCCTTGCCCCGGTGCTCCTTCAGAGAAATGATGGATGTAGCTTCGGATTGACTCGTTGACCCCCTGTCGGACTTGCCGAAGGTCGTAACGGGAGGTTGGGCGCTGCTAGGTGCCCTGGTAGTTGGTGATGAAGGCATCGTAGAGCTCGTCCCACGTGTTGATGGAGTTCTCGAGGAGCCCGGTCAGCCAATTGATGGCGGTTGGCGCCAGCATAATAGAGAGATAGTTCGCCATCACGTGGGTGTCATCGCTAGCCGCTCGAACCGCCATGCAGTATAGTTGAAGCCACATGGAGGGGTTGGTCTTGCCGTCATAGGGCTTGATGCCGGTCGGGCGAAATCCCTTGGGCCATGTTACTCGGTGGAGGTAGGCAGTGAAGGCCGGGAAGCCGTTGTGTAGGACAGGGCCTCAGCATCGGCACCTCCCTCGGGGGCGCCATGCTCCCGATCATAGTCCTCTCGGCGCCATAGCTCTTGGTGTCGACGATTGGCACCACGACACGTGATGATGTTCCGGGCATCAAGCCTCTGTACGATGATCTCTTGTGCATCGCCGATGTAGGAGCTGCCTTGCTGCTCCAGGGGTGGCGCCTTCTTCTAACACCCGCCCGAGGCCACGAGGGCTGTTCGGGCTTTTGCCGCCTGATCCTGGGTGTTGCGCGGGGTGACGGAGTGATCGGCGCTTTGCTATTACCGAGATCGTGGTCGACGAGTACTCCCGAGGGAGCACTCGGACGGGCCTGGGGCGTTGAGCTGAGTGACGGCCTTGGGTCATGGCCATCATCTTTCGCACCTCCGTGGAGTCGGGAAGGGTGACGAGCGCACGCTCGATGGCCATTAGGTTGGCCGCGGGTGTCCGGAAAACCTGGTGCCCCTCGAATTCCATGGTGAAGTCGGGGTCCAGGCTCCGAGGCTGAACACGGGTACGCTGGGCCTGCTCGCATCGCGTGACCCGGTCAGCATTGCGGTGATGGCGGGTGTTGTAGTGGGCGTCGGACTCCTGGGAGCCCATGGCCTTGTCGTCTGAGACCGCGCCCGCCATCATGACGAAGTTCACCGACTACGGCGGTTGCTTTGAGGATGAACACGGCCGACACACCCTCTTGCCTCGCGCCGTGAGGCGAGGGATAACGCGCCTGGTGGGTCTCGTAGAGCTCTCTGACTCGATGGAGATGGAGACACGTCACATAGTGATCGTGAACAAGGAGGACGCCTTCGACGCCTGGGAAGCCGGGCATGCAGCACGGTGCCCCACGGAGCGCTCGATCCAAGTCCATGTGGTGTCCACCCTTAGGACTGTCGTGCGGGCTATCGGGGGCTTGGGCCGCCAGGCCTTCGCGGCCGGGAGGGCCACCAGAGTCGAGGTCACATGGTGCGGAGCGTGCCAAGACCGCTGCCGCGCTGTTGCGCTGGCCGTCTCCGCTTGCCAAAGGCCTCCCGGGAGAGGATATGGCGTCGGAAGTCATCGGAGCAGAAAATCAAGCTCTCGATGATGAACGTCATCCCCATGGATGCAATGAAGTCGGTGGAGAAGAAGACAACCATCAAACCGCTTAGAATGGTGAAGACAGCCCCTACCTGGCGCGCCAACTATCGATGGGTAGTTGATTAGTCATCCAATGGGGCTACCCGAGGAGGTGAAAGAGTGGTCGTGACGTCCCACCAATGGGTCTGATGGTCGACTCAAGAACAAGGTGAGCTAAGATTTCAGACAGGTTTGGCCCTCCCGGAGGATAACAAGTCTATATCCTGTGTTCTTTGTTGGGGTGGTGTATGATCAGATTTCAAGTAAAAGCTAGCTGAATCTATCCTTGATGTTCTAAAACATGCCCCGTTCTTGGCCGCCTGCCCTCCCATTTATAGACTAAGCGGGGGAGTTATATGGGGCTTGGTGAAGGATAACACGTAGGCTACAATAGCATAAAACAATTTTTTTCTACCACAAAATCTAGGAAAGCTTGCAAGTAAGGGTCCATAGAATGTTACCAAAAGATGCGCAGTGCAGCTAGCCGTTCAAAGTCTAGCCGACCTCGAGCAACGCTTTGCCGACCTTGCCGACCTCGGACAGCACCTCACCGACCTCAATCTGATCTCCTGACAAGCTCGTTGACCACGTCACCGACCACGATACGATCTCCCGACCAGCTCGACGACCATGCCGCCGACAACGATCAGATTCGCCCAACCGTGCCGACGCCGCTTTGGTCCGCTCGATCTCGTCGAGGTCGTTCCGATCTGCTCGACCAGTCCGACTTCCAACTACCAAATAAAGGGGTCGGCAAGTTGAAACTTGGGGATCTTCTGATGTCACTGACTTACACCGCAACGTAGCGATGTCTCTATCGGTATCCACACATCCAGGGAAGGAACACCGAACACCCGTGTGCTAGCACGCGATGCACGGCTAGGGTTTTGGCTCGGACGTGGACTAGGGTTTCTATGGGAAGTTGATGCAGCTTAGAAATTGTGCATTGATCTCCACCCCTTGCACTCCTTATATAGAGTTGGCCGATCGGACTCGTAAGCCCATCGGGACTCTATATTGATTCGGATCTTATCCGAACTGAGCCGTATCCGAGTCAAACTCATATGCCTGTTCCAACCTGTTAAGTGTGCGACCCAATAGGTTCGTGTACACTTGGTCCCAGCACGAGAACACCTCTCGGCCGACCCTGTCAACTGTGGCTCCTAGCAAAACGTATTAACACCAAAATATATACAAAGATCATATGAGTTGAACCTGTAATGTGTGCACAAATCCCTTTGCCTCACGATACCAATTAAGCTATAGGCAAGACACGTGCCATCCTTTCAATAGCTTAATCATTGACTCGATCTTGTATTGGATTACTTATCTGTTGATCGACTCCTCAATCAACTCGGCATGGCCATGCACTTCAATAATCCATTACATCGAAGGGCACAGAGATATCTGTCTCATAGGAGGGGCAAATTCTATCTTGATCATTCACATCCCTCTATATGCTTCATAGCAAACCCGAAGACTACTTTAATAACTACCCAGTTACGGAATAGGGTTTGGTAGTCCCTAAGTAAGCCACTACACATGCTGGAATCCATGATGATCTTAGGTCTAAGGACTTTTCACCAACATCACTTGAGACCAACTAATGGCACACGAAATCCTTGTAGTGTCTCAATGTGGGTCTATCCAACAATGTGTTCTCTAACACATGTTCACGTTTATTGATTTGGTATCTCCATACCATGATCCATGAGACATGATCATCAATCAATACACGTGCTGATCTTAGAATCATATTTGTTCCATAGATATGATATATGATCAGGGATTATTTAGAAATAGATTCATATAAAGAGTCTCATGAATAAGTCACATACGTATTGATCAATACAAGATATCTATTTTATGGAACGGAATAACACTTTATTCATTAATACATAAACATTGATCATGATATCCAACATCTCCATGTTGCCTCTAGGGAATATCACTAACAGTCTCCCACTTGCACTAGAGTCAATCATGTAAGTATCTAATACCCATTACTTTAGTATGTGCCTCATGTTTCGACTGAGGGAGCGGTTTTGTCAACGGATCGACAATATTTAGATCCATGTACACTTTGCATATCTGTAACATCCTGAAAATCAGAGAACCGAAATCGGAACGTAAAAATCGGAACTTTCAAAAACCTCGGCTTATTGCTTCTTCTCGGGTTTGTTGCTTCTTATTTGCCAGCTCAGTTGCATAAATTTAGTCGTGGTCAATTCCCTTTTCGATGTATTTGGAGGTTTCGGAGTTGTCAAAACGGTGGAGCGAAAGCCGCATCAGGGTTTAACAGGGGAAACCGAGAAAAGCGCGGATTTGCAAAAGCGCGTTTTGGGAAATATAAAATAAAATTTTTGGTGGGGATGAGATAAATTAAGACACAAAATGGACAATAAAATTCTCGGGAGGCGTACTCGAAATTTGGGAAAATTTTTTTAAATAGAATGGGTGAATTATGAAAATTAGGAAAAAGGAATTTAAATAAATATGAAAAATAATTATGGAAAAATAAAAGTCAAGAAAAAGTTTAAAATATAATGTTAAAAAATATTTTTGGAATATTAGGATTTATTTTGGAATTTTTAGAAGGAAAGAAAATAGAAAATGGGAAAAGAAAATAGAAAATCGGGAAATAAACAAGGTGCACTGTTCATCGGTCACAAGCCGTTCGACGCCGTCCCGGCCCCGGCCTCGCGCCCGCCGCGCGCCGCCGTACCGCGCCGCACCGCGTGCGCCACGCATCGCGTGAGCGCGCACGCGCCACGCCCGGCCCCGACAGCCCCGCGCGCGCCCGCCCGCCGCTGCGCCGGCCTCGCCGCGCGAGCGCCGTTGCCGCCACGCGCCCGCCCGTCGTACTGCTCGCGCCCGCGCGCCATCCGTCGCCGCCACACCCCGCCCGCGCCCGTGCTCGCCATCCGTCGCCGCCACACCCCGGCCCCGTCCGCGCTCACCACGTGCCGCCGCCCGCGCCTGCCCGTGCGCGCCCGCACACCGCACGCCCGGCCCGCGCGCCGCACTCCGCGCGCCCGGCCCGACACTCGCGCGCGCGTGCGTTCGCCGCACCGTCGCCGCGCCGGTCCCCACCCCGTTCCTCCTTGCCTCGCCCGGTTGCGCCTATAAAGAGGGGGCAAACCCCCATCTATCCCCACATCGCCGCCCCTAGCGCCCTCTCTCTCTCCGGTCCCTTTCTCTCTTCCGAGCGCCGCCGCCTCGCAAATCTCCGCGAGCCGCCTAGCACCTCGCCGCCGTGCGCCGGAGCTCCGCCGCCCTTTCCGGCCGTCGCCATCACCGGTAAGCCGAGCCGCCACCTCCTCCTTTTGTGCTTGCGCCGCCGCCGGCCGTAACAGAGGAGGCAGAGGGAGAGGTGTTCGGTCGAACACCTTTGGAGCCGATGAATAGTGCGCTGGAAAAAGAAAAAGAAAAGAGAAGAAAAAAAGAAAAGGAAAAGAAAAAGGAAAAGAAAAATAGGGAAAATGTGGGAAAAATTTTGGAAAATTTGGAAAATATTTTGGGATGACTTGAGTAAAATTTTGGGCAAAAATAAATTATTTTCTCGCATATTTTCTCGGCAAAGTTTGAAAAATCGGAATCGGACGTTTTGAATTTCATTTCACATCGTTTTTAAATCCGGATTCCGTTTAATTCTTTCCCGCCATTTAAATAGGCTTCTCTTTTGTGCTCAAACCCTCAAACTTCGAGCACGAATTTTCTCCGCTGATATTTCCAAACTTAATTTCCCAATTTATTGCGATCGCCGACTTTGCGAAAACCCTAGGTCATCAACTCGATTCCAAAACCCGGATTTTCCTAGCGACCCTTGTTCTAACTCGAGTAGAATTTTCGGCAAAACTTTTGGAGTTGTTTTCATGGCTTTTATGGTTCTTCTCGATCTCTCGGTATTTTATTGAATTCTAATTGAATTCAATTGATCTTTCGCACGTACGGTAGCACTGAAGAAACCGGCATCGACCCCGCCAAGATACCACCCCTCAAGTGTGCGAGCAAGGCAAGTCATCACACTCTTTGAACATATTGATCCTACTTTGTGAAATGATATTGATTTCAAATTACAAATTGCATGCCTTACACAAACAAGACCTACGCTTGATATACCCCTTTGATATATCTCCATTAGAATTTATTCTTTGTAACCTTCGATGTGATATGACCGGAGGATAACTTCGGTACAAATGCTTAGTCCTGCTTACACTAGATCCGCATACTCATGATTTTGCAAGAAAGCTTTGTGCTCGGGCAACTACCTTAGGGAAGGTAGTTGAAATACGGCCGTGGGAGACATGAGCGCCACATGGTCATGAGAATGTTGAACTAGGCTTGATGAAAATTGAAAATACTATACAAATGTTTTAGATCGGGCTTGGATGATTTGGGTGGATTCCGGAAAAGGCAAGTGCCGACCCTGGTCAATTAAGGACCGAGCCATGAGATAGCCGGGAAACGAGCCAGTACAACCGTACTTCTCGAATGGGTATAGACCTAGCTGACTAGATAGCCGAGCGGAGGCAGTATCCTTGCATAGATGGTTCTCTATGATGTGGCTATGTGGTGGGAATGAGGTCATGCGGCCTTTGTTGGTGGAATTAAATCGATATTAACCAAACTTAAAGATTGAGGAAGTTTTCCCTTACCCGGGTGCACCGAACTCCTCTCACCGCTAGAAAAGGACGGCTAGAGTGCATGAGGGCTTAAGTTCATGGAGCGGTACGCCAAAGCAAGGTTATCGAAAGGCTTTGCCGTGACCGTCTCATGTTTTGAGGCGTAGGCTCATTTGTTGGTCGTCGCGGAGTACGGGTAAAGTGTACATCCACCGCAAGGTGTGAGTGAATCAATCTATTCGAATAGCCGTGCTCGCGGATATTGAGCATCGTGACAAGACTTTCGCTTGGCTAGATTTTAAACTTAAAACTCGCTGGGATGGGTATGCATGATGATTTCATTCGTGGGGTCAACTTCTCGATAAGCGAGAAGGGTAGATTCCCTTAAAATCATGACGAACCGGAGGCGGGAAGCCATCCTTGGAATCACGATGGATGGTAGACAGAACCGTCACCGGATTAATGAACTGTGAAAATTAAAACTTGATTGGCTAGTCGATAGGTTTGTGAAAAGAATTGTGAAAACCGGCTCTATGCAAAATAACCCCACCATGTTCTTTGAATAACCCTATCATATGCATCAATTCGTGTTGGCTTGCCGAGTACGGTTGGTACTCACCCTTGCTATACGCACAAACCTCCATGATGGAAATGAAGAGCCGAAGACCCATACGCGTATTACCGGGAGGGCGAAGGAACCGACGGCGCATACTAGACCTTAGCTCTCGTTGCTCGTGGCAAATGACAAGCCGCCGCCTCTTTCCGCCGCCTTATCTAAATTCTGTTTTTATGTTGTATTCGGACCATAAGGTCCTGTGGGTTGAACATTGCCTTCGGGCCCATTGATGTAATAATGGTAATGTAAGACTATTCGTGCATGTGCACTTGATTAACCAAGATCTTGTATTCGTGGGTACCAACTACTCGATCCAGGGAAATGGTACTATGAACACGAAAGATTCCCGCCTCAAAACGGGGTCCACAGAGCTGGTATCGAGCCATGCGACCGTAGGCTAAGACCAAATGGCGCCCTACCCCTAACTAGTTGGCTAAAGGGAAATATCCCTACATAGGATCAGTTTTAAACTATTATTTTCGAAAATGCAAATATACCTTTTCTACATCGTATTTTCTTTTTACCAAATGATTATGATAGCTCTCTCCCTCTAACCCTAAGTTGCCTATAAAAGCGATGTCAAACCACGACGGAGCCCGGGAGGTCACTATCCCGCGAGACGAGGGGTTTGTGGTACAACTTCAGTCCCTACTATGGTGTTTGAGGTACCCGGAACCACCCACCTATCACACCAAAAGGCATGGCTCCAAGTATATCCAACCCGGGAGGCAGCCGTATCCATAGAAGCCCGCATGGGAAGTGAAACATCCTTCGCTTCCACACTCGCTACCACCGGGACCTAGCGTAAGGCGGCTATTCAGATGCGGCTCGCGAAGCCTTCCTTCGCCTTAATGCGATACATCGTGCCGAACTCACGGTGACGAGTTCGTGCATCATCCTTATCGCGAAGAGGGCAACCCGCCTGCACCGTGGGAGGCCACACCCGCGCTACAACCCGATGGTCACGCGTCTATCACGTTGGGCGGAGACGGCAGACGACTATTACGAGGAGGCCCCGCTCGAGATCAACGACCAGCAGTACGCCTCAATGATCTGGTCGAGAGCCACCAAGGCTGTGGAGACCGGATAAACATGCCGCAAACTCAGCTGCAGCCAATGGTGCCCAATATGAGCAACTCTCGGACCGCTACATGGCCCGTGGGGAAGCTCGTAGAGCTTGAAGAGCAGCTCAGAAGAGCAAGCGGCAAATCGACCACTGGGAGGAGCAGCCGCGCACTTGTCCCGTCTACGCCGCAGTACTTCCACCGAGCTTGTACCATCACCTCCCCGCCCCCGTGCCCGACCACTATTACCTTATGACTCCAGCATGCTTGGATACCTTTCAAGCCATGATGGAGCAAGCTTTTATGTTGAGCACGAGCCCGCACCGTGCACGTAGACCCCGCTGCCACGTCCATGGGACCCACCTCGAGCTCCGTAGCGCACCATCCGAGCCTGGATCGGGAGAGGAGAACCCCATCCGAGATCCACACCGACACGGAGTCCGAGGCGAGAACCTATGGAGGTCAAATGGGAGTCCAGCGACACCGACCCAATGGAGGAGGAAGCTCCCACTCGTCGCCCGACTCACACCGGAGGCCCCCTCACCCGCCGCACCGCTCGCAAGAGTACGCGGCCACCGAGCCGGAAGATTCGGCATGACTCTCGAGGCCACCACCTCCGAGCCATGGGGACTCCGGTTTGCTTCAGCAAGACCACCCACTTCCTGCGCCGGCTCTTGCGGATGGTTGGACGACTAGGCGGGAGGACCTTCCCAGCTCTCGGCGGACGAACCACTCTCTATTCCCCTTAATTGGTTGATGTAGCTGGACGATATAGTTGTTGTTGCTATCATGGCATGAAGGACTCGTGTGTGTACACCCATGTACCCTCTTATGTAATATGATGAACTCCGAGCATCGCTTTGCGGTGTCTTAATTCGTGAGCTTATTATTATTTCACCCGCTTGTTGATTGAAGATCATTTAAAAGAACTTGAAGAAAAATCCCCTAGGAACCATAACCTAAACTGGTCCGATCTCTTAATTCATCTATCTTCTTCGGATGGCACATCGCCGCAGAGCCGCAGAACCAACGAGAACCCGCGTAACCCAACCCTCCACTCGGCGGAGGTTATGGCTTTGCACCCAGCTACTCCAAGCAATTGCTAATAACCGGGGAAGTCGAGGAGGATCGAGTCTAGGAGAGTTCATGAGAGCTAAGCCACCAGCCTTTTCCACTACCGAAGAACCTATGGATGCTGAAGACTAGCCGAGAGTGATAGAGAAAAAGCTAACTCTCGTCGAGTCCGAGAAGCCGATAGAGTTGTCTTCGCTACTAACCACTGGAGGGCCCGCAAGTGACCGGTAGGACACCTACAAGGAAACGCGAGCGAAGACGCCGCGAACCAACATGGGAGGAATTCACGGCTGCGTTCCGTGAGAATTTCGTGCCACTGCAGTTATGAGGATGAAGAAAACGAGTTCCGCAGATCGCGTCAAGGGAACACCTCGCACAAGAGTATCTCGAACAAGTTTACCCAGCTTGCCCGTTACGCCACCAAGGTGACTGACGGACGAAGAAGAGAAGATGGATAAATTCATTGAGGAACTAAATGATGAGCGAGAGGACCAATGATCGGGCAGACCACACCGCCTAAAGCCTCATCAACAAGGTCGTTCGGCTTGAACACGACCAAAAGATGGTAGAAAATAACCGCAAAGGAGGCTCGCTATGGCTCGCCCATTTCAGGGAACGCCACAACGCCCCAAGGGAGCCACCCCGTCCGGATGAAAGCCAAACGTTCCGGCAACCGGACGTCCCCCGCTTTCAACCATGTCAACAGTCGCCTACACCTCGGCTTCGTACACCTACACCAACCCTAGCCGCTCCAGGAAGGAAGAATGTGAGCCGCTTCAATTGGAGAATTCGGGCACTACTCCAATAGCTGCCCAAAACCACGCAACACCCCGTGCGCACCGGCGCCAATGCAACGCCCGTCCGAGGAACCCCCACCCCTGCGGCGGGACGAGTGCTCAGACCCCGCTACCCAACGAGGCCGCCACCGGGTTTCGACGTGGCCGGGTGAATCATGTGCGGGGTGAAGAAGCTCGAGGACCGAGCGTATTGATGGGTATGTTCTCTATCAACTCTACACCGCTTAAAGTTTTATTCGATTCGGAGCCTCGCATTCATTCATATCTTCCCGAGTAAGCAAACAACACCACCTACACCAAGTAGCACTTAGGAGACCTATGCTTGGTACACTCACTGGGGAGACATAACCGTACCCCATGCCTCGCATTAATGTGCCCATACGGATTAGAGACGTGGTGTTTCTCTCAAACCTTATGGTGCTATCACCCCAAACCATAGATGTCATACTCGGAATGGATTGGTTGACCAAGAATAATGGAATTATAGACTGCGTCGAAGGGAAGTCACGGTATCCACCCCATGGGGATCACCGATGAGCATAACTATGGATCAAAACCCAAAGCTATGTGAACAAGCCGTGGGAGTGTTCACCATGCTACCTCTAGGCGGAATGCCGTAGTACAAGAATACCCGGATGTGTTTCCGAGGAATTGCCCTAATGCCCCTGGATCGCGACATAGAGTTTATCATCGATCTAATGCCGGCACGCCCCCATATCCAAGAGGCCTTATCGAATGCCGGCCAACGAGTTAGAGGAACTCAAGAAGCAAATAAGAGAACTACAAGAGAAGGGATTTGTACGCCCCACTCTTCTTCCCTGGGAGCCCCAAGATTTCTTCGTCAAAAGAAGGATGGGAGTATGAGAATGTGTGTGGACTACCGATCGTTGAATGAAGTAACTATCAAGAACAAGTACCCGCTACCTCGAATCGATGACCTATTCGATCAACTTAAGGGTGCGCAGTGTTCTCAAAGATTGATCTACGGTCGGATATCATCGGTTGAAGATTAGAGCCGGAGATATTCCTAAGACGGCGTTCTCTACACGTTACGGCTTATACGAGTTTACGTAATGTCCTTTGGATTGACCAATGCCCCGGCATATTTTACGAACCTGATGAACAAGGTATTCATGGAGTACCTGGACAAATTCGTAGTGGTATTCATCGACAATATACTTATCTACTCCAAGAACGATGAGGAACACGCGAGCATCTACGGCTAGTAATCGGAAAAGCTACGAGAGCACCAGCCGTATGCAAAGTTCAACAAATGCGAGTTCGGCTCAAGGAAGTCGCTTTTCTTGGCCACGTGGTTTCAGCCGAGGAGTAGCAAGGGGACCCCGCCAAGGTCGAAGCCGTCATGGAATGGAAGGCACCCAAGTCGTGACGGAAGTTCGGAGTTTCTTGGGCTTGGCCGGTTATTACCGACGGTTTATCGAAGGGTTTTCCACTATAGCCCGACCTACGACTCAACTTCTGAAGAAGGAAAAGAAGTTTGAGTGGAACGAGAAGTGTCAAAAAGCCTTCGACCAACTAAAAGAAAAGTTAACCATCGCCCCAATCTTAACCTTACCCGACAACCTAAGGACTTCGTGATGTACTCGATGCATCTCGGCAAGGACTAGGAGGAGTGTTAATGCAGGATGGGAAGGTCGTAGCGTATGCCTCGCGACGCTACGACCCCACGAGGAGAATTATCCCACACACGACCTGGAATTAGCCGCAGCTTGTTCACGCATTGAAGATCCGGAGACACTATCTCGATCGGGAACCACCGTGATGTGTATACCGATCACAAGAGCTTAAAATATTTCTTTACTCACTGATCTCAATCTACGACGGAGGCGATGGCTGGAGTTGATCAAGGATTACGATCTAGGAATCCATTACCATCCCGCAAGGCAAATGTAGTGGCCGATGCGGCGAGCCGCAAAGCCCAATGCAACCACATGGGATTGGGAGGTATGACCAATGAGCTCCAAGAAGAAATGGCTAGACTTAATCTCGCACGATTCCTCACGGAGAAGTGAACTCACTTGAAATCCAACCCCTTCGAGGGCTCAAATAGAAGAAGCCCAAAGAGGGAATGAGGAAACCCAGAAATCAAGGAACGCATGGCGCCGGACGCGCTAAGGAGTTTCTCAGTAGATGACAAGGGAATCCTGTGGTACAAGAAAAGAATCTGCGTGCTCGAACGAGGTGGTTTGAGAGGATTGATCTTAAAAGAAGCCCACGAATCGGCATATTCGTTACATCCTGGAAGCACGAAAATGTACCAGGATTTGAAAGGAGAATACCGGTGGCCCAATATGAAGAGAGATGTAGCCGAATACGTAGCCGTGTGCGATGTGTGCCAAAGAGTGAAAGCCGAGCATCAACGACCGCAGAGCTTGCTGCAGCCGCAAGATCCCCGAATGGAAATGGGACGAGATAGGCATGGATTTCATAGTAGGACTACCCAAAACTCGCGATCGGTTACGATTCCATTTGGGTAATAGTAGATCGGCTCACCAAGATCGCGATTTATTCCCGTGAAAACTAACTACAACAAGTGCCAAGCTAGCGGAACTATATATGAGTAGGATTGTATGTCTCCACGGTGTACCAAAGAGGATTATATCGGATCGTGGTACCCAATTCACATCTCATTTTTGGAGCAAAATCCACGAGGCACTCGGCGAGTCACCTCGCCTTCGCATCGCTTACCACCCACGCATCGACGGACGGGACCGAAAGGACGAACCAAGTGCTAGAAGATATGATGAGAGCTCGTGCGTTGTATTTCACCAAGGATTGGGAGAAATGTTTGCCGTACGCCGAGTTCTCCTACAACAATAGCTATCAAGCCATCAAGATGTCGCCAAACGAAGCTCTATTTGGTCGCCGATGCCGAACCCCATTAATGTGGTCGAAACCGGTGAACAAACCGTATTCGGGCCGACATAATCAAAGAGGCCGAGGAAAAAGTTCGCTTGATTCGGGACCGATTACAAACAGCTCGATCACGACAAAAGAGCTACGCGGACACTCGCCGAAGAGAATTGGAATTTAAAGAAGGTGACTACGTGTATCTAAAGGTCTCACCACTATGGGGAACTCAGAGGTTCAAGGTCAAAAGGAAACTCGCACCAAGATACGTGGGCCCATTCTTGATAAGCACTAGAAGAGGAGAAGTGGCTTACCAATTGGAACTGCCCGAGAACCTCTCGATGTCCACCCAAAGGTTCCACGTGTCACAATTGAAGAAATGTTTGCGAGTACCGAAGAGCAAGCTCCTTTAGAAGCCATCCATGTCCACAAGTGATCTTACCTACCCGGAGCATCCAATCAAGACACTAGACGAGGCGTAAAAGAAGACACGGACCAAGTCATGGCGCATGTACAAAGTACAATGGAGCAATCACACGTAAGAAGAGGCTACCTAGGAAAGCGAAGAGTTCCCGAGGACAGAATACCCACACCTACTCAAGAATGAAAGAAATCTCGGGACGAGATTTATTGTTAGGGGTAGGTTTGTAACATCCCGAAAATCGAGAACCGAAATCGGAATGTAAAAATCGGAACTTTCAAAACCTCGGCTTATTGCTTCTTCTCGGTTTGTTGCTTCTTATTTGCCAGCTCGCTGCATAAATTTAGTCGTGGTCAATTCCCTTTTCGGTGTATTTGGAGGTTTCGGAGTTGTCAAAACGGTGGAGCGAAAGCCGCATCGTGGTTTAACAGGGAAACCGAGAAAAGCGCGGATTTGCAAAAGCGCGTTTTGGGAAATATAAAATAAAATTTTTGGTGGGGATGAGATAAATTAAGACACAAAATGGACAATAAAATTCTCGGGAGGCGTACTCGAAATTTGGGAAAATTTTTTTTTAAATAGTGGTAATAATGGTAATGTAAGACTATTCGTGCATGTGCACTTGATTAACCAGTACTGTATTCGTGGGTACCAACTACTCGATCCAGGGAAATGGTACTATGAACACGAAAGATTCCCGCCTCAAAAACGGGGGTCCACAATATCTTTACGTCACCTCTGTCCACTATCTCGCGGATAAGATGGTATCGTCGAAGAATGTGTTTGGATTTTTGATGTGATCTAGGCTCCTTAGCCTGCGCAATGCCTCCACTGTTATCACAATAGAGGGACATTGGACCAGCTATACTGGTCATCACACCCATCTTAGAAACAAATTTCTTGATCTAAACAGCCTCCTTTGTAGCTTCAGAAGCAACGATGTACTCGACCTCCATTGTAGAATCAGCAACAGTGTCCTGCTTGAAACTCTTCTAGCTGACTACGCCTCCATTCAGACAGAATATGAACCCAGATTGCGATCTATAGTCATCTTTGTCTTTTTGGAAGCTAGCATCGGTGTAACCACTTACAACGAGTTCTTCTTCACCTCCATAGACTAGGAACATATCCTTAGTTCTTGTCAAGTACTTAAGGATATTCTTTACGGCTATCCAGTGACCTACACCTGGATCCGACTGGTACCTGCTCGTAGCACTCAAAGCGTACGAGACATCTGGACATGTACAAAGCATAGCATACATGATGGATCCAATTGCTGAACCGTATGGAACAATATTCATCTTACTCCGCTCATCAGGTGTTCTAGGATAATGATTCTTGCTGAGATTAATGCCATGTGACATTGGCAAGAAACCATTCTTGGAATCATGCATGTTGAACCTCTTCAATACCTTGTCAATGTATGTACTTTGGCTTGATCCAATTAGTCTCTTAGATCTATCTCTATAGATCCTAATGCCTAGAATGTATGCTGCCTCCCCTAAGTCTTTCATGGAGAAACTATTTTCCAATGAAGATTTGACGGATTCAAGCATAGGGATATCATTTCCAATCAACAATATGTCATCCACATATAAGATTAAAAACACAATTGTGCTCCCACTGACCTTTTTGTAAACACAGGCCTCCTCCTCATTTTTTATGAAACCAAACCCTTTGATTACCTCATCAAAACGAATATTCCAACTCTGAGGTACTTGCTTCAATCCATAAATGGATTTCTATAGCTTGCATATCTTTCCAGGCGATTGTGGATCGACAAAACCTTCAGGCTGTATCCTATACACATCCTCGCTTAGGTTTCCATTAAGGAAAACTGTTTTGACATCCATTTGCCATATCTCATATTCAAAACATGCAGCAATCGCTAGAGCGATCCGAATAGACTTTAGCATTGCGACAGGCGAGAAGGTTTCATCATAATCAATATCTTGAATCTATTTAAAACCTTTCGCCATCAATCGCGCCTTATAGATGTGAACATTTCTATCCACTACTACAGAACGGCCTAAAAGTGCTGGTTGCAAACCTGACATAAGTGTCGGTTTTGCAGCCGACACCAATTGATCGGCACCTATGACAATAGGTCATTGGTGCCGATTGTACAACCGGCACTTTTGTGCTTCCTAAATTCAAAAAAAGTAGATATTGGCTCTCGGCTCACCGAATCCAGCCGATGCTTTCGGCTATCATTATTCCCCGCCACCCCTAACCCCATCCCATTTCACGATCAACAAATCAATAAGAACAATCATTCACGATCGTACAACCGCACATGCAAGCACAAGCAAGAAAGCTGCAGTGCACAAATTCACAAAACATTCACAAACAACACACACAAGATTCACAAAACACATAAGCGCCGCACGGATCCGGCCACCGCCACTCGCACGGATCCGACTCGCGCGCCCGCACCGGATTCGCCGCCCTCCCGCGCGCCCGCCCAGCCTCCGGCCACCTCCCGCGTGTCACCGCGGCCTCCGGCCGCCTTCCGCGCGCGCCACGGCCTCCGGCTGCCTCCCGCGCACCGCCCGCCCTCCGGCCGCCTCCCGCGCGTCGCCGTGGCCTCCGGCCGCCTCCCGCGCGCCGCCGCTCTCCGGTCGCCTCCCGCGCACCGCCCGCCGCCCAGCCTCCCGCAGCTAGAACCCGTGAGAAAGAAAGAGTGGATGAGAATGGGTGAGAAAGAAAGAGATAAGGATGAGAGATGAGTGGATGAGAAGAGATAGATAAGAACAGTGCGCGGCTCGGCTCGGACTGACGCGGCTCAGCTAGGTGGTTTAGGTGCGGTTTTTTAAAAAAACCGATACCTTTAATATATTATAGGGGGCGGTTTTTTTAAAAAACCGACACCTATACTATAGGTGTCGGTTTTCTTTAGAACCGACACCTATAGTATAAGTGTCGGTTTTTATTTAGAGCCGCTACCTATTATTTTAATAGGTGTCGGTTTTTGTTGAACCGACACATATTAGGTCGACACCTATGCATGTTTTTGTAGCAGTGATCCATGTCTGCCTTTTTCTTCAAAACCCATTTGCACTCAATGGTTTTGACACCATCAGGTGGATCAACCAAGTTCTAAACTTGATTATCATACATGGATTCTATTTCGGATTTCATGGCTCCAAGCCATTTGTTGAAATCTGGTCCCACCATTGATTCCTCATAGGTCTTAGGTTTATCGTTGTCTAACAACAATATGTCATGTTATTCTGAGCCTGTGTATCTTTCAGGCGCACGACGTGCTCTTTCGGACCTACGTGGGGCTGTTGTGTCTACAACAGATGGCGCAACATCTTGTTCCTCCTGTTGTGGTCCTGTCATAGCTGAAACATTTTATGGTGGTTCTTGAATCTCTTAAGGATGCACCCTGCTCCCACTAACCTTTCTTGAAAGAAACTCTTTCTCCAAAAAAACACCATGTCGGGCGATAAACACTTTGCCTTGTTCCCGATTATAATAATAATATCCATTTGTTTCCTTAGGATACCCCACAAAGAAGCATTTGTTTGATTTGGGTGTAAACTTGTCGGATTGTAAACACTTTACATAAGCTTCACATCCCCAAATTTTGAGAAAAGACAAGCTAGGGGGCTGCCCTATTGTTGGTATTTCTTACGACCACAGATAAAATCCGCAAGCGCACGGAATACCGTTGTAGCACTTCGCCCAAGGGAGTATTCCAAGGGATATCGAATCCAAGGAACGGTAAGAACTATCTAAGAGAAAGGATCACCCAAGGACATCCAAGATTAGGTAGGCGATAGTGTAGAGAGGATTACTATGGTTGCGGCTCTAAGAAGCAGGTAAATTACTCTAGCTTTTCTCTTGCTTGCTTCGGGCGCCGGCTTACACTCGGTCTGCCGAGTGACTCTGGCCTATAGCTCTACGCCGTACCTGAACATGGAGGAATACAAAGGATGGACAGGGCTGTCACCAACTGCTGCCTACCTCTCACCCGTGGAGTACGAGGCAAACAAAGGTAATCTCTAGCCTAGACACCACGTCTAAACTATTGAATACTACTCTAGTCTCGGCCAAGAACACCCGTCTTTATCTGGGGTCTTAGACTAGAGCACCCAACTTAGGGCGGTGATCCCACAAGCAAAATTAAATTAAAGTAACATAATCAATGTAAATGCTTAACAACCAAAGTAAACATGAACACTTACTTTATTGAAGAAAGCATTCGTTGAGGTACAAGGCCGAAGGTCGGCACCGGGACTCCCGGCACTCCTCCGCACTACCCCTCGGAGAAATCTTCGACATTTAGGGCACTCCTTTCGGAGCTTCCCCTCACTCTCTAACCTATCTTCTAAGTACTAGAAAGCTAGCACTACAACCTTTGGAAGTGATGAGCTCCCATTTTATAGGCTTGGTATGATGGTTGTATGGCGCCACCATACCCACCTAACCATTATTGAGGAGGCTTGAGTGGGCGCCACATGGAGTTTAGGGAGAAATGGCGGCCGACTTGTGGGCCCTCCGATCCGTGGGAGGATGATGTGGCGATCGCCGGTTGGTTGGAGTTATGTTCATCGCCATGAAAGCACGCCTTTCACTTCAATTTGGTACAAAAGTCACCTGCATACATTAATTTACCAACACTCGTGGAAAAGGTTAGTTTATAACCCCTACCACTACGTTGATATGCATAGTTCGTTCCACTTATGTAGGAGTTAACGGTCTGATTTAAGGTGATAACGACCGTTAACAAACTCCTCCACACTTAGCCTTTGCTCTCCTCGAGTAAAGGTCAAGACTAAGGTGGATGATACATTATCGGCGTGATGCGAACATACAAATTATTCCTAGACATACTCAATACTGTGAATCTGTAAGTGTCTACCATGAGATTCTAAGTATTGAAAAAGGAACAATCCAAGTATAAGCTACCATAGTTTCTTCTGCAGTAAATAACTTGGGGTTTTGATAAGTTTTTTTCAAAAGATGAAAATCATGACTTTACTCCTCCGATGATTCTCCCATATCACTCAATAGTGTTTGATTCTTTACCAAGGCAATGCTTGCCTTAAAATTCTCCTACTTCTAACAAGCTTATGTGGAGCTCAAGGTAGGGAAATTCATGTGACATACTTGTATCAAATATTTTGTCAAGTCAAATAAAAGATCCAAGAAGAAAACTAATCATGTACTCATGACCAAGCTTGTGCATATTATTTGGAATGGAATATGTGGATGAAAAGTGGAAAAATAAAAATATTTATTTTGGTAGCTCCTATTTGTTCATGATCCTCCTACTTTTTAGAGAGCATGGCTATTTTTTTCTTTTCTTTTTTCCAGCATAGTCATTCTGCTCGAGAAGACTTTTTTCTTCTTTTTCTTGAGCATCATGAATCTTTATTTCTTCTCTCTATTTTCTCAGCTCATGCCTCATTTATCATGAGTAGGAGGTTCACTAATTTATTGGAACATTTATTTTGTGGATGACTATAGTGGATGCAAATCCCCGGAATAGAAATCTGCATATGTGAGGATGTGGATGTTTTGGAAATATTTATATTTTGTCGGCTAAACCTCTAATGCAGAGGGAGAGAGAATTTTATATGGTGGATATGCACAAGACTTTGATCAACGAAAACATGAAAAGATTCTACCAAGGGTCTATATATTTGACAAAACTCAAAATGATGACAAGTAGCATATGTATAAGGTTTGATCATGTAATTCGACATATGGCTTTGGTAGGAAAAAACATCATCGAGGAGTTAAGGTATGGTTTTTGAGTTTTTATAAAATTAAAATTCCCAAGTATTTTATGCAGCATGAAACATAGATGCTCTTTACTAGACTATCTCACATAGATCAATAGCTCGAATGACATGCTATCCCTAAATAATTGATTTCACAGCATCTGAGTGCAAGTCATGTAATAAAGTGTATGTAAGCCAACCAATCATGTGTCATGTCTCCAAGATTATGTAGGTTCATGCTAAAATACTAGCACAATTTATTAGTATGCATGGTGCAAAAATAACGTTGCAAACCTGCGTAATGGTAGAGCCTGACGAAGATGTCTTGCACCGCCATTGTGCTAGAGTGTGCAAAGTGTAGAAGTAGTGTGAGGGATGTGTGTGTTAGAACGAGGGACTCCCCCACACTTATTTTTGTACCTGCAACTTATTAGACACAACACAAGTGGAGACAAGAAAATAATCCTAACAGCAAAGATCGCCGCAATTTATTCCATTAAAAGATGGCGCTTACATGAAAAGGAAATTTTAATCCTAAAATTTGAGCAAAACATAACATTTAATCCTAAGAATTTAAACTGAATTTAATCCTAAAATTTAAACCTAATTAAGCGCCATGTCCTAAAATCTACGATACACGGGAAGGTCTTCAAGGATATTCAGCATAATAGAGGTCTTCCTTCCCTACGGCCTTGAAAAGTCTCTTGATTTTAGCACCTAGGCCGTGGCGGAGAATATCCATGCCACCCCTGAGATCAAGAATCTCAATGGTGTTTTCTGCGTTCTGGTCACGTAGCACGTGATTTTCGCTTGGAGCTCATGGATCATGGTCAGCAGTTGTCCCTGGGTAAGAGTGGCTGGGGGCTTCTCTTCATCACTCTCATACATCCCAGGTGCCCTATGAATAGGTGGCAGCGAGTGAATTGCTTAATCTTGTTAGCTGTGGGCGATGATTTAGCTGACGGGATCAACAGTTTCTTCTCTGGAACGGGGAGTGTCTTTAAGGCTTTTCCACAACCTCTAGGGGTTCACACTCCGATGACTTGAAAGCGAGGCTACGGCGGTGGACTCTACAAAGAAAAAGACACCGGGTTGGATGGCTCAGCAGATGGTCCCAATTCCTCGTCTTGGCAAAGACGAGTTTTCGACGACTGTTTTGGTCCTAGGGCTAAAGGAGTAGTAGGACGTCCATAGGGAGTGGAGCGGGACTGTCCTCTTGGTGATGGAGTACGCAGGACCAATTGGGACGACGGGGGCCGATGGCTGTGACTTGGCTGAATCGATGGTCCAGCTAGATCATCGCCGTGTCTTCTTTTTCTTGGCGGCATCATGGCAAGGTGCTTGACATCGGCAAGCAAAGAATCTTCAAACATGTAATCATTGGAGTCCATCTGTTTGGTGGCTGATGGCTCTCCTTTCAGAACAAAAGTTGCAGATGATGGTGTGATTCCTTTGCCCTTGCCAGCCATGGGAGCAATTTTCGAGATTTTGGCTAGATGGAAAGTTGGCTGTGTTTCCGATATGGAAAGTGGTGAGATCGGCTGAGTATTTATAAGGGAAGTCATGGGTCCCGAAGTCCAAACGACCTCAGACCAAGCCTAACGTGTGGGGATTGGAGTTCTAAAGGGATAAAGAAAATTGGGGGCGAAGTGGACTCGAATTTGGTTCGGCCGAACCCTTCTTGGGCCTGATTCATCTCCAATTTCGCAGGATAAAATTTGAACCTAATGGGATAAGGAAAAGGTAGGTCCAGCTATGGATAAACTAGAGCACTCGGGCAAAGCTTCTATATCAACCAAGTCTATCGCATCTACCTCAGACTCTAAATTATCAACGGGATCAAGAAAAACTTTTAAGCGATGACCATTTACCTTACAAATGTTACCTTCATCATTTTGGAGTGTGATGGACCCATGCGATGATGAGTTGATGACGGTGAACGGTCCTTCACACTTGCTTCGAAGCTTTCCATGCCCAAATAGCTTGACCCTGGAATTAAAGAGTAATACGTTGTCCCCAGGCTTGAACTCCTTCGACTTGATTCTCTTATCGTGCCATCGTTTCGTTCTTTCTTTGTAAATCATGGCACTATGGTAGGCCTTGTCTGTCCATTCTTCTAACTCCGAAAGTTGCATCTTTCTACGGACTCCGGCTTGACGAAAGTCCATATTCCACTTCTGGATCGCCTAGTAAGCCCCGTGCTCCAACTCGACTGGTAGATGGCATGTTTTTCCATAAATGAGTTGATAGGGTGACATGCCCAGGGGCGTCTTATACGCGGTCCGATATGCCCAAAGTGCATCGGGTAGCTTCAACTTCCATGATTTCACCATCTCATGAATAGTCTTCTGTAGAATATTTTTGATCTGCTTGTTAGATGTTTCTGCTTGACCACTGGTCTGAGGATGATATGGAGTTGCTATGTTGTGCTGGGCTCCGAGCTCCTTCAAGAAGTTTCGGAAAGTCTTGTCTATGAAATGAGACCCTCCGTCACTTATCACCATCCTCGGCATTCCGTACAGAGGGAAGATGATCTCATGAAACATCTTTCTGGCATGCTTGGCATCAGCAGCTTGGCAAGGCATTGCTTCTACCCACTTGGACACGTAATCAACAGCCACCAGGATATACTCGCAATCATAGGACCTTGGGAAGGGTCCCATGAAGTCAATACCCCATACATCAAAAAGTTACACTTGAAGATTGTATGTAAGAGGCATTGCATCTTGAGCAGTGATCCCGCCGTGTTTCTGGCATTTGTGACACCTCCGAATGAACTCCTTGGTGTCTTCATACATGGTTGGCCAAAAAAACCCACTTTGCCAGATTTTGGCCTGTGTCCGGAATGTACCGTATTGCCCTCTGTACAGGGCCACATGACATTTCTCTATAATTCTATAATTTGGGTGGCTTCGGCAGTTGGAATGCATCTTCTTAACAGTCCATCAGAACACACTCTGTAAAGTTACGGTTCCTCCCACAAGTGACGTCGACTCTCATAGATGAGTTTTCTTTTGTTCTCTCCTGGTGGGACATATCCAGTGACTATAAAGTTCACTATATCCGCATACCAAGGACTAGAGTCCGTCACTTTAAGTAGCATGTCATCTCGTAAAAAGTCATTAATGGGCAATTCCTGCACGCTATTATAATGCATACGAGACAAATGGTCTGTTACTGAATTCTCTACTCCCTTTTTATCTTTAGTTTCGATATCGAATTCTTGGAGCAAGATAATCCATCTGATTAGCCTTGGTTTAGCATCTTTCTTTGTGAGCAGGTATTTAAGTAGGACCTAAACTTATCAATAGCAAAAACCACAACTAGGAGCTCTTTTCAGTGGTAGCATAATTAAGTTGGGCTCCAGTTAAGGTTTTGCTAGCATAGGCTATAGAATTATGCTTTTTATCCTTGGTCTGGCCAAGGACTGCTCCTACAGCATAGTCGCTAGCATTGCACATTATTTCAAATGGCAACAACCAATCTGGCGGTTGAATTATAGGAGCAGAGATGAGTGCTTCCTTAAGGATATCCCTCTTTCAGACACAAGGTGCCCAAGAACAATGCCTTCACGGACCATGAAGTGACACTTTTCCCAATTAAGCACTAGGTCCCTTTCTTGGCATCTTTGTAAGACCTTGTCTAAATTCTCAAGACAATGATCAAAGGTTTTTCCATAGATGGAGAAATCGTTCATGAAAACTTCCATGATTTGCTCAATCATGTCTGAGAAAATAGACATCATACACCTTTGGAACGATGCGGGTGCATTACACAACCCGAACAACATCCTGCGATAGGCATACGTTCCATAGGGGCATGTGAATGTGATCTTACTTTGATCATCGGGATGGATAAAAATTTGATGATATCCAGAATACCCATCAAGGAAACAAAAGAAAGAAAGATTCGCTACCCGTTCCAACATCTCATCGATGAAAGGAAGCGGGAAGTGATCCTTCTTTGTTGCCTTGTTAAGATTCCGATAATCTATGCACATCCTCCATACCGTGACAGTGTGTTGCGGAATTAATTCATTGTGAGTATTGGCAATGACTGTCACTCCTGCCTTCTTTGGCACTACCTGGACTGGGCTAACCCACTCACTATAGGGGACATGATAAATTATCCTGGCATGAACGAGCTTTAAGACCTCCTTTTTCACCACCTCTTTGATCACATTATTTAACCTCCTTTGAGGCTCCCTAGAAGGTGTAAGACTTGGATCGGTAGGGATGCGATGTGTGCAGAGAGTGGGACTGATTCCCCTTAGGTCTTGGAGTGAATAGCCTAGAACGGATCGATGCTTTTCTAAAATAGAGATGAGTTTGAAGTTTCAATCTCAAAAATCTTGTCACTGATGATGACAGGCAATTCCACATCTCCATGAAGAAAAGAATATCAAAGGCCAGAAGTGAAGGGTTACGCGGAGGCTACGCTAGCCAAAAACAAAAACTTTTCTGCCGCGCAAACCAGGAACACTTGCAAGTAATGGCCGATAGATCATTACCGATTAGAGTATGCAGCGGAAATAGCCAATCAGGGCTATCCGATCTGGAACAGTGCAGCTGATGCTCGTAAGCTGACAGCCGATTCCCGGGGACAGCCAATTCACCAATCAGCCGATTCGTAGATCCCGCAGCCGACCCGTATCGTCCGACCGCGTTCTCGTCGCTGATCTGCCGCAGTCGCCTCGCTCCGATTGCGGCCGATTCGTAGCCGATCAACAGCGCGCAACGTAGCAACGCCTCTACCGGTATCCACACGTCCGGGGACATAACGCCGAACACCCGTGTGCTAGCACGCGATGCAAGGCTAGGGTTTGGCTCGAAAGTGGGGAGGGTTTCCGTGGAGATTGATCTCGTCGACTTCTGTTGCGCCAAATCAGATTGATTCGGTTCAATTCGATACAAGAACTCTCCACCCCTCGCCCCTTTATATAGAGTTGCCGGTTAGGCCTAGAGGCCCATCGGTACTCTATTTTGAATTGGATCCTATCCGAATCTCATAGAGTTGGCCGACTGGACTTCGTAAACCCAAAGGACTCTATCCGATTGGATCCCTATCCGATCGAGCCGTATCCGAATCCAACTCGAATGCCTGTTCTTATCCCCTTAAGCGAGCGACCCTATAGGTTCAGGTATACTCGGTTTCGGCTATAGTCTAACTTAGCCGATCGTCGGCTCGAGTCCAACTCAGCCGACCTGTTAACAGTGGCGCCTAGCAACACATATTGACACCAGTATACAAGAATATAATATCGGCTCTGAATCTGTAATATGTACACAAATCCCTTTGCCTCACGATACCAATTAAGCTATAGGTAAGATGTGTGCCATCCCTTCAACAGCTTAACCATTCACTCGAACCGCACTGGATTATCTGTCTGTTGATTGACTCCTCAATCAACTTAGCATTGCCATGCATTTCCATAATCCATTACCTCGAGGGGCCCAAAGATATCTCTCCAAAGGAGGGGCAAATTCCATCTTGATAACTCACATCCCACTCCATGTTTCATAGCAAACCCGAAGACTACTTTTATAACTACCCAGTTACGGATTAGCGTTTGGTAGTCCCAAAGTAGGCTACTACACATGTTAGAATCCATGACGATCTCAGGTCTAAGGATTTTGCACCAACACTACTTGAGACCAACTAATGGCACATTAATTCCTCTAGTGTCTCATGGTGGGTCTATCCAACAATGTGTTCTCTAACACATATGTCCATGTTTATTGATTTGGTATCTCCATACTCATGATCAATGAGACATGATCATGTCAATAAACATGCCGATCTTAGAATCATATTAGTTCCAATAATATGAAATATGATCAGAGATCATTTAGAAATAGATTCATACATAAAGAGTCTCATAAATAAGTCACGTATTTATTCATCAATACAAGATGTCTATTTCATGGAACTGAATAACACTTTATTCATAAATACATAAACATTGACGTGATATCCAACATCTCCATGTTGCCTCTAGGGAATATCACTAACAATCTCCCACTTGCACTAGAGTCAATCATGTAAGTATCTAATACCCGTTGCTCTTGTGTGCGCCTCATGTTTCGGCTGAGGGAGAGGTTTTGTCAGCGGATCGGCAATGTTGAGATCCGTGTGCACTTTGCATATCTTGACATCACCTCTGTCCACTATCTCGCGGATGAGATGATATCGCCGAAGTATGTGTTTGGACTTCTGATGTGACCCCGGCTCCTTGGCTTGCACAATGGCTCCACTATTATCACAATAGAGAGACATTGGACCGCCGACTAGTCATCACACCAAGCTCAAACGAATTTCTTGATCCAAACAGCCTCCTTTGCACTTCCGGCGAAATGTACTCGGCCTCCGTTGTAGAATCAGCAACGTATCCCGCTTGAAACTCTTCCCTGATCGCACCTCCGTTCAGGCAGAACACGAACCCGCATTGCAATCTATAATCATCCTTGTCCATTTGGAAGCTAGCATCGGTGTAACCACTTACTACGAGCTCTTCTTCACCTCCATAGACTAGGAACATATCCTTAGTTCTTCTCAAGTACTTAAGGGATATTCTTTACTGCAGACTAGTGACCTTCACTGGATGACGTATCTCGCTCGTAGCACTCAAAGCGTACGAGACATCCGGACGTGTACAAAGCATGGCATACATGATGGATCCAATTGCCGAAGCATATGGAACCATACCCATCTTATTCCGCTCATCGTGTGTCGAGGACACCGATTCTTGCTAAGATTAATGCCATGTGACATGGGCAAAAACCTTTCTTGGAATCATGCATGTTGAACCTTTTCAAAATTTTGTCAATATATGTACTTTGGCTTAATCCAATTAGCCTCTTGGATCTATCTCTATAGATCCGAATGCCCAATATGTATGCTTCCGTCCCTAAGTCTTTCATGGAAAAACTATTTTTCAATGAAGACTTAACGGATTCTAGCATAGGGATATCATTTCCAATCAACAATATGTCATCCACATATAAGATTAGAAATACAATTGAGCTCCCACTGACCTTTTTGTAAACACAAGCCTCCTCTTTGTTTTTGATGAAACCAAACCCTTTGAGTACTTCATCAAAACGAATATTCCAACTCCGAGATGCTTGCTTCAATCCATAAATGGATTTCTATAGCTTGCATATCTTTTCAGGCGACTGTGGATCGACAAAACCCTGAGGTTGTATCATGTATACATCCTCGCTTAGGTTTCCATTTAGGAAAGCCGTTTTGACATCCATCTGCCATATCTCATAATCGAAATATGCAGCAATCGCTAGAATAATCCGAATAGACTTAAGCATTGCGACGGAGAGAAGGTTTCATCATAATCAACTCCTTGAATCTGTTTAAAACCTTTCGCCACCAATCGCGCCTTATAGATGTGAACATTTCCATCCATATCGGCCTTTTTCTTAAAAACCCATTTACACTCAATGGTTTGACACCATCAGGTGGATCAACCAAGTTCCAAACTTGATTGTCGTACATAGATTCTATTTCGGATTTCATGGCTCCAAGCCACTTGTTGGAATCGGGTCCCACCATCGCTTCCTCATAGGTCTTAGGCTCATCATTGTCCAACAACAATATATCACGTTGTTCCGCACCGTATACCTCGGGCGCACGACGTGATCTTTCGTTCCACCGTGAGGCTGGTGTATCTACAACAGTGGCGCAACATCTTGTTCCTCCCTGTTGTGGTTTCGTGGTAGCTGAAACATTTTTGGTGTTTCTTGAACCTCTTCAAGATGCACCTCGCTCCCACTAACCCTTCTTGAAAGAAACTCTTTCTCCAAGAAGACACCGTGTCGGGCGACAAACACTTTGCCTTATTCCCGATTATAAAAGTAATATCCCTTAGTTTCCTTAGGATATCCCACAAAGAAGCACTTGTTAGATTTGGGTGTGAGCTTGTCGGACGGTAAACGTTTTACATAAGCTTCGCATCCCCAAATTTTGAGAAAAGACAAACTAGGGGTTGCCCTGTCCATATCTCATATGGTGTCTTTTCAACCGACTTAGATGGAACTCTATTTAGTGTGAGCGCAAGTGTTTCAAGAGCATATCCCTGAAAGGATAACGGAAGATCACTTTGGCTCATCATCGACCGCACCATGTCCAACAAGGTGCGGTTTCTCCGTCGGACACCCCATTCCATTGTGGAGTTCTGGCGAGTCAACGTGGAACAATTCCACAATCTTTCGATGATTACCAAACTCTTGGCTCAAGTATTCCCTCCACGATCCGATCGTAGAAACTTGATTGTTTTCCCTAAATGATTGTGTACTTCATTCTGGAATTCTTTGAACTTTTCAAAGGATTCGGACTTATGCCTCATTAAGTAGATATAACCATATCTACTAAAGTCATTGGTAAAGGTAATGAAGTACTGATAACCACCTTTGGCCGTTGAGCTCATTGGTCCACATACATCAGTATGTATGAGTGCCAACAAGTCACTTGCTCTCTCACTGTGTCCCCTGAAAGGTGCCTTTGTCATCTTACCAAGTAAACAAGACTCACATGTCTCAAATGATTCAAAATCAAATGAGTGAAGCAATCCATCCTTATGGAGCTTCTCCATGCGTTTCTTATTTATATGGCCTAAGCGACAATGCCAGATAAACGTGGGGTTTGTATCATTAGAGAGTTGTCTTTCTGTATTAATGTTATATATGGGAGACGCTTCAAGATTCAAAACGTATAATCCATTCACCAATGGAGCATGAAAATAGAACATATCTCTAAGATATATTGAACAACCATTGTCCATTGATCTAAAATCATATCCTTCGACTTGCAAACATGAAGTGGAAATAACGTTTTGACATAGTGTTGGAACACAATAACAATTATTTAATTCCAAAACTAATCCTGAAGGTAGATGAAGTGGTACTCGTGCCGACAAGAAGCGTAGCAACGCTTGCTCCATTGTCGACGCGAGGTTCACCTCGCCCTTCTTAAGCCTCTACTTCTTCTCATTTCTGCAACGATTTGCAAATATGAGCTACCGATTCGGTATCAAATACCCAAGAGTCGAGGTGAAATAGCAAGATTAATGTCTATAACATTAATACTGAAGCGAAGTTGTACTTTGCTTCTTTTTGAGATCCTCCATGTACTTCTTGAAGTTCCTTTTCCAAGGACTCCTCCTTGCAATAGAAGCAAACGGCATCCGATGCCGCCGACCCCTTCTTGCCCTTCTTTGCATTGGAGGCACTCGCGATCTCATCGGGAGTTAACTTCCTCTTGGTGCAAAGTTTCTTGATAGGCGGTTTGCGCTTAGCCTTCGCATCATCATCACATGATGACCATTCTTTCGGATACTCTTCTCATTGTCTTTAGCATCCCATGCAATTCAGCCAAGGTCTTATCCATACTGTTCATGTGATAATTCAATATGAATGGCTCGAAGCTCGGAGGGAGCGACCGGAGAATCACGTCGTAGCCAACTCTTGGCCAAGGGGAAAACCTAGTTTTTCCGGACTCTCGATATAGCCAATCATCTTTATCACATGCGACCGACGATTCCCTCAACAAGCTCGCACGCAAACAAGGACATCGAGGTGTTGAACCTCTCGGCCCGAGCTTGGTTCTCAAACATGCCACGCAGTCCCCGAATAATAGTGTGAGCATCGCGCTCTCATATTGCTTCAAGCTCGGGGGACATTGTAGCAAACATGAGACAACTTATATCTAGGGCATCATTAGTGTGCTTCTCGTAAGCCCTCCGTGCGTGCGGTAGCATTGCTAGGCAAATCATCCGGATAAGGTACTTCAAGAACGTACTCCTTACGCTCTTGCTTGAGAACAATTCTCAAGTTGTGATACCAATCCATAAAGTTTGTTCCATTTAATTTTTCCTTTTCGAGAATAGATCGCAAATTAAAAGCATTGGGTGTAGTATTAACTGCCATTATTCTAAATAGAAAAAGCAAAGTTCAGCACAATGTTTGTGCTATGTCTATTGTTAAACAATTTAACATTAGACTCCCATTACATATTTTACACCTTCCCTCTAGGTTACGTATTGGATCAAGATCCACATGTTAGTTAATTTCTAGTGAGCTTTGGCATCACTGCTAGAAAATTAATAACATCGGTAAGCAACTCCTTGCTAATCACATCTCTATGTGACTCTTGTTATTGGTTTGGCATCTTCGTGCCCGGCGCCAACCTATGCCCCAAGGCCCAAAACTATTTTGATAGCCTTGTTAAGTAAACCAAATGCTCCTGCTGTATATGTCCGACATATACCCCCTCGTGTTATGATAGAGAATGGCACTTTCCTTTGACAGACCCACCATTGACGAGCATAACGGTGACGGGTGCAATATTTGGAAGGGCATCATTACTACTTAATTTTGTGAGGGATGCTATCCTATCAAACAAACATATCACATATATGAAAGCAGGTAGAATAGCATATGATGAAATAGTGTGGCCCCCTTCACATGGTGATCTCCATCTCCATGCTGGCGCAGAGGATCTCCATCTTCGGCACCGTCTTCCAATGTGCATGATGCTTGTTTTTCTTCAAACTAAGCTACTACTATAGAAGCTATAATTGAAGATTGCATCAACTCGTAGGTCGTGAAAGAATATTACAAGCATTGCACGTATGAAAGAATATTACAGGGATTGCACATATGAAAGAATATTACACGCATCACATGCATCTCATACATACAATAGGGCCATACCATCTCAAAGCATTCTCTGCAAAAACAAGTTAGGCGTAGAACGTTTTCTACCTATCGCAGAGAAATGACATCGAGACGACCTATAAGGGGGGCGCACACGGCGGTCCAATCTATGAAATCGCTTACGGAAACCATATCGACGTAATCACATTATGCCGTCCCGATACACTATCAAGGGAGATGGTTTGCGTAGGCGCGAGGCAGCAAACAAGGTCGGACTACGAGATAGCTTCCATATAATCACATTATACTGTTCCGATACACTATCAAGGAACGCTATCTCGAACCCAACTCAAACCGAGTTCTATGGATATTGCTTCGACGTAATCACATTACGTCATTCCGATACACTATCAAGGAACACAATTACCATCAACTCTCCTCAACAGATCCCGTAAAACCGATTGATCTAATCAACCCGTGTGCAAAACTTGTTACAGATCACCCGCGTGCGACCCTGTAGGTTCAGGTATACTCGGTTTCGGCTATAGTCTAACTTAGCCGATCATCGACTTGAGTCCAACTCAATCGACCTGTCAATAGCGGCACCTAGCAGCACATATTGACACCATAGTATACAAGAATATAATATTGGCTCTAAACCTGTAATGCGTACACAAATCCCTTTGCCTCACGATACCAATTAAGCTATAGGTAAGATGCGTGCCATCCCTTCAATAGCATAACCATTCACTCGAACCGTATTGGATTATCTATCTATTGATTGACTCCTCAATCAACTTAGCATGGCCATGCATTTCCATAATCCATTACCTCGAGGGGCCTAGAGATATCTCTCCAAAGGAGGGGCAAATTCCATCTTGATCACTCACATCCCACTCCATGTTTCATAGCAAACCCGAAAACTACCTTTATAACTACCCAGTTATGGAATAGCGTTTGGTAGTCTCAAAGTAGGCTATTACACATGTTGGAGTCCATGGTGATCTCAGGTCTAAGGACTTTGTACCAACACTACCTGAGACCAACTAATGGCACATTAATTCCTGTAGTGTCTCATGGTGGGTCTATCCAACAATGTGTTCTCTAACACATGTGTTCATGTTTATTGATTTGGTATCTCCATACCCATGATCTATGGGACATGATCATCAATCAATAAACATGTCGATCTTAGAGTCATATTTGTTCCAACAGTTTGACATATGATCAGGGATCATTTAGAAATAGATTCATACATATAGAGTCTCATAAATAAGTCACGTACTTATTGATCAATACAAGATGTCTATTTCATGTAACTGAATAACACTTTATTCATAAATATATAAAGATTGACCATGATATCCAACATCTCCATGTTGCCTCTAGGGCATATGACTAACAAGAAGGTCGAGGTTTGAGCTCTATCGGAGGTCATGATGGTGGTTCTAACATGGGTAGCTCAATTGTCTCTCCAGAGTCGTCTGATTCTTGAGTAAAAAAATGAGCTTCTTTCTCAAGGACGGACTTTGGGGATTCAAAAGGAGAAACCTCCAAAGCTTCCTCGATAGGCTCATACTCAGGTGAGTACTCAGCTATGGAATTCATAGCTCTGGATATAGGAACTGAGAATGAGTCCCTCCCGAGTTTGATATTGAGGGCTCCTAGAGTCAATGCATCTAAGAAGAGATTTTCAAGCGGATGCCCAACTAGAATGTCAAAGTTTAAGACTTCGAACACGTGAAAATCTATGATTGCCTCAAGCTTTTCATGACTTAAAGTCACGTTGTGCAAAATCCCATAACTTTCTAAGATATATCCATGAGGAGTCTTGAAAGTTTTAAGAGTCAGGGTCAAAGGTTTGTCACTGAGAAGTGCGAACGCAAGGGAATCAGAAGTGATATTTGCCCCGACTATGGGATTGTAAACGACCTTGACCGTTGTTTCCCTTATGTTGTAATGAATGGTTGACGAAGGTAAACAAATGCGAATTACTTCAGACGATGATTCACACTCTTTCAACCACTCGTGGCTCATAATGGACGTTAATACCTTCATGGTCTCTCTAAGGAATTTATCCTCGAGAGGCACAGGAGCGGGAATCTCAACGGGTGGTCTCTTTTTGCAGAAGAAATTCGAAGTATTTCCATAATCTTCGAAAAGATCATCCACAAAATTAAAAGGAAACTCTGAAGTTTGAATTTCTTCATCCTTCGGTGTTTCTGGTTCGAGTGAGGTTTCTAGAGCCGTGTCTTGAGATATGCAATTTAAAGCATGAGACTCGACCGGATGGTGATCCTCAGTGCTTTCCTTGTTCGTCGGTAGTGATTCACAATAATCTTTGACGAAGGAGGTGTTATCAAAGATATGACTTAGGATTTCCCTTCCTTATGATACGTCACGGTGTCCCGATCTTCACGATGTAGAATCTTGAACTTGATAGCGGAAGAACAACTGGATAACTTGCTGCATGCAGCGATAACTAATGTAACCTGACAAATAAAACTGGAAGCCAACCACCGTCTTTAACCGGCAATCTGAATCGAGGATTCGCCCAACCACACTCTCGAAGAACCAACCAACACACCCTACAATCAATCGATAAGAACTCAAAGGGAGTAGGAGCACCAATTGGGAGCGGATGAAGCCACCGCTTCTGTAATCCCATGAAGGAAATCACAAGAGCAAAGGGGTAGAGATCACTCTCAAGATTTGTTAGCACATAGCTGAACAAAGGGGTTTTGTTTATGATTATCCAAAGTCTGCCAATCTCTAAGATACATAGGGTATTTATACTAGGAACATCCCTCCTAGTTAGGTGTGAAATGGAGTTGGAGTTTTGGGAAACAAAGTAGCTAATTAGCCATACCGAGCAGCAACTTCCTGGAGTTCTCGCGCATCTACTCAGCTTCTGGCAGTAGTCATTAAAATGATCATAACTCTTTATTGGGAAGTCCAAATGACAATATGTTTGTTGGGTGTGAAAGTAGCCTCAATAAGCTTTCCATTAATATACAACATGCAGCATGAATTATTGTAGAATTGATGCAGTTTTGCATGGAAAGTCAAACATCACGTGTCAGTTTGGTTTCTGAGCAGTCTCTAGTAAATGGCTCATAACTTTTGATTGGGAACTCCAATTGATGAACCGCTTGTTGGACATGAAACTAGACTTGATAAGCTTTCCATCCATAGGTCGCACTCCTTCTAAATCTTCATATTATGCCTGCAGTGATGGCCGGAATTGAGGTTAGGTTTGGACGTCCGAACACGCCAAACAGTACCGCCCAGTTAGGTTCGGACGTCCGAACATGCCTAATCAAGTTCGGACATCCGAACACGCTCAATCAAGTTCGGAATAGGAATATCCTCATGTGTGAACCTAAGCAAGGTTAAAGCACAAGATTTAGGCAGTAAATAGTTCTCGTTATCATTTAAACATAATTCCAAAAGTAGCACGTTCACCTCTTGTTGAAGTTTCTTTCCTCGGCTACATGTAATTGGTCCATCAAATACTTGCGCTGGGGTTGGCATAGGTGATACTTGAGCTGATGTACCTTGATTTGGAGGTTGTAACATGTTGCTTGATGGCATGGTCATATCATCTTCCCCTCCTTGAAAAGGAGTCGTCCTCGACTCTAAAGCTTCTTCATTTGTGAATGGTAATAAGTCAGCAACATTGAAGGTTGTTCTTACACCATAGCTTGCTGGAAGATCTATCTTGTATGCATTATCATTGATCTTTGCAAGAATATGAAACGGGCCATCTCCTCATGGCATAAATTTTGATTTGCGCTTGTAAGAAAAACAATCCTTGCGCAAATGGATCCACACCAAGTCCCCTGGCTCGAATATTATTTTCTTTCTATGTTTGTTGACACTTGCAGCCTTGCGTTCTCCCTTTAGTTAAATTACTTCCTTGGTCTTTTGATTTATCTTCTTTACATATGCAGCACGCTTGGAGGCTTCCATGTTAGTTCTCTATGCCCTGTTATAAGGAAACTCTACATGTGGCAAGCAATCCTCCCAAATCTTTAAGTTCTTTTTCACCATTGTTCGCAACAACATTGACAACGTGCGATTCACCACTTTAGTTTTCCCATCAGTTTGAGGGTGACAAGTTGTTGAGAACATGAGCTTGGTTCCAAGTTTGGACCATAGCATTTTCCAAAAGTAGCTCATGAACTTAGCATCACGGCCAAATACAATGGTCCTAGGCATCCCATGTAGCCTCACAATTTCCCTGAAAACAAATTAGCAACATGTGAAGCATCGTCGCTCTTGTTACAAGGGATAAAACGAGCCATTTTCGAAAATCTATCAACCACAACGAATATATAATCCTTTCCCCTCTGAGTTCTAGGTAATCCCAAAATAAAATCCATGATTATGTCTTCCCAAGGAATATTAGGACTGGGTAAAGGAGTATATAAGCCATGAGGGTTCAGTTTTGACTTAGCTTTATGACAGGTGATACATCGTTCTACAAATCTGATGACATCTCTCCTCATCTTGGGCCAATAGAAATTGTCACCTAGAAGCTCGTATGTTTTCTTTTGTCCAAAATGACCTGTTAATCCTCCTCCATGTGATTCCTGCAACAAAAGTAATCTAACGAAGAATTTGGAACACAAAGCTTGTTAGCTCTAAATAGAAATCCATCATGTATATGATATTTTCCCAACCTTTTCCTTCTTTGCATTTATTATATGGTTCTGAAAATTCAGGATCATTATTATACACACCTTTCAAACTTTCTAAACCCAAAACCTTTACCTCAAGAAGTTCTTGTACTTACCTTTGTATTTCCTTTGTTTCTTCAAGATTGGTACGGTATGGTGGACAGTTAGGGAGTGCAACACCTGGAATGAGATCAATTTGATGCTCGATCCCACGAATCGGAGGTAGTCCAGCCGGTGTTTCCTTTGGAAAAACAACTTCATAGTCCTGCAAAGATGAGACACAACACTAGGAAGAGAGGTGATATCATTAGGTGCAATTAAAATGTCTTTGCACACAAGTACAAACAGTACTTGGTCTGGGTTGTTTCTCACTTCTCTCAATTCAGATTTTGTTGTTAGCATAACTAGATGCTCTTCCTCTCTTTTCTTTTTACCTCCCAAATTTGGCTTGTGGCTCTCACTCGCCGAATTGTGGATGGCACTTGATTTGTTTATCTCGTTTTCTTATTTACTTGGTGGACTAATTTCAGATTTCTTCTGTAAGTGCTCAGCCATGATTTGTTGAGGTGTCATCGGTTTGAGTAAAAACTTCTTCCCTTTCAGATCTAGCGTGTATTGATTTGTTCTCCAACAATGCTGAGTATATCGGTCATATTGCCATGGTCTTCTATTGACTGTAAAATGTCACACACTAGCCTAAGAGATTAGCTTTACCCTAGTGCAGGTCCAAATCTTGTTTTTGAGGTTCGTAGGCGTGCCAGTTGGTTTGATCTTGCAACCAACAAGAAACAAAGAAAGAAAACAAGTGTTAGTCTGTAAACAATAGCCAATCGGCTGGTGGCCGATGACGTATCGTTCGTTGTTAAGCCGATGCAGTATGCACTGAATTGGCCAAGGGAGATTAAATCTAATTGATCGACTGTATATATTCATAGTATATAATCTAAACCTTGAACTACATTTAAACCAAGTGATTGGGATTGATCGGTACCATACCGAGATAGTATAAATCACTTGTGTCTAAAAGTAATCTAAGATAAAGATTATACATATTTATAGCATAGCTGATGTCATAGACCTAATGTGTATCAGCTAGTACTCCGATACCACTTTATACTAAGATATCACTATAGATTAAATACATTGAACATGAACCAATCACGTGTTAAGATATCAAGCTTAACATATTTTGTCATAGTGAGATCTTAATATAAAGAGCGGTTTAACATATCAAGTAAACATATAATAAACGAGATAGCTAAAACAGGTAAGATCAGCTAAAACCCCGATACTATCTCTAATAGTAATCATGAGACAAGATAGATATTATGACTCTCAATATTACTTAGTAGGTCAGACTCTACTGATGCAGCACTAAGCATAAGAAGCATAAGATCTAAACAAATCTATGAAAACCTTTCGAGATGGTGGATACACTATATAATCTAAGTCAAAGATGATATCTAAGCTTATCGGCTATTATCCGATGACAGAAGCTAGCCGATTAGGGTTAGATCGCATTATCGATCTAAATTATATATCATATATATATATATATATATATGATAACTCGACGATTTACGTAAACAAGATTAGAGTGTCATAATGATGGAAGCACTAATCCTGAGAGCGCAAGCCGCCATAACAAGCTTTACCTTTTCGTCAGAGATCGAACCCAATGTAGCCTAACTCAAAGCAAGAACTCGTCGAAATACCTAAAAGGAAAAGGTGGCGATGCGCCGAAGGTTGTATTCAAATGATTGTTGTTGTTAAAATTACATGGTCTTGGGTCGTATTTATACCTAGGTACAAGATATGTCCTTGTCAGACATGATTCCTATCTCTATCACAATTCAAATTACAGATAAGTTTCTTAAACAGACTCTTACCGACATAATCTATAAGGAAACTATTTAAAATAACCTAATTAATAGATACAATTTCCTTTTTAGGACTCTATCTGTACATGGCAATCCTCGTGAAGCACTTTAAACTAAATCTGATGACGATTCCAACGTCTTTTCACTGGGATCGGCTACATCGACTATCCTTCTCGGAATCGGCTACATCGACTATCTTTGTTCGATTCGGTCTCAGCCGATGAATACCTCAGCTGATTCGGCTTGTGACTTGGTGCGCACTCCATTTGCAACGATTATGTTCTCCTCCGAATCCGCCTCGACCTTAGTTCCAAATCTGATAATTGGCTCACAAAATTTGGTTGTTAACACATGCTCCCAAGTCCGCTACATTGTTAATATTGCGGATTTGCTTGATCTTATCCTAGAGAAATTTTAGGGCTTTCCGTTTCGGCCGTCACCGCGCCTCTTTAAATAATAACCACTCCCTTAGAGTTTTTCACGCCATCACTTTTGCTTTCACTGCCTTAGCCACAACCACCCCCAAATTCACCGGCGACCTCTTCGAAGCTCTTGGCTATCCTGCAGATGATCTCCCCCGCGGCGGCAACCTCAACTTCGGCGATGTTGACCTCAACTACTCCCTCCGTGGCGCCATCGGCAGAATACCCTGAAGTAAGTCCCATCGGCCCTAGCTCTCTTCTTTGCCATAATTTGGTTTTGCTTTTCGTGATTTCCTCTTTTTCTTTATATTGTAGCATCTCTCAAATCAGATCGCCATCCCCAGCCTTGTTCACCCCAATCGGTAATTCTATACCCAAGTATTTTTAACTTCTCAACCAACCGATGCTTAATTAATCTTGTTTTCATCTCTCTCTTTTTGTGCAGCCTCCTCGCTCTCCAACGCCTGCCCCCATGCATCAAGTGAACGAACTACATCAGCTACGGGCAGCCATAACGTTGAAACAAAAGCAGCATCGGCTCCTGTCATCCCTGTAAGTCCTTTCTCTTGACTCCATATCGGCTATCTTCAAATTTTTCAGCGTCTAGCAGTCTCAATATTCACTCTGCAAGCTCTAGCCGACATGTTCCCTTTTGACATCAAAGAGTTTATGGATGACGAGGAAGATACCAACAGCAAGGCCTTAGCCCCTTTTGCCGATGACTTGAAGGCTACACTATCGAATATGGCTAAACGACTAGAAAACTCCCTGGACTTCTTGGTTATCGATTGTGGAGCGATTAGAGCAAGATTCGAAGAAATTCAGGATCAGCTTCCAGATCACATAGCCAACGTCATCTCTCAAGGCGTATATCTTGAACAACATCGGCACAAGTTTGAGAGGGCCAAACAACGGATAGCGATCAGCGAGAGGGAACGACTCTTGAAGCCACTATTGAAGCCAATCGGTGGTCAATCCTTGTAGACAAGGCTAAGCTCGATGAGATGACGGCTGGGCCCACTTCCAATCTTGATCGGCTACGCAAACGGAGAGAGGAGTTGCTAGCTAATCTTGCCAAGTGTGATGCAGATATAGCATTTGAAGAACAAAGGATTGCCGATCTCCCTAGGGCAATATCAGAACAAAAATTCAAATTGGAAGCTTCAGTCAGGAACTTGTTAGATCTCACAAAGGCTTTAAAGGTGATTCCTAGGAATGATGCAGCCGACGCCAAAGCCATTGAAGACATCGATCAAATTTGGCGAAGGGCGATATCGGCAATCCATGAGTTTATATCCGGCTAAGCTGATTGTAATAGGGTTAGGACTTGAAATTTTGTGAACTCTTGCGACGATTCTTGTAATATAATCTCTGTCGATTCTTGCAATCTATCGTGCGTTGAAAATTTTTTGAAGTCCACAAATCTCTGACTGAAGTCCACTTTTTAATATGTATATGCCCCCTTAATTTGCAATGTCTACTGACCATTGACAAAATTATAACTTGACTAAGGACAATATAACAAATACCGGCCATCATACATCGGCAAAACACAACAGATTATGATAAGAATAAATAAACTAAGGGCGATATAACTTATATCGGCCATCACATATCGGCAGAACCAACCGATTATGATAAATTTAAAGGGACTAAGGGCGATATAACACATATCAGCCATCTAAAGACGATGTAAACATATCGACTACCATGTATCAGCATAACATAGTGTTGATAGAAGCGTGTTGACGAGAAATTTCTCTCACGCGCTAGCCTGGGAGATCCGCTTAACTCCAAGGCAGGTCCTTCTCGCCTGTTCGGTGCGGCGGTGCCAAGAAGCGTGTTGATGAGAAATTTCTCGTCAACACGCTTCTGCACACCGGTGGGACTTTCTTTGTCAGCTCGACTCGGACGCATAGATTCAGCCGGCAAGATGGTCGACTCCAAGAGCCTCAGCATTACGTAGGACAACGTTATTCCTGTGAAAATGGAGCAATTATCGACTGAACAACAAGCCGATTATAAGAAGATGGTGGAAGAGCTCCAGGCGAACTACTTGCAATCTTTCACCCAAACAAGATCCGGGGCCGTGCATCAGAAATATAAGTTCAGCCTGAACGATACCAAGGCATCCTCCTCTGGTGATACAAAAGGCAAACAGAAGATGAAGGAGCCGACCAGTGCATGGATGATCCGCGTATATACTCGCAAGACCGGATTGACTCGAGCTTCATCACGCGTTGGTCAATCAAAGTAGCATCTTGGTCAACACTCTCAATAACATGATCGCTACTATGGTCGACGTCAAGATAGCCGACCACCTGCAACGGGGGCCGACGTACTTCACGACGGCCAATTTCCTGGTTACGGGACGCCGGTCACGCTTGAATCGGCCGATCCCATCGACAGCCGCAACAAGGGCCGCCGGAGGATTCCTCGGTCGCCAAATCCAGTGAATTGTCTATAAGGCCAGCGACATTACTATGTGAACCGACAACACCCGCCCCATGATCGATTGCCAATATGTTCAATGACAATCGGCGTTAGAACCGATTGATCCGAGATAGACGGTGCAACGCCGTGGCCGACGCTATTTCCGGACCGCCAACGCACCACGGCCACCTCCCACCTCCGATCACCACTACAAGTACCAAGGGGGCCGCCAAGATCATCATTATAGGCCTCGGACGCCACCACCGTATCGGCAAGCACCCGCGCCGTATAACCTATACGAGCCGACAAGAAGACAACAGACATGGGCCGATCTGATGCAGATGTTATGCGCGATCAATTCGGCCTCAAGCCAAAAGACTCGGGGAACATGTATCGCATCCCTATCCGAGCACTTCGAGCGGATCCCATTACCCAACCGATACAAGATCCCATTTTTCAAGTTCTTAGGGCGACAACGTTTCAACCTACGAGCATGTTGGCCGATTCTTGGCACGTGTGGCGAAGCATCGATACGAACGCCTTGAGAGTCCGATTATTCCCTCTCTCTTTCAGATCGGCTTTTACTTGGTTTTCCTCGCTGCCCTACAATTCGATTCGAGCGGGCCGATCTTGAAAAACAGCTCCATAGCTACTTCTATTCCGGCAACCACGAGATGAAGTTGTCGGACCTCACCAAGATCGGGCAAAAACACAATGAATCGGTCCAAGAATACATCCAACGCTTTAGGGAGATGAGGAACCGATGTTATAGCTGGTGCTATCGGATGCCCAGTGGTCGATTTAGCCTTTCATGGTTCGATCGCGTCATCCAGATTCTCGCGCTTAGCCCACTTGGCGGAGTAATCGGCCACGAGCAGCGATTCTCACCGGAAGGCGCAAAATTTCGTGCGCCGAACGACTAGCCCACTTGGCGGGCAGAAGGGCCAAGAACAAAAGGCCACTTGACATCACCAAGGCCGAGGAAAGATCGATTTTGACATCACCAAGGCCGCATTTGTTTGCTCAAGGAGAAGCGATTTAATTGCCGAAAATCATGTGATCCCGTCGCCGAAGAGATGAAGAAAAGAAGTATTGCAAGTGGCATAACTCCACATCCCACGCCACCAACGACGCAAAGTCTTCGGGCAAGCAAATCCAGTCGGCAATCGAGGCCGGGAAGTGAAGTTCGCCGATTCGAATCGGCCGATGAAAGTAGATGGCAATCCCTTCTCGGTCAACACGGTCCAAGCGGTCCCGGGCAAGCCGATCGACGAAGAATGGCGCACACTTTAGTCAACACATCGATCGGGGCCAAGGCGTAAGGTGATCAAATTGGATGTCATGCCGCGTTAATTAATATGGTGCGCCCAGTCATCAGATCGGCTGACCGACGGCCGATCCATGAACATAGCCGATATCGTCATCAGTACCGGTCTTGGCAGGAAGAAGTCTACAATGAAGCTCGTCGACGCGAGCCGAATACCCAAAGCCAGCGGTACGAGGTAAACCACGATAATACCGATCCGCATTGGCATTGCGATTGTTTAGGTCACTGGGAATCCAAGCATGAGATCGCCAACACTAGACGATCGCCCAAAGATGCAACGATCGCCGCGACAACGAGTACAGGAGCTCATCTCCTGCAAGTCCAACTCGGTTCGTCCCCAGAGGCGTTCAGTTGAACCAAAGGCGGAGATCTATCCATGATCGGCTCGGTCCGATCCACCAGGATTTCTTCGTCGATGAAAACCGCGATGGGAACAACCGCGACGATGAAGAAGCCGACGATGAGGAATCGGCCAACCCCCAATGGTGCCCGTCCGATCTCTTCACGAAGACGTAGAAAAGAAGGGTTCAACGGCTTAAGCGCGAAGGGAGAGAAGACGAGGTCCAGCAAATGATCTACGAACAGCGCCGTTGGCTCGGCAAGATCAAAAGGCGATGGGTGCCCAAAGAGAAAGCTGCCATAGTCGACGAAGAGCAAGCCGAGGAAAGCCCAGCCGATCAAGCCAGGAGGGCAGCCAAAGGGAAAGGCAAAATTTCTGCATCGGTTAACATGGTATTCGTGCTGCCAGTCGAGTTCGGCACTCCTGAAGCCGATGCAGATGCCGTGGAGGATGACCTGGCGAATCTTGCAATCTCACCAGACCAAGCCGTCTTCGACAAACCCGAAGGAATCAAAAATCGGCACTTAAAGCCGTTGTACGTTAAAGGGTTCGTCAACGGCAAGCCGATTTCCAAAATGCTAGTTGATGCGGGAGCTGCAATCAATCTCATGCCTTACGCAACATTCGAAAACTAGGCAAGGGAGCCGAAGACCCGATAAAAACCAACATGGTGCTCAAAGACTTCGCGGCAACCCATCGAAAACCAAGGGCGTTCTCAACGTTGAACCGACCGTCGGCAACAAGACCATGCCCACAACATTCTTTGTCATCGACGGGAAGGGGTCTTACGCTGCTACTCGGAAGGGACTGGATACACGCTAACCGTTGCATCCCTTCTACAATGCATCAGAGCCTCATCCAATGGGACGGCGACAAGATCGAGATCGTGCCAGCTGACAGGTCAGTTAGTATATACATTGATCGTGCCAACATGATCGGCTCGCTGGTAGAGATATACATTGACGACGTGGTCGTCAAGTCAAGGGAGATAGAAGGCCACATAGCCGATCTGAGACAAGTGTTAGAACGGATGAGGAAATACAGTCTAAAGATGAATCCGCTTAAGTGCGCGTTCGGTGTATCGACCGGGCAATTCTTGGGGTTTCTCGTCCATGAAAGAGGGATTGAAGTTACACCAAGGAGCGTAAATGCTATCAAGACAATTCAACCTCCGAAAGATAAAAAGCAACTCCGAGTCATTGATCGGCAAGATAAACTTCATCGACGGTTCATAGCCAATCTCTCGAAAAGATGGAGCCGTTCACACCACCTTCGGCGAAAGACGATCGACGTTCACATGGGGGGCAGAGCACCAAAAGGCGTTAAACATAAAAGATTATCTAAGCTCCCTCCAGTTTTAATGCCTCCACAAAAGGGGATACCGTTCAAGCTGTACTTATCAGCCGATGACAAATCAATCGGCTCGGTCCTAATCCAAGATATCGACGGCAAAGAAAAAGCCATCTTCTATCTCAGTGGCGGTTGCTAGACGTTAAACGAGGTATTCACCGATGGAGAAGCTATGCTTATGCCTCTATTTTTCATGTACGAAGTTAAGGCACTATCTGCTGTCCAACGAGTGCACAGTAATCTGTAAAGCCGATGTAGTTAAGTATATGCTATCGGCTCCAGTGCTCAAAGGAAGAGTTAGGAAGTGGATCTTCGTGCTAACGGAGTTCAATCTGAGGTATCAGGCACCAAGGTCAGTCAAGGGGCAAGCCATAGCCGATTTTATTGTGGAACACAGAAACGACTCGGTCGGCTCAGTGGAAATTATGCCTTGGAATTTGACATTCGATGGCTCGGTTTGCACCAACGGCTGTGTCATCGTCTTGGTCATTATTTCGTCCAGGGGGGCAAGCTTCGAGTTTGCTTTTGCCATCAACCCCCACGCTACAAACAACCAAGCCGAATACGAAGCCGTCCTTAAAAGATTGCACCTCCTCAAGGAAGTTGAAGCCGACGCCATCGAAATAATGGGGGATTCATTATTGGTCATCACCCAATTATCAGGAGAATATTCAATACAGATCATTCATAATCAATCAAACCTTCGGTGCATCGCCAACCTTTTCTCTTCAGACGAGCACTTTGTTTGGCTACGGGCTGCATCGTTTCGATCCCCAGATCTAGGTAAATGCTTGTCATTAGTGGTATAATCTTTTGTTTCTAGTGCTTCCATCGTAATGACACATTAGAATCAGGAGTTAATACTGCACTATTTATCATATAGCGCATATAAATTAGATCAATGTTTAGATCTATCCTGCCATTGGCCAGTTCTAGCAAGAACTTGCAGTCAATAGGGCTAGATCTAAAGGTTGGTTGGTTTATATGCGGTATCCACTGTCTCGAGAAATATAAATCGGTTATAACAGATCGGGTTATTCTTTTTATACTTGATGCTGCTGTTAGTGATATGCCCTAGAGGCAACATGGAGATGTTGGATATCATGGTCAATGTTTATGTATTTATGAATAAAGTGTTATTCAGTTTCATGAAATAGACATCTTGTATTGATCAATAAGTACGCGACTTATTTATGAGACTCTTTATGTATGACTCTATTTCTAAACGATCCCTGATCATATGTCATATTGTTGGAACAAATATGATTCTAACATCGGCATGTTTATTGATTGATGATCATGTCTCATAGATCATGGGTATGGAGATACCAAATCAATAAACATGGACACATGTGTTGGAGAACACATTGTTGGATAGACCCACCATGAGACACTACAGAATCAATGTGTCATTAGTTGGTCTCGTGTAGTGTTGGTACAAAGTCCTTAGACCCGAGATCACCATGGATTCCAACATGTGTAGTAGCCTACTTTGGGACTACCAAACGCTATTCCGTAATCGGGTAGTTATAAAGGTAGTTTTCGGGTTTGCTATGAAACATGGAGTGGGATGTGAGTGATCAAGATGGAAATTGCCCCTCCTTTGGAGAGATATCTCTGGACCCCTTGAGGTAATGGATTATGAAATGCGTGGCCATGCTAAGTTGATTGAGGAGTCAATCAATGTACGATAATCCAATACGGTTCGAGTGAATTGTTAAGCTATTGAAGGGATGGCACACATCTTGCCTATAGCTTAATTGGTATCGTGAGTCAAAGGGATTTGTGTACACATTATAGGTTCAGAGCCGATATTATATTCTTGTATACTATGGTGTCAATATGCGCTGCTAGGCGCCGCTATTGACAGGTCCGCTGAGTTGGACTCGAGCCAACGATCGGCTAAGTTAGACTATAGCCGAGACCGAGTATACCTGAACGTACAGGGTCGCACGCTTAAGGGGATAAGAATAGGAATTCGAGTTGGACTCGAATACGGCTCGATCGGATAGGGATCCGATCGGATAGAGTCCTATGGTCTTACGACGTATGGGCGGCCAACTCTATGAGATTCGGATGTGATCCGATTCAAAATAGAGTCCTGATCGGCCACTAGTCCAGTCGGACAACTCTATATAAAGGAGGAGGGGTGAAGAGAGCGTGGCACGTCAATTGTATCGCATTGAACCGAATCCGCAACAAAAGTCGCTGAGATCAATCTCCACGGAAACCCTCCCCACTTTCGAGCCAAACCCTAGCCTTGTATCGCGTGCTAGCACATGGGTGTTCGGCGTTCTGTTCCCGGACGTGTGGATACCGGTAGAGGCGCTGCTACGTTGCGCGTTGTTGATCGGCTACGAATCGGCTGTGGTGGAATCGGCTGCGGTCGAGTGCATCGGAGCGAGGCGCGAGAACGCGGCCGACGACTCGGCGAATCGGCTACATCGGCGAATCGGCTGATTGGTGAATCGGCTGTCGCTAGGAATCGATCGTCATCGGCCACACGGTTCCGGATCGGATAGCCCCGATTGGCTGTTTCCGCTGCTCACTCCAATCGGTAACGATCTATCGACCCTTACTTGCAAGTGTTCTGGTTTGCGCGGTTAAAAGTTTTTGTTTTCGGCTAGCATAGCCTCCGCGTAACCCTTCGGGTATCGAGCTAATCTTGCTTAGTTCGGGTTTTAGATTGATCTGGAACAAGTTTTGTGCACGGGTTGATTAGATCAATCGGTTTTACGGGATCGTTGAGGAGAGTTCATGCTAATTGCGTTCCTTAATATTGTATCGAACGGCGTAATGTGATTATGTCGAAGCAATATCCATAGAACTCGATTTGAGTCGGCTTCGAGATAGCGTTCCTTGATAGTGTATCGGAACGGTATAATGTGATTATACCGAAGCTATCTCGTAGTCCGATCTTGTTAGCTGCCTCGCGCCTACGCAAACCATCTCCTTGATAGTGTATCGGACGTCATAATGTGATTATGCCAACATGGTTTCCGTAAGCGATTTCATAGATTGGATCTCGTGAATTTCGTAAGCGGGACCGCCATGTGCATACCCCTTATAGGTCGTCTCGATGCCGAATCTCTGCGATAGGTAGAAAACGTTTCTACGCCTAACTTGTTTTTGCAGAGAATGCTTTGAGATGGTATGGCCCTATTGTATGTATGAGATGCATGTGATGCATGTAATATTCTTTCAAATGTGCAATCCCTATAATATTCTTTCATATGTGCAATGCTTGTAATATTCTTTCACGACCTACGAGTCGATGTAATCTTCAATTAGAGCTTCTATAGTAGTAGCTTAGTTTGAAGAAATCAAGCATCATGCACATTGGAAGATGGTGCCGAAGATGGAGATCCTCGCCGCCGACATGGAGATGGAGATCACCATGTGAAGGGGGCCATACTATTTCATTATATGCTATTCTACTTGCTTTCATATGTGATATGTTTGTTTGATAGGATAGCATCCCTCACAAAATTAAGTAGTAATGATGCCCTTCCAAATGTTGCACCCGTCACCGTTATGCTCGTCAATGGTGGGTCTGCCAAAGCAGAGTGCCATTCTCTATCATAACACGAGGGGGTATATGTCGGACATATACAGCAGGAGCATATGGTTTACTTAACAAGGTTGGCGCCGGGGCATGGAGATGCCACACCAACAACAAGAGTCACATAGAGATGTGATTAGCAAGGTGTTGCTTATCGATGTTACTAATTTTCTAGCAAGTGATGCCAAAGCTCACTAGAAAATTAATTAACATGTGGATCTTGACCCAATACGTAACCTAGAGGGAAGGTGGAAAATACGTAATGGGAGTTATGTTAAATTGTTTAACAAAAGACATAGCATAAACATTGTGCTAAACTTTGCTTTTTCATTTTGTAGAATAAATGGCGGCTAATACTACACCCACTGGTTTTAATTTGTGATCTATTCTCGAAAAGGAAAAATTAAACGGAACAAACTTTATGGATTGGTATCGCAACTTGAGAATTGTTCTCAAGCAAGAGCGTAAGGAGTACGTTCTTGAAGTACCCTATCCCGATGATTTGCCTAATAATGCCACCGCAACGCACGGAGGGCTTACGAGAAGCACACTAATGATGCCCTAGATATAAGCCGTCTCATGCTAGCTACAATGTCCCCCGAGCTTCGAAGCAATATGAGAGCAACGATGCTCACACTATTATTCGGGGACTTCGTGGCATGTTTGAGAACCAAGCTCGGCGAGAGGTTCAACACCTCGAAGTCCTTGTTTGCGTGCAGCTTGTTGAGGGAATCCCGTCGCCCGCATGTGATAAAAATGATTGGCTACATTGAGAGTCCGGAAAAACTAGGTTTTCCCCTTAGCCAAGAGTTGGCTACGATGTGATTCTCCGCGCTCCCTCCGAGCTTCGAGCCATTCATATTAAACTATCACATGAACAATATGTATAGAACCTTGGCTGAATTGCATGGGATGCTAAAGACAATGAGGAGAGTATCCAGAAAAACGGTCATCATGTGATGATGATGCAGAAGGCTAAGCGCAAACCACTGTCAAGAAACTTTGCACCAAGAGGAAGCTAACTCCCGATGAGATCGCGAGTGCCTGTAATGCAAAGAAGGGCAAGAAGGGGTCGGCGGCATCGATGCCGTTTGCTTCTACCGCAAGGAGACAGCCACTGGAAAAGGAACGCAAGAAGTACATGGAGGATCTCAAAAAGAAGCAAAGTACGACTTCGCCGGTATTAATGTTATAGACATTAATCTTGCTACTTCACCTACGACTCTTGGGTATTTGATACCGGATCGTAGCTCATATTTGCAAATCGTTGCGGGAATGAGAAGAAGTAGAGGATTGAGAAGGGGTGAGGTGAACTGCGCGTCGGCAATGGAGCAAGCGTTGCTACGTTGCTTTGCTCGGCACGCACCACTACATCTACCTTCGAGGATTAGTTTTGGAATTGAATAATTGTTATTGTGTTCCAACACTATGTCAAAACGTTATTTCCGCTTCATGTTTGCAAGCGAAAGGATATGATTTTAGATCAATGGACAATGGTTGTTCAATATATCTTGGAGATATGTTCTATTTTCATGCTCCATTGGTGAATGGATTATACGTTTTGAATCTTGAAGCGTCTCCCATCTATAACATTAAAGGCAACTCTCTAATGATATAAACCCCACGTTTATCCGGCATTGTCGCTTAGGCCATATAAATAAGAAACGCATGCGAAGCTCCATAAGGATGGATTGCTTCACTCTTTTGATTTTGAATCATTTGAGACATGTGAGTCTTGTTTACTTGGTAAGATGACAAAGGCACCTTTCACGGACACAGTGAGAGAGCAAGTGACTTGCGGCACTCGTACATAATGATGTATGTGGACCAATGAGCTCAACGGCCGAGGTGGTTATCGTACTTCATTACCTTTACCGATGACTTTAGTAGATATGGTTATATCTACTTAATGAGGCATAAGTCCGAATCCTTTGAAAAGTTCAAAGAATTCTAGAATGAAGTACGAATCATTTAGGGAAAACAATCAAGTTTCTACGATCGATCGTGGAGGGGAATACTTGAGCCAAGAGTTTGGTAATCATCCGAAAGATTGTGGAATTGTTCCACGCTTGACTCCGCCAGAACTCCACAATGGAACGGAGTGTCCGAACGGAGAAATCACACCTTGTTGGACATGGTACGGTCGATGATGAGCCAAAGTTATCTTCCGTTATCCTTCCGGGGATATGCTCTTGAAACAATTGCGCTCACACTAAATAGAGTTCCATCTAAGTCGGTTGAAAAGACACCATATGAGATATGGACAGGGCAACCTCCTAGTTTGTCTTTTCTCAAAATTTGGGGATGCGAAGCTTATGTAAAACGTTTACGCCGACAAGCTCACACCCAAATCGACAAGTGCTTCTTTGTGGGATATCCTAAGGAAACTAAGGGATATTAATTTTATAATCGGGAACAAGGCAAAGTATTTGTCGCCCGACACGGTGTCTTCTTGGAGAAAGAGTTTCTTTCAAGAAGGGTTAGTGGGACAGGGTGCATCTTGAAGAAGTTCAAGAAATACCGAAAATGTTTCGGCGACCACGAACCACAACAGGAGGAGCAAAGTGTTGCTCCACCGCTTGTAGATACACCAGCCCAACGGAGGTGTGAAAGATTACGTCGTGCGCCCGACAGTACAAAAGTGCGGAACAACGTGATATATTGTTGTTGGACAACGATGAGCATAAGACCTATGAGGAAGCGATGGTGGGACCCGATTCCAACAAGTGGCTTGGAGCCATGAAATCCGAAATAGAATCCATGTACGACAGTCAAGTTTGGAACTTGGTTGATCCACTCGATGGTGTCAAAACCATTGAGTGTAAATGGGTTTTTAAGAAAAGGCCGATATGGATGGAAATGTTCACATCTATAAGGCGCGATTGGTGTCGAAAGGTTTTAAACACTTCAAGGAGTTGATTATGATGAAACCTTCTTCGCCCGTCGCAATGCTTAAATCTATTCGGATTATCCTAGCGATTGTTGCATATTTCGATTATGAGATATGGCGATGGATGTCAAAATGGCTTTCCTAAATGGAAACCTAAGTGAGGATGTATACATGATACAACCTCGGGGTTTTGTCGATCCGAGAATCGCTCGGAAAGATATGCAAGCTACGAAATCCATTTATGGATTGAAGCAAGCATCTCGGAGTTGGAATATTCGTTTTGATGAAGTAATCAAAGGGTTTGGTTTCATCAAAAACGAAGAGGAGGCCTGTGTTTACAAAAGGTCGGTGGGAGCGCAATTGTATTTCTAATCTTATATGTGGATGACATATTGTTGATTGGAAATAATATCCCTATGCTAGAATCCGTCAAGTCTTCATTGAAAAATAGTTTTTCCATGAAAGACTTAGGGAGGCAGCATACATATTAGCATTCGGATCTATAGAGATAGATCCAAGAGGCTAATTGGATTAAGCCAAAGCACATACATTGACAAGGTGTTGAAAAGGTTCAACATGCATGATTGCAAGAAAGGTTTCTTGCCCATGTCACATGGCATTAATCTTAGCAAGAATCGTGTCCTCGGACACATGATGAGCGGAATAAGATGGGTATGGTTCCATATGCTTCGGCAATTGGATCCATCATGTATGCCATGCTTTGTACACGCCGCATGTCTCGTACCCTTTGAGTGCTACGAGCAGATACCGCCGATCCAAGTGAAGGTCACTGGATCTGCTGTAAAGAATATCCTTAAGTACTTGAGAAAAACTAAGGATATGTTCCTAGTCTATGGAGGTGAAGAAGAGCTCGTTTAAGTGGTTACACCGATGCTAGCTTCCAAACAGACAAGGATGATTATAGATCGCAATGGGTTCGTGTTTTGCCCGAACGGAGGCGCGTCACTGGAAGAGTTCCAAGTAGGATACTCGTTGCTGCGATTCTACAACGGAGGCCGAGTACATTGTTGCTTCGGAAGCCGCAAAGGCGGCTGTTTGGATCAAGAAATTCGTTTCGAGCTTGGTGTGATGACTAGTACGACGGTCCAATGTCTCTCTATTGTGATAATAGTGGAGCCATTGCGCAAGCCAAGGAGCCGAGGTCACATCGAAGTCCAAACACATACTTCGGCGATATCATCTCATCCGCGAGATAGTGGACAGAGGTGATGTCAAGATATGCAAAGTGCACACGGATCTCAACATAGCCGATCCGCGACAAAACCTCTCCGTCAACCGAAACATGAGGCGCACACAAGAGCAATGAGTATTAGATACTTACAAGATTGACTCTAGTGCAAGTGGGAGATTGTTAGTGATATGCCCTAGAGGCAACATGGAGATGTTGGATATCATGGTCAATGTTTATGTATTTATGAATAAAGTGTTATTCAGTTCCATGAAATAGACATCTTGTATTGATCAATAAGTACGTGACTTATTTATGAGACTCTTTATGTATGACTATTTCTAAACGATCCTCGATCATATGTCATATTGTTGGAACAAATATGATTCTAAGATCAGCATGTTTATTGATTGATGATCATGTCTCATAGGTCATGGGTATGAAGATACCAAATCAATAAACATGGACACATGTGTTGGAGAACACATTGTTGGATAGACCCACCATGAGACACTACAGAATCAATGTGCCATTAGTTGGTCTCGGTAGTGTTGGTACAAAGTCCTTAGACCTGAGATCACCATGGATTCCAACATGTGTAGTAGCCTACTTTGGGACTACCAAACGCTATTCCGTAATCGAGTAGTTATAAAGGTAGTTTTCGGGTTTGCTATGAAACATGGAGTGGGATGTGAGTGATCAAGATGGAATTTGCCCCTCCTTTGGAGAGATATCTCTGGGCCCTCGAGGTAATGGATTATGAAATGCATGGCCATGCTAAGTTGATTGAGGAGTCAATCAACAGACAGATAATCCTGAAGGGTTACGCGGAGGCTACGCTAGCCGAAAACAAAAAACTTTTAACCGCTCAAACCAGGAACACTTGCAAGTAAGGGCCGATAGATCGTTACCGATTGGAGTGTGCAGTGGAAACATCCAATCAGGGCTATCCGATCCGGAACAGTGTAGCCGATTCCCGCAAGCCGACAGCCGATACCCGAGGACAGCCGATTCGCCAATCAGCCCGATTCGCAGATGCCGCAGCCGATCCGAGTCGTCCGACGTGTTCTCGCGCCTCGCTCCGATGCGCTCGACCGCAACCGATTCCACCACACCCGATTCATAGTCGATCAAGAGCGCGCAACGTAGCAGCGCCTCTACCGGTATCCACACGTCCGGGAACAGAACGCCCAACACCCGTGTGCTAGCACGCGATGCAAGGCTAGGGTTAGGCTCGAGAGTGGGGAGGGTTTCAGTGGAGATTGATCTCGGCGACTTCTGTTGCGGATTCGGTTCAAAGCGATGCAATTGACGTGGCACAGCTCTCCACCCCTCCCTCCTTTATATAGAGTTGGCCGACTGGGACTAGTGGCCGATCAGGACTCTATTTTGAATCGGATCTCATCCGAATCTCATAGTGTTGGCCGCCCATACGTCGTAAGACCATAGGACTCTATCCGATCGGATCCCTATCTGATCGAGCCGTATTTGAGTCCAACTCAAATTCCAGTTCTTATCCCCTTAAGCGTGCGACCCTGTAGGTTCAGGTATACTCGGTCTCGGCTATAGTCTAACTTAGCCGATCGTCGGCTCGAGTCCAACTCAGCGGACCTATCAATAGTGGCGCCTAGGAGCACATATTGACACCATAGTATACAAGAATATAATATCGGCTCTGAACCTGTAATGTGTACACAAATCCCTTTGCCTCACGATACCAATTAAGCTATAGGCAAGATGTGTGCCATCCCTTCAATAGCTTAACCATTCACTCGAACCGTATTGGATTATCTGTCTGTTGATTGACTCCTCAATCAACTTAGCATGGCCATGCATTTCATAATCCATTACCTCAAGGGGCCCAGAGATATCTCTCCAAAGGAGGGGCAAATTCCATCTTGATCACTCACATCCCACTCCATGTTTCATAGCAAACCCGAAAACTACCTTTATAACTACCCAGTTACGGAATAGCGTTTGGTAGTCCCAAAGTAGGCTACTACACATGTTGGAATCCATGGTGATCTCAGGTCCAAGGACTTTGTACCAACACTACCTGAGACCAACTAATGGCACATTGATTCTTGTAGTGTCTCATGGTGGGTCTATCCAACAATGTGTTCTCCAACACATGTGTCCATGTTTATTGATTTGGTATCTCCATACCCATGATCTATGAGACATGATCATCAATCAATAAACATGCCGATCTTAGAATCATATTTGTTCCGACAATATGACATATGATCATTGATCGTTTAGAAATAGAGTCATACATAAAGAGTACATAAATGAGTCACGTACTTATTGATCAATACAAAATGTCTATTTCATCGAACTGAATAACACTTTATTCATAAATACATAAACATTGACCATGATATCCAACATCTCCATGTTGCCTCTAGGGCATATCACTAACAAATCCAATACTGTTCGAGTGAATTGTTAAGCTATTGAAGGGATGGCACACATCTTGCCTATAGCTTATTTGGTATCGTGAGGCAAAGGGATTTGTGTACACATTACAGGTTCAGAGCCGATATTATATTCTTGTATACTATGGTGTCAATATGTGCTGCTAGGCGCCGCTATTGACAGGTCGGCTGAGTTGGACTCGAGCCGACGATCGGCTAAGTTAGACTATAGCCAAGACCGAGTATACCTGAACCTACAGGGTCGCACGCTTAAGGGGATAAGAGCAAGAATTCGAGTTGGACTCGAATACGGCTCGATCGGAAGGGATCTGATCGGATAGAGTCCTATGGTCTTACGACGTATGGGCGGCCAACTCTATGAGATTCGGATGAGATCCGATTCAAAATAGAGTCCTGATCGGCCACTAGTCCCAGTCGGACAACTCTATATAAAGGAGGGAGGGGTGGAGAGCTGTGGCACGTCAATTGTATCGCATTGAACCGAATCCGCAACAAAAGTCGCCGAGATCAATCTCCACGGAAACCCTCCCCACTTTCGAGCCAAACCCTAGCCTTGCATCGCATGCTAGCACATGGGTGTTCTGCGTTCTGTTCCCGGACGTGTGGATACCGGTAGAGGCGCTGCTACGTTGCGCGCTGTTGATCGGCTACGAATCGGCTGTGGTGGAATTAGCTACGGTCGAGTGCATCGGAGCGAGGCGCGAGAACGCGGTCAGACGACTCGGCGAATCGGCTACATCGGCGAATCGGTTGTCATCGGCCAGCACAGTTCCAGATCGGGTAGCCCTGATTGGCTGTTTCCGCAGCACACTCCAATCGGTAACGATCTATCGGCCCTTACTTGCAAGTGTTCCTGGTTTGTGCAGTTAAAAGTTTTTGTTTTCGGCTAGCGTAGCCTCCGCGTAACCCTTCAGCGCATCATGTTTGAACTATTAAGTCGTTCTTAGAGCTGCCAATGATCTGTTCGGATGGATTTATATTGTTTAGAGACAGTGTCGGGGTTTCAGTCGGCCTTATCTGCCCTGATATCCAAATTATGAATTGATCCAAACACTTGGATGATATTTCTTCAAGTATTTTCCATTGAGAGCCCTTCCAAAAACTTCTCCATCAAGCCCTTGCAACATGTAAGCTCCTTTAGAAACGGACTTGTAGATTCGAAAAGGCCCTTCCCAATTTGGTGACCACTTGTCGAATTTATTATCTCAAGTCCCAATCGGCAAGATCAACTTCCATACCAACTCGCCTTCTAAAAAAGATTTCGGCACAACCTTCTTGTTTTAATGACGGGCGATTATTTGTTTATCCCTTGTCACCTTTTCCAAAGAATGCTTCTTGGATTGAACCAATTCTTTTGATTCATCTACCATGAGGTTGTGATAATCATCGGGTGTCAACTCATCTTTTAAATCAATCCTTCTTGAGCTAATGGCAACACAGCTTCATGCCCATAAACTAGCTTGTAGGGGGGAACTTGGATCGATCCATGACAAGCCATCCGATAGGACCACAATGCCTCGGCCAATTGGCTATGTCATTGTTTTGGAAATTCAGAGATCTTTCTTTTGATCAACTTGACGAGGCTTTTGTTGAATGCCTCTGCCTATCCATTAGCCTGTGCATAGTATGGTGATGAATTCAACAATTTAATCCCCATGCTTTCTACATATTGGACAAACTCATCGGATACAAAGATAGATCCCTCATCGGTTGTAATGGTTTGAAGGACACCAAATCGGTATATGATATGCTCTTTAACGAATTGAATTGCATCCCTAGAATCAACCTTCTTCAACAGGATTTCCTCCACCCACTTTGTGAAATAATCGGTTGCCACCAATATAAACTTATGTCCTTTACTCGAGAGTGGATTAATTTGGCTGATCATGTCAATTCCCCATCCTCTAAACGACCATGGCTTGATTATGAGATTCATAGCCGACGCTGGTGCTCTCTGAATTGCTCAAACTTTTGATAATCTTGACAACCTTTATAGTATCTGAAGCAATCCTCCAACATTGTCGGTCAAAAATATCCAGCTCGCCGTAGCAACCATTTCATCTTATGAGCCGATTGATGAGTACCGCATATGCCTTCATGTACTTCGCCCATCACAACCTTGGCTTGATCGACACTCAAACATTTGAGCAGCACCCCATCAATCGTTCGATAATATAAATCATCATCCAACAAAACATATCCCAAAGCTTTGTAGCGCAATTTCCTCGAAGCCGATTGAGAAGGATTCTTCAAATAATTGAAAACATCATACCTCTAATCATCGGCTTCGATTGTAGCAATCTCTACCTCGATGCCTTTCATCATCGGCTTGTATCCCGATGCCCCCTGAGCCAAATCATTAGCTTTAACATTTTGCTCTCGAGGAATATGTGTCAAAGTCACTAGCCAAAAACAATCCATCAATTCTCGGCACTTTTCATAGTAGATCATCAATGTATCATTCTTACATTCATATTATCCAACTAATTGATTGATGACCAACAAAGAATCACACATGATTTCGATGGCATCGGCTTCAACTTCCTTCAAAAGTTGCAATCCCTTGAGAAGTGCCGCATACTCAGCTTGATTATTTGTAGCATAGGGCTTAATAGTATAGGCAAACTCAAAACTTGCCCCCTAGGTGATAAGATGACCAAGCCGATACCACATCCATGAGTACAAACTGACCCGTCAAAGAACAAAGTCCAAGGCACTACGTCAACCGAGCCGATTGAGTCATCATGATGCTCAACAATGAAATCGGCTATGGCTTGTCCTTTGCTGCTTTGGGCGACTCATACCTGAGATCAAATTCTGTCAAGGCATAGATCCATTTCCCAACTCTGTCTTTAACACCGGAGCCGATAGCATATATTTGACAACATCGATTTTGCAGACTATGGTGCATTCGTTGGATAACACATAGTGCCCTAACTTTGTCCAAGAAAAATACAGGCATAAGCACAACTTCTCCACCCGAGAATATCTTGTCTCTGCATCCAGAAGCCTTCTGCTCAAATAGAATATTGTCCTTTCTTTGCCCTTGAATTCCTGGATCAAGACCGAGCCGATTGACTTCTCATCGGCTGTCAAGTATAACTTGAAAGGCACTCTTTTTTGTGGAGGAATCAATACGGGAGGGGAACTCAAATATTCCTTGATGTTGTCCAATGCCTTCTGCTGCTTTGATTCCCAAGTAAACTGCTGATCGGCTTTCAACCTGAGCAAGGGGGTGAAGGATTCCATCTTCTCAGATAGATTAGAGATAAATCTCCTAATGAAATTCACCTTGCCGACCATAGATTGCAAATGCTTCTTGTCCTGTGGAGGCTAAATATTCTTGATCGCATTGATGCTCCTTTGTGTTACTTCAATCCCCCTTTCATGAACAAGAAAGCCCAAAAACTGTCCAGCCGATACGCCAAAAGTGAAGGGTTACGCGGAGGCTACTCTAGCCGAAAACAAAAACTTTTCTACCGCGCAAACCAGGAACACTTGCAAGTAAGGGCCGATAGATCGTACCAATTGGAGTATGCAGCGGAAATAGCCAATCAGGACTATCCGATCTGGAACTATGCTAGCCGATGATAGCCGATTCCCTCAAGCCGACAGCCGATTCCTGGGGACAGCCGAGTCACCAATCAGCCGATTCGCCGATGTCGCAGCCGATCCGAATGATCCAACCGCGTTCTCGTCGCCGATCTGCCGCAGTCGCCTCGCTCCGATTGGCAGCCGATTCGTAGGCGATCAACAGCGCGCAACGTAGCGCGCTCTACGGTATCCACACGTCCGGAATGAACGCCGAACACCCGTGTGCTAGCACGCGATGCAAGGCTAGGGTTTGGCTCGAAAGTGGGGAGGATTTCCGTGGAGATTGATCTCGCCGACTTCTGTTGCGCCAAATCAGATTGATTCGGTTCAATTCAATACATTGACATGCAGCAGCTCTCCACCCCTCCCTCCTTTATATAGAGTTGCCGGTTGGGCCTAGAGGTCCATCGGGACTCTATTTTGAATTGAATCCTATCCGAATCTCATAGAGTTGGCTGGCCGGACTTCGTAAGCCCATAGGACTCTATCCGATCGGATCCCTATCCGATCGAGCCGTATTCGAGTCCAACTCGAATGCTTGTTCTTATCCCCTTAAGCGTGCGACCCTGTAGGTTCAGGTATACTCGATTTCGGCTATAGTCTAACTTAGCCGATCGTCGGCTCGAGTCCAACTCAGCCGACCTGTCAATAGCGGCGTCTAGCAGCATATATTGACACCATAGTATACAAGAAAGTAATATCGGCTCTGAACCTGTAATGTGTACACAAATCCCTTTGCCTCACGATACCAATTAAGCTATAGGCAAGATGTGTGCCATCCCTTCAATAGCTTAACCATTCACTCGAACCGTACTGGATTATCTGTCTGTTGATTGACTCCTCAATCAACTTAGCATGGCCATGCATTTCCATAATCCATTACCTCGAGGGGCCCAGAGATATCTCTCCAAAGGAGGGGCAAATTCCATCTCGATCACTCACATCCCACTCCATGTTTCATATCAAACCCGAAAACTACCTTTACAACTACCCAATTACGGAATAACGTTTGGTAGTTCCAAAGTAGGCTACTACACATGTTGGAATCCATGGTGATCTCAGGTCTAAGGACTTTGTACCAACACTACTTGAGACCAACTAATGGCACATTAATTCCTGTAGTGTCTCATGGTGGGTCTATCCAACAATGTGTTCTCTAACATATGTGTCCATGTTTATTGATTTGGTATCTCCATACCCATGATCTATGAGACATGATCATCAATCAATAAACATGCCGATCTTAGAATCATATTAGTTCCAATAATATGATATATGATCAGGAATCATTTAGAAATAGATTCATACATATAGAGTCTCATAAATAAGTCACGTACTTATTGATCAATACAAGATGTCTATTTCATGGAACTGAATAACACTTTATTCATTTATACATAAACATTGATAATGATATCCAACATCTCCATGTTGCCTCTAGGGCATATCATTAACAAAAAGCACACTTTGTGGGATTCATCTTCAGGCCATATTTTCTTGTTCTCCCAAGAACTTTTCTCAAATTGACTATATGGTCATCAACCTCCTTCGATTTTTGCGACCACATCATCAATGTAGATTTCAACCAACAAGCTGATTAGATCATGAAAGATGTAATTCATGACCCTCTTATACGTAGCTCCAGTGTTCTTCAAACCGAAGGTCATCACAACCCACTCATATAAACCGATTGCACCAGGAATCTAAAAGCAGTCTTGTGGATGTCTTCTTCTGCCATGAAAATTTGATTGTACACAGCATTTCCATCCATAAAACTGATAATCTTGTGCCCTGACGCATCATCAACCAACAGATCGGCAATCGGCATTGGGTATTCATCCTTAGGGTAGCTTTATTTAGATCTTGAAAGTTAATACACACCCTAAGTTTGTCGTTCTTCTTGATCACTGGAACTATGTTGGAAACCCATTCAGCATATCGGCGTGGCCGAATGAAACCAGCATAATACAATCGAGTGATTTTGGCCTTAATCGCATCATACATATTGGCTTTGAATCTCCTAGGTGATTGCTTAAACGGCCGATATGCTGGTTTGATAGGAAGTCGATGTTCGACAATCGATCGGCTAAGTCCTGGCATCTCAAAATACTGCCAAGCAAAACAATTTTTATATTCTTTCAAAAGTTCTATTAGCTTGGTTCTAAATTGAGAAGACAAATTTTTACTAATGAACGTCGGCCTAGGCCTATCTCCTAGACCTAATCGACTTCTTCTAAGTCATCGACCGACATGAAGCCTTGTCCCAATTTTCCATCGAGATCATCTACAATGTCCTTGGTGTAGAAACTTGAACCCTCCACGACGCCCTCAAAGCAATAATCGGGGCTCTTCATCTCCAATTGGCTGTATGTCACAATCGGACACTTTTAGATAATCTCCTTGCCAAATCTTGCCAGACAAGCAATCAATTTCGTCCATCTCCCAAAAGGTTAAATCGGCATTGGCAATGTTTACTGACCTGTCGGCTGACACGATTTCCACCTTGTTGCCTTGCCGTTGGATTAAGCTATGATGCATGGTCGAAGGAATACAATAATTGGCATGAATCCAATCCCTCCCTAGCAACAGGCTATATGACCCCTTCCATCGATGACAAAAAATGTTGTGGGAATAGTTTTGCTGCCGATTGTCAGCTCTACGTTCAAAACCCCTTTAGTTTCAGATAGATTGCCACCAAAATCCTTGAGAAACATGTTGGTCTTGATGAGATCATCCAAACTCCTGCCCAACTTCTTGAATGTAGCATATGGCATTAAGTTCACGACAGCCCCACCGTCAACCAACATTTTGGACATCGGCTTGCCATTGACAAACCCCTTGACATACAGTGGCTTAAGGTGTCGATGCCCTGTCCCCTCTGGTTTTTCAAAAATAGCTTGTTCTGGGGACAAAACCAACTTGGCTAGGGATTCTTCCATGAGATCTGCATCGGTCTAGTTAGCCTCATATTCGGCTGGTAATACAAATACCATGTTAACCGATGCAGAAGCAACAACTTTCCCCTTAGCCAACCTTTTTGCCTTGTCGGCTTCGACCTCATCGGCTGAGAGCACCCTGCTCTTAACACACCACTCTTTCTTTGGGTGTTCTTGCTTCTTCTTCTTTAGCCGATGATCGATCTTGGCTTGGACTTCCTGGAAACGACCCCTGCTCTTCATCCTCTGTACCCTCCTTTTTTGACTCTTAGTAAAAGTATCACAAGGGCACCATTGCAGGTTCATGGTCTCATCTTCATCTTCATCAAAGCCCTGCAGAAAATCTTGATGAATTGGACCCAATCTCTCGTGAACAGGGAGTTTCCTCTGTTGCAGCTGATTTCCCTCAGGACGAGATCGGCTAGACTCTCCAGCGTAGCTGCCACCATAATTGCTGCATGTTGGAAAGTTTTCTATTGATTTCAGCCTCATCCCTCAGTTCCAACAAAATCTGAAAAATTCACAACTCCAATGGAGATCAAAGCAGTCATCTTCTTCCTGCCTATCATATTTTCTTTGATATTTATTGATGATCCTGGCAGAATTGGGCTCTGTGGGCCGATAACCTCTTCTATCGGCTGCTCTACCACTTGTGTGGACCATGTTGACAGGAAAGGGATTACCGTCAACTTTCATCGGCTTCTTTGAGTCTTCAAATTTAATCTTTCCTGTCTCGATAGCCGATTGGATTTGCTGTCTAAAAACTTTGTAGTCATTGGTGCTGTGAGATCCTGTGTTGTGCCACTTGCAATACTTCCTCTTTTTCAATTCCTCAGCCGATGGGATTACATGACAAGCTAGAAGCTGAATTTGGTTCTCCCGAAGTAGCAGATCAAAAATCTTATCGGCCTTGGTGACATCAAAATCATATTTTCCCTCCTTGGCCAAACTGTTGACCCGTTGGCATATAATAACCTTCTTGTTTCTTGCCCATTCGGCTGCTGCCACTTCGGAGTCACTTTTCTCTTCCGATTCAGAGGCATATGCAACATGGCTAACCTTTTTGAATGCTTTCTTGGCCTCTTGGAATCTTTGCTCATGGGCTATTACCTTTTGGGCCAAGTGAGCCAAGCTCTCAAAGTCTTGAGCCGAAAACCTTTCTCTGATGGGCGTCAACAAGCCCTGAAAAGCGAGATCGGCTAGCTGGGAATCGGTCAGGGCTAGGATGTAACACCTGTTTCTCATATCCCTGAATCTCTGAATATAGTCCTGAACCGACTCGTCATGTCTTTGCTTGATTGCAGTTAAATAAGACAACTTCATCTCATGAACTCCGCTGTAGAAATACCGATGAAACTGCTTTTCCAAATCGGCCCAACTCTGAATAGAAATTTCATGGTAATGAAGAAAACCATGTGAAAGCCGATCCAGATAAGGATAGATGGAATAATCTGATCCTTAGAGCATCAGTAGACGACGACCCTCCACACTGGGCCAAGAATCAACTGACATGTTCATAAGTACATACATTGTCTTGCCCTAAGAATTTTGAAAAGTCTGGGATCTTGTATCGGTTTGGCAGTGGCACCCTGTCAAAATATTATGGATATGGATGCCGATACAAGTTACCAGTGTCCTTAGGCTTTAGGCCGAATTGTTCCATCATTACAACGGCTATCATGTCAGCCCATGGCTTCTGTTGTGGTCCTCCTTGAAACTGCTGCTGCATTGGCTCAAACTGATCAACTTAAGGCAGATATTGAGGTTGAGGTACTGCCCCTGGCCGATACTGCATCTGAGGTGAATGAGGTTGATATTGGAAGTTAGTGTTGCCCCCCAAGTCATATTGAGGAGGCTGATGCACCCCATGGGCTTGACGATCCATGGCAAACTGAGAGCCGATAGGCTGATGAGGTTGTGGAATTGGTGACCGCTGCCTTATCGGCATCTGTGGCATCGGCTCAAAAGCCGACTGATTTGCCCTGAACAATGTTGCAACCTGTTCTTCAGAAACTTGAGGAATATCTTGTCCAATGTGTTGAGGTTGCTGCTTGGATAGAAGTATAGGACTGAACTCCGGTTGCTTTTGTGCCGATGACGATGCAATCGGTTTTTCGGGTACCGAAGCTTATGCCATCGGTTGACCTGGGGGTATACCTGCAACAGGCTGCAATCCATCAGTAGCTAACGTCCTATATGGTGGAAATTTGCCTTCAGGAAGGAATATTGGGCCCTTGGCCTGATGCTCAACGATTCTAGAGTCCACCATAGAGCTAATCATGCTGTTCAAAGTGTTGACTAGCACCCCGGATTGGTTGATCAGGGCATGGTGCACAGCGTAGTCAATCTTGTCCTACAGATTGTTCAGCTCTGGGTCTTCCTCGTGTTTGGCATCCTAAAGTTTTTCGCTTTTGCCAGAACTTGACTAAGGCTCGTCATCATTTGGCAATTTTACCTTGTACCTTTGGATGACTGTTCCTGACCAAGTTTGAACAAAGGAGTGCAAGAACTGGGTCTGCAGTTTATTCATGATCTCCTCAAGTTCGTCCTTATGCTCCAGCGTTAGCTTATCCATGGTCACAGGAATAATATTCTTCTGGTCAACATCGGAAGTCTTGATGTCCACCATGGTGTATGTCTTCTAATCGTGTCCCACCGGGCATGCCAAAAGCGTGTTGACTGTAAAATGTTACACACTGGCCTGAGAGATTTGCTTTACTCTAGTGCAGGTCCAAATCTTGTTTATGAGGTTCGTAGGCATGCCAGTTGGTTTGATCCTGCAACCAACAAGAAACAAAGAAAGAAAACAAGTGTTAGTCTGTAAATGATAGCCGATCGGCTGGTGGCTGATGACGTATCGTTCATTGTTAAGCCGATGCGGTATGCGCTGAATTGGCTAAGGGATATTAAATCTAATTGATCAGCTGTAGATATTCACAGTATATAATCTAAACCTCAAACTACATTTAAACCAAGTGATTGGGATAGATCGGTAGCATACAGAGATAGTATAAATCACTTGTGTCTAAAAGTAATCTAAGATAAAGATTATACATATTTATAGCATAGCCGATGTCATAGACCTAATGTGTATCGGCTAGTACTCCATACCACTTTATACTAAGATATCACTATAGATTAAATACATTGAACATGAACCAATCAAGTGTTAAGATAACCTAATTCATCGATAACAAGCTTAACATATTTTGTCATAGTGAGATCTTAATATAAAGGACGGTTTAACATATCAAGTCAACATATAATAATCGAGATAGCTAAAACAGGTAAGATCAGCTAAAACCCCGATACTATCTCTAATAGTAATCATGAGACAAGATAGATATTATGACTCTCAATATAACTTAGTAGGTCAGACTCAACCGATGCAGCACTAAGCATAAGATCTAAACAAATCTATGAAAACCTTTTTATATGATGGATACACTATATAATCTAAGTCAACGATGATATCTAACCCTATCGGTTGTTATCCGGCGACAGAAGATAGCCGATTAGGGTTAGATCGCATTATCGATCTAGATTATATAACATATATGATAACTCGACGATTTACGTAAACAGGATTAGAGTGTCATAATGATGGAAGCACTAATCCCGAGAACACAACCCGCCATAACAGGCTTTACCTTTTCGTCGGAGATCGCACCTGATGCAACCCAACTCAAAGCAAGAACTCGTCGAAATAATTAAAAATAAAAGGTGGCGATGCGCCGAAGGTTGTATTCAAATGATTGTTGTTGTTAAAATTACATGGTCTTGGGTCGTATTTATACCCAGATACAAGATATGTCCTTGTCAGTCATGATTCCTATCTATATCACAATTCAAATTATAGATAGATTCCTTAAATGGATTCTTACCGACATAATCTATAAGAAAACTATATAAAATAACCTAATTAATAGATACAATTGTCTTTTTAGGACTCTATCCGTACATTGCAATCCTCATGAAGCGCTTTAAACCGAATCCGATGACGATTCCAACATCTTTTCACTGGGATCGGCTACATCGGCTATCCTTCTCGGAATCGACTGCATCGGCTATCTTTGTCTGATTCAGTCTCAGCCGATGAACACCTCAGCTGATTCGGCTTTGTGACTTGGTGCGCACTCCATTTCCAACGATTACGTTCTTCTCCGAATCCGCCTCGACCTTAGTTCCAAATCTGATAATTGGCTCACCAAATTTGGTCGTTAACATCTTCCAAGCAGCAAGTGGCATACCGACATGGGAGCCACATCACATTCTATGGTATCAACATACTCGCCAATCTTGAATGGGACGTTTACCTTATATCCAATCTTAATATCTCCTGAATCATTCAACCATTGGACATGGTATGGATGAGGGTGTCGATGTAGCTTTAGACCAAGTTTGTCAACCATCTCTCAACTAGCAAGATTATGGCAGCTTTCCCCATGGATGATCACCTTCACAACTTTATCTTGCACCTTAGCTCTTGTTTCAAACAGATTATGTCGCTGTCCATTCTCAGCTTCTTTCATTTGAACGCTCAAGATTTGAGCCACCACAAGAGCAACACCTTGCTCAAATTCACACCCAATATTTTCCTCATTATCATGGGCTTCATCATTATGCTCTTCCACAACTTCGTCTTCACTAGCTGACTCATAGTCTCCATTGTCATTCACAATGATCACACGATTATTTGGACACTCCTTGATTACATGCCCATGGCCTCCACATTTGAAGTACTGAATTCCACTACTCTTGGTTGTATCACCCACTGAAGTAGTACTAGATGCTGCTGGTTTAGCACTCATGCTTGGAGTAGTAGCATTCTTCCTACCAACAACACCTTGATCACTAGAACGAAAACCTCCACTTGATGTTTTTGTTATTGAGGGTGCAGCAGTAAACCTCGAGTTTGACTTGCTCCCTCCTAACATACCCTTTATACCATATGACAAAACCTTATTGTTCTTAGCATCTTGATGCAATTGGTGTTCAGCTTTGGTTGCTTGATGTACCAAATCAGTGAGATGACGGTATGGCTGAAACTCAACAATATGCTGAATATTGACATGCAGCCCAGCCATGAATCGGGCGATAGTTTGCTCTTCATCTTCATACACATTGGCTCTAATCATAGCCTTCTCCATCTCTTTATAATATTCCTCAACAGAGAAACTTCCTTGCTTCAAATTCTGTATTTTATCAAAGAGATCACGTTGATAGTGCTTAGGCAAAAAAGAAGTCTCATTTCTTGCTTCATCTCTTCCCAAGTAGCAATGGGATTTTCTTCATTTTCTTCATGATCATGGAGAAGTTGCTCCCACCAAATTAGGGCATATCCATCAAACTCTAGAGATGTCATTGCCAATTTCTTCCCCTCCGAATAATTATGTAAGCGAAAAATCTTGTCCACCTTCAACTCCCATGTGAAATAAGCTTCAGGATCAGATCCTCCATCAAATTTTGGCATGGTAAATTTCAGCTTTCCAAACCTCTCCTCACGGTTGCCTCCTCTATGATGCCGGTGACCATAATGAGATTGAGAATGATTATCATTCTCATCTTCGGATTCACTATTGTCATTCCGTCTTCCTCGTCCTCTTCCTCTACCACGTGGAGCACCTCGGTTCCTTCTTCCTGCAGCTACTTCTTCACTTTCTTCACCATCTCTACCATGGCTGCTTGCAACCATCATGAGGTTGGCGACGTCCTCTGATTTCAGGCATAAGGTTGTCTCTCTTCCATACTATGCCTTAATTCAATAAATTGTGTCATGGCACCACAATCTATTATCTCAGCTCCATCCATCGTCCTGAAAGGTTAGCTAAACACACGAACAACAAGTATATGTGGAATTGAAAATATGTGGATCTCACAACCTCACCTTCTCTTACCAACCAAAGCTCTTATGAATTCCCTGCAGATTATAGAAACCTTTGTGTGGTGGTAAAAAAAGTGATGGTTAAGCGAATACACGATCGGTATTCAGTTGACAATGGCTTATTTGTGGAGCTCGGTGAGGGAAATATGCACAAGGAGCAATCTGAATTCTAGTTGTTGTAAAGTTAAGTAGTAATCCAAACTAGATATTCCATGCCTAGTGCTGATCACAAGATATGAAAGATGTAACCAAAGCAACACACGTGCAAATAAAATTTCTGACTTGATGCAAACAAGGGATTTGCTAGGGAGTGGTGGGTCACATAGAACTCACCTAGCAAGAAATGCACCAATAGAAAGATAGCACACTGGTTACACAACTTGATGTGTAGGTTCAGCAATTATGCATAGCACAATCTGATGGTACTCTTTTTTTCAACACTTTCTTCTTCTTTGTTTTTTAGCTTTCTCAGCACTTTTTTGCAACCTTTCTTTCATTTTTCTAACATGACACTAAACAAAATTAGATATGATACTTGCTCAAAATTAAAGATAGAAACAAATGAAACAATAAGCTAGCTTGATAGGATAAAAGTTTACGCAAAGGATAGATCGGTTACTTTTTTTTGGAGGGGTTTCAAATATACGGAAAGGCACAAAGGAACACGCAAAGGATGATATGATCAGCAACTAAACAAAGACTCTAATGGGTTAAAACTTAACAAAACTCACTAGATAAACAGATTGTAACAAAAGGCTATGGAAAGTTTTGTGGCTTTTGGTGTGGATAGGACAAAGGCAAAATATATGTAGCTAAGGGTAAAGATTGGTACCCTGGCAACGAAGGCTCTGATACCAGATGATATGTCATGGTGTCCCGGTCTTCACGACGTAGAATCTTGAATTTGATAACTAGCGGAAGAACTGCTGTATAACTTGCTGCACGCAGCGATAACTAGTGCAACCTGGCAAATAAAACTCGAAGCCAACCACCGTCTTTAACCAGCAACCTGAATCGAGGATTTGCCGAACCACACTCTCGAAGAACCAACCAACACAGCCTACAATCAATTGAGAAAAACTCGAAGGGAGTAGGAGCACCAGTTGGGAGCGGAAGAAGCCGCCGCTTTTGTAATCCCACAAAGGAAATCACAAGAGCAAAGGGGTAGAGATCACTCTCAAGATTTGTTAGCACACAACTGAACAAAGGGGTTTTGTTTACGATTATCCAAGATACATAGGGTATTTATACTAGGAACATCCCTCCTAGTTGGGTTTGAAATGGAGATGGAGTTTTGGGAAACAAAGTAGCTGAATAGCCATCCCGAGCAGCAACTTCCTGGAGTTCTCGCGCTTCTACTTAGCTTCTGGTAGTGGTCATTAAAATGGTCATAACTCTCTATTGGGAAGTCCAAATGACGTTCCGTTTGTTGGGTGTGAAAGTAGACTAAATAAGCCTTCCAGCCATATGCTGCATGAAGCACGAATTATTATATAATTGGTGCAGTTTTGCATGGAAAGTCAAACATCACGTGTCAATTTGGTTTTTGAGTAGTCTCTAGTAAATGACTCATACCTTTTGATTGGGAACTCCAACTGATGAATCGTTTATCGGACGTGAAACTAGACTTGAAAAGCTTTCCATCCATAGGTTGTACTCCTTCTAACTCTTCATATTTCGTCTGTAGTGATGGCCGAAATTGAGGCTAGGTTTAGACATCCGAGCACGCCAAACAGTACAACCCAGTTAGGTTCGGACGTCTGAACATGCCTAGTCATGTTCGGACATCCGAACACGCTCAATCAAGTTTGGAATTGGAATATCCTCATGTGTGAACCTAAGCAAGGTTAGTAAATTGTTCTCATTATTATTCAAACATAATTCCAAAAGTAGCGTGTTCACCTCTTGTTGAAGTTTCTTTGCTCGGCTACGTGTAATTGGTCCATCAAATACTTGCGCTGGGGTTGGTGTTAGTGATATGCCCTAGAGGCAACATGAAGATGTTGGATATCATGGTCAATGTTTATGTATAAATGAATAAAGTGTTATTCAGTTCCATGAAATAAACATCTTGTATTGATCAATAAGTATGTGACTTATTTATGAGACTCTATATGTATGAATGTATTTCTAAATGAACCCTGATCATATGTCATATTGTTGGAACAAATATGATTCTAAGATTGGCATGTTTATTGATTGATGATCATGTCTCATAGATCATGGTATGGAGATACCAAATCAATATACATGGACATTTGTTAGAGAACACATTGTTGGATAAACCCACCATAAGACACTACAGAAATAAATGTGCCATTAGTTGGTCTCAGGTAGTGTTGGTACAAAGTCCTTAGACCTGAGATCATCATGGATTCCAACATATGTAGTAGCCTACTTTGGGACTGCCAAACGCTAAAAAAGAAGCAAAGTGCAACTTCTACTTCAGGTATTAATGTTATAGACATTAATTTTACTACTTCACCTACTGACTCTTGGGTATTTGATACCAGATCAATAGCTCATATTTGCAAATCGTTGCAGAAAATGAGAAGAAGTAGAAGCTTGAGAAGGGGCGAGGTGAACCTGCGCGTCGGCAATGGAGCAAGTGTTGCTACAGTTGCTGTCGGCACAATACCACTTTATTTACCTTTAGGATTAGTTTTGGAATTCAATAATTGTTATTGTGTTCCAACTCTATGTCAAAACGTTATTTCCGCTTCATGTTTGCAAGCGGAAGGATATGTTTAGATCAGTGGACAATGGTTGTTCAATATATCTCAGAGATATGTTCTATTTTCATACTCCATTGGTGAATGGATTATCGTTTTGAATCTTGAAGCGTCTCCCATCTATAACATTAATACAAAGAGGCAACTCCCAAATGATACAAACCCCATGTTTATCTGGCATTGTCGCTTAGGCCATATAAATCAGAAACACTTGGAGAAGCTCCATAAGGATGAATTGCTTCACCCTTTTGATTTTGAATCATTTGAGACATGTGAGTCTTGTTTACTTGGTAAGATGACAAAGGCGCCTTTCACGGGACACAGTGAGAGAGCAAATGACTTGTTGGCACTCGTACATACTGATGTTTATGGACCAATGAGCTCAACGGCCAGAGGTGGTTATCAGTACTTCATTACCTTCATCGATGACTTTAGTAGGTATGGTTATATCTACTTAATGAGGCATAAGTCCGAATCCTTTGAAAAGTTCAAAGAATTCCAGAATGAAGTACAGAATCATTTAGGGAAAACAATCAAGTTTCTATGATCAGATCGTGGAGGGGAATACTTGAGCCAAGAGTTTGGTAATCATCTGAAAGATTGTGGAATTGTTCCACAGTTGACTCCGCTAGGAACTCCACAATGGAATGGGGTGTCCGAACGGAGAAATCGCACCTTGTTGGACATGGTGCGGTCCATGATGAGCCAAAGTGATCTTCCGTTATCCTTCTGGGGATATGGTCTTGAAACAGCTACGTTCACACTAAATAGAGTTCCATCTAAGTCAGTTGAAAAGACACCATATGAGATATGGACAGGGCGACCCCCTAGTTTGTCTTTCCTCAAAATTTGGGGATGTGAGGCTTATGTAAAACGTTTATAGTCCGATAAGCTCACAGCCAAATCTGACAAGTGCTTCTATGTGGGATATTCTAAGGAAACTAAGGGATATTACTTTTATAATTAGGAACAAGGCAAAGTATTTATCGCTCGACACAGTGTTTTCTTGGAGAAAGAGTTTCTTTCAAGAAGAGTTAGTGGGAGCAGGGTGCATCTTGAAGAAGTTCAAGAAACACCAGAAAATGTTTCAGCTACCACAGAACCACAACAGGAGGAACAAGATGTTGCACCATCTGTGATGTGAACTAGGGTATCCCGATCTTTCGGTGAGTTGATGATAACTACGATTTGGAAGAAACGTGGACGATCCGTTGTGTTGCGCCTTAGCGATCGATACACCTCTCCGTGGGTTGTTGATCTTGCCGGTGCAGATCAACCTTATTCCTGCAAGGAAATAGAAGAAACAAGCAAGAAAAAGATAAAAGCAATCTGAATTGCAAATAGAAATTGAATACAAATGATAAGATAGGATTCCGAATCAAATAGAACGGATGGTCTAGCCGACACATGCGTCTATCAGGAAGTAGCGATAGCTAAACTTACATAAACAAAACCCGAGTTGTTCTATGGCGGTAAGGATATATATATATATATATATATATATATAGGTGGGAGGACGACGTAGGGCTGCCTAGAGTCGTGCTCCACCAGGTTGGGGCGCACCCCACTTGGGCCGGGGTCCCAGATGAAGTTACAAGCCCATATGCCCATTATAGGTGATGCAACACCTTGTTTCTGTGATTGCGGCTGATAGGGATGGAATTTGGAGATGAGGAAGGACCCGTTGGAAAGAGGACTCTGAGAGCTTTCCATCAAGTACTCATGGGCCCAAATCGGAGCACGTATGCATATTTGGCGGCCGTTTGATTTCAGCGTTGTCCTACAGTCCGAATTCAGCACCAAAACGTGTTGGATTAGATCTCTTTCTTTCCTTGGGCCAAAAGTGACGTTAGGAATAGTTGGATTTGCCCCCCAATTAATTTCCTTTGTCCTCCATGCCTTCCATGTGTATTTCACACTATTTTAATCCACTTATGTATTTCTGAAATGTAAATGAACACACATCATGGTGCAGCATCAATTCATCAAAAACATCAAATACAATCTTGATAAAGAATTCATTCACCCTTAAATTAAAAGCTCCCAATGTGGTTGTATCCGAGTAGGTGATGTCCTCATGAATCTGTTGTAGATACACCAGCCCCACGGAGATCTGAAAGATCACGTCGTGCGCCTGACAGGTACACAGGTGCGGAACAACGTGATATATTGTTGTTCGACAACGATGAACCTAAGACCTATGAGGAAGCGATGGTGGGACCCGATTCCAACAAGTGGCTTGGAGCCATGAAATTCATGTATGACAATCAAGTTTGGAACTTGGTTGATCCACCTGATGGTGTCAAAACCATTGAGTGCAAAATGGGTTTTTAAGAAAAAGGCCGACATGGATGGAAATGTTGACATCTATAAGGCGCGATTGGTGGCGAAAGGTTTTAAATAGATTCAAGGTGTTGATTATGATGAAACCTTCTCGTCTGTTGCAATGCTTAAGTCTATTCGGATTATTCTAGCGATTGCTGTATATTTCGATTATGAGATATGGCAGATGGATGTAAAAACGGCTTTCCTAAATGAAAACCTAAGCGAGGATGTATACATGATACAACCTGAGGGTTTTGTCGATCCTCAATCGCCTGGAAAGATATGCAACCTACAGAAATCCATTTATGGATTGAAGCAAGCATCTCGGAGTTGGAATATTCGTTTTGATGAAGTAATCAAAGGGTTTGGTTTCATCAAAAATGAAGAGGAGGCCTGTGTTTACAAAAAGGTCAGTGGGAGCGCAATTATATTTCTAATCTTATATGTGGATGACGTATTACTGATTGGAAATGATATCCCTATGCTAGAATCCGTCAAGTCTTAATTGAAAAATAGTTTTTCCATGAAAGACTTAGGGGAGGCAGCATACATATTGGGCATTCAGATCTAGATCCAAGAGGCTAATTGGATTAAGCCAAAGTACATATATTGACAGGGTGTTGAAAAGGTTCAACATGCATGAATCCAAGAAAGGTTTCTTGCCCATGTCACATGGTATTAATCTTAGCAAGAATCACTGTCCTCAGACACATGATGAGCGAAATAAGAAGGGTATGGTTCCATATGCTTCGGCAATTGGATCCATCATGTATGCCACGCTTTGTACACGTCCAGATGTCTCGTATGCTTTGAGTGCTACGAGCAGATACCAGTCAGATCCTGGTGAAGGTCACTGGACTGCCGTAAAGAATATCCTTAAGTACTTGAGAAGAACTAAGGATATGTTCCTAGTCTATGGAGGTGAAGAAGAGCTCATTGTAAGTGGTTACATCGATGCTAGCTTCCAAACGGACAAGGATGATTATAGATCGCAATCTGAGTTTGTGTTCTGCCTGAACGGAGGCGCAGTCAGCTGGAAGAGTTCCAAGCAGGACACTGTTACTGATTCTATAATGGAGGCCGAGTACATTGCTGCTTCGAAAGCTGCAAAGGAGGCTGTTTGGATCAAGAAATTTGTTTCTGAGCTGGGTGTGATGACCAGTGCAACTGGTCCAATGTCTCTCTGTTGTGATAATAGTGGAGCCATTGCGCAAGCCAAGGAGCCGAGGTCACATCAGAAGTCCAAACACATACTTTGGTGATATCATCTCATCCGCGAGATTATGGATAGAGGTGATGTCAAGATATGCAAAGTGCACACGGATCTCAACATAGCCGATCCATTGACAAAACCTCTCCCTCAGCCGAAACATGAGGCACACACAAGAGCAATGGGTATTAGATACTTACATGATTGACTCTAGTGCAAGTGGGAGACTGTTAGTGATATGCCCTAGAGGCAACAAGAAGATGTTGGATATCATGGTCAATGTTTTTGTATAAATGAATAAAGTGTTATTCAGTTCCATGAATTAGGCGTCTTGTATTGATCAATAAGTATGTGACTTATTTATGAGACTCTATATGTATGAATCTATTTCTAAATGATCCCTGATCATATGTCATATTGTTGGAACAAATATGATTCTAAGATCGGCATGTTTATTGATTGATGATCATGTCTCATAGATCATGGTATGAAGATACCAAATCAATATACATGGACATAGAGAACACAGATAGACACATACACTACAATAACATTATAGTGTGAAGTTAGTTTGGCATATGTAGTAGCCTATGGGACTGCTAGGGATAGTTATTATGCTATCGAATGAGTGATCGGAGATTTGTAATGGTATTGCATGCAGTTGATTGTTCAATAGTTCGATGAATAAGCTATTATTCTTGTATGCTATGGTGTCTGTGCATTGAAGCCGCTTGTATGCTATGGTGTCAATAAATGGATGAGTTGGACTCGAGCCGAGACCGAGTATACCTAAACCTACAGGGTTGCACGCTTAAGGGGATAAGAACAGGCATTCGAGTTGGACTCAAATATGGCTCAATTCGGATAAGATTTGATTTAATATAGAGTCCTATGGGCTTACGAAGTATGGGCGGCCAACTCTATGAGATTCGGATGGGATCCGATTAAAAATAGAGTCCAGATCGGCCACTAGACCTAGTCGGCCAACTCTATATATAAGGGGGAGGGGTGGAGAGTTGCGGCATATTAATTGGAACCGAATCAATCTGATCACACGCGGCTTCAGAAGTCGGCGAGATGAATCTCCACGGAAACCCTCCCCACCTTCGAGCCAAAACCATAGCCTCGCATCTTGTGCTAGCACACGGGTGTTCGGACGTGTGGATACCGGTAGAGGCACTGCTACGTTGCGGTGTTGTTCGTCGGCTACGAATCGGCTGTGGTGGAATCGACTGCGGTCGGGCGCATCAAAGCGAGGCGCACGAGCGCGGTCGGACGACTCGGCGAATCGGATACTCGGTGAATCGGCTGATTGGTGAATCGACTGTTCCCAAGATTCGGCTGTCGGCTTGCGGGAATCGGCTGTTGGCAAATCGGCTGTCATCGGCCAGCACTGTTCCGGATCGGATAGCTCCTGATTGGCTAATCCACTGCACTCTACTCCAATCGGTAACGATCTATCGACCCTTACTTGCAAGTATTCCTGGTTTGCGCGGTAGAAAAGTTTTGTTTTTAGCTAGCGTAGCCTCCGCGTAACCCTTCAGTTGGTGTAGGTGATACTTGAGTTGATGTACCTTGATTTGGAGGTTGTAACATGTTGCTTTATGGCATGGTCATATCACCTTCCGTCGAGCGTTATGTGAAAACGAACCGCCGGATGCGATATCAAGGTATTTGCCAAGACTGGACCAAAAATGCTATAACAGCACATGGTCGGGTAAAGACAGGTCGGGGCCGGAATGAACGAGCGTTGATTCCTGGCCCAAGATGCACCTATAGTTTCCTTCTCAGTATGCTAAAAGCTGAGAACTTTTACACGCACAGATGTAGTATGGGTTAGCAGGAAGAAAGCGAGACAAAACGTGTCTGTGAGTTTTTCCCACTTAGTGTGTTTTTCTCTATGGTAAGAGTGTACCGTTGCTTCGCCCTTCCGACAAGTGAAAAGGGAAACAATTTCCACTTCAAAGTTCTTTGTATCATGCCTGGAATTGCCATACAAGAACACAATTGCTCAAACTCTCGTAGATGATGGTATGGATTCTCATGGTCTTGCCTAGAGATGGATTGCTCCCGAACCATGGCTATAAAGCCTGGACATAGTTCAAAGCCAGTTGAAAGAATTGGCTACGAAGATGGTGGTGGCTCAAAGAACTTGTCCTTTGGAGCGGATAAACTTTAGATAGATTGCTCCATAATCTAGGGGATAAAAAGAAAATAAAAAGATACGAGGATGACCTAAGCTCTAAGATAAATTAGTAACCGTTCCTTGGAAACGGCGCTAGAAATGCATGTTGGTGTTTCTTACAACCACAGATAAAATCCGCAAGCGCACGGAATACCGTTGTAGCACTTCACCCAAGGGAGTATTCCAAGGGATATCGAATCCAAGGAATGGTAGGAACTATCTAAGAGAAAGGATCACCCAAGGACATCCAAGATTAGGTAGGCGATAGTGTAGAGAGGATTACTATGGTTGCGACTCTAAGAAGCAGGTAAATTACTCTAGCTTTTCTCTTGCTTGCTTTAGGCGCCGGCTTACACTCGGTTTGCCGAGTGACTTCGGCCTATAGCTCTATGCTGTACCCGAACGTGGAGGAATACAAAGGACAGACATGGCTGTCACCACCTGCCGCCTACCTCTCACCCGTGGAGTAAGAGGCAAACAAAAGTAATCCCTAGCCACATCTAAACTATTGAATATAGCTCTAGTCTCGGCCAAGAACACCCGTCTTTACCGGGGGTCTTAGACTAGAGAACCCAACTTAGGACGGTGATCCCACAAGCAAAGTTAAAGTAAAGTAAAGTATTCAATGTAAATGCTTAACAACCAAAGTAAACACGAACACTTACTTTATTGAAGAAAGCATTCGTCGAGGTACAAGGCTGAAGGTCGGCACCGGGACTCCCGGCACTCCTCCGCACTACCCCTCGGAGAAATCTCCGACATTGGGGGCACTCCTTTCGGAGCTTCCCCTCACTCTCTAACCTATCTTCTAAGTACTAGAAAGCTAGCACTACAATCTTTGGAATTGAAGCATTAATCTTCTTGGAGATGTGTTGAAGTGAGTGATGAGCTCCCCTTTTATAGGCTTGGTATGGCGGTTGTATGGCGGTTAGAAACTGCCATACCCACCTAACCATCATTGAGGAGGCTTGAGTGGGCGCCACATGGAGTTTGGGGAGAAATGGCGGCTGAGCTGGTTCAGCCGAACCGTAGCTGGCGCCTTTCACCACCAACTTTCTCCTGAGATTGAATTGTGGGTCCTTGAGATTGGTTCCTAGTTGTTTGATGTTGATTTAAGTCGGTTTCACCCGACTTGTGGGCCCTCCGATCCGTGGGAGGCTGACATGGCGATCACCGGTTGGTTGGAGTTATGTTCATCACCATGAAAGCACACCTTTCACTTAAATTTGGTACAAAAATCACCTGCATACATTAATTTACCAACACTCATGGAAAAGGTTAGTTTATAACCCCTACCGCTACATTGATATGCTTAGTTTCGTTCCACTTATGCAGGAGTTGACAGTCTGATTTAAGGTGATAACGACCGTCAACACCTATCCATATCTTATATGGTGTATTTTCCACTGACTTAGATGGAACTCTATTTAGTGTGAACGCAGCTGTTTCAAGAGCACATCCCCAGAAGGATAATGGAAGATCACATTGGCTCATTATGGAACGCACCATGTCCAACAAGGTATGATTTCTCTGTTCGGACACCCCGTTCCATTGAGGAGTTCCTGGCGGAGTCAACTGTGGAATAATTCTACAATCTTTTAGATAATTACCAAATTCCAGGCTTAAGTATTCACCACCATGTTCTGATCGTAGAAACTTATTTGTTTTTCCTAAATGATTTTGTACTTCATTCTGAAATTCTTTGAACTTTTCAAAGGATTCGGACTTATGCCTCATTAAGTAGATATAACCATATCTACTAAAGTCATCGGTAAAAGTTATGAAGTACCGAAACCTCGTGTGGAAGTCGAACTCATTGGTCCACATACATCCGTATGTATGAGCATTGGTCCACATACATCCGTATGTATGAGTGCCAAGAAGTCAGATGCCCTCTCACTATGACCCGTGAAAGGTGCTCTTGTCATCTTACAAACTAAACAAGATTCGTATGTCTCAAATGATTCAAAGTCAAAAGAGTGTAGCAGACCATCTTTATGGAGCTTCTCCACGTGTTTCTCATTTATATGGCCTAGGCGACAATGTTAAATAAATATTGGGTTTATATCATTTGGGAGTTGCCTCTCTGTATTAATGTTATAGATAGGAGACACTTCAAGATCCAAAACATATAATCCATTCACCAATGGAGTATGAAAATAGAACATATCTCTAAGATAAATTGAACAACCATTGTCCACTGATCTAAAATCATATCCTTTTGCTTGCAAACATGAAGCAAAAATTACGTTTTGACATAGAGTTGGAACACAATAACAATTATTTAATTCCGAAACTAATCCTGAAGGTAAGTGAAGTGGCATAGTGTCGATGGCAACCCTTGCTCCATTGCCGACCCACAGGTTCAATTCACCCCTTCTTGAGCTTCTACTTCTTCTCAGACCCTGTAACAATTTGCATATGTGAGCTACTGATCTGGTATCAAATACCCAAGAGTCAGTAGATGAAGTAGCAAGATTGATTTCTATAACATTAATACCTGAAGCAGAAGTCTCACTTTGCTTCCTTTTGAGATCCTCCAAGTACTTCTTGCAGTTTCGCTTCCAGTTTCTCCAATCTAGTTTTTCAAGACTCTCAATGTAGCCAATCATGTTTATCACGTGTGGACTGACGGGATTCCCCTCTGCAAGCCTGCACACAAAAGAAGACTTTGAAGTGTTGAACCTCTTGGCCCTAGCTTGGTTCTCAAACATGCCACGTAGACCCTCGATAATATTGTGAGCATCACTGCTCTCATATTGCTTCTAAAGCTCTGAGGACATTGTGACAATCATGAGATAGCTTATATCTAGGGAATCATTAGTATACTTTTCATAAGCCCTCCGTGCAGCATCATTAGCATTATTAGGAAAATCATCAGGATAGGAAACTTCAATAACGTACTCCTTTCGCTCTTGCTTGAGAACAATTCTCAAGTTTTGATACCAATCCATAAAGTTTGTTCCATTCTACTTTTCTTTCTCAAGTATAGATCGCAAATTAAAAGAATTGGGTGCAGTATTAGCTGCCATAATTTACAACAGAAAATATATCAAAGTTTAACACAATGTTTATGCGTTGTCTTTTATTAAACAATTTAAGAAAAGACTCCCACTATGTTTTAAACCTTCCATCTGGGTTACGTATTGGGTCAAGATCCACATGTTAATTAATTTGTAGTGAGCTTTGGCATCACTGCTAGAAGATTAGAAACATGGGTAAGCAACACCTTGCTAATCACATCCCTATGTGACTCTTGTTCGTTGGGTGGCATTATCATGCCCCGACTCCAACCTATGCCCCAAGGCCCAAATCTATTTTGATAGCCTTTTTAAGTAAACCAAATGCTCCTGCATGTATATGTCTAACATATACCCACTCGTGTTATGATAGACAATGGCACTCTGCTTTGGCACACCTACCAATTAACGATCACGACCGTGATAGGTGCATCATTTGGAGGACATCATTACTACTTAATTTCTGAGGGATACTATCTTATCAACAAACATATCATATATATGGAAGCAAGAAGAATAGCAATTATTAATGAAAAAGTATGGTCCTTTCTCATGGTGATCTCCATCTCCATGTCGGTGTAGAGGATCTCCATCTTCATCACCGTTCTTCCGAGTGTATGATGCTGAATTTCTTCAAACTAAGCTACTAATATAGAAGCTGCAAATTGAAGATTACATCGACATGTAGGTCGTGAAAGAATATTACATGCATCACATGCATCTCATACATATAATAGGGCCATACCATCTCAAAACATTCTTTGCAAAAATAAGTTAGATGTAGAATGTTTTCTACCTATCGCAGAGATACGATATCGAGATGCAATAAAGGGGGTTACACCACACGAAAATCATAGATCCAATCTATGAATTGCTTATGAAAACTACATCGGCATAATCACATTATGTCGACCCAAGACACTCTCAAGGGACATGGTTTGCATAGGCGCAAGGCGGTAGTCATAGTAGGACTACTAAATAGCTTCGACATAATCACATTATATCGTTCTGAGACACTCTCAAGGAACATCATCCCAAATTTGACTCTTACTACTTGTTCCTATCCTCTACCGACCCCTATACCAATTGATCTAATCAACTTGTATGCAAAACTTGTAATAGATCTAATCTACTACAACTCCATATCATCATATGGAACAATCTAAAACCTAGACTACGCAAGCCTAGCTCTGATACCACTGAAGGAAAACACGTAGGCTATATTAGCATAAAACAAAATTTTTCTACCGCATAATCCAGGAAAGCTTGCAAGTAAGGGTCCATAGAATGTTACCAAAAGACACACAGTGCAGCGGAAATAGCCGATCAAAGTCTAGCCGACCTCGAGCAACGCTTTGCCGACCTTGCCGACCTCGGACAACACCTCACCGACCTCGATCCAATCGCCCGACCAGCTCATCGACCACGTCGCCAACCATGATCCAATCTGCTGACCAGCTCATCGACCACGTCGCCGACCATGATCAGATTCGCCCGATCGTGCCGACGCCGCTTCGGTCCGCACGATCTCGCCGAGGCCGTTCTGATCCGCCCGACCAGTCCGACTTCCAACTACTGAATAAAAGGGGTCAACAAGTTGAAACCCGGGGATCTTCCGATGACGTCGACTTACACCGCAACGTAGCGATGTCTCTACCGGTATCCACATATCCAGGGAAGGAACGCCAAACACCCGTGTGCTAGCACACGATGCACGGCTAGGGTTTTGGCTCGGACGTGGACTAGGGTTTTAGTGGGAAGTTGATACGGCTTAGAAGTTGCGCATTGATCTCCACCCTTGCCCTCCTTATATAGAGTTGGCCGACCGTACTCGTAAGCCCACCAGGACTCTATATTGATTCGGATCTTCTCCGAACTAAGCCGTATTCGAGTTAAACTCAAATGTCTGTTCCAACCCGTTAAGTGTGCAACCCAATAGGTTCGTGTACACTTGGTCCTGGCACGAGAACACCTCTTGGTCGACCCTGTCAACAACGGCCCCTAACAGGACGTATTGACACCAAACTATACACAAAGATCATATCGGTTGAACCTGTAATGTGTGCACAAATCCCTTAGCCTCACAGATACCAATTAATATATAGGCAAGACACATGCCATGCTTTCAATAGCTTAATCATTGACTCGATCTTGTATTGGATTATTTATCTGTTGATCAATTCCTCAATCAACTCGGCATGGTCATGCACTTCCATAATCCATTACATCGAGGGGCCCAGAGATATCTCTCCCATAGGAGGGGCAAATTCCATCTTGATCATTCACATCCCTCTACATGCTTCATAGCAAACCCAAAGACTACTTTTATAACTACCTAGTTACGAAATATCGTTTGGTAGTCCCTAAGTAAGACACTACATATTTTGGAATCCATGATGATCTCAGGTCTAAGGACTTTGCACCAACATCACTTGAGACCAACTAATGGCACACAAAGTCCTTGTAGTGTCTCAATGTGGGTCTATCCAACAATGTGTTCTCTAACACATGTTAACGTTTATTGATTTGGTATCTCCATACCATGATCCATGAGACATGATCATCAATCAATACCTGTGCTGATCTTAGAATCATATTCGTTTCATAGATATGATATATGATCAAGGATTATTTAGAAATATATTCGTACAAAGAGTCTCATCAATAACTCACATACTTATTGATCAAAACAAGATATTTATTTCATGGAACAGAATAACACTTTATTCCTTAATACATAAACATTAATCATGATGTCCAACATCTCCATGTTGCCTCTAGGGCATATCACTAATACTTGGGGTGCAAGAAAGCTTGGTCTTAAAGTATCATGTGTGCAGTCTTGCTAGGTGACGTCACCCCCGTCGGCCTGTCCCCCTCTTGTCCCATCCACGAGGCTTGCCGAGGAAGCCTTCTTCCCGGGGGGGGACAGCCGACCCCTATCCAAGTCGGCGCCATGCGTGGAGGTCGGACTAAGGAGTTGAGGTCGAGCCAGAGGGCCGTGGTCGGGCTAGCCGACCTCACCCGAGGTTTGGCTTCCGACCCCAGTCCTAGGACCTCCAATCCAGCTTGCTCGACCTCCTTTCCTTTGCATGGACCACCCCGGGGTGGTATCCCCCATAGGAAGTGCTTTTGCTTTCTCTAGAAAACATGGCACAACCCGACTTACAGGAGGAAGCACAACATTTCATGGAGAAAGAGGTCATCCGGCCTCCTATTGAGCTCGACACTTCTGAACAGCCCAAACCATCTCCTATCGAGCTTAAACCCCTTCCTCCTGGGCTTAGATATGCATTCCTAAATGGGAATAGAGGGACTCCAGTTATCATTAGCGATAAACTTTCTGAGGTAGAGACACAACAACTCCTCACAGTTCAGGAGTCTCATCGGTCAGCCTTGGGTTATTCATTCCAAGACCTCCAAGGGATTAGTCAGACTCTCTGTACACATCGAATCCCAACTGATCCCTAATGTGCCCCGCTAGAGAGCTGCAGTGCCGGTTCAACAACACAATGAGAGAAGTAGTGAAGAAGGAAGTTCTTAAACTTCTCCATGTGAGAATCATTTTCCTGGTCCCCAGGAGTGAATGGGTGAGTCCCGTTCAAGTTGTCCCGAAGAAAGGTGGTATGATCGTAGTATGCGATAAAAAAATGAGCTCATTCCTTAGCGTATGGTCACCGGGAGGTGTATGTGCATCATCTATCAGAAACTTAACAAGGGCACCAAGAAGGATCATTTTCCTTTGCCTTTAATTGACGAAATGCTTGAACGGCTTGCCAAGCAATCCTTCTGCTTCTTAGACGGATAATTTGAGTTCCATCAAATTCTTATCCACCCGGACGACCAAAGTAAGGCGACCGTCACGTGCCCATACGGAACCTATGCTTACGGAAGGATGCCTTTTGGGTTGTTGTCACACCCTGAGGTGTTTTCTCCTTTTAAAAATCTAAAGAAAAATCGTAAGAAAAATAGTTGGAAATTAACATGGAGAGAACAAATAATTTTAAAAGCAAAAATCTAAATGGAAATGGCATGGTAGGATTTTTCCTAAATTCTACATGTCAAAATACACTAAAAGGATATTTAGTGGAATTTTCAGAGCACAAGAAATAATTTTTAATCAATTAAAATCGAAATTGGAATTATTAAATCTCGGAAAACCTTCTCTCTCCTCCCATCCTTTTCTTGCCCATTCGGCCTATGGGCCGCCGCCACAGCCGACGGCCCAAAACCCCTCCCCCGATTGCGCCTCCCCTCTCTCCCTCACGGGCTGGCCAAAGGCCGTGGCCCGTTTGCTTCCGCGCCTAGAAAATAAGTCTGTTTCCCCCCTTTTCTCCGGGACACTGATAGGTGGGGCCCACCTGTCAGATCCGTCCCCTACCTCCGGCCGTCCCGGCGCCATTTTCGCCGCCCCGCCCCACGCTGATCTCGCGCGCCCGCCTGCGCCGCGCCTCGGGATGCCGCCGTCTTTACTCCCCCGCCCCTCCCGCCGTCTTTAATCGCCCCGGCCGCTGCTCCCGCGCCTCCTAATGGCCGGATTTAATCGCCGGCCATTAAACCCCGATTTCTCTCTCTACTCCGGCGAGGGATTACACCGCCTCCCGGCCGAAACCGACCTCCTCGTCCCCTTTAAAAGCCGACCACCGAGCTCCCCGTCCTCCCCACGCCCTCACTCGAGCTCTCCTCTCTCTCTCTCTCTCTCGCTTCGACACCGTGCGACCAAGCTCCCGAGCCCGTCGCCGGCATTCGGTCGCGATTCCCCGTCGTCCCGAGTCGTCCCCGACGTCGCCGCCGCCTCCATCTCCATCCCTGGCGCCCGAGCCCTCTCGGCCGCCCCTCTTCGTCGTCGCCCACCGTCTTCCTCACCGTCCGCGCCGTCGTCCCCTCCACCTCTGGCGACCCACGGTGAGCGCCCCTCCCTTTTCCCCTCTCGGTCAAACGCGAGCCACCACTCCCGAGTGCGCGCGGCTCCGCCGCGCGCGTGAGCCGTGACATTCTGCCGCCCACGCCGCCGCTCGAATGGTGCTGGCCGGTCTCCGGCCACCGTGCGCCATCGTTGACCGTCCGTGCCGCCCGCACCCCTCCCCGGCCGTCCGATCTACCGCGAAAGATCGGAGTCGTTCGCTCCCGCTAATTCGCATGGCACGCCACGTGGCCGCCACCTCAGCGCCACGTGTGCGCCACGTGGTGCGCCGCTCCCTTTCGTCCTGTGGACCCGGTCCACCGTGGACCGGTGCTCCCGCGGCCGATGACGCCATCGCTGACGTCAGCCCTAGCGCCGATGCAATTTCAGGATTTATTACACAATAAATAATTAAGGATTTTTCCTATTTTAGTAAAAACATAGATAATCTTCTAAAATTCATATCTTTTCAATCCGAGCTCCGTTAAAGCCCATTCAAATTTCATTAAATTCATAAAAATGCCACGAATACATTAAAAATGGTTTTGCTCCCTGTTTCAGTAGCTTTTTAGCCTGTTTTATTGAAGTGCTTTGTTTGTCGTGTAGACCCCGGTAGTTCCTCCACCCCGGTGTACTTTGAAGTTGTCGCAGAGTTTCCCCAGTCCGAAGAGCAAGGCAAGTCATGCTTTATTATTGATCATATTGCTCCTGTTTTTGCTAAAACACTTGTATTATTCTATTAAACTGCATTTATTATTTAATGTCATCTCATGGGGAATATTACACCGTATGGTTAGATTTAAGCCTTAGGCTTGCCACCCTAACCCCTTTGATAAATTTGGGATAACAACATGACTAGATTATAGGCCTAGGTTATGCTTAGACCTGCTTAGACTTACTAGCACTCTAAATGGGTAATTTCATCTAGACTACATTATGTTGGACACAAATGAAAGATATAATCCAAGGACTTTGTGGACCAGACTAATAACTAAAACATGACAAATGGTGGGTTGTGGGTGCTGTGGTTTCGATAGTGGTGCCCATGGCATTTAAGGACCGGTTCAAGGGAAACCCTCGGAAGACTGACCATACAAACCACAAGCCAGAATGGTCAACGGTGAGTCCTGTAGTGTAACCCTTCCTAGCCGACGAACCCAGGCAAGGGTGAGCGTGATGGAGTTGCAATCGGCCGAGGGCTTACCGGTTGCTGGGCTGCAGGATTCACCGTTGGCACTTGGGGGGCTGCCCACGGCCCAAGAATGGGAGTGGGGGCGAAACCTTGGTGTGGTTCGCTTGGTTAGCGAGGGGTTATACGAAAGGTCCTATCACAGTCCCTTTCCAGGGTACCGTGACGGTATTCCGGTGCACGGGAAGCCATGTTGTGGGGCTGTGTCTTGTGGGTACAGTTGTACACCACTGATCAGATTAGAGCTATTCGAATAGCCGTGCCCACGGTTATGGGCGATCAACCGACTTCACCGTGATTAGTCCCACACTACTGAAAACCTGTTAATTTGACCATGGCTAGTCCAATTGGATGGTTTGGGCCTGTCTCAACGTGGGGATAACGTTGGATAGTGTTGTATTTAATATGAATTAATTAATTAATTTACCGTTTTTCGTATTCATGTTCAAAACTCCTTTGTTTGCAAAAACCCTAGCTGTTTGTGCTAAAGGCAAACCCGAGCCAAATCCTTGTCTTCCCCCTTGCATTCATACCCTCTCTTTTCCGGTATGACTTGCTGAGTACGTGGAAGTACTCATCCTTGCCTCTTCACCAGAACTTGAGCAAGAAGCCGAAGAATAAGATGAAGTTGAGTAGGCTTTGTCCTGCACTCTGGAAGTTGCTTGTGGATTGGGTGAAGCCACGTGGCAAGCGTCAAGTTTAGGCTTAGGCCCCTTTTCTTTTTTTTGCTGCTGTTTTGTAATCTTTTTGTAATGTTTCTAAGACGTGGAATTGTAATATCAACCATTGTCGTATGTGTACCCTGGCTGGTCCTGGACATGGAATTTAATACACATATAGCTTCGGAAATTTTGGTCTGAATTTCTTGGCGTGACAGTGGTGCAACGCCCCCGCATCCTTCCAAAGGTGCATGATGTCCATATTTTTTGACATGATTGAAGAGATCATGGAAGTATTTATGGACGATTCTTAGTTAATGGCAAGACCTTTACAGATTGCTTGCAAAACTTAGACAAGGTCTTGCAAAGATGCAAGGAGCAACACCTCGTCCTTAACTGCGAAAAGTGCCACTTTATGGTCCGAGAAGGAATTGTCTTAGGTCATTTGATATTCAAGAGAGGGATAGAGGTAGATAAGGCTAAGATAGAAGTAATTGAGCAACTACCTGCCCCTACAAATGTCAAGGGAATTCAAAGCTTCCAAGGACACATCAGGTTCTATCGTTGATTCATTAAGGATTTCTCTTAAATAGCCCGACCGTTGACTAGCTTGTTGGCTAAGGATGTCCCCTTTATCTTCAATGATGAGTGCCTAGTTGCCTTTCACACTCTTAAAAAGGCACTCATGTCTGCTCCCATCATATAACCTCTTGACTGAAATCTACCCTTCGAGATTATGTGTGACGCGAGTGATTATGGCATGGGTGCGGTTTTGGGCAAAACAACGGATAGGAAGCACTATGCTATATATTATGCTAGAAAAACTTTGACTGGCCCTCAACTTAACTACGCGACCACGGAAAAGGAACTTTTAGCAGCAATCTTCTCTATAGATAAGTTCCGGTCTTACTTGGTAGGAGCTAAGGTCATTATATATACAGACCACACTGCTCTTAAGTACCTCCTTACCAAGAAAGATGCAAAGCCTTAGCTTATCCGATGGATTCTACTCCTTCAAGAGTTTGACATAGAAATACGTGAGAAGAAGGGTGTAGAAAATTCATTAGCCAATCACTTGTCCAGGTTGCAGGTACAAGGAGATTAATTTCCCATTAATAATTACCTTCGCGATTACACACTCCTTAAGGTAACGACCTCGGATCCTTGGTACGCAAATATTGTGAATTACATGGTTGCAGGGTATGTTCCTCCCGCTGAGAATAAAAAGAAGCTTGAGTACGAAAGCTGACTACATCTTTGGGATGAGCCCTTTCTGTTCCGTGTCTGCTCCGATGTGTTATTACGTCATTGTGTTCCCACATGGGAAACAACCAAGATCGTTGAGCACTGCCATGCATCACTGTACGGAGGACACTATGGAACATTCAGGACTAATGCCAAAGTATGGCAAAGTGGCTTCTTTTGGCCAACCATGTACAAAGACGACAAGGAATTTGTTTGAGGGTGCTCACGTTGCCAAAAGCATGGAAATAAATAATGCTCCCCTCACCAAAAATCTTCATGTTGAAATCTTTGATGTTTGGGGGATTGACTTTATGGGTCCATTCCCCAAATCCGGAGATTACGAGTATATCTTGGTGGCGGTGGATTATGTCTCCAAATGGGTAGAAGCCATGCCATGCCATGCAGCCGACTCAAAGAGTGCAAGAAGGATGTTTCATGAGAATAGTGATAAATGACGGTGGTTCACCCTTTATTGACAAGGTATTTAGAAAGTATCTCGTAGACCTTGGGATCAACCACCGAGTCGTCACACCTTACCACCCCCAGACGAGCGGTCAAGCTAAAACCTTAAACAAGCAAATCAAGAACATCCTACAGAAGATCGTAAACGAGATGGGGAAGGTTTGGAAAGACAAGCTTCCTTAGGCACTAGGGCATATCGAACAACATATAAAACACCAATTGGGATGACACCTTACAAGTTGGTGTACGGGAAGACTTGTCACCTGCCCGTAGAATTAGAATTCAAGGCTCATTGGGCAATTAAGAGGCAGAACATGAACCTTCCAGCAACTGGGATTAAATGAAGGATTTAGTTGGCTGAATTGGAATAATGGAGGGAGAAGGCCTTGTAGGAATATAAAGGAAAATGCGTAGACTACGATAGCATAAAACAAAAATTTCTACCGCGTAATCCAGGCAAGCTTGCAAGTAAGGGTCCATAGATTGATACCAAGTGATGTGCAGTGCAGCGGAAAAACTACGTTGCAGTAGCCGACCCAACGCACGCACATCGGAAAGTCTTGCCGACTTCGGACCGCCTTGCCCGACCTCGCCAACCTCGAACAGCGCTTCGCCCAACCTCGCCGACCTCGAACCATCTCGCCGATTCGCTCGATCAGTCCGACTTCCAATTACCAAATAATCGATTTGGCTAGTCGAAACTCAGGGATCTTCCGATGTCACCGATTACACCGCAACGTAGCGATGCTCTACTGGTATCAACACATCTAGGGAAGGAACTCTGAACACCCATGTGCTAGCACGCGATGCACGGCTAGGGTTTTGGTTCGATGGTGGACTAGGGTTTTCGTGTAGAAGTTGATCTGGCTTAGAAGTTGCAGACAATGATCTCTACCCCTTGCCTCCTTATATAGAGTTGGCCGACTGGACCTAAAGGCCCATAGGGACTCTATATTTGATTGAATCTCTATCCGAACTGAACCATACCCGAGTCAAACTCGAATACCCGTTCCATCCCGCAAAGTGTGAGACCTTGTAGGTTCATGTAGACTTGGTTCCCACCCGAGACCGCTTCTCGGCCGACCGTCAACAGTGGCCCCTAGCAGAATGTATTGACACCAAAGTCTACTTGAAGATCATATTAGCTGAACCTATAATGTGTGCACAAATCCCTTTGCCTTACGATATGAATTAAGCTATCAATAGCTTAATCATTCACTCGATCTCATATTAGATTATTTATCTGTTGATTGACTCCTCCCCAACCCGACATGGCCATGCACTTCCACAATCCATTACATCGAGGGGCCCAGAGATATCTCTCCCATAGGAGGGGCAAATTCCATCTTGATCATTCACATCCCACTACATGTTTCATATCAAACCCGAAGACTACTTTTATAACTACCCAGTTACAAAATAACGTTTGATAGTTCCTAAGTAAGTTAATACATATGTTCGAAGCCATGATGATGTCAGGTCTAAGGACTTTGCACCAATACTACTTGAGACCAACTAATGGCACATTAATTCCCTTTAGTGTCTCATGGTGGGTCTATCGAACAATGTGTTTTCTAACACATGTTCATGTTTATTGATTTTGTATCTCCATACCATGATCTATGAGACATGATGATCAATAAATAATCATGCTGATCTTAGAATTACATTTGTTTCATAGATACGATATATGATCAGGGATAATTTACAAATAGATTCATACATAAAGAGTCTCATAAATAAGTCACATACATATTGATCAATATAAGTTGTCTATTTAATGGAACTGAATAACACTTTATTCATTGACACATAAAAACTGACTATGATATCCAACATCTCCATGTTGCCTCTAGGGCATATCATTAACAGTCTCCCACTTGCACTAGAGTCAATCATGTAAGTATCTAATACTCATTGCCCTGGTGTATGCCTCATGTTTCGGCTGAGGGAGAGGTTTTGTCAACGGATCAAAAATATTTGGATCCATGTGCACTTTGCATATCTTTACATCACCTCTGTCCACTATCTCTTGGATGAGATGGTATCACCAAAGTATGTATTTGGATTTCTGATGCGACCTAGGCACCTTAGCCTGCGCAATGGCGCTACTATTATCACATTAGAGGAACATTGGACCAGTAGCACTAGTCATCACACCCAGCTCAGAAACAAATTTCTTGATCCAAACATCCTCCTTTGCAGCTTCAGAAGCAGCGATGTACTCGGCCTCCGTTGTAGAATCACCAGCAGTGTCCTACTTGGAACTCTTTCAGCTGACTGCGCCTACATTCAGATAGAATACGGACCCAGATTGCGATCTATAGTCATCTTTGTATGTTTGGAAGATAGCATCGGTGTAACCACTTACAACGAGTTCTTCACCTCCATAGACTAGGAACATATCCTTAGTTCTTCTCAAGTACTTAAGGATATTCTTTACAGCAATCCAGTGACCTTCGCCTGGATCCGACTGGTACCTGCTCGTAGCACTCAAAGCGTACGAGACATCTGGACGTATACAAAGCATAGCATACATGATGGACCCAATTGCTAAAGTGTATGGAACTATTGAAGGGTTACGCGGAGGCTACGCTAGCCAAAAACAAAAACTTTTCTACCGCGCAAACGAGGAACACTTGCAAGTAAGGGCCGATAGATCGTTACCGATTGGAGTATGCAGCGGAAACAGCCAATCAGGGCTATCCGATCTGGAACTGTGATGGCCGATGATAGCCGAATCCCGCAAGCTGACAGCCGATTCCTAGGATAGCCGATTCATCAATCAGCCGATTCGTCGATGTAGCCGATTCGCTGAGTCGTCTGACCGCGTTCTCGCGCCTCGCTCCAATGCGCTCGACCGCAGCGGATCAACAGCGTGCAACGTAGCAGCGCCTCTACCGGTATCCACACGTCCGGGGACAGAACGCCGAACACCCGTGTGCTAGCACACGATGCAAGGCTAGGGTTTGGCTCGAAAGTGGGGAGGGTTTCCGTGGAGATTGATCTCGGTGACTTCTAAAGCCGCCGGTGATCAGATTGATTTCGGCGCAATTGACTTCAACTGACGTGCTACAGCTCTCCACCCCTCACCCCTTTATATAGAGTTGGCCGACTGGGACTAGTGGTCGATCAGGACTCTATTTTGAATTGGATCCAATCCGAATCTCATAGAGTTGGCCGCCCATACGTCGTAAGACCATAGGACTATATCCGATCGGATCCCTATCCGATCGGGCCGTATCCGAGTCCAACTCGAATGCCTGTTCTTATCCCCTTAAGTGTGCGACCCGTAGGTTCAGGTATACTCGGTTGCGGCTATAGTCTAACTTAGCCGATCATCGGCTCGAGTCCAACTCGCCGACCGTCAACGGCGGCGCCTAGCGGCACATATTGACACCATAGCATACAAGAATATAATATCGGCTCGAACCTGTAATGTGTACACAAATCCCTTTGCCTCACGATACCAATTAAGCTATAGGCAAGATGTGTGCCATCCCTTCAATAGCTTAACCATTCACTCGAACCGTGTTGGATTTTACGTCGTTGATTGACTCCTCAATCAACTTAGCATGGCCATGCATTTCCATAATCCATTACCTCGAGGGGCCCGAGATATCTCTCCAAAGGAGGGGCAAATTCCATCTTGATCACTCACATCCCACTCTATGTTTCATAGCAAACCCGAAAACTACCTTTATAACTACCCGATTACGGAATAGCGTTTGGTAGTCCCAAAGTAGGCTACTACACATGTTGGAATCCATGGTGATCTCAGTCTAAGGACTTTGTACCAACACTACCGAGACCAATTAATGGCACATTAATTCTGTAGTGTCTAATGGTGGGTCTATCCAACAATGTGTTCTCTAACACATGTGTACATGTTTATTGATTTGGTATCTCCATACCCATGATTTATGAGAGATGATCATCAATCAATAAACATGACGATCTTCGAATCATATTAGTTCCATTAATATGATATATGATCGAGGATCATTTAGAAATAGATTGATACATATAGAGTCTCATAAATAAGTCACGTACTTATTGATCAATACAATATGTCTATTGATCATAAATACATAAACATTGACCATGATATCCAACATCTCCATGTTGCCTCTAGGGCATGTCACTAGCAATCTCCCACTTGCACTAGAGTCAATCATGTAAGTATCTAATACCCATTGCTCTTGTGTGCGCCTCATGTTTCGGCTGAGGGAGAGGTTTTGTCAGCGGATCGGCTATGTTGAGATCCGTGTGCACTTTGCATATCTTGACATCACCTCTGTCCACTATCTCGCGGATGAGATGATATCGCCGAAGTATGTGTTTGAACTTCTAATGTGACCTCGGCTCCTTGGCTTGTGCAATGGCTCCACTATTATCACAATAGAGAGACATTGGACCAGTCATACTAGTCATCACACCAAGCTCAGAAACAAATTTCTTGATCCAAATAGCCTCCTTTGCAGCTTCCAAAGTAGCAATGTACTCGGCCTCCGTTGTAGAATCAGCAACAGTATCCTGCTTGGAACTCTTCCAGCTGACTGCGCCTCCGTTCAAGCAGAACACGAGCCCAGATTGCGATCTATAATCATCCTTGTCCGTTTGGAAGCTAGCATCAGTTTCAACCACTTACAACGAGCTCTTCTTCACCTCCATAGACTAGGAACATATCCTTAGTTCCTCTCAAGTACTTAAGGATATTCTTTACGGCAGTCCAGTGACCTTCACCTGGATCTGACTGGTATCTGCTCGTAGCACTCAAAGCGTACGAGACATCGGGCGTGTACAAAGCATGACACACATGATGGATCCAATTGCCGAAGCATATGGAACCATACCCATCTTATTCCGCTCATCATGTGTCGAGGACACTGATTCTTGCTAAGATTTATGCCATGTGACATGGGCAAGAAACCTTTCTTGGAATCATGCATGTTAAACCTTTTCAACACCTTGTCAATGTATGTACTTTGGCTTAATCCAATTAGCCTCTTGGATCTATCTCTATAGATCCGAATGCTAATATGTATGCTGCCTCCCTAAGTCTTTCATGGAAAAACAATTTTTCAATGAAGACTTGACGGATTCTAGCATAGGGATATCATTTCCAATCAACAATATGTCATCCACATATAAGATTAGAAATACAATTGCGCTCCCATTGACCTTTTTGTAAACACAGGCCTCCTCTTCGTTTTTGATGAAACCAAACCCTTTGATTACTTCATCAAAACGAATATTCCAACTCCGAGATGCTTGCTTCAATCCATAAATGGATTTCTATAGCTTGCATATCTTTCCAGGCGATTGTGGATCGACAAAACCTTGAGGTTGTATCATGTATACATCCTCGCTTAGGTTTCCATTTAGGAAAGCCGTTTTGACATCCATCTGCCATATCTCATAATCGAAATATGCAGCAATCGCTAGGATAATCCGAATAGATTTAAGCATTGCGACGGGCGAGAAGGTTTCGTCATAATCAACACCTTGAATCTGTTTAAAACCTTTCGCCATCAATCGCGCCTTATAGATGTGAACATTTCCATCCATATCGGCCTTTTCTTAAAAACCCATTTACACTCAATGGTTTTGACACCATCAGTGGATCAACCAAGTTCCAAACTTGATTGTCGTACATGGATTCTATTTCGGATTTCATGGCTCCAAGCCACTTGTTGGAATCGGGTCCCACCATCGCTTCCTCATAGGTCTTAGGTTCATCGTTGTCCAACAACAATATATCACGTTGTTCCGCACCTGTGTACCTGTCAGGTGCACGACGTGATCTTTCAGACCTCCGTGGGGCTGGTGTATCTACAACTGGTGGCGCAACACTTTGCTCCTCCTGTTGTGGTTCTGTGGTCGCTGAAACGTTTTCTGGTGTTTCTTGAGCTTCTTCAAGATGCACCCTGCTCCCACTAACCCTTCTTGAAAGAAACTCTTTCTCCAAGAAGACACCGTGTCGGGCGACAAACACTTTGCCTTGTTCCCGATTATAAAAGTAATATCCCTTAGTTTCCTTAGGATATCCCACAAAGAAGCACTTGTGAGATTTGGGTGTGAGCTTGTCAGACTGTAAACGTTTTACATAAGCTTCGCATCCCCAAATTTTGAGAAAAGACAAACTAGGGGGTTGCCCTGTCCATATCTCATATGGTGTCTTTTCAACTGACTTAGATGGAACTCTATTTAGTGTGAGCGCAGCTGTTTCAAGAGCATATCCCCAGAAGGATAACGGAAGATCACTTTGGCTCATCATCGACCGCACCATGTCCAACAAGGTATGATTTCTCCGTTCGGACACCTCATTTCATTGTGGAGTTCTGGCGGAGTCAACGTGGAACAATTCCACAATCTTTCGATGATTACCAAACTCTTGGCTCAAGTATTCCCCTCCACGATTTGATCGTAGAAACTTGATTGTTTTCCCTAAATGATTCTGTACTTCATTCTGGAATTCTTTGAACTTTTCAAAGGATTCGGACTTATGCCTCATTAAGTAGATATAACCATATCTACTAAAGTCATCGGTAAAGGTAATGAAGTACGATAACCACCTCTGGCCGTTGAGCTCATTGGTCCATATACATCGTATGTACGAGTGCCAACAAGTCACTTGCTCTTTCACTGTGTCCCGTGAAAGGTGCCTTTGTCATCTTACCAAGTAAACAAGACTCACATGTCTCAAATGATTCAAAATCAAAAGAGTGAAGCAGTCCATCCTTATGGAGCTTCTCCATGCGTTTCTTATTTATATGGCTTAAGCGACAATGCCGGATAAACGTGGGGTTTGTATCATTAGAGAGTTGCCTTTCGTATTAATGTTATAGATGGGAGACGCTTCAAGATTCAAAACGTATAATCCATTCACCAATGGAGCATGAAAATAGAACATATTTTTGAGATATATTGAACAACCATTGTTCATTGATCTAAAATCATATCCTTCGCTTGCAAACATGAAGCGAAATAATGTTTTGACATAGTGTTGGAACACAAGTAACAATTATTTAATTCGAAACTAATCCGAAGGTAGATGAAGTGGTACTGTGCCGACAACAACCGTAGCAACGCTTGCTCCATTGCCGACGCGCAGTTCACCTCGCCCCTTCTTAAGCCTCTACTTCTTCTCATTCCCGCAACGATTTGCAATATGAGCTACGATCCGGTATCAAATACCCAAGAGTCGTAGGTGAAGTAGCAAGATTAATGTCTATAACATTAATTCTGAAGCGAAAGTCGTACTTTGCTTCTTTTTGAGATCCTCCATGTACTTCTTGCAGTTCCTTTTCCAGTGGCTGTCTCCTTGTAATAGAAGCAAACGGCATCGATGTCGTCGACTCCTTTTTACCCTTCTTTGCATTAGAGGCACTCGCGATCTCATCGGGAGTTAACTTCCTCTTGGTGCAAAGTTTCTTGACAGTGGTTTGCGCTTAGCCTTACGCATCATCATCACATGATGATTGTTTTTCGGATACTCTCCTCACTGTCTTTAGCATCCCATGCAATTCAGCCAAGGCTCTATCCATATTGTTCATGTGATAATTTAATATGAATGGCTCGAAGCTCGGAGGGAGCGGCGGAGAATCACATCGTAGCCAACTCTTTGCTAAGGGAAAACCTAGTTTTCCGGACTCTCAATGTAGCCAATCATTTTTATCACATGTGGACCGACGCATTCCCTCAACAAGCCTCGCACGCAAACAAGGACTTTGAGGTGTTGAACCTCTCGGCCCAAGCTTGGTTCTCAAACATACCACGCAGTCCCTGAATAATAGTGTGAGCATCGCTCTCATATTGCTTTTGAAGCTCGGGGATATTGTAGCAAGCATGAGACAGCTTATATCTAGGGCATCATTAGTGTGCTTCTCGTAAGCTCTCCGTGCAATTGCGGTGGCATTATTAGGCAAATCCTCGGGATAGGGTACTTCAAGAACGTACTCCTTACGCTCTTGCTTGAGAACAATTCTCAAGTTGCGATACCAATCCATAAAGTTTGTTCCATTTAATTTTTCTTTTCGAGAATAGATCGTAAATTAAAAGCACTAGGTGTAGTATTAGCCGCCATTTATTCTACAACGAAAAAGCAAAGTTTAGCACAATGTTTATGCTATGTCTATTGTTAAACAATTTAACATTAGACTCCCATTACGTATTTTACACCTTCCCTCTAGGTTACGTATTGGGTCAAGATCCACATGTTAGTTAATTTCTAGTGAGCTTTGGCATCACTGCTGAAGATTAATAACATCGGTAAGCAACACCTTGCTAATCACATCTCTATGTGACTCTTGTTGTTGGTGTGGCATCTCCATGCCCGGCGCCAACCTATGCCCAAAGGCCCAAAACTGTTTTGATAGCCTTGTTAAGTAAACCAAATGCTCCTGCATGTATATGTCTGACATATACCCCCTCGTGTTATGATAGAGAATGGCACTCTGCTTTGGCAAACCCACCATTGACGAGCATAACGGTGACGGGTGCAACATTTGGAAGGGCATCATTACTACTTAATTTTGCGAGGGATGCTATCCTATCAAACAAACATATCACATATGAAAGCAAGAAGAATAGCATATAATGAAATAGTATGGCCCCTTTCACATGGTGATCTCCATCTCCATGTCGGCGCCGAGGATCTCCATCTTTGGCACCATCTTCCCATGTGCATGATGCTTGATTTCTTCAAACTAAGCTACTACTATAGAAGCTCTAATTGAAGATTACATCGACTCGCAGGTCGTGAAAGAATATTACAAGCATTGCACGTATGAAAGAATATTACAGGGATTGCACATATGAAAGAATATTACATGCATCACATGCATCTCATACATACAATAGGGCCATACCATCTCAAAGCATTCTCTGCAAAAACAAGTTAGGCGTAGAACGTTTTCTACTTATCGCAGAGAAACGGCATCGAGACGACCTATAAGGGGGGCGCACACGGCGGAACCTATAAGGGGAACAGCACAAGAAATTCATAGATCCAATCTATGAAATCGCTTACGGAAACCATGTCGACATAATCATATTATGCCGTCCCGATACACTATCAAGGGAGATGGTTTGCGTAGGCGTGAGGCAGCTAACAAGATCGGACTACGAGATAGCTTCGGCATAATCACATTATACCGTTCCGATACACTATCAAGGGACGCTATCTCGAAGCCGACTCAAACCGAGTTCTATGGATATTGCTTCGACGTAATCACATTACGCCGTTCCGATACACTATCAAGGAACGCAATTACCATTAACTCTCCTCTATAGATCACGTAAAACTGATTGATCTAATCAACCCGTGTGCAAAACTTGTTCTAGATCCAATCTAAAACCCGAACTAAGCAAGATTAGCTCTGATACCACTGAAGGGTTACACGGAGGCTACGCTAGCCGAAAACAAAAACTTTTCTACCGCGCAAACCAGGAACACTTGCAAGTAAGGGCCGATAGATCGTTACCGATTGGAGTATGCAGCGAAAACAGCCAATCAGGGCTATCCGATCTGAAACTGTGTTGGCCGATGACAGCCGATTCCCGCAAGCCGACAGCCGATTCCTAGGGACAGCCGATTCACCAATCAGCCGATTCGTCGATGTAGCCGATTCGCCGAGTCGTCTGACCGCGTTCTCGCGCCTCGCTCCAATGCGCTCGATCGCAGCCGATCAACAGCGTGCAACGTAGCAGCGCCTCTACCGGTATCCACACGTCCGGGGACGAACGCCGAATACCCGTGTGCTAGCACACGATGCATGGCTAGGGTTTGGCTTGAAAGTTGGGAGGGTTTCCGTGGAGATTGATCTCGGCGACTTCTAAAGCCGCCGGTGATCGATTGATTTCGGCGCAATTGACTTCAATTGACGTGCTCAGCTCTCCACCCCTCACCCCTTTATATAGAGTTGGCCGACGGGACTAGTGGCCGATCGGACTCTATTTTGAATCATATCCCATCCGAATCTCATAGAGTTGGCCGCCCATACGTCGTAAGACCATAGGAATATATCCGATCGGATCCCTATCCGATCGAGCCGTATCCGAGTCCAACTCGAATGCCTGTTCTTATCCCCTTAAGCGTGCGACCCTGTAGGTTCAGGTATACTCGGTTTCGGCTATAGTCTAACTTAGCCGATCGTCGGCTCGAGTCCAACTCAGCCGACCTCAACACGGCGCCTAGCAAGACATATTGACACCATAGCATACAAGAATATAATATCGGCTCAACCTGTAATGTGTACACAAATCCCTTTGCCTCACGATACCAATTAAGCTATAGGCAAGATGTGTGCCATCCCTTCAATAGCTTAACCATTCACTCGAACCGTATTGGATTTTCTGTCTGTTGATTGACTCCTCAATCAACTTAGCATGGCCATGCATTTCCATAATCCATTACCTCGAGGGGCCCAGAGATATCTCTCCAAAGGAGGGGCAAATTCCATCTTGATCACTCACATCCCACTCCATGTTTCATAGCAAACCCGAAAACTACCTTTATAACTACCCAGTTACGGAATAGCGTTTGGTAGTCCCAAAGTAGGCTACTACACATGTTGGAATCCATGGTGATCTCAGGTCTAAGGACTTTGTACCAACACTACATTAGACCAACTAATGGCACATTAATTCCTGTAGTGTCTCATGGCCAACAATGTGTTCTCTAACACATGTGTCCGTGTTTATTGATTTGGTATTTCCATACCCATGATCTATGAGACATGATCATCAATCAATAAACATGCCGATCTTAGAATCATATTAGTTCCATTAATATGATATATGATCGAGGATCATTTAGAAATAGATTCATACATATAGAGTCTCATAAATAAGTCACGTACTTATTGATCAATACAAGATGTCTATTTCATGGAACTGAATAACACTTTATTCATAAATACATAAACATTGACCATGATATCCAACATCTCCATGTTGCCTTTCGGGCATATCACTAACATCTCCACTCATCAGGTGTCCTAGGACACTGATTCTTGCTAAGATTAATGCCATGCGACATTGGCAAGAAACCTTTCTTAGAATCATGCATGTTGAACCTCTTCAACACTTTGTCAATATATGTACTTTCGCTCAATCCAATTAGCCTCTTAGATCTATCTCTAGAGATCCTAATGCCCAGTTTGTATGGTACCTCCCTGTTGTCGGTAAAAATGTCACGCACTGGCCTAGGAGATCTGCTTAGCTCTAGTGCAGGTCCTAAAATCGATGAAGTGCGGGCGTGCCAGTCAGTTTGATCCTATCATTGACAAGATATACAAAAGCAGCAAAACATAAAGCATATCAGCCGATCGGCTGATAGCCGATGGTGCAATTCCAACAAATGTCATTGTCGGCCGATGCAAATAGGGTTTTAATCCATCGGTTGTGTGCTGAGCAAATATCTATATAAAGGTGATCGGCCGACGATAACATGATGATATAGTAATGTAATATAGCAAAACCCAATCACATGATAAAATAGACACTGATCTGAAGATTAAAGCACACATCGACTCGAGGTCCGATGGCTTTAAATCCAAATGATTAGAAACCTTTGCTGCAATTGGCTAAAACCAACTTTGTATATAATCCTTATAAGCCGATGCAACGTCCAGATAACTCATCGATTGAAACCCCGATAAACAATAATTGATGCCTACTGACTTAAATAAATCCAACTTACAACCACAACCTTATATGTCGGACCTAACCGATGCAACGTAAGATTGATGATTGCCTGATAGATTTAAACCAGCCAATATGACACCGATCAAAGTGGTCATGTGCTAAATTTAACCAAGACAGTAAAACTATCAAAGAGAAATTTAACACATCAGATAAGATCGGCTAACCCTCCGATGAAACATTAGCATAATCCTATTGGCTTAACAAGACTTAGATTATCAATAACAATTTAGTAGGTCCGACCTAACCGATGCAGCACGAGATTGTATATGATAATGTAATACTCAATGAGTCAATAGATCTGTCTAATGTGATGGATATAACAAATCTATCTGAAGCGACATTATGTTTAAAGAAACATCAACTTGATCAGAATATCGGACCTAACCGAGAAAGTTCTAACTAAGCCGATGCGACTATAAACAGTAATGGAACAAAAGATAAAGATGATATACCAGATAGGCAACAGTTACGTCGGCCTGATTAGAATACCGGACTCAACCGAGGAAATCCTAGCCACGCCAGCGCAAGCGAAGATGACGGAACTCACTTCTAGCCACGCTAGCGCAAACGAAGATGACGGAACTCACGTCTTGCCAGAGGTCAAACAAAATTGATGCAGCCCATGCTCAAAAACAAGAACTCGTCGAAACAGACTAAAGTAAAAAGGTGGCGATGCGATAAAGTTGTATTGAACTGATTGTTTTACATGAATCTCGGGCTTACATATTTATACCTACATGCTAACAAAGATCCTAACAGATTACAATACAAACTTTCCTAAAGATAAAAGAAAACAAACCGAGACCTTATTGGACACTAACACACTTTCCTAAAGATAAAAAGGAAAACTAACAAATTCTTCCTAAGAGCATGACCAATAGATTCTCAAAAAACAATTCTTAAAAAATCTCATTTAGAGAATTCCTAAAAAGTTTAGAGAATGAAATCAAAAATTGATATGGTAGATTCTCAAAACCGATTCTCTATTTTTTATCTAAAAGGGATCAATCAACCGCTAGGGTATTTCTTTCCAGGGTGCAGGTGGCGCAGGCGGCGGTAGTAGTGCGGAGGCAGCAGGTTCTGTGCGGAGGCAAGGCAAGCATATGTGTCAGGCGACAAGCACCTGTGCAGTGGCAAGCATCTGTGTCAAGCGGTAAGCAGCTCTGCAGTGACAAGCAGATGTGCAAACCTAAAGTTGCAAACACGTCGGGGCAAAGCAGGAAGCAGTCGTGCTGTTCGCTAAGATGCAGACAACAATTTAGTTTGCAGGATGCAGGGCCGTGCGGCGACAAGATTTTTTTGGCAAGATGCAGGTGGCGGTAGTGTACCAAGATCAGCGGCAAGATTTTTTGGCGAGATGCAGAGGCGGCGCAGGCAGCAGGCGGCGTGACACAGATCAATCTGCACTAAAATAATTCACATGGTGGCGGGTGCTATTTAGAGAACCAAGACTCTATTCTCAGTTTTGTGCATGAGATCCCGATTTTAGAGAACCTATAATTTTTAAGATCCATATGAAGTCTCTGTTGGAGCCAGTTTTTCGAATAAAATTCTCCAAAACAGAATTAGAGATTCATTTAGGGACACTATTGGACTTGCTCTAATTAACAGATACAAGCCGCATCCTTCCTGAACTTGGTTTCTTCTGGATAAAACCTTCCCAAACTGAATCTAACCTTCCCAAACTGAATCTAATAAGAATCCGACTAAGTGGTAACTTACACTAGGGAATAAAAGAAACAAAACCTAAATCAGCATTAGAATATTTTAAAAATCCTCTGGTAAATAATGGCTATTTTTCATTCTCCCGAAATTGGATTCAAAATTTATGTTTTAACAATAAGCCTAGAGAAGGGAGTAGAACGGGGCAGGATGAATTGTTTTGTCTTAAGCCCTAATTTCTTTGGCATCTAGAGGCCACCAGATGTTGTTAAGCCTTGGTATCAAACCCATATCATGTCCTAACCTAGGTGCAAAATTTTTCATACATGCATCATGACCTAAAAGATCGAAAAATTTCATGTCCCAGATTCTAGAACCTGAAGCAGTCGTCCTTCATTATTTTTTACAGACCGGGGTACTGTGGACAAATTTTTGAAAATTTACCAGTAGCTACATAAAACTTGGTTAGGATACTCCAGTATTTTTCCTATAATTTTTGCATGCCTGGGAAACAGGCTAAAAATCGAACAATACAGCCCATCCTGAAATTGCAGAACTGCATCACCTTGTTTGGAATGTCGTTACAGCTAAATATATGTGTCTACAAATTTAAAATCCTATACTATAGAGTGCGGTTATAACCAGGGCACCCTAAGGTACGAATTTAACTAAGAAAATAAGCCTCTATATATTGAGATAGGACCAACTAGTACACTATGGAGTCCAGGACAGATTTTGATCCAATGCCCATGACATTATTTCCAAAAGTCCTTAATGAGTTTCAGTTGAAATCCTAACTAGTGTATATTTCCAAATGTTGTAGATGACTACCGTGTGGCAACCACTAGGCTATTCTGGAGGTTATGAGGAGGGATCGCTACCTCACATTTTGTGGCTTATGCTACAACATCTTGGCCATACCCATCGATCGGAGTACAATTTCTTTACCTTGGAACGGAATTCATCTCTTCGAGCTTATATGGCTGAACTGTGTATACAAGGATTTTGAACTCATGATTCATCTCTTTATTTTCAAGCTTATGGTTGGGATGCACCCTCTGCAATGCATGAGGCCACACTTCAGGCGATTGTGTATTACCGACACCATAGGCCAGGAATAGATGTGTTCTTTCACTATTTTCCAGCCCGTGCAAGCCAAACCACTGCAAATTACTATCCAGGTCTTGAGGGACGCATGGGAGAGATTGACTCCCCACAACTACTCCTAGCCGGACTAGTCCGAGCCATGGATAGGTATCTTGCAAATGCAATGTCTGAGTTGAGCAGGTTGCAAGCTAGGGTGGTCATGCTTGATAGACGAATAGAACCACTCGGGCATCAAGGATATTTTGACAATGTCACTATTTATGGGAATCAAGAACTCCAACTACTTACTGATTCCTTGCCTCCTCCCATGGGCATTTATCAAAACATAAGCACTCAAGCCCGCATGAGAGTTGGTTTCCATCGGAATCGTCGAACCATGCCAGACCCTGCACTTGTTGGAGATCTGGAACTGGTGGGACCATTCCACATCTTCGAGCGGAATGGGAGACGCTACCGTTTGACTATGGCTACTCCGTCAACTACGGTGCCACAACCTCTCATCGGATTCTCCCAAGTTCCATAGAATGGAATGTTGAGGAAAAATGTAACGGGTGTAACTTTCATTTTCTTTTTCTAAAAGATGTATGAGATGACACCCTACCATGTAATCATTGTAATGGTCAAATTTTGTAACACCTAGATATGAACTTGGTGTCATATGATCATTATCCATCTCTATGTAAATGTGATCACTTAAATCCTTTAAGAACCTATGTACCGAATGAAATTTATGTTCTTTTGGAAAGGAGTTGCTTGCTGTCCAAAAATTTGTTTTACACAAATATGAATTGGATGACTTGTTACTTCAGCCAAAGTAAATCATTCCTGTGTACCATATGTTCAGGGTGATGTATACGTCAAACCTTTGCGCAATCAGCTCACGTACTTTTGTACTCTGAGTGCAAGATGACAAATACTCGCTCTGGCGCACAATCTACCGACCGTGCCGAGAGCAGTCGAAGTGCTGCCGCCACTGAGCAGCATGAAGACGAACCGACACTCGCTCAGCTCCTAGCCAATGAGAACCAACTTTTTGAAAGTATGTTAGCTAACTCTGAGAACATGGGAGCTGCCATGGCACACCATGAAAATCAAGCACCATCTAAACTGGTAGATGTTCAGCGGACTCATCCATCACATTTCTCCTCTGTGGCTGACCCTCTTGCCGCAGATGATTGGCTTCGGGATATTGAGAATAAGTTAAATCTTTGCCGATGTGATCGTGTTGAAAAGCTACCTTTGCTGCATATTATCTGCAAGGCGCAGTAGCCGCATGATGGGAAACATACAAGACTCTTATTCCTCCTGATGAGCCCATCACTTCGACTGTGTTTCGAGAGGGGTTCAGATCCGCTCACATCCCCGCTGGTCTCATGGAGATCAAGAAAAAGGAGTTCCTCGATCTAAAACAAGGAAGCATGCCATTTATGGAATTCATGGAACACTTCAATTATCTTGGTAGATATGCTGCTGCTGATATGAATACCGAAGCCAAGAAAGTTGAGCTATGAAGAGATAAACTCGCACCTGAACTCAAGCATGCTCTGGCTGTTCATGAAAACACCAGCATGAAATCACTGGTTGACAAAGCCCTTCGTGTCGAATCAAGTGAAAGGGAAGTGATTGAGGACCGCAAGCGCAAGTGGGCTGCGAGGAAATTTGCCGGTGGCAGCAGCAGCTCCACTCGTCCTCGACCTGCTCCATCGTCTGTGGTTCATTCTAGTGCACCTCAACCAAATCGACAGATGTACGGGCCTCCTCGTCCACAAACACAGGTTGTCCATCAAGTACCTCGTCAAGTTCAATCTATGGATGATGCGTTTCGCACTGTAATATTGTTAGTGATATGCCCTAGAGGCAACATGGAGATGTTAGATATCATTGTCAATGTTTATGTATAAATGAATAAAGTGTTATTCAGTTCCATGAAATAGACATCTTGTATTGATCAATAAGTACGTGACTTATTTATGAGACTCTTTATGCATAAATCTATTTCTAAATGATCCCTGATCACATGTCATATTATTGGAACAAATATGACTCTATGATCAGCATGTTTATTGATTGATGATCATGTCTCATAGATCATGGGAATGGAGATACCAAATCAATAAACATGTACACATGTGTTAGAGAACACATTGTTGGATAGACCCGCCATTAGACACTACAGGAATTAATGTGCCATTAATTGGTCTCAGGTAGTGTTGGTACAAAGTCCTTAGACCTGAGATCACCATGGATTCCAACATGTGTAGTAGCCTACTTTGGGACTACCAAACGTTATTCCGTAACTGGGTAGTTATAAAGGTAGTTTTCGGGTTTGCTATGAAACATAGAGTGGGATGTGAGTGATCAAGATGGAATTTGCCCCTCCTTTGGAGAGATATCTCTGGGCCCTTCGAGGTAATGGATTATGAAAATGCATGGCCATGCTAAGTTGATTGAGGAGTCAATTAAGAGATAATCCAATACGGTTCGAGTGAATGGTTAAGCTATTGAAGGGATGGCACACATCTTGCCTATAGCTTAATTGGTATCATGAGGCAAATGGATTTGTGTACACATTACAGGTTCAGAGCCGATATTACATTCTTGTATACTATGGTGTCAATATGTACTGCTAGGCGCCACTATTGACAGGTCGGCTGAGTTGGACTCGAGCCGACGATCGGCTAAGTTAGACTATAGCCGAAACCGAGTATACCTGAACCTACAGGGTCGCATGCTTAAGAGGATAAGAACAAGCATTCGAGTTGGACTCGGATACGGCTCGATCGGATAGGGATCCGATCGGATAGAGTCCTATGGGCTTACGAAGTCCGGCCAGCCAACTCTATGAGATTCGGATAGGATCTGATTCAAAATAGAGTCTCGGTGGGCCTCTAGGCCCAACCGGCAACTCTATATAAAGGAGGGAGGGGTGGAGAGTTGCTGCATGTAAATGTATCGAATTGAGTCGAATCTGATTTGGCACAACAAGTCAACGAGATCAATCTCCACAGAAACCCTCCCACCTTCGAGCCAAAACCCTAGCCTTGCATCGCGTGCTAGCACACGGGTGTTCGGTGTTCTGTCCCCGGACGTGTGGATACCGGTAGAGGCGCTGCTACATTGCGGCGCTGTTGATCGGCTACGAATCGGCTGCAATCGGAGAGGTGGCTGCGGGATCGGCGAATCGGCTGATTGGTAAATCGGCTGTCCCGAGGAATCGGCTGTCGGCTTGCGGGAATCGGCTGTCATCGGCCAGCACAGTTCCAGATCGGATAGTCCTGATTGGCTATTTCCGCTCCATACTCCAATCGGTAATGATCTATCGGCCCTTAGTTGCAAGTGTTCCTGGTTTGCGCGGTAGAAAAGTTTTTGTTTTCGGCTAGCGTAGCCTCCGCGTAACCCTTCAAATATCACCTGTTATAACTGCGGAAAGATGGGGCATTACTCCCCAAAGTGCCCATACCCGAAGATTGGCAAATCGGGACCACACACTCAATGGGCACCGCAACATTCCCATGGTCTTTCTCAAGTCCAGCCCGGATAACCTGGAACCCCTGCTGTTTCCAACCCAGCATCACCTTTAGAAGGGGCCGACTCAATCTTGTCACCGCTGAAGAAGCAACAGACGCACCTGGCGTCGTACTTGCTATTTTTCTTGTGCACTCCACTCCCATAACAGTTCTATTTGATTCTGGTGCAACGCATTCATTCATGTCAGCCTTGAAAGCAAAACAACTTAATCTGAAAACAGAATTTCTTAGCAATCCCATGCATAAATCACTGGATCCACCATGGTCACTAAACTATTTTGTAAAGACATAGAATTTCTAATGAATGGGGTAAAGTTTACAACTAATCTCATATTATGAGACACTTTGGGTATAGATGTCATTCTCGAGATGGATTGGTTATCTAAGCACAAGGGGACTATTGATTGTGCTCGGAGAACGATGACACTCTACAGCACCGACGGTCAGGTGGTTAGGTTTACCTGTGAGCAAACCTCTACTTCTAAGCAACCATCCATGCAATCTCTTACTATACCAGAGCTAAAAATGGTACCTATTGTAAATGAGTATCCTGATGTGTTCCCAGAAGAGTTACCAGGGATGCCTCCTGATCGGGACATTGAATTCATGATATATCTAGTTCCTGGGACAACACCTATTGCCAAAAGACCATATCGAATGACTTCTAAAAATTTAATGGAATTAAAGAAGCAACTTAATGAACAATTAGCTAAGGGTTTCATTTTCCCAAGTTCATCTCCTTGGGGATGTCCAGTGTTGTTTGCACCCAAGAAGGACGGTACCATGTGGATGTGCGTAGATTATTGACCCCTAAATGAAGTCACTATCAAGAATAAGTATCCTCTTCCTAGGATTGATGACTTATTTGATCAAGTAATCGGAGCTCGTGTCTTTTCCAAGATTGATCTGAGATTGGGATATTTTCAACTCAAGATTAGATCGGAAGACATTCCAAAGATTGCGTTCACTACTCACTATGGTCTATTTGAATATACTATAGTTTCTTTTGGTCTGAGCAATGCTCAAGCCACACTCATGAATATGATGAATAAAATCTTCATGGAATATCTTGACAAATTTGTGGTAGTGATCATTGATGATATCCTTATCTACTCCAAAACTGAGGAGGAACATGTGCAACATCTGCGTATGTACTAGATAAACTATGGGAGCATAAGCTTTATGCCAAATTCTCAAAATGTGAATTTTGGTTAAAAGAAGTTGGATTCCTTGGCCATGTACTTTCTGAAGGTGGGACTGCTGTAAATCCAAGTAATGTACAGAACGTACTAAATTGGAAGCAACCACAAAATGTCTCTGAAGTTACAAGTTTTCTTGGTCTAGCCGGCTACTATCGTCGCTTCATTGAGAATTTCTCCAAAATATCTAGACCCTTAACTCAGCTTCTCAAGAAAGAAAATAAGTTCATATGGTCTGAAGCATGTGAATCAAGTTTTCATGAACTCAAAAGAAGGCTCACAACGGCCCCAGTGCTCGTGATGCCTGATATTCATAAACCTTTTCATGTCTACTGCGATGCGTCGCACCACGGTCTTGGTTGTGTGCTGATGTAGGAAGGAAAAGTCGTGGCGCATCCAGCTCACTAGTTTCGACCACATGAAATCAATTATCCAACTCATGATCTAGAACTAGCAGCCGTAGTGCATGCTCTGAAGATCTGGCGGCATTATTTGATCGGAAACCAGTGTGAAATTTTCACTAATCATAAGAGTTTAAAATATTCCTTTACTAAGGCAAAGAAGGTGGTTAGAGCTTATCAAAGATTACGATCTTGGTATTCATTACCATTCCGGCAAGGCAAATGTTGTAGCAGACGCTTTGATCTGCAAGCAACGTCACCCTGCTGACATTGAATCAATAAATCAGCCCTCCTTGTCTTCTGAGTTTCAAAAATCGAACTTGGGTTTGGTTGAGGACGGTTATGTTATTGCATTAGCATTACAACCTACCCTCTATTCTCAAATTAAACCTGCACAATCCTCTAATAAGGAAGTAGCTAAGATTATGAAAGAGATAAATTCCAAACCACAATCTCTATACACGATTAACTCAGATGGAGTGATTATGCATGGGAAGCAAATCTTTATTCCTGATAATCAATGTCTTAGGGTAACCATTCTTTCGGAAGCTCATCACACTTCTTTGGCTATCCATCCAAGGTGCACCAAAATGTACCAGGATATACATACTCAATATTGGTGGCCTAGCATGAGGCGAGACATAGCAGCCTATGTAGCCATATGTGACACATGCCAACGAGTCAAAGCTGAACACCAACGACCTACTGGTCTACTTCAACTTTTACAAATACCAGAATGGAAGTTTGATGAGGTTGGAAAGGACTTTATCACTGGTCTTCCTAAAACACCCAACGGACATGATTCTATATGGGTTATCATGGATCGACTGACTAAAGTGGCTCACTTCATACCAGTCCATGTGACTTATGGTGGAGCCAAGCTAGCAGAGTTGTATTTAACCCATATTGTAAGACTTCATGGCGTACCAAGAGTCATAGTGTTCGATCGCGTACACAATTCACTTCCCGATTTTGGGAAAATCTACATGAACTCCTTGGAACTAAATTATTCTTTAGCACTGCCTTTCATCCACAAACCAGAGGTCAAGTAGAAAGAATAAATCAGATTCTTGAAGACATGCTGCGAGCTTGTGTGCTTGAACACAATACCAACTGGGAGAAATGTCTACCGTTTGCAGAGTTCTCTTATAACAATAGCTTCCAAACCAGTGTTCAGATGTCATCATTCGAAGCACTTTACGGAAGAAAGTGTAGGAGTCCTCTCTATTGGTCTGAAGTACGAGAAAGACAATTCTTTGGACCTGCTATTATTAACGAGGCTGAAAAGAATGTCACTCGTATCCGAGACCGATTAAAAGAAGCTCAAACTCGCCAAAAGAGATACTCTGATCGCCAACGTCGATAATTAAGCTTTGATGTAGGTGATCATGTCTATCTTAAGGTTTCTCCTATGTGAGGCACTCAACGATTTCAAATTCATGGCAAGCTTGCTCCTCGTTTTGGGCCATATCAAATCATCTCCAAACGAGGGCAAGTGGCCTATCAATTGAAATTGCCATCCCAGCTATCGAATATACATGATTTATTCCATGTTTCACAACTTAAGAAATGTCTCCGAACTTGCGTCGATCACACCACACTCGAAGATATTAACCTAAATCCAAACCTTTCATTTCAAGAGTATCCAATTCGTATCCTCGAAGAAAAAGAATGGCGAACCCGTAGGAGATCCATCAAAATGCTTCAAATACAATGGAGCAACCACACAGCAGACGAAGCCACGTGGGAACGCGAAGACCAACTCAGAGCCGAATTCCCTAGTTTCTTATAGAAGGACGAATCTCAGGGTCGAGATTCTTTTATAAGGGGGATAGGCTATCACATACCACAAATTTAATGCATGTGTTAGACCCTGGAAGTAATGTATATTGTAAATAGGCACTAAAGTTTTCCTAGAAAAATATAGTTAGTATGATTGTTTGTGCCTATAGAAAAATCTTGCATATGCATACTAGTAGCTTAACCATTTTTGAATCTTAACTAAAGGGGGTTAAGAAAAAAACTTAGAAACACAAAGAGATTGAGAAGAATATTGAACAATCATTTGAAAATTTCAGAAACACATTATGGAGTTGAAATTATTTGCTAAACCAAAGAACTAGACCTAAGTGCTCCTAAAAATTCTAAGTGCTGGAACTGTCAACAGAACACTGAAGCCATCTTCAAGTTAATGCCAAAATTCAACCAGTGATTTCCACGCGGTGAAATTTGGCCACATTGTAGTTCAAGTCTTGCTTTACAACTTTTCCATTCGACATGACCCCAAAATCTGCCTGTAAATTATTTCAAATGAAGCCCAAAGTCGTAAACTCGCATCAGGATCTTAGTGTAATTCCAGCCTCTCTTCTTTCCTCTCACTCCCTCACTGGCAGGTGGACCAGGTGTTAACGACCAAATTTGGTAAGCAAATCCCCAAGTTTGAAGCAGGGATTGAAGCGGAATTGGAGGAAACACACGACTGCGGAAACAGAGACTGCATCGGCTGAGTCCGAATCGGCTACGGAGCCAGTCGGCTGAGTCCGAGTCGGAACAGGATGGCCGATAGCCAATTCCAATTGAAGACCGAAGGAGGGGCCAATCCCGAAGGAAAGCTTAAGAGATAACTATTGGATTCGGTTTCCAAAGTGCTTCCAAGATGTTGCCAGCTACGGATAAGGTCCTACAACGGCAATTGTATCTTTAAGTTAGGATGTTTTGTATAGTTTCCTTTATAGATAATATCGATTTGTTTAGAGATATTTGAGATTTAATCTGTAATAGGAATCATGTCCATTATGGACTCATTGTATATTCGGGTATAAATATGACCCGAGACCTTGTAAAAACATAACACACACATCAATACAACTTTGACGCATCGCCAACTTTTCTATTTTACTTTTTATTGACGAGTTCTTGCTTTGCTCTCGGGCTGTATCGATTTCGATCTCCAGGGAAGGTAATTTCTTGTTACAGGTGGCTTGTATCGTTGGGGTTAGTTCTTCCATCCTCATGATACTCTGATTTCGATGTTACGAACTGTTGAATTTATCACATACGGCATATAATCTAGATCAATGTCTAGATCTATCTCGCGATCGGCTAGCATATCATTCAAGACAACAGCCGACAGAGCTAGATCTAGAGGTTGATTTGGATTATATGGCGTATCTACCATCTGGAGGAGTTCTCGTTAGCTTAAATAGATCTCGTACTTCTTTTGGTACTCAATGTTGCATCTAATCGACCTATTAAGTTGCTTTTAGAATTATATGGATCTATTCAGCTCAATGTTTACTATTAGAGACAATACCGGAGTTTCAGTCGGTCTTACCTGTTCTAATCATCTTTTTATGTATTATTACTGTTAGATGTATTAGAATTACCTTTTATATTAAGATCTTAATATACTTAAATGTGTTAAGCTTGGTATTAATCTGTTAACAGTCGATTGATCTTAGTTTAACGCATTTAGTTCAGATTAATATCTTTTTATAAAACATATCAGAGTACTAGCCGATTTACATTAAATCTGTGACATCGGCCAGGCTATGAATGGATATAATTATTATTGTAATGTGCTTTTGGATACAAGTGGTTTATACTGTCTCTGTATACTGTCGATCTATCCCAATCACTTGGTCTAAGTGTACTTTGGGATAACAATTATATATTTATTGATATCTATAGTCGATCGAGTAGGATCTAACCTTAACCAAACGCCTATTATTTGTTTTCTTGTTGGTTACAGGATCAAACCAACTGGCACGCCTGCTCAATCACCAAAGGCGACCAATTTGGACCTACACTGGAGCTAAGCAGATCTCCCAGGGCAGCGCGTGGGAAAAATTCTCATCAACACGCTTTTGGCACGCCCGGTGGGACCCTATCTTCTGGATCCAGCACAACGGTGAATGTCTCATCGGCTGATCTCGACCAAGACAACATCATCCCGGTGATGATGGACAAACTGTCGGCTGAACACCAGGCCGATTTGGGGCTGCACATACTTCAAGACCGGATCAATTTGGCTGTCCACCACGCGCTTGTCAACCAATCAGGCATCCTAGTCAACACTCTGAACAACATGATAAGCGTCGTGGTTGATTCAAAGATAGTCGAGCAGCTGCCGAGGGGACCGACTTATTTCCCTGACGGCTAGTTCCCACCGTACAGGACCCTATCAACCCATGGATTGCCAGTCCCTCCACTCGGGCAGCCGAATCCTCAAGGGGGAGTCCCAATCCAGCCAAATACATAGTCATCGGTTGCACGCCCGCATCCTAAGGTTCTGGTTTGGCGGTAGTCTCAACAACAGGGCCTCGATGTCCCGGTAATGATCCAGGAGCAGGTGGATGACATGTCCAATACCAATCGGCGATCCGTCATACATAACATGCCGATCGGTAACTACTTGCCGGATTCGCCTCATAACTCCGGTGGCAATCGGCCTCTCCCCGAGCAAACACCACTGTTTGCCTCTCGGACACCTCCCGCCATGAACCAGTTTCAGCATCAATTCCCAGGAGGCAATTACGAGCAACACTATCGGCCTCAGACACCACTAATGCAGTATCGGCAAGGGCCCGTCCACCACGAGCAATACGAGCCGATACCACAAATGCAAGAAAACAATCCTTGCACTCATTTGATCGTAGACGTTATGCGTGATCAGTTCGGCCTCAAGCTGAAAGACTCTGGCAATATGTACCGGTACCCATACCCAAAATATTTCGAGAGGGTGCCCCTGTCGAACCGGTACAAGGTGCTGGATTTTTCAAAGTTCTCTGGGCAGGACAACATCTCGACATATGAACATGTCAGCCGATTCTTAGCCCAGTGCGGGGAAGCATCAGTCACCGATGCGCCCAGGGTACGCTTGTTCCCACTATCTCTCTCAGGGTCGGCCTTTACATGGTTTTCATCCCTACCCTACAATTCGGTTCAGAGCTGGGCCGATCTCGAGAAACAATTCCACAACTATTTCTATTCCAGCTCACATGAGATGAAGCTGTCGGACTTGATCAGCATCAGGCAAAAGCACGAAGAATCGGTCCAAGACTACATCCAACGATTCAGGGACATGAGGAATCGTTGTTACAACCTGGTGCTATCAGACTCGCAACTAGCCGATTTAGCTTTCCATGGTCTCTTGGCCCCCATCAGGGAAAGGTTTTCGGCCCAGAAGGTGACAGCTCATGAGCAACGTTTTCAAGAATCCAAAAAGCCCTTCAAGAAAGTCACCCACATTGCCTACGCAACAGACTCGGATTCAAGTGATAGTGATGCAGAAGTGGTAGCGGCCGAGTGGACCAGGAACAAGAAAGCAATCATGTGCCAATGGGTGAAAAAATCGGCTAAGGAGGAGAAGTATGACTCTGACATAACTAAAGCCGATAGGATCTTTGATTTACTGCTGAGGAAGAAACAAATACAACTCCCGGCCAACCACATCATTCCATCGGCCGAGGAGCTCAAAAAGAAAAAGTATTGCAAGTGGCACAACACCACCTCCCACAGCACCAACGATTGCAAGATCTTCCGCCAGCAGATTCAATCGGTCATCGAGGCAGGGAAGATCAATTTAAAGGAATCGGCTAAGCCGATGAAGGTTGACGGCAATCCCTTCCCTGGCAACATGTTCCAAGCCGGCCAGAGGCGAGCTGATCAACAGTATAGCATGGCGCACAGCTCAGCCAAAGCCCAACAAACAACCATGGCCGACTTGGATCAATAGGAGCCATCCAACAAGCCGACTACAACCAACGTCACGCCAATCAACATGGTCGACACCAGTTGTCGATTGGCCGATCGTCGGTCCAAACAGGCAGACAACCGACTTTGGTTCTAGCTGAGGGTTCAGGAGGAGGAAGAGGCCCGATGCGGCAAACCATACCAGAGGACACCTGATCGGCTAGGTGTGGCATATTTTCGCCGCCATGATGGTTGTGATCCGCATTGGCGCTGCGAGTTCTTCCTATTTTGCTGGGAATCGGGAATGAGGCTACCCACCCTCACGAACTACCCGGCCTGCAGCGAGTACAGGGAGGACGAGTACAGAGACCCACCAATGGAGAGCTCTAGCCGATTCGTCCCCCGAGCCGTTCAACTCAACCAGCGCAAGCTTTTCGTCCACCAACGGCTCGACCCGATTCATCAGGACTTCTTCCAGGGCGAGGATGAAGAAGAGGACAAAGAAAAGCAGATCGCCAACCCTCAGTGGTGCCCTTCTGACGTTTTCACAAAAACACAAAAGCGAAAGATGCAATGGTTAAAAAGCAAGGTCGGCTGAAAGAGGTCCAGGCCGAGACCGATTATCGGCTGAGGAAGAAAAAAGAACACAACCGCCCGAAGAAATAGTGGCGCATGAAAGAAGATGATGCCTCAGCCGATGAAAGTCCAGCCGACCAGGCCAAAAGGGCGGCAAAAGGCAAAGGAATAGCCTCTACATCGTTCAATATGGTGATCATATTGCCAGCCGAATTCGAAGCTGCTGAGGCCGATGCAGACACCGTTGAAGATACCTTGGCCAAGCTAGTACTATCCCTAGAGCAGGCCATCATTGAAAAACACGAGGGGACAGAAAATCGGCACTTGAAGCCCCTGTACATCAAAGGATTTGTGAATGGAAAGCCGATGGCCTATGCAACCTTCAGGAAGCTAGGTAAGGGAGCCGATGGCTTGATAAAAACCAACATGGTGCTCAAGGATTTCGACGGCTACCCATCGGAGGCCAAGGGAATTTTAAACGTCGAGCTGACCGTCGACAGCAAAACCATGCCCACAACGTTTTTCGTCATCGACGGGAAGGGATCATACAACCTACTGCTCTGAAGGGATTGGATCTACGCCAACTGCTGCATCCCTTCCACAATGCATCAAATCTTATTCCAATGGCAGGCGATAAGATAAAAATCATGCTTGCCAATAGCCAATTGGAGACGAAGAGCCTCAATTGTTACTTTGAGGGCGTCATGGAGGGCTCGAGCGTCTACACCAAGGACACCATGGACGACATCCATGACAAACTAGGGCAAGGTTTCATGTCGGTCGATGAGCTAGAAGAAGTTGATATAGGTCCAGGGGATAAGCCTAGGCCGACATATATTAGAAAGAATTTGTCTTCTCATTTTAGGACCAAGCTTATTGATTTATTGAAGGAATATAAAGATTGCTTTGCTTGGGAGTATTTTGAGATGCCTGGTCTTAGCCGACCCATTGTTGAACATCAGCTCCCTATTAAGCCTGGATATCAGCAGTACAAACAGCCTCCTAGGAGGATTAAAGCCGATATGTATGATGCGATTAAGGCCGAGATCACTCAGCTATACGATGCTTGTTTCATTCGGCCCTGTCAATACACCGAATGGGTTTCAAACATAGTTCCAGTGGTGAAGAAGAATGGCAAACTTAGGGTATGCATCGACTTCAGAGATTTCAACAACGCATACCCCTAAAGATGAGTACCCCATGCCTATAGCCGATTTGTTGGTAGATGCCACCTCTAGCCACAAAATCATATGTTTTATGGACGGCAATGCTGGTTATAATCAGATCTTTATGGCCGAGGAAGACATTCACAAGACAACTTTCAGGTACCCGGGAGCAATCGGCTTATACGAGTGGGTCGTCATGACGTTCGGCTTGAAGAATGCTAGAGCTACATACCAGCGGGCCATGAATTATATCTTTCATGACCTAATCAGCTTTCTAGTGGAGATCTACAGTGATGACGTCGTTGTCAAATCTAAAGAGGTGGAAGGCCACATAGCCGATTTACGAAAGGTATTGGGGAGAACAAGAAAATAGGTGTGTTGGCTGGCCAGTTCTTGGGGTTTCTTGTCCACGAGAGGGGAATCGAGGTCACACAAAGAAGCATCAATGCTATCAAGACTATTCAACCTCCGAAGGACAAGAAGCAATTGCAGTCTCTGATCGACAAGATTAACTTCATCAGGTGCTTCATAGCCAACTTGTCGAAAAAGATGGAGTCGTTCACAACTCTACTATGGCTGAAAGCCGATCAAGCCTTTACCTGGGGGGCAGAGTAGCAGAAAACTTTGGACAACATCAAAGATTATCTAAGTTCCCCTCCAGTATTGATTCCTCCACAAAAGGGAGTGTCGTTCAAATTATACCTGTCAGCCAACAAGAAGTCCATTGGCTCAGTTCTGATTCAGGAGGTCGAGGGAAAAGAGAAGGCCATTTTCTATCTTAGTCGAAGACTTCTGGATGCAGAAACAAGGTATTCTCCCGTGGAGAAGTTGTGTTTGTGCCTATATTTTTCATGCACAAAGTTAAGGCATTATTTGTTATCCAACGAATGCACAATAGTTTGCAAGGCCGACGTAGTGAAATATATGCTATCGGCTCCAGTTCTAAAAGGGCAAGTTGGGAAATGGATATTTGCTTTGACAGAGTTTGATTTGAGATATCATGCACCCAAGGCAGTGAAAGGACAGGCCATAGCCGATGTTATAGTGGAACATAGAGATGATTCAATCGGCTAAGTTGATATCATGCCTTGGACTTTGACTTTTGATGGCTCGGTCTGCATGAACGGATGCGACATTGGCTTGGTGATAATCCCTCCCAGGGGGCAAGCTTCGAGTTTGCTTTTTCCATTACACATCATGCAACAAACAATCAAGCCGAATGTGAAGCCGTTCTCAAAGGATTACAACTGCTCAAGGAAGTTGAAGCCGACGCCATCGAGATAATGGGTGATTCACTGTTGGTCATCAGCCAATTATCAGGAGAATACGAGTGCAAGAATGATACGCTGATGATCTACTATCAAAAATGCTGAGATTTGATGGACAACTTTCAGCTAGTAACCTTGAAGCATATCCCTAAAGAGCAGAACTCAGAAGCAAATGATTTGTCTCAAGGGGCATCAGGCTACAAGCCCATGACAAAGGAGATTGAAGTATAAATTGTAACCATGTTTGTCGACGACTAGAGGTATGACGTCTACAATTATCTAGAGAACCCTTCTCAGTCGGCTTCAAGGAAATTGCGCTACAAGGCGTTACGATATGTCTTGCTCGGTGAAGACTTATATTATCGGACGATTGATGGCATGGTACTCAAGTGCCTAAGTGCCTAAGTTGCTATAGGAGAGGTGCATGAAGGAATTTGCAGTACGCATCAATCGGCTCATAAGATGAAGTGGTTACTTCAGAGAGCAAGGTATTTCTGGCCAACCATGCTGGAAGATTGCTTCTGGTACTACAAGGGCTGTCAAGATTGCCAGAAATTTGGAGCTATCCAGAGAGCACCAGCGTCGGCTATGGACCCCATCATCAAGCCTTGGCCGTTCAGAGGCTGGGGAATCAACATGATCGGCCAGATCAAGCCACCCTCAAGCAAAGGACACAAGTTTATATTGGTGGAAACCGATTATTTTACCAAGTGGATGGAAGCAATTCCATTGAAGAGGGTTGACTCCGAGGATGCAATCGAGTTTGTTATGGAGCATATTATATACAGATTCAGCGTCCCTCAGACTATCATTAGGGATCAGGGATCAATCTTTGTCTCCGACGAGTTTGTCCAATTTGCTGACAGCATGGGGATTAAGCTGTTGAATTCTTCATCATATTATGCTCAGGCTAACGGACAGGCTGAAGCTTCAAATAAGAGTTTAATCAAGTTGGTAAAGAGGAAGATCACTGAGTACCCAAGGCAATGGCATAGTCGATTAGCCGAGTCATTGTGGGCTTATCGGATGGCTTGCCATGAATCAATCAGGGTGCCTCCATACAAATTGGTCTACGGACATGAAGCAGTCTTGCCATGGGAGAACATCATCGGCTCAAGAAGGATTCAATTGCGGACGAGTTGACAACCGATGATTATTACAATCTGATGGTGGATGAATCCGAGGACCTAGTTTTGTCAAGGATGCGCGCCTTGGAAAAGGTGACTAGAGATAAAGAATGAATGGCTCGGCACTACATCAAGAAGGTTGTGCCTAAATATTTTGAAGAAGGTGAGCTAGTTTGGAAGCTGATATTGCCGATCGACTCAAGAGATAGCAAATTCGATAAGTTGGGAAGGGCCTCAAGATCCACAAATGCGTCTCCACGGGAGCCTATATGCTAGAAGGATTAGACGAAAAAGTGTTTGGAAGGGCTCTTAATGGCAAGTACTTGAAGAAATATTACCCTGGTGTTTGGATCAATTCATGATTCAGCTAGGTTCTTGCCGATCCATGCTAGCCGATGTGTTACACACATCACCTTTAGGACGTTTTTCACTCAAGTTTTTCCTCCTAATTTTTTCAAATCGGCTGAATCTAGCCGACAGATGATGGCCAGTTCCGTCTTATAATTTTATCAATGCTGGAGGCAACATTGAGAAAATTAGGGGGGCACATATAATACAAAGTTAGGAATCAGAAACAGCGGACTTACAAAATTTTTATGGCTTTGAAATTTTTTAGGCATTCAAGACATGGGAGACGAATGAGTCGGCAACAGACATATGGATAATATTTAAGGCACAACAAGCCGATTACAGGAGTTATGTATACAAGCCAAAATAAGAGCAAGGCTAAACCATATTACATCCCCAGAAATTGCTCTACGGCCGACGTCTCCTCTTCTTTGATGGCTTTGATTTCTTCGACCATCGCCATATCTTGTTCTTCGGTGCCCGGGATCGCTTTGGCCGATTTGTGGAGTTCTCCCAGGTAGTTGATGGTGGAAGTCACCTTAATCTTATGTTCTTCAGTTGCCTTGGGGAGATCGGCTAGCACTTGCTTTTCTGCTGCAAGCTTGGCCCTACACTGCTCTAGTTTTGCCAGCAAGTTAGCCTCTTCTGCTTCGAGTTGGCTGATCTTGGTCTATGTAGCCGATGCCCAGCCACCAGTTCATTCAACTTGGCCTTCTCGGCTACTATGTTCTCCACGGTGGCGTTGATCGAGGCCGCCAGGGCGGCTTGAGCTTACCGGTCTACCATCCTTTGTTCGGCTTGCTCCAGTTTGAACCGATGCTGATCGATGAACATGGCTCGGGAAATCTTTTCGGCCAAGTCGTCGGGGAGCTGACTCACGAATATTGTTGAAGCGCACTCAGGCTGGCCCGCACTCCATGACCAATTGATCAACATCGATGTTGAGCCGATGATGGATGTCTTGAAGCTTCTCTCTGATGTCGTCGGCTATGGTGGCCTGGTCCTGGCTAGTGGTCACTTCTTCTTCACTCACAAACTATTTTATGTCAAAAGGGAGTAGATCGGCTAGAGTCTGTAGAGTAAATCAGCGCGATTAGAAAGGAACGAAACAACCGATTTTTTAGTTTTTCAGAAAAAAGGAGGGGTGAGACTTACTCGTACAGCGGGATCTGGTGCAAGTACTTCTTCGATGTGATGGCTGCCCGTAGCCGACGGAGTTCATTCGCTCGATACTTGGGGTGCAGCCGATGGAGACCGTGGAAGCTGCAAAGAAGACAAGTGTTAGTGTTGATCGGCCAAAAAGGAACAAGCAAAAAGAAGAGATGAGTTCGGAATTACTGGCGAGGCTAGATGAGGAGGCCGATTGGCTAGTCTCTTCAACTACAAGGAGGATTTGTTCAAGACTTGAATGATTATAGTTTAAAGGCCAGATTCGAAAAGACAAGTTGCTTACCGGTCGCTTCGGAGCAGGAGGGCTTGGTGGAGTTGGATCATCGACCGGCAGGCTGACTGAGTTATGGCTTGAGCTGCTCGATTCGGCCACTTCTTTGACAACTTCTGAGATCTCCTCATTCATGACCTCTTTATGAAGAGCTTCGTCAATGCTGGGGTCAAGGGACAGTAGGCTATCGGCTGGTGTGGTCGGCTTTGATTTCTTTTGCTTCTTCACGGGGGCATCCGACGGTCCCGCAGCCGATGGTGCGGCTCTTTTCTTTCTTGTCACCGCTTGGCGAGTTTGGTCGTGCATCAAGGTCTTCAATCTTGGCGCGTCCCAGCCGGTGGCCGATGGAGCATATCCGCATCCGTTCGCGAGAACGCCCAAGTGGTACTCAATGGCAATGCCAGAGTTACTCACTGTGGGGGGATCTGAATCTGTTGTCTGCAAGAGAAAAAATGTTTAAAGTGTTAGCAAGAGACGGCAGCCGATGGATCAAAGGAAAAGATGCTTAACGACGGAAATACTTACAGAAGGGATTTCATCTGGCTGAAGGGTAGTGAAGTACATGGAGGCGTGTTGATGGAAGATATGTTCCTTAATTTCCACCCACCACCTGTCATAGGTCGCGCTCCTCTTGTGGGCCAGCTCTAAGATCCCGATGCTACCTAGGGTGGGCTCTCTATCTCCATTAATTTGTTCATGATCAGCTTTGAGTCGATTATCCCTCGGGTCTCAATATTATCGGCATAATAGCAGCCGATTGGTAGCTTCCCAAGCCCAAGCTGTCTTCCAGCCGACATCGGGTAGTAAAATTCATAAGTCTTTGTCACATTGCAGCCTTGATGTACACCAGTCGGCAAGATACATGGAGTGAGTGTTGTGGTGAAGATTTCTCTACACTTGGGGTATTTGTTTGAGTTGATCTTATCCAAGTTTAGATCAATCGGCAACTCAAATTCCATTCGGTCTTTATAGAAGAACCAAGTCTGATTGTTTTTGGCTAGGTCATCATAGAAGGAGATGAACCACTCGGCCAGAAGCTCACTTGATTGCTTTGATCTAGTGTGAGTGGCTGCGGCTTCCCCAAAAGACAGACATCTATTGGTAGCTACTTCATTTCCCTCATCGTCCTCAATCGGCTCTAGGAGGGGGAAGCGGGCGTCGGCTAGTCTTGACCGACTAGATACTTTCTTCGTTAACAGCACAAGCCAGAGTTGCGGAAACCACCAAGGGCCTCCTAGTGCTGATGGTTGCATTGACTGCGATCTTGGATACGGCTTGGTTCAACATTTGATAAAGGTAGTCGAGGAGGAATTTGCCTAAGGGGAGCTTTTTCTTATCAACCAAGGCTTCGGCTAGTACTTGCCAGTTGGCTGTGGGACCGTAGCTCGATCCACAGAATATGAACTTTTCCAGCCACATCAATAAAAAGGCAGTGTGCTCTCTGGCATTAATCGGCCCGGTTCCCATATTCATGGCCACATACCCGTTCCAACCCCCGATTGCTTTGGTCTTAAAAGAAAATTGGCCCTTGCTGTCCAGTTGATTGGGGTTAGCCGATGACATGATGTCAAGTCCTGTTAGCATGAAGACATCGACTAAGGTTGGGGTCATTGGGCCTTACTGGAAAAGGAAGGCATTCAGAGTGTTGTTCCAGAAATATGTGGCAGCCGATACTAACGGTTCATCCTTGGGCATGTTGGCTACTTAAAGGGATAGGCATTGGGCTATTCCGATTTCTTCCCAGTGACTCTGTTTGCTAGCTTGCATCCTTTTATACCATGACGGCCAAGATTTGTCAGTTAAGGGCCACGATTTAAAGGTGCCATTCCAATGGCCCAGGTTTGGGTTCCTCATCCTGTAAGGCACTCTATTGGTTTCGGCTATGATGAACTCAATGGGATCCTTATTGCCAATAGGCCCTAAGTAGTATCTCTCGTCGCTAATGAGGCTTGGAATTACTACTTGATGCATGAGATGCTACAATCGGAAAAAAGAGGAAGATTTCAAATTCGGAAAACCTAAAATTTAGACCTACGGCTAAAAGCGAGAAAAGAAAAGGTTTGGCTGATTGGGTGTACCTCGGGGAACACGGCGGGAGGAGAGCCTGATTGAGCGGCGGGGGTCGCCATTGATGTGATTGAGGTCGCCGGAGAGATGGGATTGCCGCGACGGAGTTGAGGAAGCCGAGGAAGTCGCCGGAGAACTCGAGGGTGTTTGCTGGCTTGTGGATTGTGTTGACGACATGAGTTGTTCGGCGCGGAAAGGCGTTGTTTAAAGGGTTTTCATACCAGCCAAAACAGACTCAACCTAGGGTTGTGCTGGGAATAGGATTGTACAAAATCTGCAACATTATCAATGCCGCGGACTTGGGGGGCATGTGTTAATGGTCAAATTTGGTAAGCAAATCCCCAAGTTTGAAGCAGGGATTGAAGCGGAATTGGAGAAAACACACGATCTACGGAAACAGAGACTGCATTGGCTGAGTACGAATCGGGTACAGAGCCAGTCAGCTGAGTCCGAGTCAGAACAGGATGGCCGATAGCCGATTCCGATTGAAGACCGAAGGAGGGGCCAATCCCAAAGGAAAGCTTAAGAGATAACTATTGGATTCGGTTTCCAAAGTGCTTCAAAAATGTTGCCATCTATGGATAAGGTCCTACAACGGCAATTGTATCTTTAAGTTAGGATGTTTAGATAATGTCGGTCAGTTTAGAGATATTTGAGGTTTAATATGTAATAGGAATCATGTCCATTATGGACTCATTGTATATTCGGGGTATAAATATGACCTTGTAAAAACATAACACACACATCAATACAACTTCAGCGAATCGCCAACTTTTCTATTTTACTTTTTATTGACGAGTTCTTGCTTTGCTCTCAGGCTGCATCGATTTTGATCTCCAGGGAAGGTAATTTCTTGTTACAGGTGGCTTGTATCGTCGGGGTTAGTGCTTCCATCATCATGATACTATGATTTCGATATTACGAATTGCTTAATTTATCACATACGACATATAATCTAGATTAATGTCTAGATCTATCTCGCGATCGGCTAACATATCATTCAAGATAACAGCCGACAGAGCTAGATCTAGAGGTTGATTTGGATTATATGGCATATCTACCATCTCAAGGAGTTCTCGTTAGCTTAAATAGATCTCGTACTTCTTTTGGTACTTAATGCTGCATCTAATCGACCTATTAAGTGTCTTTTAGAATTATATAGATCTATCGGCTCAATGCTTACTATTAGAGATAGTACCGGGGTTTCAGCCGGTCTTACCTGTTCTAATCATCTTTTTATGTATTATTACTGTTAGATGTATTAGAATTGTCTTTTATATTAAGATATTAATCTACTTAAATGTGTTAAGCTTGGTATCAATCTGTTAGGTTATACTAACAGCCGATTGATCTTAGTTTAACGCATTTAGTTCAAATTAATATCTTTTTATAAAACATATCGGAGTACTAGCCAATTTACATTAGATCTGTGACGTCGACTAGGCTATGAATGGATATAATTATTATTCTAATATGCTTTTGGATACAAGTGGTTTATACTATCTCTGTATATTGCCGATCTATCACAATCACTTGGTATAAATGTACTTTGGGTAACAATTATATATTTATTGATGTCTATAGCTGATCGAGTAGGATCTAACCTTAACGAAACGCCTATTCTTTGTTTTCTTGTTGGTTGCAGGATCAAACCAACAGGCACGTCTGCTCAATCATCAAAGGCGACCAATTTGGACCTGCACTGGAGCTAAGCGATCTCCCAGGCCAGCGCGTGGGAAAAACTCTCATCAACACCAGGGGGCATGGTGGGCCCTGGAGATCAGCCTCACAACCATTCCCTTCGGGTCCGCATGTCAGGACGCGTGCACCACGCGCATGGGCACACATCGGCCGCCGCGGCAAGCCCTCTTCTTCCCCTTCCTCGCCGGCGATCCCATTTAAGCCTGACCGGCCGACAAACACCCTCTTTCTCTCACTCTTGTTTCATCCCACGGAAGAACCCAGGCCACCCACCTTGGAGTCGATGGGAACAGCCGAGAGAACTTCGCCATCGGCAAGAAAGGGCCTCGTCGCCATTGACAACCGATGAACTCTGCTCTCGCTTAATGTGTGTTCCATAATCCCTACTCAATCCCCTCTCTAATGCCATCGAAATCATCGCATTTGGTGCAGCTGACGGTCGGGAACACGACCACGCCATGCTGGGTCTTTGACGTGCTCTCAACCGACCGCCGCAATGCACCTGCTCGTCGACAGCCTTTCACGGTGAGCCATTGGACAAACCCTCTCGCCAACATGTTTTCCAATGCATGACAATGGTTGAACTCGAAGGAATCACCACAAAGTGCACTGTGGAGGAAATCCCCATTCTTCTTCCCCAACTCTGGCCGCCAACGCCATTTCACCTTTCCTCCCTCACTTGTGAGTTTCAACTCGATTCTTTCTGTAGTGAGCATCCTTGTGCATAGCTAAAACAATGCCAGTGCTCCCCGAGGAACCCCAATGACGTTTGCCCGAGGAAGCAGCGCCGCTGCTCCGAAGCACCACACGGTGCCACTGACGACCGGACCTCGACAACACTGACTCACTTTTCGGTAAGCATCCCAATGGCACCTAGAACCTCTACCATATGCATGCACACACGATTGTAGCCCCTAAATGAACTTGCAACGGCCACCCGAACCGTAGCGCTGCCCACACCATCGCCGGTGATGATTCCGGTGACGACAAGTGGATGAGAAGCCCACTATTAGCTTCGCCTCAGTCCTCTCCAACTTTTTCCTTTTGGTCGCGACTCAAGATCAGCAGTCGTTCGCCCCAGGCGCCAGCGAGAACCTTGCCGCACGCCATTGCCCTGCTTCACCTCCTCTCTGTCTCACTGACGAACGGGACCCACACTATTAGGCGCTAGTAACCCACGTTTAAAACCAAACAGACGCTGACAGATAGACCCCACCTGTTTTAATTCAAAATTAGGGAAAAGATTAAACCCGGGGATTTTTTTCCAACAAGAAAAAGAATCTCAACTTTGAAAATTCATATAAAATGGAAAAATACACATTTTGGACCGAAACAAATTTTGTTAGATTCACAAGTTTATGAACTTTAATACTATGGAGTAAGATCACCTACTAACAGTGAGAAATTTATTTCTAAAAATTCATTTATAGACTAGTTGACCTAGGGTAAGTTTTAACTTATAAAAATTGTAAGAAAATCATTTCAACTCCAAATGGAGTGAACTAAAATCCTATGTCACCAGCAAAAGGTGAACTTTATTTTAGAATCATAAAACCTAGTCCCTTCTGTAACATATAAATCCATAATAGATTAAATAAGAGAAATAAACCTCTCATGTGTACCTCAACTTCTAAAAATTTTCAAACTAAATTTTGTTAGAATCGCATTGTTATGCTTTTCTGGATAAAAATAAGTAACATACCAGAAACATAAGAATTTGGCCCTTGAAAATGTTAAAATGCACATAGTCCTATACTTGACATGTAAACAATTTTAGGAATTTATAACTTTGACAAAAATTAATAAAATAGGAACCCTTATCGAGGAAAATTCAATTTAACTCTAAGCCCTTTTTAATCCATATAATGCGTTCATTTTAGGAGCATGCTGGTTTCCGATGGATGTTTGTAATCTGAAATGTTGCATATATGTGTTAGACGAACCGCTGACGTTTTTCGACGAACCCTCGTATGTAGTTGAGCAAGAAGAAGAAGAGCCAGACAAGTTTTTCACCTCCCCCTTTGAACACATTGAGCCTATACTTTGGAGGTTATTTTGAAAAGGATTGCGAAATTTGCATGTTGGTTTTATGTTACAACACTAAAATTTTGTAATACACATTATATGAACTCCTTAACTTGCATTCCTGTTTAAACTCCACGAAACACCTTAGCCATCATCCCTAGACCTAGAAACAACTCAGTTTTGCTATAATGAGTATGATGCTTGAGATCAAAAATATATGAAAATGCTTAGTCTTGCTTGTAGTATATTTTCCTTACCATATGGGCAAAGTATATGAAAAACTGAGTTGACTTGTGAACTGAATTTATGATGAACAAATGTGATATTTGCCAAATAAAATGTTGGAAAATGTGGATTTTAGGTCTGGGCCTCATGTGGTATGCATATGGTGATTAGTTGTGTACCGATAGGGGAGAGTGTGCCCAGACTGATTTTAAGGACTTGACTCAATGTCTGTTAATTTCGAATATATTACAACCACAATGGCTAGTATGGGATAGCCCAAGCTTAGTAAAATCTTTATGGTTTAGCCTTACATTTTGGTAGGGTGGAGAGTATGAGTTTGTATAACTCAGAGGAACTTCCTATTTACCCCGATGTGGTAGTTTAGGTGACTAAGTCTGTCCAATACAACGATATTGTGCCACATGGGTGGGTTCCTGTCGTGCTCGTCACCACGGCGTCAAGTTTAAGGCGGGGCCACGCCACTTGATGGTTCTATGTCATATTCCAGTGTGACTAGGATGGAGGGAACACGTATCGTGCTGGTGTAAGGCTAAATCATGAATTTTGGAAGAGCTTTGTTGTGTGTAATAAATCAGATACTTATGTATCGCGTGACATGCTATGCATGATTATTATTTCAGATCATGTGGGTAAAGTGTACGTACTTTGCAGAGTTAAAACTAATCGATTAGCCGTGCTCACGGTTAAGAGCGGCGTGCGAATATGTCATGAGTATAGACTTGTGATTTTAAATTTCCTAAATGCTGATTTAAAATGTTCAAACATGATGAAAACTTGTGTTTTATCCCCTTGCTGCCATGGAGGGTAAAGAGGTGCTATGTTATATGTATTATCATCTAAAACAATGCCCAAATTATTAAGTATATGCTTGCTGAAATTTTCCTTACGAAAAGTTTGAAATTTGCACGTGGGTTTTGCTAAACAAAACTTGCTTTACGCTAAAAGAACCTGGTGTGAGCCTTACTTTGAGATTTCCATGCATGTAGCGTGTAGGCTTGATTGTTGCTTGCCAGTACAATCCATTGTACTGACACTTGCTTCGTATATATATATATTTTGTTGTATGCATAGACTTGTCTGCAGGTGAGATTCTTCCTGAGGAGGATGATTTCGCCGGGGATATTACTTTCTTTCAGGATGGTTCTTACTAGGGTATACCCTAGTTGGTTGCATGAAAGATCTCTCGGGTAGGAGATGCTTTCGTGAACTTAATTATTTGGCCGATCAGCCATATGTATCCAAGCACTTTGATGTATGCACAATACAATACTTAAAACTTAGCACTTATTAAGTTAGAGATATCAAATGCTTGGATGAAAGTGCTTAGTGTGTTCCTTTTGCTATGAAATTTCTAATCATGAGTATGAGTTAAAAATAATTGAGACAATGTAGATCTTTAGCCATTGGGTGTCAAGTCTCCTGATTGTGTAATACATCTGGTCGCCGCCTTCGTGTGGTTTGACCGGCACATCTCAGGCTGAAGTTGACTGGCAGGCTAAAGGCCCATCAAGGTCTCAGTTATTTTTTTCTCGAAGCGTCGAATGCCTTATTATGTTATTGGGAAGAATTGGTGCAATCCATTCATCCCTCAAATATGATAAGGGGTTCGGAAGGCGTCCCGACACTACCGGTATCCACACATCCAGGAAAGGAACTCCGAACACCCGTGTGCTAGCACGCGATGCACGACTAGGGTTTTGGTTCGATGGTGTACTAGGGTTTTCGTGGAGAAGTTGATCTGGCTTAGAAGTTCTACACATTGATCTCCACCCCTTGCCTCCTTATATAGAGTTGGCCGACTGGGCCTAAAGGCTCATCGGGACTCTATATTCGATTGCATCTCTATCAAAACTGAACCATACCCGAGTCAAACTCGTATACCCGTTCCATCCCGTTATTTGTGCGACCCTGTAGGTTCATGCAGACTTGGTTCCCACCCGAGACTGCTTCTCAGCCGACCGTCAACAGCGGCCCCTAGCAGAACGTATTGACACCAAACTCTACAACAAGATCATATCGGCTGAACCTGTAATTTGTGCACAAATCCTTTTCCTCATGATATCAATTAAGCTATAGGCAAGACTCGTGCCATCCTATCAATAGCTTATGAAGGGTTACGCGGAGGCCACGCTAGCTGAAAACAAAAACTTTTTACCGCGCAAACTAGGAACACTTGCAAGTAAGGGCCGATAGATCGTTATCGATTGGAGTATGCAGCAGAAATAGCCAATCAGGACTATCCGATCCGGAATAGTGTAGCCGATTCCCGCAAGCCGACAGACTCCGGAGACAGCCGATTCACCAATCAGCCGTTCGCCGATGTGTAGCCGAGTTCGCCAAGTCGTCTGATCGTGTTCTCGCGCCTCGCTCCGACGCGCTCGACCGCAGCCGATCCGTAGCCGATCAACAGCGCGCAACGTAGCAGCGCCTCTACCGGTATCCACACGTTTGGGGACAGAACACCGAACACCCGTGTGCTAGCACGCGATGCAAGGCTAGGGTTTGGCTCGAAGGTGGGGAGGGTTTCCGTGGAGATTGATCTCGACGACTTCTGTTGCGGATTCGGTTCAAAGCGATACAACAACTCTCCACCCCTCGCCCCCTTTATATAGAGTTGGCCGACAGGGACTAGTGGCCGATCGGGACTCTATTTTAAATCGGATCCTATCCGAATCTCATAGAGTCGGCCGCCCATACGTCGTAAGACCATAGGACTCTATCCGATCGGATCCCTATCCGATCGAGCCGTATCCGAGTCCAACTCGACTACCGTTCTTATCCCCTTAAGCGTGCGACCACTAGGTTCAGGTATATTCGGTTTCGGCTATAGTCCAACTCATAGCCGACCGTCGGCTCGAGTCCAACTCACCGACTCATCAACGCGGCGCCTAGCAAGCACATATTGACACCATAGTATACAAGAATATAATATCGGCTCGGAACTGTAATGTGTGCACAAATCTCTTTGCCTCACGATACCGTTAAGCTATAGGCAAGATGTGTGCCATCCCTTCAATAGCTTAACCTTTCACTCGAACCGTATTGGATTATCACGTCCGTTGATTGACTCCTCAATCAACTTAGCATGGCCATGCATTTCCATAATCCAAGTACCTCGAGGGGCCCAGAGATATCTCTCCAAAGGAGGGGCAAATTCCATCTTGATCACTCACATCCCACTCCTTGTTTCATAGCAAACCCGAAAACTACCTTTATAACTACCCAGATTACGGAATAGCGTTTGGTAGTCCCAAAGTAGGCTACTACACATGTTGGAATCCATGGTGATCTCGAGTCTAAGGACTTTGTACCAACACTACTGAGACCAACTAATGGCACATTAATTCTGTAGTGTCTCATGGTGGGTCTATCCAACAATGTGTTCTACACATATGTCCATGTTTATTGATTTGGTATCTACATACCCATGATCTATGAGACATGATCATCAATCAATAAACATGCCGATCTTAGAATCATATTTGTTCCAATAATATGATATATGATCGGGATCATTTAGAAATAGATTCATACATATTGAGTCTCATAAATAAGTCACGTACTTATTGATCAATACAAGATGTCTATTTCATGGAATTTAATAACACTTTATTCATAAATACATAAACATTGACCATGATATCCAACATCTCCATGTTGCCTCTAGGGCATATCACTAACAATCTCCCACTTGCACTAGAGTCAATCATTTAAGTATCTAATACCCATTGCTCTTGTGTGCGCCTCATGTTTCGGTGAGGAGAGGTTTTGTCAGGGATCGGCTATGTTGAGATCCGTGTGCACTTTGCATATCTTGACATCATCTCTGTCCACTATCTCGCGGATGAGATGATATCGCCGAAGTATGTGTTTGGACTTCGATGTGATCTCGGCTCCTTGGCTTGCGCAATGGCTCCACTATTATCACAATAGAGAGACATTGGACCGTCGTACTAGTCATCACACCAAGCTCGAAACAAATTTCTTGATCCAAACAGCCTCCTTTGCAGCTTCGAAGAGCAATGTACTCGGCCTTCGTTGTAGAGTCGCAATAGTATCCGCTTGGAACTCTTCCACGACCGCACCTCCGTTCAGGCGAAACACGAACCCGATTGCGATCTATAATCATCCTTGTCTGTTTGGAAGCTAGCATCGGTGTAACCACTTACAACGAGCTCTTCTTCACCTCCATAGACTAGGAACATATCCTTAGTTCTTCTCAAGTACATAAGGATATTCTTTACGGCATCCAGAACTTCACTGGATCGGACGGTATCTCGCTCGTAGCACTCAAAGCGTACGAGACATCTGGACGTGTACAAAGCATAGCATACATGATGGATCCAATTGCCGAAGCATATGGAACCATACCCATCTTATTCCGCTCATCATGTGTCCGAGGACACCGATTCTTGCTAAGATTAATGCCATGTGACATGGGCAAGAAACCTTTCTTGGAATCATGCATGTTGAACCTTTTCAACACCTTGTCAATGTATGTACTTTGGCTTAATCCAATTAGCCTCTTGGATCTATCTCTATAGATCCGAATGCTAATATGTATGCTGCCTCTCCTAAGTCTTTCATGGAAAACTATTTTTCAATGAAGACTTGATGGATTCTAGCATAGGGATATCATTTCCAATCAGTAATATGTCATCCACATATAAGATTAGAAATACAATTGCGCTCCCACTGACCTTATTGTAAACACAGGCCTCCTCTTCATTTTTGATGAAACCAAACCCTTTGATTACTTCATCAAAACGAATATTCCAACTCCGAGATGCTTGCTTCAATCCATAAATGGATTTTTGTAGCTTGCATATCTTTCCAGCGATTTTGGATCGACAAAACCCTCAGTTGTATCATGTATACATCCTCACTTAGGTTTCCATTTAGGAAAGCCATTTTGACATCCATCCGCCATATCTCATAATCGAAATATGCAGCAATCGCCAGATAATCCGAATAGATTTAAGCATTGCGACGGGCGAGAAGGTTTCATCATAATCAACTCCTTGAATTTGTTTAAAACCTTTCGCCACCAATCGCGCCTTATAGATGTGAACATTTCCATCCATATCAGCCTTTTCTTAAAAACCCATTTACACTCAATGGTTTTGACACCATCAGTGGATCAACCAAGTTCCAAACTTGATTGTCGTACATGGATTCTATTTCGGATTTCATGGCTCCAAGCCACTTGTTGGAATCGGGTCCCACCATCGCTTTCTCATAGGTCTTAGGCTCATCGTTGTCCAACAACAATATATCACGTTGTTCCGTACTGTGTACTGCGGGCGCACGACGTGATCTTTCGTACCTCCGTGGGCTGGTGTATCCACAACTGGTGGCGCAACACTTTGCTCCTCCCGTTGTGGTTCTGTCGTCGCCGAAACATTTCTTCGGTGTTTCTTGAACTTCTTCAAGATGCACCCTGCTCCCACTAACCCTTCTTGAAAGAAACTCTTTCTCCAAGAAGACACCGTGTCGGGCGTCAAACACTTTGCCTTGTTCCCGATTATAAAAGTAATATCCCTTAGTTTCCTTAGGGTATCCCACAAAGAAGCACTTGTCGATTTGGGTGTGAGCTTGTCGATAAACGTTTTACATAAGCTTCGTATCCCCAAATTTTGAGAAAAGACAAACTAGGGGGTTGCCCTGTCCATATCTCATATGGTGTCTTTTCAACCGACTTAGATGGAACTCTATTTAGTGTGAGCGCAATGTTTCAAGAGCATATCCCCGTAAGGATAACGGAAGATCACTTTGGCTCATCATTGACCGCACCATGTCCAACGAGGTGCGATTTCTCCGTTCGGACACTCCGTTCCATTGTGGAGTTCTGGCGGAGTCAATCGTGGAACAATTCCACAATCTTTAAGATGATTACCAAACTCTTGGCTCAAGTATTCCCCTCCATGATCTGATCATAGAAACTTGATTGTTTTCCCTAAATGATTCTGTACTTCATTCTGGAATTCTTTGAACTTTTCAAAGGATTCGGACTTATGCCTCATTAAGTAGATATAACCATATCTACTAAAGTCATCGGTAAAGGTAATGAAGTACGATAACCACCTCGCCGTTGAGCTCATTGGTCCACATACATCGGTATCTATGAGTGCCAACAAGTCACTTGCTCTCTCACCGTGTCCCGTGAAAGGTGCCTTTGTCATCTTACCAAGTAAACAAGACTCACATGTCTCAAATGATTCAAAATCAAAAGAGTGAAGCAATCCATCCTTATGGAGCTTCTCCATGCGTTTCTTATTTATATGGCCTAAGCGACAATGCCGGATAAACGTGGGGTTTATATCATTAGAGAGTTGCCTTTCGTATTAATGTTATAGATGGAAGACGCTTTAAGATTCAAAACGTATAATCCATTCACCAATGGAGCATGAAAATAGAACATATCTCTAAGATATATTGAACAACCATTGTCCATTGATCTAAAATCATATCCTTCCGCTTGCAAACATGAAGCGGAAATAACGTTTTGACATAGTGTTGGAATACAATAACAATTATTCAATTCCAAAACTAATCTCGAAGGTAGATGAAGTGGTACTGTGCCGATAGCAACCGTAGCAACGCTTGCTCCATTGCCGACGCCAGCAGTTCACCTCGCCCCTTCTCAATCCTCTACTTCTTCTCTTTCCCGCAACGATTTGCAAATATGAGCTACCGATCCGGTATCAAATACCCAAGAGTCGTAGGTGAAGTAGCAAGATTAATGTCTATAACATTAATACCGAAGCAAAAGTCGTACTTTGCTTCTTTTTGAGATCCTCCATGTACTTCTTGCAGTTCCTTTTCCAAGTGGCTCTGTCTCCTTGCAATAGAAGCAAACGGCATCTCGATGCCGCCGACCCCTTCTTGCCCTTCTTTGCATTAGAGGCACTCGCGATCTCATCGGGAGTTAACTTCCTCTTGGTACAAAGTTTCTTGACAGTGGTTTGCGCTTAGCATTCTGCATCATCATCACATGATGACCGTTTTTCGGATACTCTCCTCACTGTCTTTAGCATCCCATGCAATTCAGCCAAGGTTCTATCCATATTGTTCATGTGATAAGTTAATATGAATGGCTCGAAGCTCGGAGGGAGCGACGGAGAATCACGCCCGTAGCCAACTCTTGGCTAAGAGGGAAACCTAGTTTCTCAAGACTCTCGATATAGCCAATCATCTTTATCACATGCGGATGACGGGATTCCCTCGACAAGCTGCACGCAAACAAGGACTTTGAGGTGTTGAACCTCTCGCCCGAGCTTGGTTATCAAACATGCCACACACCCGAATAATAGTGTGAGCATCGCTGCTCTCATATTGCTTCAAGCTCGGGGGACATTGTAGCTAGCATGAGACAGCTTATATCTAGGGCATCATTTGTGTGCTTCTCGTAAGCCCTCCGTGCGCTTGCGGTGGCATTATTAGGCAAATCCTCCGGATAAGGTACTTCAAGAACATACTCCTTACGCTCTTGCTTGAGAACAATTCTCAAGTTGCGATTCCATCCATAAAGTTTGTTCCATTTAATTTTTCCTTTTGAGAATAGATCGCAAATTAAAGGTACTTTGTAGTATTAGCCGCCATTTATTCTACAAGAGAAAAAGCAAAGTTTAGCACAATGTTTATGCTATGTCTATTGTTAAACAATTTAACATTAGACTCCCATTACGTATTTTACACCTTTCCTCTAGGTTATGTATTGGGTCAAGATCCACATGTTAGTTAATTTCTAGTGAGCTTTGGCATCACCGCTAGAAAATTAATAACATCGATAAGCAACTCCTTGCTAATGACATCTCTATGTGACTCTTGTTGTTGGTGTGGCATCTCCATGCCCCGGCGCCAACCTATGCCCCAAGGCCCAAAACTGTTTTGATAGCCTTGTTAAGTAAACCAAAGGCTCCTCCTGTATATGTTCGACATATACCCCCTCGTGTTATGATAGAGAATGACACTGCTTTGGCGACCCACCATTGACGAGCATAACGGTGACGGTGCAACATTTGGAAGGGCATCATTACTACTTAATTTTGCGAGGGATGCTATCCTATCAAACAAACATATCACATATATGAAAGCAGGTAGAATAGCATATAATAAAATAGTATGGCCTCCTTCACATGGTGATCTCCATCTCCATGTCGGTGTAGAGGATCTCCATCTTCGGCACCATCTTTCGATGTGCATGATGCTTGATTTCTTCAAACTAAGCTACTACTATAGAAGCTCTAATTGAAGATTACATCAACTCGTAGGTCGTGAAAGAATACTACAAGCATTGCACGTAGAAAGAATATTACAAGGATTGCACATATGAAAGAATATTACATGCATCACATGCATCTCATACAAACAATAAGGCCATACCATCTCAAAGCATTCTCTGCAAAAACAAGTTAGGCGTAGAAACGTTTTCTACCTATCGCAGAGAACGACATCGAGACGACCTATAAGGGGGTCGAGGGGGAAGCCGCCCCTCACGGGCTTCGGCGCGCCCGAACACCACACGAAATTCATAGATCCAATCTATGAAATCGCTTACGGAAACCATGTCGGCATAATCACATTATGCCGTCCCGATACACTATCAAGGGAGATAGTTTGCGTAGGCGCGAGGCAGCTAACAAGATCGGACTACGAGATAGCTTCGGCATAATCACATTATATCGTTCCGATACACTATCAAGGAACACTATCTCGAAGTCGACTCAAACCGTGTTCTATGGATATTGCTTCGACGTAATCACATTACGCCGTTCCGATACACTATCAAGGAACGCAATTACCATGAACTCTCCTCAACAAATCCCGTAAAACCGATTGGTCTAATCAACCCGTGAGCAAAACTTGTTCCGTATCCAATCTAAAACCCGAACTAAGCAAGATTAGCTCGATACCACTGAAGGGTTACGCGGAGGCTACGCTAGCCGAAAACAAAAACTTTTTACCGAGGCAAACCAGGAACACTTGCAAGTAAGGGCCGATAGATCGTTACCGATTGGAGTATGCAGCGGAAATAGCCAATCGGACTATCCGATCCGGCACGTGTAGCCGATTACCGCAAGCCGACGCCACTCGAGACAGACGGCTGATTCACCAATCAGCCCGCTCGCCGATGTAGCCGATTCGCCGAGTCGTCTGATCGTGTTCTCGTGCCTCGCTCCGACGCGCTCGACCGCAGCCGATCCGTAGCCGATCAACAGCGCGCAACGTAGCAGCGCCTCTACCGGTATCCACACGTCCGGGGACGAACGCCGAACACCCGTGTGCTAGCACGCGATGCAAGGCTAGGGTTTGGCTCAAAGGTGGGGAGGGTTTCCGTGGAGATTGATCTCGGCGACTTCGTTGTGGATTCGGTTCAAAGCGATACAGCAACTCTCCACCCCGCCCGCTTTATATAGAGTTGGCCGACGGGACTAGTGGCCGATCATGACTCTATTTTAAATCGGATCCTATCCGAATCTCATAGAGTCGGCCGCCCATACGTCGTAAGACCATAGGACTCTATCCGATCGGATCCCTATCCGATCGGATCCCTATCCGATCAAGCCGTATCCGAGTCCAACTCGAATAACTGTTCTTATCCCCTTAAGCGTGCGACCCGTAGGTTCAGGTATACTCGGTTTCGGCTATAGTCGAACTTAGCCGATCGTCGCTCGAGTCCAACTCAGCCGACACATCCACGGCGCCTAGCAGCACATATTGACACCATAGTATACAAGAATATAATATTGGCTCGGACCTGTAATGTGTGCACAAATCCCTTTGCCTCACGATACCGGTTAAGCTATAGGCAAGATGTGTGCCATCCCTTCAATAGCTTAACCTTTCACTCGAACCGTATTGGATTATCCGTTGATTGACTCCTCAATCAACTTAGCATGGCCATGCATTTCCATAATCCAACCTCGAGGGGCCCAGAGATATCTCTCCAAAGGAGGGGCAAATTCCATCTTGATCACTCACATCCCACTCCATGTTTCATAGCAAACCCGAAAACTACCTTCATAACTACCCAGCATTTAGCGTTTGGTAGTCCCAAAGTAGGCTACTACACATGTTGGAATCCACGGTGATCTCGGTCTAAGGACTTTGTACCAACACTACCCGAGACCAACTAATGGCACATTAATTCCTGTAGTGTCTCATGGTAGGTCTATCCAACAATGTGTTCTCTAACACATATGTCCATTTTTATTGATTTGGTATCTACATACCCATGATCTATGAGACATGATCATCAATCAATAAACATGCCGATCTTAGAATCATATTTGTTTCAATAATATGATATATGATCAGGGATCATTTAGAAATAGATTCATACATATCGAGTCTCATAAATAAGTCACGTACTTATTGATCAATACAAGATGTCTATTTCATGGAACTGAATAAGTCACGTTACTTATCCCACTACATGTTTTATGCAAATCTCCGAAGACTACTTTTATAACTACCCAGTTACGGTGTAGCATTTGGTAGTCCGTAAGTAAGCCATTACTCATGTTGGAATCCATGATGACCTCAGGTTTAAGGACTTTGCACCAACACTAGTTGAGACCAACTAATGGCACATCAATTCCCTATAGTGTCTCAAGGTGGGACTATCCAACAACATGTTCTCTAACATGTGTTCACATTTATTAATTTGGTATCTCCATACTATGATCCATGAGACATGATCATCAATCAATACACGTGCTGATCTTAGAATCATATTTGTTCCATATATATGATATATATGATCAGAGATCATTTAGAAATAGATTCATATAAAGAGTCTCATGAATAAGTCACATACTTATTGATCAATACAAATTGTCTATTTCATGGAACGGAATAACACTTTATTCATAAATACATAAACATTGACCATGGTATCCAACATCTCCATGTTGCCTCTAGGGCATATCACTAACAGCTTAATCATTCACTCGATCTCGTATTGGATTATTTATCTATTGGTTGACTAATCAATCAACCCGGCATAGACATGCACTTTCAAAATCCATTGCATTGAGGGGCCCAGAGATATCTGGTGTGAACCCGCTAGGGTTTTGTCCCGATCTTTCAATGAGAGGTGGAGGGTAACTCGATTGGAGAACGGAGGTGACGTTCATGGCCCGACTACAACCGTCCAAGGACGATGCGCCTTAGCAACCGATACACCGTCTCCAGTGATCGACGCGAACTTGTGGTGCCCGACAACCCAACCACTAGGGCACTCGTCCTGCAGGCAATCGAATAACAAGCAAGAACAAGTAAAACAAGAACTAGAGTTGCTAGATATAAAGATGAAAGATTCATTCTGAATTGAACAATATGGCGGGGTTCCGAAGATAAACAGACGGGCGGTCTGGCCGACACGCGCGTTGTGTGCAAGTAGCAAGACGCTAACTCTAATCAACAAAACCCACCCTTCTTGGTAGCGGCTGAAGGTTTAAGAAGAGGGGAGAGATGACCACAGGGGTGCCGGGGTCGTGCTAAACCCTAGGACGTGCCCCTAACGGGCCCAACTTGATACACGGCCCATTGGGCCAAAAGAGGTGACGCAGCACCAAGGACAGAAAATACTCGGTAGAAAAAGGACAATTGTGGCCGCTCCAAGAAAGATATTGACATGGGGCCAGATCCATTTGAAAGTAGACTTGACAACCTTTCCGTCAAGTACTTGCACGCCCAAATCGGAGTTCGCAAGAAGTCGTGGCGGCCGTTAGAACTTGGCACTGTGCTGCAGTCCGAATCCACCCCACACGAATCCTCTTCCCGTTGGATCCTCTCCATCATTCCTGAGTAAAACAAAAGTGCTCCGCCTGCAGGGTATAAAGAAGAGGAACATAAACTTAAGAATAAACTCACCTGATGGTTGAGTTGACGTGCACGAGCACGGGTTATTGGACCATAAAGTTGTATGTGTGGAGGCGTGAATATATCGGTAGTGTTGATGTCCTCATCAATATCTCTCCTATAGGAGGTGAAGGGTTACGCGGAAGCTACGCTAGCCGAAAACAAAAATTTCTACCGCGCAAACCAGGAACACTTGCAAGTAAGGGCCGATAGATCGTTACCGATTGGAGTAGAGTGCAGCGGAATAGCCAATCAGGGCAATCCGATCCGGAACAGTGTAGCCGATTCCCGGAGACAGCCGATTCGCCAATCAGCCGATTCGAGTCGTCCGGCCGCGTTCTCACGCCTCGCTCCGATGCGCCCGACCGCAGCCGATCAAGAGCGCGCAACGTAGCAGCGCCTCTACCGGTATCCACACGTCCGGGGACAGAACGCCGTACACCCGTGTGCTAGCACGCGATGCAAGGCTAGGGTTTGGCTCGAAAGTGGGGAGGGTTTCCGTGGAGATTGATCTCGGCGACTTCTGTTGCACGTGATGCAATTGACGTGTCACAGCTCTCCACCCCTCCCTCCTTTATATAGAGTTGGCCGACTGGGACTAGTGGCCGATTAGGACTCTATTTTGAATCGGATCTCATCCGTATCTCATAGAGTTGGCCGCCCCACACGTCGTAAGCCCATAGGACTCTATCCGATCGGATCCCTATTCGATCGAGCCGTATCCGAGTCCAACTCGAATATCTATTCTATCCCCTTAAGCGTGCGACCCAGTAGGTTCAGGTATACTCGGTTTCGGCTATAGTCTAACTTAGCCGATCGTCGGCTCGAGTCTAACTCAGCCGACTGCCAATAGCGGCGCCTAGCAAGCACATATTGACACCATAGTATACAAGAATAATATCGGCTCGAACCTGTAATGTGTACACAAATTCCTTTGCCTCACGATACCAGTTAGGCTATAGGCAAGATGTGTGCCATCCCTTCAATAGCATAACCATTCACTCGAACCGTATTGGATTATCTGTCTGTTGATTGACTCCTCAATCAACTTAGCATGGCCATGCATTTCCATAATCCATTACCTCGAGGGGCCCAGAGATATCTCTCCAAAGGAGGGGAAAATTCCATCTTGATCACTCACATCCCACTCCATGTTTCATAGCAAACCCGAAAACTACCTTTATAACTACCTGGCCTTGAATAGCGTTTGGTAGTCCCAAAGTAGGCTACTACACATGTTGGAATCCATGGTGATCTCAGGTCTAAGGACTTTGTACCAACACTACCTCGAGACCAACTAATGGCACATTAATTCCGTAGTGTCTCATGGTGGGTCTATCCAACAATGTGTTCTCCAACACATATGTCCATGTTTATTGATTTGGTATCTCCATACCCATGATCTATGAGACATGATCATCAATCAATAAACATGCCGATCTTAGAATCATATTTGTTCCAACAATATGACATATGATCGGGATCGTTTAGAAATAGATTCATACATAAAGAGTCTCATAAATAAGTCACGTACTTATTGATCAATACAAGATGTCTATTTCATGGAACCGAATAACACTTTATTCATTTATACATAAACATTGACGTGATATCCAACATCTCCATGTTGCCTCTAGGGCATATCACTAACGTGAGGGGTAAATTCCATCTTGATCATTCACATCCCACTACATGTTTCATATCAAACCCGAAGACTACTTTTATAACTACCCAGTTACGGAATAGCGTTTGGTAGTCCCTAAGTAAGTTACTATACATGTTGGAATCCATGATGATCTTAGGTCTAAGGACACTGCACCAACATTACTTGAGACCAACTAATGGCATATTAATTCCCTGTAGTGTCGCAAGGTAGGTCTATCCAACAATGTGTTCTCTAACACATGTTCACGTTTATTGATTTGGTATCTCCATACCATGATCTTTGAGACATGATCATCAATCAATAATCATGCTGATCTTAGAATCATATTTGTTTCATTAATATGATATATGATCAGGGATCATTTAGAAATAGATTCATACATAAAGAGTCTCATAAATAAGTCACGTATTAATTGATCAATATAAGTTGTCTATTTCATGGAACTAAATAACACTTTATTTATTGACACATAAACATTGACTATGATATCCAACATCTCCATGTTGACTCTAAGACATATCACTAACAGAATACGCGTAGGCTACGATAGCGCAAAATAAAATTTTTCTATCGTGCACTCTGGGAAAAGCATGCGAGAAAGGGTCTATAGATTGTTACTATTGACGTGCAGAGCAACAGAATACTATGTTTTAGAAGTAGGTCCAACGTACGCATGTCCGACAGAAGAGCCGATCACCACAGTCCGACAGCTTGACCATCTTGCCGACCACGAATTGACCGCCCGACCACCTCGCCGACCACGATCCAATCTCCCGACCAGCTCGCTGACCACGATCCGATCTCCCGACCAGCTTGCCGACCATGATCGGATCTCCCGACCACCTCGTCGACTAACACCGCAAAGTAGCAGTGTCTCTACCGGTATCCACACATCCAGGGATGGAACACCGAATGCCTATGTGCTAGCGCTTGACGCACGGCTAGGGTTTGGCTCGAAGGCGGCGACTAGGGTTTGCTCGTGGAAGATCTCGATTCAAGTCTAATGTGAATAGCTTGTCCGACACGGATCTCCACCCCTTGCCCCTTTATTTATAGAGTTAGCCGACTGGGCCTAGAGGGTCTTCGGGACTCTATACCTCATCGGATCCCTATCCGAACTGAGCCTTATCTGAGTCAAACTCAAATACCTGTTCTAACCCATTAAGCGTGCGACCCTGTAGGTTCATGTATACGTGGTTACGACCTAAGAACACTTCTTGGCCGACGTGTCAATAGAGGCCCCTAGCAGAATGTATTGATACCAAAGCATAAACACATATCATATTTGGTTGAACCTTTAATGTATGCACAAATCCCTTTTCCTCATGATACCAATTAAGCTGTAGGCAAGACGTGTCATCCTATCAATAACTTAATCATTCACTCAATCTCGTATTGGATTATCTATCTATTAATTGACTCCTTAATCAACTCGGCATGACCATGCACTTCCATATTCCATTACATGGAGGGGCCCAGAGATATCTCTCTCATAGGAGGGGCAAATTCCATCTTGATCATTCATATCCCACTACATGTTTTATGCAAACCCGAAGACTACTTTTATAACTACCCGGCACGGTGTAGCATTTGGTAGTCCCTAAGTAAGCCATTACTCATGTTGGAATCCATGATGACCTCAGTTTTAAGGACTTTGCACCAACACTAGTTGAGACCAACTAATGGCACATCAATTCCCTATAGTGTCTCAAGGTGGGACTATCCAACAACATGTTCTCTAACATGTGTTCACATTTATTAATTTGGTATCTCCATACCATGATCCATGAGACATGATCATCAATCAATACACGTGCTGATCTTAGAATCATATTTATTCCATATATATGATATATATGATCGAGATCATTTAGAAATAGATTCATATAAAGAGTCTCATGAATAAGTCACATACTTATTGATCAATACAAATTGTCTATTTCATGGAACGAAATAACACTTTATTCATTAATACATAAACATCGACTATGATATGCAACATATCCATGTTGCCTCTAGGGCATATCACTAACAGGCCTACCATAGCTCAAGAATTTACAAAGAAAGGATGAAGAGATGGCATGACAAGCGAATCAAGGTAAAGGAATTCGCGCACGGTGACAAGGTACTACTTTTAAGTCTCGTGTTAAATTGTTTGGTCGAGGTAAGCTTAGAAGCAAATGGGATGGGCCATTCAAGGTAATTAGTGCTGCCTCCCATGGTGCCGTCACTCTTCAAGATGATGACGGGAATCAATCCAAAGTTAACGGGCAAAGGCTAAAAGTTTTTCTGGAGCCAAAGCCCTTGGAATTCCAAGAGTTGGACACCTTGGAATTCCTAACTTTAGAATGACCCCCCTTTTTAGAAATTAAGGTACACAGTACGCTCTACAATGCCCCCAGCGTGTTGCACCACATTTTCTATCACTACACGCACCGTGCTGCAACCCAAAACTCAGCCCAGTTGGCCACAACACAGATTCGGCCGAACCAAAATTTTGGCGGTTGGCGAAGATCTTTGAGTTGTAGATCCTTATCACCTCCTTCTTATCCCCTGCTGTTGCGTAGATTCATCGGAGGTGGTTCCGAAACAGTGTACCTTAATCACTACAAAAGGAGGTATAGGGGCCTTCATCCACCTCACATTCCCATGAAACTTTGCCAAAACCTCCACCGTGGGTGATCTGACTCCCTAAAGCCGTCCACCTACTCCTTCCTCCTCGACTCCTCCTGGTCCACAAACCAAGATGCTCTCTACAAAACTCAGGGAGGAGTATCGCACTAGCCCTACCTTGCCTAAACCCATGGACCTTGAGAGGTCACCGCTGGTGGAGTGCCTGAGGCCAGATGGGTTCGGCCGAACCCCCAAGGTTCAGTCGAACCAATCTGATCGTCCCAATGACTCTCGTCAGGCGGAGCGACCTCTCTTGCCAAGGAGGCAATTCAGAAGGGTGCATTGGGCCGTACACCTTCATCATCTCCGCGTCCTACCACTGGCTAGTTGAGTCCTAAGATCATCATCAAGGGAGGGACTGCCCGCAAGTTGTTCATGGCCGATGATGGGTTTCCAAGCGCTACGCCCAAGGAGGAGGAACAAGTTTTCCATCGAGCAACTCTTCATATGGACGGGGATTCTGCCCTTATGAAGTACGAGGCGATGCGTAAAGGGAAGGCTCCCGAGAAGACCCCAGAGAAGACCCGGACCCCATTAAAGATTAGGGGCATCCGTACCCCCACAGGGAGGTATGAGAAGGAGTTGATTCCTCCCATCAAGCGTAAGGAACTTGAGCACGATGAATCGGTTCACTCCACTCTGGAGGTGGAGCACTGCCCGAAGCGGCCACCCATTCAGGCACCACTAGGAGTCTTTGATCCCTTGGATGATGAGGAAGAACAACTAGAAAAGAACCTACAGGAGTAGGTGGACGAACTGAGGCAAAAAATGTAATAACTTAGAGGAGTCCATTGCGGAGGGGGAGATAGCACACATGGATATGGACAATAAATTCACGGTCCTCTGCAAGCACCTCTAAGTACAAGTGCCTCCATAAGGAGCTAGAGTGCAAGGACCTATACGATCTAGCAACTCTTTAGGCCCCATAGCTCCTTTTACCTTTCCCTTAGGCACCTCCCTTTGTTTGTTTTAGATTTCAGTTTTTGCTTTCCATTCATTTAGAGGTGATGTTATTTTGATTAGTTTTCAGATTTGTTTCATCAAGTTGTAATAAAAGAACCTTTAGTTTATTTGGTACCCTAGCTGGTGCGTTGAGCCAGTCAAGGCATGCACTACTGACTTGTGTTCCAGAGCTTCTGATTGTGTTTCACGAGATAGAACGAGACGATCCGAGCTAGTGGAGGTCGACCGAACCAAGACGTGCATGAACTCTGAGCTACAACGTAATGTACTTCGTGCCAGACATGACAGAATATAATGGGGAAACCTAAGCCTGAACAGCCACAGTGGTTCGGCCGAACTAGCATGGCCATGTCTCTCGTCCCGTCCTGCGGAGAGTGCTCTAGTTTGCATCCTTTTTGTCTCTCCCTCGTGCATTTCTTCCATCTCATCATAGAAAAGCTTTGAGATATCGATTTTATACCATGATGAGCACATAACCCCATACTTACATCTACTTCTCCATGCATTGGTTAAGCACATCCACATGTTGTTCTTTGGTGAATTTTGGGCTTGAGGAATATGTTTCGTAGGGACCCCCTAGAGCTAAGTTGTTGTTGTTATGCTTGATATGAATCGATAAGATGGTTCCGTATGTTCTTTTACACTCTTAGTTGATTCATTTCAAAATTTTAGAAAGTAACAAAGTTCCTCGTTGGTTTAAATTCCCACCAAGGCCACATATGCTTACATGATATGAACTTCTACATATGCAACTTGTTTTCTTATTGAGCTTTGTCAACTTATTACGACCTTAGTGAGATGTTTTTTCATACTCCTTGATCAAGATCACGTACATGCCACCATATGCTATACTTCTACACCGAAAGTTAGCAACCATACCATCCACAAGATAAAGCTCCATGTTGTTTCGTGACCCCTCTCTCCAAGTTATCCCTGCAAAAGAGACATGGGCTATGCAAAAAGAGAAATAAAAGACATGCTCATGAAAGCATGATGAAAAAGAGAGAGAGAGTAGAAAAAGAAGAAGAAAAGATAGCCAATGTCCCAAAAGAAAAAGCAAAGGAGAGAGTTGGATCATACAAAAAGGAGTTCATCCACCATCCACCATATCCATACACATGCACATCTTGATCAAGTTGTATGACTAGCTTCTCTAAAGCATCTGATTTTTGACTCAGCAATATATGAGGAACAAGTAAACTTTTATCCCTACCGAGCTCCACATAAGGGATTTAGATGTAGGAATTGAGGCTTAAATTTTGAGCCAAGCTGGTGAGGAAGATAAACACCACTTTAGCAAATGAGAGTACCAATTGAGGAACTAAGGTTTTATTTTGAAAACTCAAAAAAATCCCGAGAGTAATGAGGACATAGTGGAATTCATTGTAAGAGTTCTTCAGTTTGTCAACTGCTCAAGCTCAAGAGTTTAGCCACTCTCATCCACAAGTTCGAAGGAAGCCGAGAGCAACATGGTGTTCTTACTCATGCCTCTTGAAGTAAATGTAACTATCCTATCGCTAGACCTTGTCCTAAATTTGTTATCCTTTACTCGAGACGAGCAAAGGTCTTCTGGTATGTGTGTGGGGGGGTGTTGTTGGAGATCCTTACTTCGGTGTCATCATATCATTTTTGTCATGCCTCGATTTTCGTTCGAATTAAAAATCCCTAAATAATTCATTTTATATAAATAAATAAAATTTAAAGTAACTAATCAAGTGAAATAAATATGGGAAATAAAATTTTATTTAAAAATCATGGTTGGAAATATTTTTAAAATATTCTCCATGCCCAAAAAGTATTATGTGAAATTTTCCATGAAATTTTGGAGCTCCAAAAATAATTTTAATAATACAAAGTTCATTTATGCAATCAAATAAAAAGAAAAACAAATTACAATCTCCTCCTGGTCCTTGGGCTCCTTTCGGCCCAAGTCCCCTTCCCTCCTTCCGCAGCCCGCTACCGCAATCCTCCTTTCTCCCCTCCTGCGTCGAAGTCTGTTTCCGCTCCTTCAGCCCGGTTCCCCTCCCTTCTCCTCCTCTCTCCCCGGCCCGCACGCCCTTTTTTCCCCTTGGGCTGGCCTCCTTGCCTCCCTCCTCTCTCTCTTCGACCCGGCCATGCTCGCCGACCCACTACCTCGCGCCCTCGCGAAGTCCATATTGCCTCCCCGGTTTCTTCCCTCTCTCCTCACCGACAGCCGGACCGGCGGCCCCACTGTCATCTTCTACCTCGGCATTCCTGGCCACCGCGCCCTCGCCACCGCTGCTCGCACATGCGCCCGGCTCTGCGCCATGCCCGCACGTGTGCACCACGTCGTCGCCGCGCCCACGCCATGCCCTCCACCTCCTCCCCGTCCCCGCGAAATCAGCCGCCATTTTATCGCGGTTGTTACCACACCATTAGCGTGCCCTTTCTTCGCTGTTTTCCCCCGCCATCCTCATCCTCCTCGCTGCTTCCCGAGCTATAAAGCTCTTTCTCAAGCGCCCCTCTCACGTTTCCCTCTCTCGGCCGAGACTGCGGCACTCTCACCCTCTCTCCCCACGCTCTCCCTCTCTCGTCGCTCGTCGCCACCCTCCGGCACGCACCACCGCCGCACTAGCCGCCGCCGCGCGTGCGCCATGGCCACCGCCCACCTTCCCGCATCCCACCGGACTCCGCCGCAGTCCCCACTCTCGGATCGCGGTGGAATGACACATGCACCGTGCGCCGATCCATCGTCGCCATTTGCACCCTTCGGTTGTCATTCCCCGTCGCCTCACCGCTCCCTAGGCCCTATCGTCCCCTCCGCCGCTCCCCATGCCGAGCCGAGTGTCGGCCGCTTTCTATTGTTGCCAAGAACCGCCGGATCGTAGCCCACGCCGTTTGGCCGAGCGCCGCGTCTCCGCTCCGCCGCCGCTGTGTGCCGTTCTCTAATCCCATGCATGCCCGGTGAGCAACCCCTCCCTCTTCGCTCTCCTCCGCCATTCCCCACGCACGCCACCGCACCGATGGCCGCCGCCGTGACCACCGGGTTGCGCGCGTCGTTGCCGCGCCGTCCCGACCCGTCGGCCGGCGGCCGCCGTGGCCCCTTTCTCCTGGGTCGCCCAATCCGCCACGGGGCAAATCGTGGCCATCGGTTCGGCCGCTCGCGTGGCTACTGCGTGGCCGCCACGTGTGCACCATGTGGTGCCCCACCTGCGTTGCCGTGGACTTGGTCCACTATGGACCGGCCCATGGATTGTGCCACCGCCACCTTTGATAACGTCGCCTTGATGTCAGCCCTAGCCTTTTTCTTTGTAAAAATAATTAATAATTGCGAAATAAATAGAATTAATTTTTACAAATTCATTTAAATGGTCCAAAACTTCTAAAATTCATATCTAATTCATAAGAACTCCAAATTGGACCATTCAAACTCAAAATTCATTTAAAATTGAGCTCTACATATTTTTTTACTCTTCATGTCTCGTTTACTTGGTTTTTATTAGGGTTTTCCTCGTTTTGCATGCCAACATGTAGATTCCGTCGTTTCGGAAGTTCGGACTCGCGAGGAAAAGAGTTCAGAAGATTGTTTGAAGAAGCAAGGCAAGAAACACATTCCCCCTTGAGTATGTTGTACCTAATTTATGAAATGTTTTACGTTTGCAAATAAAGTGCATATTTTGCTAATTACATGGAAACAGGGTTAACGGGGTTTACTATCTGTTTGCTTGATCCTTACCTAATTGTTATCCATTCCTTTGTCAACCACGGGTGATAAAGTGACTAGCTTGTATCACTTATGTTGACTTTTGCTAGAACTATATATGCTTAGCGATGCTTAATTATCACTAGCACATTTAATGGTATAATTACACTATTTTCTCTAGTACCTAACGAGCTACGAGCTCGAAACACCTAGCCATGCTTTAATGGTCATAATTCCCAACTAAAATGTGACTTAATGGTGGGCTGTGGGTGCATGGTTTTGATTGTTGCACCCATGGCAATTAAGGACCAGTTTGCGGAAAACCCTGGAAGACGTACATGCTTACCACAATCAAGAATGGGCAATCGCTGGACTTGTAGTTTAGCTTTTCCTTAGCCGACGTACCCAGGTTAGGGTGGGCGTGGTGGAGTTGGGTCGGCGGCGCGTCCGATTAAACGGCTTCTGGATTCGCCGAGGCATGAGGGGGTGCTGCCCACTTCCTGTTTTGGAGTGGGGGCAAAACCCAAGGTGTGGTGCGATTGGTTAGGGAGGGTTATGCAAAGGGTCTTGTAACGATTTCCCCCTTGCAGTACTATGGTGGTACTTTCGGGCATGGCAACATATGTGGAATCGTGTCTTGTGGGTACAGTTGTACACCTCGATCGAGTAAAACTATTCGAATAGCCATGCCCGTGATTATGGGCGATCGACCGATTCACCGTGATTAGTCTCACCTTAATAATTTGACCTAATGAAACTTTTGCCTATGGAGTGGAGCTGAAGCCCCGCTAGGATCACCTTTTTTCGCTGCTGCTACTTTCTTTCGAGTGTGAGGACTAAGTGCCTCTTCTTTAAGTATTTTATGCTTTATGTATGTTTAGATATGTATATTAATTTATCATTTTGTGTACCCTGGCTGATTCCTGGATAGGGATTTAATACACAAAATAGTCTGAAAATTTGGCTAAATTTATGGGCATGACAAAGTGGTATCAGAGCCAACTCGACTATAGCTTTAGCCAAATGGTCAAACCCTAAGGATACAATTTCTGAAAATACTATTTGCAAAAAGTCTCCTCTCACTTTTCGGCTTTTGTTTGCAAAACGGTTTATCAAATTTCTCTCTTTCCTCCTCCACCTCTTTTAGCTGTTGAACCTGGAGGACAAACCCAGTTGCACGTTAACCGGTGGAAGTCAAGACAAGCCTCAAGCTTCAAGCTGCAAGAGCAAGATGGTATTCTAGAGTCGGTGTTTTGCGAAGATCAAGTGAAGTCTTTTCGAGCTTACCTAAACCCAATCCTTCCCGAAAGTATAGAATCGGTAGTTCCTAGGTCGTGTGATGTTTGCTGTGTGCAGGTGTATGCTTTACATCAGTGGTGGGGATGTGACCATACTAGGTTGTTTGCCTAATCAACTTGAATAATAAAAGCCTACTCACATCAGATCAGTACTTAAGTTGGTTAATGTGGGGGTGTCACATTGTAAGAGAGACCTTCAGAGGACTGTAGATCCAACACCATTGTAATCCCAGTTTATACTCCATCCCATCAAAGAACATCACACACTGGATGTAGGCCTATTATCCTTCAGGAGGGCTGAACCAGTATAGATTGCTGTGTCTTTTCTCTTTGGCTCGTCCTAGGACTTGAGTCGACCATCCGATCCATTGAAGGACAACATCTCTACCACACTCTCTTTCTCCTCCGCGGGGACCCTTCTTTGAGGACTGTCGACCCTCCCGTCGATAGTTGGCGTGCCAAGTAGGGGCATTGTTCTTCATCTTGTGATCTGATGGTCGTTACCTTCTTCACCGACATCGCGGATCCCGCCGGGACGACCTTTGTCTTCGGCACTCTAGAGTTTCGCACTCTCTCTCAGGTGGCCTCCGGCGAGCTAGAGCGTGTGGTCGCGCCACAGCGCATGGAGACGAGGCCAAGGTGCACGGTTTCACGCCCTGTGGCCTCTGCCCCCAAGCCCCGCACAACCACCAGGGTTTGGCAGCCCAAACCCCCGACTGCCAACACGGCCATCCTGAGGGCGGACGACGTGTGGACCCGGGTCAAGCGTCCAGTCTAGCTTCGCACCACGCGCTTTGCCTCTCCATGCCGGGGGTCATCTTCCTCACCTTCGCGCACCGCTAGATGTGCTCTCGTGTCTCTCGGCGTGATGAGCCCTACCAAGACCTTTTGTCGATCTTCTCTTTCCCACACGACATCGGTTGGGTGGCTCCGCAGTCCATTGTTCATTCCTGGCAACCGCTGGCCTGCCAACTTCATCATGATGGTGGAGGTGGTGTCCGACGATGAGGTCTCTCTCTCCTAGAAGTCCGATGCTCACCGCAACTCAAGCTGTACCCGCAATGCGGGGCGGGCTGCGCTGCGAGAGCAAGCCCGTTGACCTCACGTTTAGCCCCACCCAAGTCCGACTTCACGATAGAGTTTGAAGGACACCAGGTCTTTCGGATGCCCGCGGCCAATTTGGTTGACATTGAGCGCGCCCTCAATGGCCTTTCTGACTCTCTGGAGATCCGAAAGGCCATGGCGATGACCCAGGCCACCGCTGTGCAGCTTAATGTCCCGGGTCCGTCTGAGCACCCCTCGGGAAGTGCTCGACACTCGAGGTCACGACTGCAGCGGAGCACCGGTCATTCAGCCTCTCTGTGTCCTACTGCTGATGTGGCCACGAAGACCGTGGCCGCTCCTGCAGGCATGGCCCGACACTCCAAGAGTGTTTGCTCAGCCGAGCAGCAGGGGAGCTCCTGTGGACCCCCGATTTTGAGGCGGGAATCTTTCGTGTTCATAGTACCATTTCCCCGGATCAAGTAGTTGGTACCCACGAATACAGTACTGGATAATCAAGTGCACATGCACGAATAGTCTTACAATACCATTATTACATTAATAAGCCCGAAGGCATTGTTCATACCACGGACCTTATGGTCCGAATACAACATAAAAACAGAGTTTAGATAAGGCGGCGGAAAGAGGCGCGGCTTGTCCATTGCCACGAGCAACGACCGGAGCTAAAGTCTAATATGCGCCGTCGCCCCTCGTCCTCCCGGTGATAAGCGTATGGATCTTCCGCTCTTCAACTCCATCACCGGAGGTTTGTGCGTATAGCAAGGGTGAGTACCAACCGTACTCGGCAAGCCAACACGAGTTGATGCATATGACAAGGTTATACAAAGAACATGGCTAGGGTTGTTTTTGCGAAAAGCCGGTTTTCATAATTCTTTTCTCAAGCCTATTGACTAGCCAAAATCCAGCTTTAATGTCATAGTTCATTAACCCGGCGACGGTTCGTCTACCATCCATCGTGATTCCAAGGATGGCTTCCCGCCTCCGGTTCGTCATGATTTTCTGGGAGTCCACCCCCTTCTCGTATTCTCGAGAAGTTGATCCACCAGCGAGTAAAATCATCATGCAAACCCATCCCAGTATTTTTAAGTTCAAAATCTAGCCCAAGCGAAAGTCTTGTCACGATGCTCAATATCCGCGAGCACGGCTATTCGAATAGATTGACTCATTCACACTGCAAGGTGGATGTACACTTTACCCGTACTCCGCGACGCCCAACAAATGAGCCTACGCCTCAACACATGAGACGGTCACGGCAAAGCCTTTCGATAACCTCACTTTGGCAGTACCCGCTCCATGAACTTATGTCCTCATGCACTCTAGCCGTCCTTTTCTAGCAGTGAGAGGAGTTCTGGCGCACCCGGGGTAAGGGAAGACATTTCCAATCTTTAAGTTTAATTAACGTAGTTAAATTCCACCATTCATAACAAAGGCCGCAGCCTCATTCTCATCCCATAACCACATCACGAGAACCATCTATGCAAGGATACCGCCTCCGCTCGGCTATCTAGTCACTAGGTCTATACCCATTCGAGAAGTACGGTTGTACGGCTCGTTTCCGGCTATCTCATGGCTTGGTCCTTAATTGACCAGGGTCGGCACTTGCCTTTTCCGGAATCCACCCAAATCATCCGCCGCCCAGTCTAAAACATTTGTATAGTACTTTCCGTTTTCATCAAACTTATTTCATTATGGCCATGTGGCGCTCATGTCTCCACATGCCGAATCTCAACTACCTTCCCTAAGGTAGTTGCCCAAGCACAAAGCTTTTTCATAAAGTCATGGGTATGCATAAATCTAAGTATAGCATGGCTAAGCGGTTTACAGTTATGCTTCGGTTATTTGTGTCACATCGCGAGTTACAAGGAGTAATTCTAAAGGTAAACAATAGCAAGGTATGGCATAACAAGTATAGGTAACTCGGTAAAGCATGCATGTTTAGAGTTTAAAATAACATCATTTCGCAATTGGGATCAATATGTTCAAAGGGTGTGAAGACTTGCCTTGCTCGCACGCTGGTTGAGTGGGGTCTTCCGCGTAGTCAGCGTTCACTTCTTCGGACGCTATCCGTACGTGCGAAAAGAAGGGTTGAATCCAATTAAAATCCAACAATATCAACGAAAAGAAAAAGATCTCAAAATGATCGCGGAAAGCGGATTCCAAACACAACCTCAAACTTCGTAAATTTTAATAGTTGAATCAACGGAAAGAAGTCCAGTTAAACCGAGCGAACCATCTCGTAATAAATATATATTTTATTCCTAAATTTGAAGATATCCTAAAATAATTAGATTTCTAATTTCCATATCTCCAATAATTGATCTTTAATACCGCAATTATATTTGCTAGGGTTTTGGAATTCTAACGACCGAATAATGACATTCATGCTTAGCCAATCTTTAAAAAGGTCTAATGTGGACTTCGTAACACATTAGAGGTCGGACAATATTTGAATTCATAAAAAGAAAAATTTAATCTAGAAATTATTGTCACAAAGTATTTCTTTTTGGAAGGAAAAAGAATATTATATCCATACCTAGATAATAATATTTCAAAACCTTATTTTGTATCCTAAAATATTTCCAAAATATTTCAAAATATTTTACCCTAATTTCTTTACTATTTTTCTTTTTCTATTTCCTTTTTTTCTTTCTCTTCCTTTTCTTTTCCCTTTCTTCCTTCTTTCTTTTTCTTCCTTTCTTCTCTGCTGTCTGTTTTCCCACCGGCGGCCGACGGTGAGGGAGGGGTGCCGACGGCGAGGGAGGGCCGGAGCTAGGGAAAGGAGGGGCGCTACACCATCCCGAGACCACAAGGGTTCCATTTCCTCCTTCGGCCGAGACCGGAAGCGGCGGAAAGGGCTGGCGACGGCGAGGTGGTTCGGCGGCGGTGGCGCTCGTCGGCGGCAAAATCCGGCGAAGCCCTGGCTAAAGTGAGGGGTCTACAAGCTTCAGCGAACCCCGGGGATGCTAACGGTGGGGTTGGTTCGGCCGGAAAGGCACGCAGGCGGGCCGGCGACGGCGAGGTGGTTCGGCGGTCGAAACAGAGGAAATCTAGGGGTTCGTCGCCGGCGATTTTCCGGCGACCAATTGGCTCGGGAGCTTAGGGGAATTAATACCTAGAGCACGGGATGATGATGGTACCTTTAATTCGGGAAGAAATCGGCCGAGGTGACGAATTTCGGAGTGTCGCACGGGCGGTCGAATTAGGGTTCTTCCGCCGAGCTCCGATCTTTCCCAAAATTCGCGCAATGTAGTGGCTAATCCTTGGGGGAAATTGGGGGAAAGCACGAGTGAGCACAGGAGGAGATTTTCGATGTTGGGAGCTGGGTCCGTGAGGCCGATTTATAGGCGGTCGACGGCGAGGTGGTTCGGGCGCCCGGTGCGGTGATAGGCGACGAGCGCGCGCACATCGCGGCGACGTGCGGCAAGCGCAGCCAACGCACGCGTGTACGGCGAGTGCGGTGAGGCAAGGCGCGAGAGCGGAGTGCGGCGCCGCGGCAAAGGACGGCGTGGTGCGGACTGTGACGCGCGCGCCGACGCGAGCGGCATGGCTAGCGTGTACGGCGGCGACTTTGGGGGCAATCGGCATGGCGCGACTGACCGGCGACTACGTGCGTGACCGGAGCCGATGACGCTGGGAACATGCACGCGCGAGGTCTCGGGTACGGCGGGTGACGCGCGGCGGCTGCGGAACGGGGGGTGTAATCGGTCGAACACTGCCGAGCTAATGAACAGTGCACTTTTCCATTTATCCCGATTTTAAAATCCTATTTTCCATTTCCATTTCTTTTATCCCTAAAAATTCTAAATGAATTCTAATATTCCCAAAATAATTTTGAAATTATATTTTCAAACTTTTCCCCACTTTTTATTTTTCAAAATATATTTTTCATATTTTTATTTCTTCTTTTAAAATCAATAAATTGGGGTCTTTAATTAATTTCTAAATTCATATTTCCTTTTCAAAATATTTTCATCATCCAAATCCAAATATTTTCTTCCACCAGTTAGGTTTAAACCAAAATATATTCTTTTCAAGAATCTCTTGTAAATCCACAAAATTAGGTATTTATCCTTCTCCAAATATATATATTTTGAATTATTACTCTCACCTAGGATATCAAAGCTTAGGGTTTTTATCCAACTTCGCATCAAAGCAATTCAAAAAGAACTCTTATGCAACGAGCTTGGCAAATAAGAACGATAAACACGATAAGAAGCAATGATTCCAAAAAGTTTTTATGAGTTCCGATTTTCACGTTCCGAATTCTACTCTTTCGATTTTCGGGATGTCACAAACCTACCCCTAACAATAAATCTCGTCCTCGAGATTTCTTACCGATGCTGAATAGGTGTGGATGTTCTGTCCTCGGAAGTCTTCGCTCTCCCGGTAGCTTCTTCTTCGGTGTGATTGCTCCATTGTACTTTGTACATGCGCCACGACTTGGTGCGTGTCTTCTTTTCGCTTCGTCTAGTATCTTGATTGGATGCTCCGGGTAGGTAAGATCACTGTGGACATGGATGGTTTCTAATGAGGTTTGCTCTTCCGGTACCCGCAGACATTTCTTCAGCTGCGATACGTGGAATACTGGGTGGACATCGGAGAGATTCTCGGGCGGTTCCAATTGATAAGCCACTTCTCCCTCCTAGCGCTTATCGGAATGGGCCCACGTATCGTGGTGCAAGTTTCCCTTGACTTTGAACCTCTGTGTTCCCCGTAGTGGTGAGACCTTTAGATACACGTAGTCACCCTCTTTGAATTCCAATTCTCTTCGTCGAGTATCCGCGTAGCTCTTTTGTCGTGATTGAGCAGCTTGTAGTCGGTCCCGAATTAGGCGAACCTTTTCCTCATCCTCCTTGATTATGTCAGGCCCGAATACGGTTCGTTCACCGGTTTCGACCACATCAATGGGGTTCGACATCGGCGACCAAATAGAGCTTCGTTTGGCGACATCTTCAAACCGGCTTGATAGCTATTGTTGTAAGAGAACTCGGCGTACGGCAAGCATTTCTCCCAATCCTTGGTGAAATCCAATGCACGAGCTCTCAAGCATATCCTCCAAGATTGGTTCGTCCTTTCGCCCGCCCATCGGCGTGGATGATAGGCGTATCGAAAGCGAGATGACTTCCGAGTGCCTCGTGGACTTTGCTCCAAAAATGAGATGTGAATTGGGTACCACGATCCGATATGATCCTCTTTGGTACACCGTGAAGACATACAATCCTACTCATATATAGTTCCGCTAGCTTGGCGCTGTTGTAGTTAGTTTTCACTGGTATAAATCTGGCAGTCTTGGTGAGCCGATCTACTATTACCCAAATGGAATCGTAGCCGCCGTAGTTTTGGGTAGTCCCACTATGAAATCCATGCCTATCTCGTCCCATTTCCATTCGGGAATCTTGAGTGGCTCAAAACCAGCGGCCGTTGATGCTCAGCTTTCACCCTTTGGCACACATCGCACACGGCTACGTATTCGGCTACATCTCTCTTCATATTGGGCCACCAGTATTCTCCTTTCAAATCCTGGTACATTTTCGTGCTTCCGGGATGTAACGAATATGCCGATTCGTGGGCTTCCTTTAAGATCAATCCCTCAAACCGCCTCGTTCAGCACACGATTCTTTTCTTGTACCACAGATTCCCTTGTCATCCACGAAAACTCCCGAGCGCGTCCATGCCATGCGTTCCTTGATTTCCTGGGTTTCCTCATTCCCTTTTTGGGCTTCCTCTATTTGAGTTCTCAGTAGGGGTTGGATTTCCAGTGAGTTCACTTCTCCGTGAGGAATCAGGTGCAGATTGAGTCTGGCCATTTCTTCTTGAAGTTCGCTGGCCATACCTCCCAATCCCATGTGGTTGCATTGGGCTTTGCGGCTCAGCGCATCGGCCACTACATTTGCCTTGCCGGGATGATAATGGATTCCTAGACTGTAATCCTTGATCAACTCCAGCCATCGCCTCTGTCGTAGATTGAGATCAGGCTGAGTAAAGAAATATTTTAGGCTCTTGTGATCGGTATACACATCACAGTGGTTCCCGATCAGATAGTGCCTCCAAATCTTCAATGCGTGTACAACTGCGGCTAATTCCAGGTCGTGTGTGGGATAATTCTCTTCGTGGGGTCGTAATCGTCGCGAGGCATACGCTACGACCTTCCCATCCTGCATCAACACTCCTCCCAATCCTTGCCGGGATGCATCACGGTACATCACGAAGTCCTTACGGTTGTCGGGTAAGGTCAAGATTGGGGCGGTGGTTAACTTTTCTTTTAATTGGTCGAAGGCTTTTTGGCACTTCTCATTCCATTCAAACTTCTTTTCCTTCTTCAGAAGTTGAGTCATAGGTCGGGCTACAGTGGAAAACCCTTCGATAAACCGTCGGTAATAACCGGCCAAGCCCAAGAAACTCCGAACTTCCGTCACTGACTTGGGTGCCTTCCATCCCGTAACGGCTTCGACCTTGGCGGGGTCTACGGCTACTCCTCCGGCTGAAACCACGTGGCCAAGAAAAGCGACTTCCTTGAGCCGAACTCGCATTTGCTGAATTTTGCATACACTGGTGCTCTCGTAACTTTTCCAAGATGAGTCGTAGATGCTCCGCGTGCCCTCGTCGTTCTTGGAGTAGATAAGTATATCGTCGATGAACACCACTACGAATTTGTCCAGGTATTCCATGAATACCTTGTTCATCAGATTCATAAAGTATGCAGGGGCATTGGTCAATCCAAAGGACATCACGGTGAACTCGTATAAGCCGTAACGTGTAGAGAACGCCGTCTTAGGAATATCTCCGGCTCTAATCTTCAACTGATGATATCCTGACCGTAGATCAATCTTTGAGAACACCTGGCACCTTTAAGTTGATCGAATAGGTCATCGATCCGGCAGCGGGTACTTGTTCTTGATAGTTACTTCATTCAGCGATCGGTAGTCCACACACATTCTCATACTCCCATCCTTCTTTTGACGAAGAGTACGGGGCTCCCAGGAGAAGAGCGGGCGTACAAATCCCTTCTCTTGTAGTTCCCTTATCTGCTTCTTGAGTTCCTCTAACTCGTTGGCCGGCATTCGATAAGGTCTCTTGGATATGGGGGCCGTACCAGGCATTAGATCGATGATAAACTCTACGTCGCGATCCGGGGGCATTCCGGTCATTCCTCGGGAAACACATCCGGGTATTCTTGTACTATGGGCATTCCGCCTAAGGGTAGCATGGTGAACACTCCCGCAGCTTGCTCACATAGCTTTGGGTTTTGATCCATAGTTATGCTCATCGGTGATCCCCATGGGGTGGATACCGTGACTTCTCTTCGACGCAGTCTATAATCCCATTATTTTTGGTCAACCAATCCATCCCGAGTATGACATCTATGGTTTGGGGTGATAGCACCATAAGGTTTGAGAGAAACACCACGTCTCTAATCCGTATGGGCACATTAATGCGGGCATGGGGTACGGTTATGTCTCCCCGGTGAGTGTACCAACATAGGCCTCTTAAGTGCTACTTGGTGTAGGTGGTGTTGTTTGCTTACTTGGGAAGATATGAATGAATGCGAGGCTCCGAATCGAATAAAACTTTAAGCGGTGCGAGTTGATAGAGAACATACCCATCAATACGCTCCGGTCCTCTTGAGCTTCTTCCGCCCGCACATGATTCACTCGACCACGTCGAAACCCGGTGGCGGCCTCGTTGGGTAGCGGGGTCCGAAGACCTCGTCCCGCCGCAGGGGTGGGGTTCCTCGGACGGGCGTTGCATTGGCGCCGGTGCGCACGGGGCGTTGCGTGGTTTTGGGCAGCTATTGGAGTAGTGCCCGAATTCTCCGCAATTAAAACAGCTCACATTCCTTCTTCCCGGAGCGGCTAGGGTTGGTGTGGGCGTACGAAACGAGGTGTAGCTGACTGTTGACATGGTCGGAAGCGGGAGAACGTCCGGTTGCCTAACATTTGGCTTCCATCCGGACGGGGTGGCTCCCTTGGGGCGTTGTGGCGTTCCCTGAAATGGGCGAGCCATAGCGAGCCTCCTCTTGCGGTTATTGTCTACCACCTTTTGGTCATGTTCAAGTCGGACGACCTTGTTGATGAGGCTTTGGAAACCGGTGTGATCCCGCCCGATCATTGGTCCCCTCGGTTCGTCATTTAGTCCCTCAATGAATTTATCTATCTTTTCTTCTTCGTCCGCGTCTCACCGGTGGCATAACGGGCAAGCTGGGTGAACTTGTTCGAGATATTCTTGTACCGAGGTGTTCCCTTGACGCATCTGCGAACTCGTTTTCTTCATCCTCATCACTGCAGTGGCACGAAATTCTCACGAAACGCAGCCGTGAATTCCTCCCATGTTGGTTCGCCGGCGTCTTCAGCTCGTGTCTCCTTGTAGGTGTCCCACCAGTCACTCGCGGGACCCTCCAGCTGGTTAGTAGCGAAGATAACTCTATCAGCTTCTCGGATTCTGACGAGGGTTAACTTCTTCTCTATCACTCTTAGCCAATCTTCGGCATCCATAGGCTCTTCGGCCGTGGAAAAAGTGGGCGGCTTAGCTCTCATGAATTCCCCCAGACTCGATCCTCCTCGACCTCCTTGATTATTAGCAATCGCTTGGAGTAGCTGGGTCTGCATAGCCATGACCTCCGCCAGGTGGAGGGGTTAGGTTCCGGTGGGTTCTCGTTGGTCGCGCGGCCCCGCGGCGATGTGCCATCTAAGAAGGGAGATGAATCAAGAGATCGGACTAGTTTAGGTTATAGTTCCCAGGGGATCTTTCTTCAAGTTCTTTTGAATGATCTTCAATCAACAGACAAAGTAAAATAATAATAAGCATACGAATTAAGACATCGCAAGGCGATGCTCAGGTTCATCATATTACATAAGGGGTACACGGACTGTACACACACAGTCCTTCTCCGCGATAGCAATAATAATTATATCGTCCAACTAGATCAACTAATTAAGGGAAATAGGAAGTGCTGCTGAGCTGGGAAGGTCCTTCCGCCTAGTCATCCAACCAACCGCAAGAGCCAGGCGCCGGAAGTGGGTGGTCCGCTGCTGAAGCAAACCGAAGTCCCCACGGCTGGAGGTGGTGGCCTCGGAGTCACGCCGAATCTTTCGACTCGGTGGCCGCGTACTCTTGCGAGCGATGCGGCGGGTGAGGGGCCTCCCGTGTGAGTCGCGACGAGGGGGAACTTCCTCCTCCATTGAGTCGGTGTCGCTAGACTCCCATTTGATCTCCATGGGCTCGCCTCGGACTCCGTATCGATGTAGATCCGGATGGGGTTACCCTCTCCGATCCCGGCTCGGATGGTACTAGTACGGAGCTCGGGGTGGGTCCCATGGATGTGGCAAGCAGTGGGGTCTACCGTGCGGTGCGGCTCGTGCTCAACATAAAGCTTGCTCCATCATAGCTTGAAAAGTATCTAAGCTTGCTGGAGTCATAAGGTAATAGTGGTCGGGCACGGGGGCGGAGGTGATGGTACGGGCTCGGTGGAAGTACTGCAGCGTAGACGGGACGAGTGCGCAATGTTCTTCTAGCCGGTTGATCTGCTGCTTGCTCTTCCCGAGCTGCTCTTCCAGCTCTACCAGAGCCTCCCTCGGGCCATGTAGCGGTCCGAGAGTTGCTCATACGAGCACCATTGGCTGCGTGAGTCTGCGGCATGCTTATCTCGGTCTCCATAGCCTTGGTGGCTGTTGACCAGATTATTGAGGCGTGATCTGCGATCGTTGATCTCGAGCGGGGCCTCCTCGTAATGACGTCTGCTTTCGTCTCCGCCCAACGCGATAGACGTGTGACCATCGGGTTGTAGCAGCAGGGGTAGCCTCCACAGTGCAGACTGGGTTGCCCTCTTCGCGGTAAGGATGATGCACGAACTCTGTCATTGTGAGTTCGGCACGGTGTTCCGCATTAAGGCGAAGGAAAGCCTCGCGAGCTGCATCCTGAATAGCTGCTTCTGCTAGGTCCCGGTGGTAGCGGGTATGGAAGCAGTAAGATGTCTCGCTTCCCATGCGGGCTTCTATGGATACAGCTGCCTCCCAGGCTGGATACTCTTCGGAGCCATGCCTTTTGGTGTGATAGGTGGGCGGTTCCGGGTACCTCAAGCACCATAGTAGGGACTGGAGTTGGACCACGAACCCCTCGTCTCGCGGAACAGTGACTTCCCAGGTTCCGTCGTGGTTTGACATCTGCTTTTACAGGCAACTTAGGGTTAGCGGGAGGGAGCTATCATAATCATTTGGTAAAAAGGAAATACAGATGTAGAAAAGATATATTTGCATTTTCGGAAATAATAGTTTAAAACTGATCCTACTGTAGGGATATTTCCCTTTGGCCATCTGGTTAGGGGTAGGGCGCCATTTGGTCTTAGCCTACGGTCGCATGGCTCTGATACCAGCTCTGTGGACCCCCGATTTTGAGGCGGGAATCTTTCGTGTTCATAGTACCATTTCCCTGGATCAAGTAGTTGGTACCCACGAATACAGTACTGGATAATCAAGTGCACATGCACGAATAGTCTTACAATACCATTATTACATTAATAAGCCCGAAGGCATTGTTCATACCACAGGACCTTATGGTCCGAATACAACATAAAAACAGAGTTTAGATAAGGCAAGCGGAAAGAGGCGGCGGCTTGTCCATTGCCACGAGCAACGACCGGAGCTAAAGTCTAATATGCGCCGTCGCCCTCGTCCTCCTAGTGATAAGCGTATGGATCTTCCGGCTCTTCAACTCCATCACCGGAGGTTTGTGCGTATAGCAAGGGTGAGTACCAACCGTACTCAGCAAGCCAACACGAGTTGATGCATATGACAAGGTTATACAAAGAACATGGCTAGGGTTGTTTTTGCGAAAAGCCGCTTTCACAATTCTTTTCTCAAGCCTATTGACTAGCCAAAATCCAGCTTTTAATGTCATAGTTCATTAACCCGGCGACGGTTCCGTCTACCATCCATCGTGATTCCAAGGATGGCTTCCCGCCTCTGGTTCGTCATGATTTTCGGGAGTCCACCCCTTCTCGTATTCTCGAGAAGTTGATCCACCAAGTAAAATCATCATGCAAACCCATCCCAGTATTTTTAAGTTCAAAATCTAGCCAAGCGAAAGTCTTGTCACGATGCTCAATATCCGCGAGCACGGCTATTCGAATAGATTGACTCATTCACACTGCAGTGGATGTACACTTTACCCGTACTCCGCGACAGCCCAACAAATGAGCCTACGCCTCAACACATGAGACGGTCACGGCAAAGCCTTTCGATAACCTCACTTTGGCAGTACCCGCTCCATGAACTTATGTCCTCATGCACTCTAGCCGTCCTTTTCTAGCAGTGAGAGGAGTTCTGGCGCACCCGGGGTAAGGGAAGACATTTCCAATCTTTAAGTTTAATTAACAGTAGTTAAATTCCACCATTCATAACAAAGGCCGCAGCCTCATTCTCATCCCATAACCACATCACGAGAACCATCTATGCAAGGATACTCGCCTCCGCTCGGCTATCTAGTCGGCTAGGTCTATACCCATTCGAGAAGTACGGTTGTACCGGCTCGTTTCCGCTATCTCATGGCTCGGTCCTTAATTGACCAGGGTCGGCACTTGCCTTTTCCGGAATCCACCCAAATCATCCGGCCGCCCTGTCTAAAACATTTGTATAGTACTTTCCGTTTTCATCAAACTTATTTCATTATGGCCATGTGGCGCTCATGTCTCCACATGCCGAATCTCAACTACCTTCCCTAAGGTAGTTGCCCAAGCACAAAGCTTTTTCATAAAGTCATGGGTATGCATAAATCTAAGTATAGCATGGCTAAGCGGTTACCGAAGTTATGCTTCGGTTATTTGTGTCACATCGCGAGTTACAAGGAGTAATTCTAAAGGTAAACAATAGCAAGGTATGGCATAACAAGTATAGGTAACTCGGTAAAGCATGCATGTTTAGAGTTTAAAATAACATCATTTCGCAATTGGGATCAATATGTTCAAAGGGTGTGAAGACTTGCCTTGCTCGCACGCCGGTTGAGTGGGGTCTTCCGCGTAGTCGGCGTTCACTTCTTCGGACGCTATCCGTACGTGCGAAAAGAAGGGTTGAATCCAATTAAAATCCAACAATATCAACGAAAAAAAAGATCTCAAAATGATCGCGAAAGCGGATTCCAAACACAACCTCAAACTTCGTAAATTTTAATAGTTGAATCAACGGAAAGAAGTCCAGCTTAAACCGAGCGAACCATCTCATAATAAATATATATTTTATTCCTAAATTTGAAGATATCCTAAAATAATTAGATTTCTAATTTCCATATCTCCAATAATTGATCTTTAATACTGCAATTATATTTGCTAGGGTTTTGGAATTCTAACGACCGAATAATGACATTCATGCTTAACCAATCTTTAAAAAGGTCTCATGTGGACTTCGATAACACATTAGAGGTCGGACAATATTTGAATTCATAAAAAGAAAAATTTAATCTAGAAATTATTGTCACAAAGTATTTCTTTTTGGAAGGAAAAAGAATATTATATCCATACCTAGATAATAATATTTCAAAACCTTATTTTGTATCCTAAAATATTTCCAAAATATTTCAAAATATTTTACCCTAATTTCTTTACTATTTTTCTTTTTCTATTTCCTTTTTTTTCTTTCTCTTCCTTTTCTTTTTCCCTTTCTTCCTTCTCTTCCTTTCTTTTCTTTTCTTCCTCTGCTCTGCTCTGTTTTCCCACCGGCGGCCGACGGTGAGGGAGGGGTGCCGACGGCGAGGGAGGGCCGGAGCTAGGGAAAGGAGGGGCGCTACACCATCCTGAGACCACAAGGGTTCCATTTCCTCCTTCGGCCGAGACCGGAAGCGGCGGAAAGGGCGGCGACGGCGAGGTGGTTCGGCGGCGGTGGCGCTCGTCGGCGGCAAAATCCGGCGAAGCCCCGGCTAAAGTGAGGGGTCTACAAGCTTCAGCGAACCCCGGGATGCTAACGGTGGGGTTGGTTCGGCGGGAAGGCACTGCAGCGGGCTTGCGACGGCGAGGTGGTTCGGCGGTCGAAACAGAGGAAATCTAGGGGTTCGTCGCCGGCGATTTTCCGGCGACCAATTGGCTCGGGAGCTTAGGGGAATTAATACCTAGAGCACGGGGATGATGATGGTACCTTTAATTCGGGAAGAAATCGGCCGAGGGTGACGAATTTGAGTGTCGCACGGGCGGTCGAATTAGGGTTCTTCCGCCGAGCTCCGATCTTTCCCAAAATTCGCGCAATGTAGTGGCTAATCCTTGGGGAAATTGGGGGAAAGCACGAGTGAGCACGGGAGGAGATTTTCGATGTTGGGAGTTGGGTCTGGTGAGGCCGATTTATAGGCGGTCGACGGCGAGGTGGTTCGGGCGCCCCGGTGCGGTGATAGGCGACGAGCGCGCGCACGTCGCGGCGACGTGCGGCAGCGCAGCCAACGCACGCGTGTACGGCGAGTGCGGTGAGGCAGTGCGCGAGAGCGGGAGTGCAGGCGCCGCGGCAAAGGACGGCGTGGTGCGGACTGTGTACGCGCGGCGCCGACGCGAGCGGCATGGCTAGCGTGTACGGCGGCGACTTTGGGGGGGCAATCGGCATGGCGCGACTGTACCGGCGACTACTGTGCGTGACCGGAGCCGATGACGCTGGGAACATGCACGCGCGAGGTCTCAGGTACGGCGGGTGACGCGCGCGGCGCGAACGGCGGTGTAATCGGTTGAACACTGCCGAGCTAATGAACAAGTGCACTTTTCCATTTATCCCGATTTTAAAATCCTATTTTCCATTTCCATTTCTTTTATCCCTAAAAATTCTAAATGAATTCTAATATTCCCAAAATAATTTTGAAATTATATTTTCAAACTTTTCCCCCACTTTTTATTTTTCAAAATATATTTTTCATATTTTTATTTCTTCTTTTAAAATCAATAAATTGGGGTCTTTAATTAATTTCTAAATTCATATTTCCTTTTCAAAATATTTTCATCATCCAAATCCAAATATTTTCTTCCACCGTTAGGGTTTAAACCAAAATATATTCTTTTCAAGAATCTCTTGTAAATCCACAAAATTAGGTATTTATCCTTCTCCAAATATATATATTTTGAATTATTACTCTCACCTAGGATATCAAAGCTTAGGGTTTTTATCCAACTTCGCATCAAAAGCAATTCAAAAAGAACTCTTATGCAACGAGCTTGGCAAATAAGAACGATAAACACGATAAGAAGCAATGATTCCAAAAAGTTTTTATGAGTTCCGATTTTCACGTTCCGAATTCTACTCTTTCGATTTTCAGGATGTCACACTCCCACACGGGTGACTCGTGTGAAGTGATTGCGCAGAGGATGGATGCCCACAACACCATCGAGCGGCGCACCACCGATCGGAGGCGCCAGGAGATCCGGCACCAGGACAAGTATGACCAGCATGGACCTCCTGGCGACGTCCCCGATCTCGCGCCCCGACACGATGGCTTCGTGGCCTTCACTACCAACCTTCTGCAGGTCACATGGCCCAAAAGGTTTCTGTCCAATGGGAATCAACCTTTACGACGGCAAGACCGACCCCACTTTGTGGCTCCAACTGTATTGCACAGCCGTTCGAGCTGCGAATGGGGACGCCAACATCATGGCGAACTACCTCCTGGTTATGTTGGCACCGGCTACCATCAACTGGCTCGCCGGTCTTCCCGACAAATCCATCGATTCTTGGGATGAGCTGTGCGATGCCTTCGTTGCCAACTACCATGGCACCTGGCAGAGCCCGGCTACCACTACGACTTCGGCCAATTCCGACAGGGGGCCGACGAGTCCATCTGGGATTACATCCAATGCTTCTCGGAGCGCCGCAACTCTGTTGTGAGCATTACTGTTGGTGTGAATTTTCTACACGCACTGGCCTGGGAGATCTCCTTAACTCCAGTGCAGGTCCAAAATTGGTCGCCTTTGGTGATCGAACGGGCGTGCCAGTTGGTTTGATCCCGCAACCAACAAGAAACAAAAGATAGGCGTTTTGGTTAAGGTTAGATCCTACTCGATCGGCTATGGATATCAATAAGTATACAATTGCTATCCCAAAGCACATTTAGATTAAGTTATTGGGATAAATCTGTAGTATACCGAGACAGTATAAATAACATAGACCTAAATATACATTGGTGTCATGCCCGGAAAATAGAACACTATATTCCGATTGTGAGTGCATAAATCCTTATCCCAGGAGGCAAGGTACACATTACATAGTTGGTAATTAACAGAGTAAATAAGCGGAAGCGTAGATAGAGTACTTTATTACATGGGCGACCAAAGGCCCAACACCGAAAGATAACAAATAAAAGACGACAGCCTAAGACGGGCCACAACAGGCGCTTTGACGGTAGGCACGAGCTAGACACCAAAGCCTTCAACATCGAAACACTCGTCTACTGGAAGGAAAAAAGGAGCAAGGCTGAGTACAACCACTGTACTCAACAAGCCATGCTAGAAAAATGCAAATATAATGCAAGGGAGTACAAGGAATTTATATATAAAGCTATTTTGCACAAAAACAACATTTCAAGCATTTAAATATTTAAAGGCATTTAATTAAAACACGAGCCTACCTCTAATCATATTATTATCAAACCGCGCACCAACGCGATCTTGCCTTAACCCAGGTCAACAAGTGCTATCTTTAATTATTTCAGTTTTAAAATAGAATTAAAGTCTAACTTGGGTACATTGCTTGGCTTGCCCATAACCGAGGGCGCGGCTATTCGAATAGATTTACTCTGATCAGAAGTGTACATCTTTACCCACCAGACATGTCTTCCTCACGTGTTGCGACGTGCCACATGCCACCATGGCATATGGACGGAAGCCATGACATAACTCATTGATTAGCACTGCCCTAAACAAAGAAGACTGACATAGACTTCCCACGCCAGGTGCCCTGGGTCGAGCAGACAGTCTATGCCCCCAGGCATCTTGACTCGTTCTGAGCCTTCACTTGCCAGAGACATCAGCCCTTCCTAGGGCTTTATCCATCCCTATCCATGTCTTTTATGTTTAGGACCGTACTAAACAACGTGTTAAGCCTTACCCATTAGACAGGTGGTAGTATGGAATACGCCTTGCAACAGAGGCCCGAAGACCGGCCCTTATGGCGGCCGAGGTGCGACTAACAAAACCATGCTCCTCGTGCCCAGCCGAAAACATGGTTGGGGAAATTTTGAAGGGGAAATTTATTGTCAAAGCTAAACAACCAATATTTCCATTATTTACAAATTAGTTCTTAGTCTAATTATTGAAAACATCTAATTGTTTATATTTAAGCAGGGCTAAGCATATTCCTAAATTTTTTTTACTAGTAAGCACCACATATATAAGGTACTCACTAGTCTTATTTTTCCTAGGGTTACCAAGGTTAATAATAATACAATTAATAAGGCTATAACAAGGAGAATCGATACGGCTAAATAAAAACAGTGATACACGCGGAAATTTAATAAACCGAAATGCAATAATTTAAATAAAAAAATAATTTTATAAATTGGGGCAACAATATGATCAAGATGACATGACTTGCCTTCCTCGCTACCAAAGTCTTCAAGGTCGACCTCGAGGTAGAGCGGCTCTTCCGGATCTACAAGACGCGATGAACGCAAAAGAAAAAGGCCAAAAGATAATTAACGGCCATATAAGATACAGAAACAAAGCACAAAAATGGGTTCCACACTGTTTAAGGAAAAATTAGCAATTTGAACGGGTCGATTCCGAGTTCAAACGGTCAAGATATGGCCGTTTGAATTTTAGGCGTTGTTTGAATAGCGATTTACGAATTCGTGAATTATTTTTGCAATTTGAACCACTGCTGCTGCTTGAGAGGGAGACATGAAAACAGAGGAAAGGGAGAGATGGCAGTGGGTGGCGGCAAGCTCACCGGAGCAGCGAGAACGATGAGGAGACGACGAAGAATGCCAGTGGTGAGGAAGAGGCTAGTGACGTCGTTGTTCCCGTGGTTCCTTGCGCTCAACAGAGAAGTGAATGAGGGAGAGGGAAGGGAGGACGGTGTGGGGAAGAAAGGAGGGGGCTGGGCACCCTTTTATAGGCCGGGGGAGGGAGAGGGACGCCGGGGAGAGGAAAAGGAAGGGTCGGCGGAGGGAGAAATGGCGCCAGCCATTCATGGCGTCGGTTCACAGGAGATGAACATGCATCGATTCAAGATGAATTAGTGCACGATTGAGGTTGATTCAAGAGGGAAATAATGAGGAGGTGAAGGAGAATCGATTTTTGCAATCAAATGGGATGGAAATCGACCGGGGAGGCAGATCAATCGCTGGTTGTGCTAGGGTTTCTCACGGAAGAGAGAGGAACACACACTGCTCAAGGTTGAAGACGACACTGTTTGGTGGGGCCCATCTGCCAAGTGCGCGGGCACGCGCCCTCGCGCGCGTGCACGGTGTAGCGGCGTGGCTGCTGCTTTGCTGGGCCGAGCAGGAAAAAGAGATGGGCCTGGGAGAGGAAAAGAAAAGGAGGGGGCGGCTGGGCTGAGGAGGAGAGAGGGAGAGATGGGCCGGCGGCCCAAAAGGAGAGGGAGAGGTTCAGATTTATTTTTTTCCTTTTTTTAGAAATATGTGAAAGGTTGTTGTTGCATTAAAAATATTTGATGCTCTGAAAATTAAAGTAAAAATTGGTTACATATTTTGAAGCATGAGGAATTCGAACAAAATTCCCACATGCCGGTTCGATTTGAACTTAGGTATTTTTAATCGTTGGAGGCTATTTTTGATTTTTTTACAATTTCTAGAAATTCCCTTTTCACAACAATTTATAATTAAACGATTTTAAGGGCGTGACAAACCTACCCCCCTTACAGAGAATCTCGACCCCGAGATTTGGAAACACCGCAAGAGATGGGGATGGGCTGACTTCAACTCATCTTGACGCTCCCAGTGGCTTCTTCTTCGAATGATTGCTCCACCGAACCTTGCAAAAACGGATGACTTGACTACGTGTATGCCTTTCCGAGATGTCCAAGATTTTGATTGGCTTCTCCACATAAGTTAAATCCTCTTGGATCTCGATCCGCGTAGGATCGGCTTGCTCTATCGGCACTCGGAGACATTTCTTGAGTTGGGAGACATGGAACACGTCGTGGACACTTCCCAATGTAATCGGCAAGTCGAGCCGATAGGCAACTTCTCCTCTTCTGCTCAAGATCTTGTATGGTCCAACATATCTCGGTGCAAGCTTCCCTTTCGTGTTGAATCTTTGAACTCCCCTAAGTGGAGTGACTCGTAAATGCACATAATCACCGGCTTCGAAAGTAAGATCTCGGCGATGATTGTCTGCATAGCTCTTCTGTCTAGACTGGGCCACTTTCAAGTTCTTTTGGATGATCCTAACTTTTTCCTCAGCTTCTCTAAGAACATCTGTACCAAAAACCTATCGTTCCCCTGTCTGATCCCAAAGGAGTGGGGTTCTACACTTTCGGCCATACAAAGCTTCATACGGAGCCATTTATAGACTGGACTGATTGTTGTTGTTGTATGAAAATTCTGCATAAGGGAGACTCTTATCCCAAGTTTTCCTAAACAAGCCCGAAGCATGTCCTCAAGAATCTGATTGATTCGTTCTGTCTGGCCATCTATTTGTGGGTGGTAAGCACTGCTAAAATTCAAACGTGTTCCCAATTCCTCTTGCAACTTCTGCCAAAACTTGGAAGTAAATTGACTACCTCGGTCAGACACGATCTTCTTCGGAACACCATGAAGACAAACGACGCGAGCAAAATATAGTTCTGCCAATTTGCTGCCTGAGTAAGTAGTTTTTGACTGGAATGAAATGTGCCACTTTCATCGCCTATCAACGACTACCCGATTGAGTCATAACCACCTTGAGTTCGGGAAGACCGGTAATAAAATCCATTCCAATTTCCTCCCATTTCCACTCCGAACTGGAGTGGTTGAAGCAATCTTGCTGGTCTCTCGGTGTTCTGCTTTGATTCGTTGACATACATCACACAAGGCCACAAATTAAGCTATCTCCCGCTTCATGCTGACCCACCAATACTTGGCTTTCAAGTCTAAATACATCTTGGTACTACCTGGGTGGATGGAGTACTGGCTTTCATGTGCTTCTTGTAGGATGAGCTTCTTTATTTCTGGAATGTTTGGGACACAGATACGATCTCCATTCCAGATTGCTCCGTATTCGTCCTCAACAAAACCGGTTGCTTCTCCTCTCCTCATATTTCTCCTGAGTTCATTAATATCAGTGTCATCTTTCTGGGCTTCGCGAATTTGATCAAGAAGCAAAGGCCTAGCTCCTAAGGTTGCTAGAAAACCTCGCTTGACGATGCCTAGATTCAACGATTCTATCTCCTTGCAAAGAACAGAAGAATAATGCTCGAGATGAACTGTGTTGCAGTAGCTTTTTCTACTCAAAACATCAGCCACCACATTGGCTTTCCTGGGGTGATAGTGAATTCCCACATCGTAATCCTTGATTAATTCCAACCACCTTCTTTGGCATAGGTTTAGATCCGGCTGGGTGAAAATATACTTCAAGCTCTTATGATCAGTGTATAGCTCGCAACGATTCCCAACGAGATAATGACGCCAAATATTTAGAGCATGCACTACGGCTGCCAACTCAAGATCATGAGTGGGGTAGTTGTTCTCATGCGGACGTAACTGTCGAGATGCATAAGCCACCACATGTCCTTCTTGCATTAACACACAACCCAAACCTTGACGGGAGGCATCACAATACAGTTGGAAATCTTTGTTAATATCTGGCAGAACCAAAACTGGAGAGGACACCAGTTTGTTTTTGAGCAATTGAAATGCCTTCTCACATTGTGGGGTCCATACAAACTTTTCTTCTTTCTTCAATAACTGAGTCATTGGTCTAGCTATCTTCGAGAAGTTTTCAATGAACCGACGGTAATACCTTGCAAATCCCAGGAAGCTGCGAATTTGAGTGACTATTTTGGGTTGATTCCACTTGGTGATTGATTCAACTGTAGTGGGGTCTACTGCCACTCCTTGAGCAGATATGACATGGCCTAAGAACTTTACTTTTGACAACCAGAATTCACATTTACTGAATTTGGCATACAGTTGATGCATCCTGAGTTTCTCTAGGGCTAGACGCAAATGTTGCTCGTGCTCTTCTTTTGTCTTAGAATAAATCAAAATGTCATCGATGAAGACAACCACGAACTTATCCAGATACTCCATGAAAACTTTGTTCATCAAGTTCATAAAGAAAGCAAGAGCATTGGTCAACCCGAATGACATTACTGTACATTCATATAGACCATATCTGGTGGTGAAGGCTGTCTTGGGGATATCTTCTTTGCGGATTCGTAATTGGTGATATCCTGATCGGAGATCAATCTTGGAGAATACAGCGGCTCCCTTCAATTGGTCAAACAAATCATCGATCCGAGGTAATGGGTATTTGTTCTTGATAGTGACTTCATTGAGCCCACGATAATCGATACACATTCGTTTGGTCTTGTCCTTCTTCTCAACAAAGATTACCGGTTCTCCCCATGGGGATGTGCTGGGACGAATATACCCTTTCTCCTTCAATTCATCCACTTGCTTCTTTACTTCGGCCAATTCGTTGGCGCCCATCCGATACGGTCTTTTGGAGATAGGTGCAGTACCAGGTACTAGATCAATTCGAAACTCAATCTCTTTTTTGGGGGGCGTTCCTGGCAAGTCTTCGGGGAACACATCCGCGTAATCCTTGACTATTGAGATTCCTTCAAGACGGACCTGATGCAGAACTTGCGGGCAGGTCAGGGTGGGATGAGCCTAGGCGATGACTGGCTGGTCAGGACCATTGTGTAACGTGATGGTTCTACGGGCACGATCCAATACCACTTGATGGCGAGCAAGAAAGTTCATTCCAAGGATAACATCTAGATCTTTGGATTCCAGAAGGATGAGATTGGCTAGAAAAGGAATCCCTTGGATTTCTATGGACACTGATGGACTGAACTGCCGAGCTGGCATTTGACCACCGGGGGTAGTAATTAGCATAGCATTGCTAAGGCTTTCTACCCTCAAGTTATGTTGCGCCACAAATTTTCTTGATATGAATGAGTGTGTTGCTCCAGAATCAAATAAAACTGATGCACAAATAGAATTAACCAGAAACGTACCAATGATAACTTTCGGAGTTGCCTGCACATCCTCTGCAATGACGTGGTTCACACGTTCCCTGATCATGTTGTTGCTGCCACCATTGTTGCGGACTGGTGCCTGGCCTTGCAGGCGCTTCCGCTTCGGGCATTTGTTAGCAAAATGCCCCGGTTCATGGCAGTTGAAGCATACGAGGACTTTTCCATCACGGTCTTTGTTGGTTGGCACTCCTGGTGCCGCTGTTGGAGTAGGATGAGGTGCACGGTTTATCGCCTGGTTCTATTGCTGCGATGAAGACCTGTTGACAAATTGCATAGAGGAAGCTGGGCGGAACTTTGAGTTGGAGGAAGATCCACCATGATGAGGAGTGGTATAACGGAGCTTCGACTTGGCCCCGTTGTGCCTTGAAGTTTGCCATGTGACGCTTGAGACTATCGAGTTCTTTGTTCTTGGCTTCGGCGGATAGACTTGTCCACCAAACGCTGGAAATCGACATAGTCACCGGAGATCAACGTATCGACTCGGGGTTGAGTCCCGAGAGAAACTTTTCCTACTTATCTTCATCTTCGCGTACTTCCTCTCGGGGCATATCCGGCAAGACGGTTGAATTCTTGCAAATATTCTCTTGAGTGGTTGCCTTGCTTGAGATCCCGGAACTCTCGCTTCTTCCAAGCCATAATACCAGCTGGCACATGAGACTTTCTAAATGTGGCGTTGAAGCGACCTCAAGTGATAGGTCATTCGCAGTTGGGTGGCTTGGAACCGGTCCCACCATTCGAAGGTGTCCTTGGAGTTGGTGGGCAACGAAGGCAACTTTTTCAAAGCATCGGTGCCTTGGATTAGGTCAAGTTTCTTGTTGATGGTGTGCAGCCAATCTATAGCATCTACGGGGTTGGAGGTGCTAGAGAAAGTGGGTGGGCGAATACGTAGGAATTCTCGCGAGCTTGGATTGGGGAGGGGGAGGTGGTGGAGCGTTAGCGGCATTCTGGTTTTGGATATGATGGAGAAGAGAAGTCATCATATTGGTTTGTTGAGCTAGTATCTGTGTGAGAATGGGATTGTCATGACGTGGGGGTGGTGCAGGGGGCGGTGGTGCGTTCTCATGATCACGTGCATTGCCTTCTGCCCTGTGCTCATCAGCTGCTGACCTCCTGGTGTTCACCATCTGACCAAACCAAGCAAGAGAAGGATAAGGAGACGAGAAAAGAAAAGCAAGAGCCAAGCTATTAACCCAACTTATTTAGATTTTTATTATACTTATGTTGGTGAGATAGCTCAAGTTTTAACAGGGCGAAGCTATACCACAACGAGCCGGTATAGGCTGCGCCCACTCACACCAAAGAGCCATAAGACAAACGAGGAAAAACAGACGCGCCCTGAAGCTACTCGTCTGCTGCCGGAGGAGTGCTACCACTGCTGGAGGCGTCTCTGCGAGGGGCCTTCGGAGTTAGAACCTTGCCTTCGCCGGGGCCTTGCGAACGAGGGACGGCACGGTGGTGCTCTTGCGGATGGTGATCTTCAGCCGCAGCAGACACGGCGACGCTTGGGAGAGGCGTCGTGGCCGTTGGCGAGCTTGAGCTGACGCATTTCCTCTTCCAAGGCGTCGAGCTCCTTCTTGAGACTCAGGTTTTCCTAGCGCAGACTCAGGATCCGCAGGTTGTTCTGCACCAACCCGCGCTTCACGAGCCTATGGAAGTCGATGCGAGCAGTGTCGTAGGGCTCCACCATCCGAGCAAGGTGATGAACGGTGGTGTCGTCCTCCAAGCGGATCCCCCTGAAGCTGGCGTAGTCGCTCGGGTCCATGCGACGAGGGTGGTAGCGGTACGGAGTGTGTTGTAGCTCGTACTTGTACGTCATCCCCAGCATGCCGATGAGGAGAAGCGCCGTGCTCTGGCAAGCCTCCATGAATGTGTCTCCTTCAACCGAGGCAGTCAGCGAGGAGCGATTGGGGTGGCTGGAAAGGAGGGTAGCCGTGACCTCCCATTCTGCCTGGGGAGCGTCGTCGTTGCTGGTAGCAGGAAGCTTCACTCCCGTGTACTCCACCTCATTGGTGTAGCCGAGATGAAGGCAAAGGTAACGCAGCTCCAGAACGAAACCATCTTGCCCATATCCGAGACGGGTCAAGGGGAGGGCCATCTACAAAATTTTTGAAAATGAAAGGTCATTAAGAAATTTTTAAGAGAGTAAGCAGGTAAAGACAGAATACAAGTTTTCGTAAATAGGGACAAATTTTTTAAAAAATATTTTCTAGGGGTTGTCTCGCTCGTCCTAGGGTCAAAGGAGGCTCTGATACCAACTTGTCACGCCCGAAAAATAGAACACTATATTCCGATTGTGAGTGCACAAATCCTTGTCCGAGGAGGCAAGGTACACATTACATAGTTGGTAATTAACAGAGTAAATAAGCGGAAGCGTAGATAGAGTACTTTATTACATGGGCGACCAAAGGCCCAACACTGAAAGATAACAAATAAAAGACGACAGCTAAGACGGGCCACCACAAGCGCTTTGACGGCATGCACGAGCTAGACACCAAAGCCTTCAACCTCGAAACACTCCTCTGTTGGAAGGGAAAAAGGAGCAAGGCTGAGTACAACCACCGTACTCAACAAGCCATGCTGGAAAAATACAAATATAATGCAAGGGAGTACAAGGAATTTATATATAAAGCTATTTTGCACAAAAACAACATTTCATGCATTTAAATATTTAAAGGCATTTAATTAAAACACGAGCCTACCTCTAATCATATTATTATCAAACCGCGCACCAATGCGATCTTGCCTTAACCCAGGTCAATAAGTGCTATCTTTAATTATTTCAGTTTTAAAATAGAATTAAAGTCTAACTTGGGTACATTGCTTGGCTTGCCCATAACCGAGGGCGCGGCTATTCGAATAGATTTACTCTGATCAGAGGTGTACATCTTTACCCAGCAGACATGTCTTCCTCACGTGTTGCAACGTGCCACATGCCACCATGGCATACGAACGGAAGCCATGACATAACTCATTGATTAGCACTGCCCTAAACAAAGAAGACCGACATAGACTTCCCTCGCCAAGTGCCTTGGGTCGAGCGAGCGATCCTATGCCCCAGGCATCTCGACTCGTTCGAGCCTTCACTTGCCGAGACATCAGCCCTTCCTAGGGCTTTATCCATCCCTATCCGTGTCTTTTCTGTTTAGGGCCATACTAAACAACGTGTTAAGCCTTACCCATTAGACAGGTGGTAGTACGGAATATGCCTTGCAACAAAGGCCCGAAGACCGGTCCTTATGGCGGCCGAGGTGCGACTAACAAAACCATGCACCTCGTGCCCAGCCGAAAACATGGTTGGGGAAATTTTGAAGGGAAAAATTGTTGTCAAAGCTAAACAACCAATACTTCCATTATTTACAAATTAGTTCTTAGTCTAATTATTGAAAACATCTAAGTTTCTATTTAAGCGAGGCGAAGCATATTCCTAAATTTTTTTACTAGTAAGCACCACATATATAAGGTACTCACTAGTCTTATTTTTCCTAGGGTTACCAAGGTTAATAATAACACAATTAATAAGGCTATAACAAGGAGAATCGGTACGGCTAAATAAAACAAAGTGATACACGCGAAATTTAATAAAGCGAAATGCAATAATTTAAATAGAAAAATAAATTTATAAATTGGGGCAACAATATGATCAAGATGACATGACTTGCCTTGCTCGCTACCAAAGTCTTCAAGGTCGAACTCGAGGTAAAGCGGCTCTTCCGGATCTACAAGACGCGACGAACGCAAAAGGATAAGGCCAAAAGATAATTAACTGCCATATAAGATACAGAAACAAAGCACAAAAATGGGTTCCACACTGTTTAACAAAAAATTAGCAATTTGAACGGGTCGATTCCGAGTTCAAACGGTCAAGATATGGCCGTTTGAATTTTAGGCGTTGTTTGAATAGCGATTTACGAATTTGTGAATTATTTTCACAATTTGAACCACTGCTGCTGCTTGAGAGGGAGACATGAAAACAGAGGAAAGGGAGAGATGGCAGTGGGTGGCGGCAAGCTCACCGGAGTAGCGAGAACGACGAGGAGACGACGAAGAATGCCGGTGGTGAGGAAGAGGCGGCTGACGCTTCGGATTGCTAGTGACGCCGTTGTTCCCGTGGTTCCTTGCGCTCAACGAGAAGTGAATGAGGGAGAGGGAAGGGAGGACGGTGTGGGGAAGAAAGGAGGGGCTGGGCACCCTTTTATAGGCCGGGGAGGGAGAGGGACGCCGGGAGAGGAAAAGGAGGGGTCGGCGGAGGGAGAAACGGCGCCGGCCATTCATGGCGTCGGTTCACGGAGATGAACATTTATCGATTCAAGACGAATTAGTGCACGATTGAGGTTGATTCAAGAGGGGAAATAATGAGGAGGTGAAGGGGAATCGATTTTTGCAATCAAATGGGAGGGAAATTGACCGGGAGGCAGATCAATCGATGGCTGTGCTAGGGTTTCTCACGGAAGAGAGAGGAACACGCCTTGCTCAAGGTTGAAGACGACACTGTTTGGTGGGGCCCATCTGCCAGTGCGCGGGCACGTGCCCTCGTGCACGTGCGTGGCGCAGTGGCGCGGCTGCTGCTTTGCTGGGCCGAGCAGGAAAAAGAGATGGGCCGGGGAGAGGAAAAGAAAAGGAGGGGGCGGCTGGGCTAAGGAGGGAGAGAGGAGAGATAGGCGGTGGCCCAAAAGGAGAGGGAGAGGTTCATATTTATTTTTTTCTTTTTTTAGAAATATGTGAAAGGTTGTTGTTGCATTAAAAATATTTGATGCTCAAAATTAAAGTAAAAATTGGTTACATATTTTGAAGCATGAGGAATTCGAACAAAATTCCCACATGCCTAGGTTCGAGTTGAACTTAGGGATTTTTAATTGTTGGAGGCTGTTTTTGATTTTTCTACAATTTCTAGAAATTCCCTTTTCACAACGATTTATAATTAAACGATTTTTAGGGCGTGACAATTGGGACCACAATTATATATATTTATATATATATATTCATGACCTAGCCAATGTCGCAGATCTAATGTAAATCGGCTAGTACTCTGATTTGTTTTATAAAAAGATGTTATTCTGGATTAAATGCGCTAAACTAAGATTAGTTGGCTGCTAGTATAACCTAACACACTAATACCAAGCTTACTACATTTAAGTAGATTAAAATCTTAATATAAAAGGCGGTTCTAATACATTTATAAGTAAAAGTACATAAAAATGACCGAATGTATAAGACCCCCGAAACTCCTGGTTCTATCTCTAATAGCAAACATTGAACCAAATAAATCTATCTAGTTCTAAAGGCGACTTAATAGGTTGATTAGATGCAACATTAAGTACCAAAAGAATTATAAGATTTATATAGGCTAATGAGAACCCTTCGAGATGGTAAATACACCATATAACCTAAATCAACCTCTGGATCTAGCTTTGTCGGCTGCTATCTTCAAGGAGATATTAGCCGATCGTGAGATAGATCTAGACATTGATCTAGATTATATGCTGCATATGATAAATTAAGCAGTTTGCAACATTAGAATCAGAGTATCATAATGATGGAAGCACTGGTCCCGATACCATAAGCCGCTTGTAACAAGAAATTACCTACCCTGGAGATCGAAGACGATGCAGCCCGAGGTCAAAGCAAAAACTCGTCAAGAAAAACATAAAGCAAAAGGTTGGCGATGCGCTGAGATTGTTGTTTACACCCAAATTTGGCACCTAGAGTTCAAATAGGGAAATTGCCAAGATTTGCGAAGTTTGCAAGTTTCCTCCAGAGGGCCGGTCTGACTACCATGTATGGGCCAGTTAGACTGGGCCCATGGGCCGATCAGACCGGCAGCATGTGGCCGGTTTGACCGACAGAGTCCGATTCCAAGTAGGTTTCGTCAGTGCTCGGGTTTCCTTGTTTCAAAAGGCATATCTCGGGTTTTCTAAGGTGTCTATCCCGAATTGGACGTGGAGGAGGACTTGGAGAAGGCAAGACCAACCCCTATTTAAGGGACAAGGCCGGTTCAATTGTAGGAAGCAATCATACACAATACACAAATCTACTTGAATCGTTTTTTTCAATATTCTTTACTTTTCAGCCATGTTTTCTACTTTACCCTAGTTTAGTCCATCTTTGTCGGTTTGCGTTGTAAACCGTCCGCCGTCGCTGTGAGAGTGCGACATCTCTTTGTAGGTTTGTCCCGAAAACCTTCCATTCGCCCACGAGACGGGTGTTTATCCATCGTTCTATTTAAATCGGTTCCGATAGCCGGTTTAATCTATAAAACCCATCTTGGTTTGGCTCTTTGCTAGATCAAGGTGGTTGGCGACTCCATATCACCGCAAGGCGTTTAGGTGTCCCAATCGTGATTATCTTCTTGCCAAAAAAGTTGCCAAAACGATTTTTGATGACTCCGCTAGGGACGACAAATTTCGGTTTGCAATTAGGCCGAAATTAATCTCTGCATATACTGTCATTATCGCTTTCCTTGTGGCAAAAATGATCTGAACTACATCTGTTTTTGCGATTAGCAATTAAGGAAACTAATCAGAGTATCATCGCTTCCCTTCCAAGCCAATCAAGTAATTACAATTATCTATTGCTTTGCCTTGCCGGATCTGTTTCGGTGACATACTTGCTGTTGCCAAATCAAAGCCAACTCAAAAGGAGGCAGCAGTACCACACGTGGTCACAGGTAAGCAACAACACGAGCATACATCTCTTGCTGCATACGGTGATTAAGGAAGCAGTAGGCGACAACGATCTGTTGGTGCATGTATTTGTGTTTACCGAGGAGAATAGAAAGCTAATTTTTCTGATAAAATTGCTACGAATACACATGCAAATATACCAAGAAGATCAAGACCGTATATTAGTATATTCAGTCAAAAGATTTCGCTTAAAAGCTATACGGCTAAAATTAATCAAGGAATTTCTTCATCAACCATGACAACCGGAACGAGGTCAATGAAATCACATTGGAGGAGATGTTGGCAAGATCGCTAATCGTGAAGCCTGGACCTCCTCCTAAATTCGAGGTAACCTCCAATCCGCTCGATCCATCTATTGCTATTCGGAAACATATTGATCAAGGTGTAGATGCATCTTTGAGCACTTGCATTGGTAAAAATTATGATATGATAGAAAACACTTGCAAAAATTATTTTGATAAGGCTATTAAGAAAATTGGCTCTAAAACAGCCAGCTATCAACAATACAATGCTACTTCTAGTTTTGCATCTATACAATATACCTATAACACTATGGATGGATCTACGGGCATTTACACAACCGATTTCCTAGGAATCGGTTATACAAAAAATTTAGCCAACGATCAGACCGCGCGTGACGCCGGTCAAACCGCGCTCTGTGTCGGTCAGACCGTGCCTACCATAGCCGGTCAGACCGTGCCCTATATCGGTCAGGTCGTGCCTCCTGCAACCGGTCTGACCGCACCATTGACCACCGATCAGACCGGTCCATGGGCCAGTCAGACCGAGTGCTTATCCGGTCAGACCGGGTACTTAGCCGGTCAGACCGGTTCCCTGGAATGTTTTCCAGGTTTTCATACCACGACTAGCAATACTGATTTTAATTATTATTCATCACCTGTTAATACTGTTAGTCATGTTATCCCATATACTCATACTATTTGTGCCAACAGTTGCTATGAGCTAGTGCAAAATCATCAAATAAATGGATTGGCACAAAACACGCATTATGGCTAGTATAATCATATTGTGCCGCAACAACCATCTATTCCTAGGCCGCCAAATCCACAACCAAGGCCTGAGAATATGGAAGAGCAATTTAGGAACATCATTAGAGAATCATTTGGAATTGAGCCAAGGAATCGTACGGAGGTTTACCAAAAGCCGTATCCTAAATATTTTGATAATAACCCATATCCTCGGGGTTATAGAGTTCCTGAGTTCACTAAATTTAGTGGTGAGGACGATAGGGATACATGGGAACACATAGGCCAATTTCTTGCACAATGTGGTGAAGCTAGTACTAATGATGTTCTCAAATTGTGTTTGTTTTCTTTGTCTTTGTCTGGTACTGCTTTTACATGGTTTACTTCTTTACCGGCAAATTCTATTTGTACTTGGGCCCAATTAGAACAACAATTTCATGATTACTCTTATATATGTGAAACTGAGCTTAAGTTGTCTGATTTAACATCGGTTAGGCAAAAACATGATGAGTTGGTCATTGATTATATCAAAAGGTTTAGGGATGCTAGAAACCGATGTTTTAATTTGAACATAACTCGAAAGATTTGGCGAACATTGCATATGATGGATTGATTGATTCTATTAAAGAGAGATTGAATGGCCAAATATTTCTTGATATTGATCATGTGTTGCATGAAGCTCTAGTTCAGGAAAGCCGAGTGGATGATAATAGCCTTAAATGCTAGTTTGGATGATAATGTAATAACCAATATAGCGAACCAAGCATTGGTTCGGATTGTGTTTCTATTTTGATCGATGATGGAATAACATGCATAACCGAACCAAGTGATGGTTCGGATTGTGTCACTAGTTTGGTTAACGATGCATGTATAGCTGAATCAAGTATTGGTTCGGATTGTTTTGCTAGCTTAGATAATAGCATCATTGAAAATATAGCCGAACTAAATGATGGTTCGGATTGTATCACAGCGATAGTGAGATAGTATTGTCACCTAAGACCGAGTCACGATCGGTCATGTGAATGTTGAAAAGGATAGTGGCAGTGTCTTGCAGGATGGTGATGGAATAGAGTTTAAAGCAACATTGTATATATGTGAAGGGCCGTATCTTGAACATATAGATTCGGTTCCATACCCACAAGGATTTGAGGTGCCCAACTTCACAAAATTCACAGTGAGAATGCTAGGACAACAAAGGAGCATATCGGCCAATTTATTGATCAATGTGGTAAGGCCGGTAATGATGATTTGCTTAAGTTAAAATTGTTCCCTCTTTCTTTGTCGAACTATGCATCTATATGGTTTAGTTTACTTGCTCCTAATTCAATTTCTACATGGTCACAAATGGAGCATGAGTTTCATGATTATTTTAAAGATGCAAGCTTAATGGAGCAAAGACCGATTGATAATTCATCGGTCAATTGTGATAATATTTCGGTTACATCTATTGCTAAGACCGGAATTATTCATGATTCTCTTCCTACTCTTTCTATTGATTTTGACGACAAGAAAGTGTTGATTCGGTCTAGCCAAGCATAATCTACAAAAGGGAAAAGTGTTATTATTAGGGATCATCGGCCTGGGATAATTAGGATCAATAATGCTAAGGCCGAAGATCGTAAAGTTACAAAGGATGAGTCATCTAGTTTTGTAAAGACTAAAAAGCCGAAGCTCACTTTTGAGATGCTTATGGCTAAATACAAGAAGGTATTAGCTGGTCAACGGCTTGGTAATCGTACTAGTGATGCAAAAGGACGAAGATCACTTTCTAGAAAGAGATTTGGTCAAACGCCAAAGCAATCGGAACCATCAACGACATCAACTCCATACAAACTTTTGGTTGTGATGCCATGCTATTCATATCCAATATCATTATATGATTATCCTTTTATATATTATATGCCATGGATGCCTCAACCACCTATGCCGTCTCATCAAGAATGGAAAGAATCACTAGGTTAGTACCAAGACATTCATACAACTCAAGACAAGACCGTTTCTCACAAAAGAATCGGTCCAGGTAGATCAAAGGCAAACAAGATGAAGAAGGTGTGGGTGAGAAAAGAAGTCAAAGCTCCGGAGGTTAGTACTATTAAGGAGGAGTCTCAAGATGTTCAAGTACCTACCAGAGATGTGACAAAGGGGCTACAAGCAGAGAAGACCGAAGCTGACATCGTGACTGCCAACAATGGTGGTCTGACCGGGGCAGTTGAGCGGTCTAACCGCTAGCCTACGACCGGTCGACCGCGCCATCGAGCCGGCCGACCGACAAGATGACGCCTCGGTCCGACCGGGCCTAGAGGCCGCCTAACCGGGGCACCGAGATGAATAAGAAAATTGAGGGCAACACAGAGCTTCTACTTCGACCACAAATGTCAAAAATCATTGCTTGGCTCCTAGAAAACAACCACACCGAAATGGATGCCTTCCGGCTTATCTCGCTCTCAAAAGAGGAGGCTACAACGTCTTCGAGCCATAGGTCAAAAAGAAAAGAAGGCCGAAGATGTAGAGAACAAAACATGTGATAATTTGAAGCCTCGGACGATATACAAGCAAGTGTGGAGACCTAAGGGAGAAAAACTTAAGAGACCAGTGATTTCCTAGAATAGTGATAAATCAAATTTGATGAGAAAAGAATTATCGGTCATTGGAGGTAAGTCTCCTACACATATTGCTATGGATGCTACTACGGTGTTTATCTTGTCTTCAAAATCGTGCGATCAAGAAAGCCGATTTTGCTCGGGGGGCAAGACATTAATATGATCATGGAGAAATCAAGGAAGATGAACGGCGATGGATACGACATCATATCTTTGGGTCGCCGTTTGTTGAACGTTAAGGCAAGAAAGAGTGAATTTTGGTCCAATAATTTGATGTAACAAGCATTTGGCTATGATATTAAAAAGGGAGTATGTTTAATACTGGAAAAACCGGTGCTTTTTTTTAATTCTTTGAGCAAAATTGGCGAAGTCACAAACTGCGGGCGGTCTGACCGGCACACCACTGCTGGTCTGACCGCAGCTGGCCGACGGTCTGACCGGCTTTGTATGGCCGGTTTGACCGATGAGAGGTGGCATTTTGACCGGCATTGTGTGGTCGGTCAGACTGGGTTTGAACAAGGAGCTGGGGGGCACGATACACTTGATTCAGAGGCCAAATTAATTGTAAATTTGGACATTTGTGCCCAGGAGACAGAAAGAAGACTAGAGATTTCCTTTGATTCAATATGTCAAAGATCCTAGTCTTAAGTTTGATCAAAAATTCGGCGGCAAGTATTCAAATATGCTTTGCTTGATGGAGACTTGTATCGCCGAAATATGGATGGAGTGATATTAAAGTGTTTAGATAATAATCAATTTAAAGTTGCTATGACAAAAGGCGCTTTCTAAAGCGTTATGGGTTCACAGGATATCTAAACATAGTGCTACCAAGGTTACTCCTTTTGAGTACGTCTATGCACAAGAAGCCGTTTTGCTGGTAGAGGTGAATCTTCGCTCTCTTCGATAAATAAAGCGAGATGATTTGTCGATTGAAGACTACAAGATCTTGATGAGGTGATCGACAAGTGTTTGAAGGCTTTGGAAGAAAGAGAAGAAGAGGGTGGATAAGGCTTACAATAAAAGGGTGAAAGCAAGATACTTGAATAGATACTTCCCGAGTGTTTGGCAAAATGCTTAGGAGGTACTATGGCCGGTAGTGTTGGTTATCGTCCTAAGGCAACATGTTCTATGCTTTTAGATTCATGATGTTCGTCATAAAAGGCAGGGGGCATGTGTTTACACTCAAATTTGACACCTAGAGTTAAAATAGGGAAAATTGCCAAGATTTAGGAAGTTTGCCGGTTTCCTCCGGAGGGTCGGTCGACCGCCATGTATGGGTGCTTAGACGGGCCCATGGGCGGTCGATCAAGCGGCATGTGGCCGGTCTGACCGGCAAAGTCCGATTCCAAGTAGGTTTTGTTGCTGCTCGGGTTTCCTTGGTTCAAAAGGCATATCTCGGGTTTCCTAAGGTGTCTATCCTGAATTGGAAGTGGAGGAGGACTTGGAGAAGGCAAGACCAACCTCTATTTAAGGGACAAGGCCGGTTCAATTGTAGGAAGCAATCATACACAATACACAAATCTACTTGAATTGTTTTTTTCAATATTCTTTACTTTTCAGCCATGTTTTCTACTTTACCCTAGTTTAGTCCATATTTGTCGGTTTGCACCATAAACCGTCCGCCGCCGCTGTGAGAGTGCGATATCTGTTTGTAGGTTTGTACTAAAAACCTTCCGTTCGGCCACGAGACGGGTGTTTATCCATCGTTCTACTTAAATCGGTTCCGATAGCCGGTTTAATCTACAAAACCCATCTTGGTTTGGCTCTTTGTTAGATCAAGGTGGTTGGCGACTCTATATCACCGCACGGCGTTTAGGTGTCCCGATCGTGATTGTCTTCTTGCCAAAAAAGTTGCCAACAATTGTATTGATGTGTGTTGATATATTTTACAAGGTCTCGGGTCATATTTATACATGAATATACAATGAGTCCGTGACGGACACGATTCCTATTACGATTAAATCTCTAAACAATCGACATTATCACGAAAGAAAACTATACAAAATATCCTAACTTAAGATACAATTGTCGTTGTAGAACCTTATCCATAGATGGCAATATCTTTAATGCACTTTGAAAACCGAATCCAATACTTTATCCTTAAGCTTTCCTTTCGGGATTGGCTTCACTTCTATCTTCAATCGGAATCGGCTATCGACTGTCCTGGTCTGACTCGCACTCAACCGACTTGCTCCACAGCCGATTCAGACTTAGCCGATGCGGCCTCTGTTTCTCCGCAAATCATGTGTTTCCTCCGGTTCCGCTTCAATCTCTACTTCGAACTCGGGGATTTGATTACCAAATTTGGTCGTTGACACATGCCCCCGTGTCCGCAATATGAAAATGTTGCAAATTTTGTGCAATCCGAATTCCGTGCGTAACCCTAGACTCGAGTCTGTTTCAGCCATCACGAAAACTCTTTACATAACGCCTTTCTCGTGCCGAATAACTCAAACCGTCAAAGTAAACCCACAACAATAAACGCCTTCGAGCTCTCTGGCGACATCTTCAGCCTCCCCATGCTTGCGACGACAATTCCTGCTCCGGGGACCCCGAGCGCTCCAATCGACTCTGCCGCTCCATCGCTTCTTCCCCGAGTTTCTGAGGTATGCCCCAATCGGCTAAAAACCCCTTTATCATTTTCTCTCGTAGACCTGGATTCTAGGGTTTTGATTCTAAAATCCTCGTATTTCCTGATTGTAGCACCTCATCCATCAAGTAGTGATCCCAAGTTTACTCAACAGAGACCCCACTGACTTTATCATAACCTAACTAACGAGAATGCCATATAGGATGAGGAACCCTAGTTACGAGCCACTGGCCGGCACCTTTAAATCGTGGCCATCCATAGACAAGTCTTGGCCGGCATGGTATAAGAGAATGCAATGCGCCAAGCAAAGCCACTGGAAGAGATGGGAATAGCCCAATGCCATGCGCCGTTAGTAGCTGATATGCCTAAGGACGAACCACTAATATCGGCGCCACATACTTGGAACAACACCATGAACTCCATCTTCCGGCAAGGCCCCATGACTGTCACCTTAGCCGATGTAGTTATGATCATCGGATTGGATATTCTGTCATTGGCTAACCCAAACAGGCTAGAAGGCAAGGGCCAGTTGTCCTTCAAAACCAAAGCAATAGGGGGTTGGAATGGCTATGTAGCAATGAACATGGGAGATGGACCGATCAACCCCAGGGAGCACACTATATTCCTGGTGATGTGGCTCAAAAGTTTTCTTCTATGGATCCAGCTGTGGGCCAACAGACAACTGGCAGGTGATAGCCGAGGCCTTGGTGGAGAAGAAGAAACTACCCTTAGGAAAATTCCTCCTCGGCTATCTTTACCAAACCTTGAACCAAGCTGTCTCCAAGATTGCAGCCAATGCAAATATCAACATCGGAGGACCATGGTGGTTTCTCCAACTCTGGCTAGTGTTGATGACTCAAAAGATCTCTGGTCGGCCCAAGCTATCTGAAGCGCGCTTTCCCCTCTTGGAGCTGATTGAAGATGATGACGGAAACGAGGAGACCACTAGAAGATGCCAGTCATTTGGACAAGCAACAGCTACTCATGCAGGGTCGAAGCAATCGGTTGATCTATTAGCCGAATGGTCTCTCTCCCTTTACGATGGATTCGCTAGGGATAACCGGTGTTGGTTCTTTTACGAAGACAGGACCTCCTTCGAGTTGCCAGTTGAATTAGACTTTGATGAGATCAACTCGGCTGATCACCCTAGATGCAGAGAGAATTTTACTGCAGTGCTCATCCCATGCATCCTGCCGACTGGCATACATCAAGGCCGAAATGTGACCAAGTCATATGAATTCTATTATCCAAGATCGGCGGGCGGGAAATTCAGACTTGGGCAACTACCTATCGGTTGCTACTACATCGATAAGATCGAAACCCGACGGGTGGTGGACGCTAGGATAATCATGAACAAGCCGATGGAACTAGAGGGCCCACCCTCGGCGATATTGGCATCATGGAGTTGGCTCACAAAAGGAGTTCAGCCTATGACAAGTGGTGGGTAGAGATAAAGAGGCATAGCTTCCATCGGCGGTCCTCCGTGTACCTCAACACTCTGGTGCCCGCACGAAATTACTTCGATAAGCTCCTTATGATTATTTTTCCTTTTGCATGATCGGCTATCTTTGCTTGCTAATACTTGAATCTTCTTTCCTTGCGAGATGACGAAATGCAGACCCACCGACGGTGAGCAACTCCGGAGTTGCCATCGAATATCGTTTGGGTGTTCTTTCGGGCGGCGTGGGCTCACTCCATCGGCCATCGGTGGGGAAGCGCCAAAGTTGAAGACCTTCGCACGGGCAAACTCGTCGCCTATAGCCGGGGAAGAAGAGGGCGTCCCCACTCGTTGCAAAACCATCACTGCTCCCGTGAAGAAACAAAAGAAGAAGAAGCCGACGCACTGCACGGCCACAACCTTCCATCCACATTGACCCAAGCGTCGACGAACTCCTCAATCAAGAGGTTATGGACGAAGAGGTCTCTCAAGCCATCAAGGAAGCAGCATCAAAGACAAGTAATAATTCAATCGGCCCACCAGTAGACGTTCCATCCCCACCAAGTCCTCCTCCTCCAAAACGACCAGTAGTACACCTTATCTTCTAGAATTTGGCTTTCAAACTATTTTCACTCAAGCTTTAAACAAATCCTCTTTGTTAGTTCAAGGGATTAGCTGGCCGCACTCCTCGCCCAGCTTCACCGGTAGTCTTCGAACCCATCTTTTCTTTACTTGTGTTTTTACATTTAGCCGATTACTACTAACACTTGTCTTCTGTGTAGCCCCCTCGGTCTCCATCGGCTGCCCCCAAGCTTCAAGTGAACACACCCAGTCAGCCACGGGCAGCCATGACATTGAAGAAGCTATCGCTCTAGCCGACCAACACACCGAGGTGGGCTGCTGCGGCTAGCCACGATCTTGACGAAGTCACCGTTCTAGCCAGCTTTGGCTTAGAGGAAGTAGTTGCTCCAGCTCCCACCACAAGAGTAAGTTTTATTCTTCTCCTTTATTCAGAATTTGAATAATCGGCGCCTTATTCTCTCCTCAATTACTCCGATTTCTTTGGCAGACTCTAGCCGATTTGCTGTCCTTCGACATACAGGAGTTTCTTGGCTACGAGGAAGCAAAAGCCACTAGTCTAGACAAGACCATAGCCGACGAAGTTAAGAACAAGCTTCAAGACATTCGTCGTCGGCTGGATATCAACGTAGATCGGCTAGTCGTAGAATGTGGATCGGCCCGGTCATGCTTCTACGAAATCGAGGATGAACTCCCGATGACCTGCCAAGAAGATTTCGAAGGCCATCTATATCGACCAAGCATCGATCCGGGTAGGACGGGCGTGCGAGAGGATGATCGAAAGAATGGCCCAAGCTGACTTGACGGCCATAATTGAGGCCACAGTGAAGAACATGGAGGCCGAGAAGACCAAACTCAATGAGCTAATGGCCGGTCCGTCGGCTACGCAAGCCGAGATCAATGAGCTCGAGATTGAAGAAGCTGGCCTACTACTGCAGCTGGAGCAGTGCAGGGCGAAGATTGCTGCCAAGACACAACTGCTAGCCGGTCTCCCAAAGCCACGAGAGGATCAAAGAGGTAGAGTGACGGCCACCATCAAACATTTGAAAGAGCTGCACAAGACGGCTAAGGCAGGTTCCAGACATCAAGAGGAAGATAGGAGTAGTTGACAAAGTGAACGCCATTAAGAACATAGCAATATCGGCCATAGATGAATTCTTAGGGCTGTAATAGGACTTAACTTTCAGAACTTGTATTTTAACTTTGTGTATACAACTTTGTAATCGGCTTGCTAACTTTAATCATATCCCTTTTGCCGATCCACCTAGTTCCAAGTCCTGAATGCTTTGCAAAATTTGAAAAATCCCCAAAAATTTGAAGTCTTCCATCTGTGATTCCAGACTCTGTATTGTATATGCCCCCCTAATTTTCTCAATGATGTCCGCAGCATTGATAAAATTATGAAACCAAAACAAACCAACACTCGTCAACTGGATTGAGCCATTTTGAAAAATCGGAGGAAAACTCGGAGTAAAAACGTCCTAAAGGCGATGTGTGTATCGCACCACACATCGGCTAGCATGGATCGGCAAAACCTTAGCCGAATCACGAGTTGATCCAAACACTAGGATAATATTTCTTCAAATACTTACCATTGAGAGCCCTTCCAAATACTTCTCCGTCCAATCCCTGTAACATGTAGGCTCCCTTAGAGAGGCATTTGTGGATCTTGAAAGGCCCTTCCCAGTTAGGTGACCACTTGCCGAATTTGGTATCCCTCGAGCCGATCGGCAATATCAGCTTGCAAACTAGCTCGCCCTCTTCAAAAGACTTGGGCACAACCTCCTTGTTATAATGATGAGCTACTCGTTCCTTGTCCCTTATCACCTTCTCCAAAGCGCGCATCCTTGATAAAACTAGGTCTTCTGATTCATCGACCATTAGATTATAGTTGATGTGAACTTGCTAGGGTTTTGTCCCGATCTTTCAATGAGAGGTGGAGGATAACTCAATTGGAAAACGGAGGTGACGTTCACGGCCCGACTACAACCGTCCAAGGACGATGCGCCTTAGCAACCGATACACCGTCTCCGGTGGTCGACGCGAACTTGCGGTGCGTGACAACCCAACCACTAGGGCACTCGTCCTGCAAGCAATCGAAGAACAAGCAAGAACAAGTAAAACAAGCACTGAAGTTGCTAGATATAAAGATGAAATATTCACTCTGAATTGAATAATATGGCGGGGTTCCGAAGACAAACAGACGGGCGGTCTAGCCGACACGCGTGCTGTGTGCAAGTAGCAAGACGCTAACTCTAATCAACAAAACCCACCCTTCTTGGTGACGACTGAAAGTTTAAGAAGAGGGGAGAGACGACCACAGGGGTGCCGGGGTCGTGCTAAACCCTAGGACGCGCCCCTAACAGGCCCAACTTGATACACGGGCCATTGGGCCAAAAGATGTGACGCAGCATCAAAGACAGAAAACACTCGGTAGAAAAAGAACAATTGCGGCCGCTCAAGGACAAATATTGACATGGGGCCAGATCCATTTGAAAGTAGACTTGATAACCTTTCCATCAAGTACTTGCACGCCCAAATCGGAGTTCGCATGAAGTCGTGGTGACCGTTAGAACTTGGCATTGTGCTGCAGTCCGAATCCACCCCGCGCGAATCCTCTTCCCGTTGGATCCTCTCCATCGTTCCTGAGTAAAACAAAAGTGCACGCGCCTCCAGGGTATAAAGAAGAGGAACACAAACTTAAGAATGAACTCACCTGATGGTTGAGTTGACGTGCACGAGCGCGAGTTATTGGACCATGAAGTTGTACGTGTGGAGGCGTGGATGTATCGGTAGTGTTGATGTCCTCATCATCCTCCCCTTCTTGCATTGGAGTCGTCCTCGACTCAAGCTCATCTTTGTCTCCCAAATATGGCTTTAAATCTGCAATGCTAAAAGTGGGACTAACCCCAAATCTGCACGGAGATCAAGCTTGTATGCATTTTCATTAATTTTTAGAGCACTTTAAAAGGTCCATCAGCTCTAGGCATCAACTTAGACTTTCGCAAATCGAAAACCGTTCCTTTCGCAAATGCAACCAAACCAAATCACTAGGTTCAAAATTCAATTGACGTCTACCTTTGTCACCGGCAAGCTTATAGTTAGCATTCATGCGCTCTATGTTTTCTTTAGTTGTTTCATGGAGTTTTAACATCAACTCAGCACGTTGTTTAGCATCAAAATTCAGTTTTCAGAAGATGGCAAAGGCATTAAATCAATAGGAGCACGAGGCAAAAATCCATAAACAATCTCAAAAGGGCACATCTTTGTAGTGGAATGCAACGAACGATTGTATGCAAATTCAATATGAGGCAAACATTCTTCCCACATCTTAATATTTGTCTTCAAAACAGCCCTTAACATAGTAGACAAAGTCCTATTCACAACTTCAGTTTGCCCATCAGTTTGGGGATGACAAGTAGTAGAAAACAAAAGCTTAGTCCCCAATTTAGCCCACAAAGTTTCCCAAAAATGGCTGAGAAATTTTTTTGTCACGATCGAAACAATGGTGTTTGGCACACCATGCAAGCGAACAACCTCCCGAAAGAACAAGTCACAATATGAGTAGCATCATCGGTTTTATGACATGGTATGAAATGTGCAATTTTAGAAAACCTATCCACAACCACAAAAATGCTATCTCGACCCCTCTTGGTCCTAGGCAAGCCCAACACAAAATCCATTGAAATATCTTCCCAAGAAACACTAGGAACAGGTAGAGGCATATACAAACCATGGGGATTTAAGCGTGACTTAGCCTTTTGACATGTCGTGCAGCAAGCCACAAATCTCTCCACGTCTCTTCTCATCCTCGGCCAAAAGAAATGGCTAGCAAGGATGTCCTCCGTCTTCTTGGCACCAAAGTGCCCCATCAACCCACCGCCATGCGCTTCTGCAAAGCAACAACAAATGAACAGAGCTAGCTGGAATGCATAGCTTGTTAGCTCTAAAAATAAACCCATCATTGAAGACAAATATGTTCCATGTCCTTCCATCCTTACGGTGCAACAACACGTCTTTAAAATCATCATCATTCACATATTGGGCTTTGATTGTTTCTAGGCCAAAGATTTTGTAGTCAAGTTGTGTCAACAAAGTATATCTCCTAGACAAAGCATCGCAATGATATTCTCCTTTCCCTTCTTGTGTTTAATGACATAAGGAAAAGATTCAATAAATTCAACCCATTTAGCATGCCTACGATTTAGTTTGCCTTGACTACAAATATGTTTTAAAGATTCATGATCAGAATGTATGACAAATTCCTTGGGCCATAAATAATGTTGTCATGTTTCCAGAGTTCTCACCAGAGCATACAATTCTTTATCATAAGTAGAATAATTCAGAACAGGCCCACTCAATTTTTCACTGAAATATGCAACGGGTTTTCCCTCTTGTAGCAAAACACCACCCAATACAATCCCACTACCATCACATTTGAGTTCAAAAGTCTTATTAAAATCTGGAAGTTGGAGGAGAGGTGCATGTGTCAACTTATCTTTTAACATGTTGAAGGCGTTCACATGTGCGGTGCCCCACGTGGAAGGCGCTCCCTTCTTTGTAAGCTCATTCAGCGGTGCAGCAATGGTGCTGAAATCCCGCACGAAGCGCCGATAGAATCCTGCAAGTCCTAAAAAGCTTCGAACCTGTGTGACCGTTTTAGGAGGCGGCCAACTCTGAATTGCCTCGACCTTGGCTTGATCAACCTCAATTCCCTGCGGAGTAACAACATAGCTAAGAAACGATACGCGATCGGTGCAAAAACTGCACTTCGCAAGGTTACCAAACAAACGTGCATCGCGCAAAGCATTAAAAACAGCACGTAAATAATCAAGGTTTTCCTCTAAAGATTTATTATAAATCAGAATATCATCAAAGTATACCACCACAAATTTGCCAATGAAAGCATGAAAAACCTCATTCATCAACCTCATGAAAGTGCTAGGTGCATTAGTTAAACCAAAAGGCATCACTAACCACTCATATAATCCAAACGTAGTTTCAAATGCTGTTTTCCACTCATCTCCCAACTTCATACAAATCTGGTGGTATCCACTATGCAAATCAACTTTAGAGAAGATAGTAGAGCCACTCAATTCATCAAGCATATCGTCTAACCTAGGAATTGGATGACGATATCTAATGGTAATGTTATTAATAGCTCTACAATCAACACACATACGCCAAGGTCCATCTTTCTTAGGCACCAAAATCACCGGCACAACACATGGACTAAGAGACTCTCGTACGTACCCTTTATCAAGCAACTCCTGAACTTGACGCTGAATCTCCTTGGTCTCGTCAGGGTTGGTTCTGTATGGCGCGTGGTTGGGTAGTGAAGCCCTGGAATCGATCGATTTGATGCTCAATTCCACGCACCGATGGCAGCCACGGTGGTACATCCTGGGAAAAACATCCTCATACTCCTGCATAAGATTAGTGACCGTAGGTGGAAAAGAAACTGTGGAGATTGTGGCAATCGGGTATATACATGGCAAGCTTATCTCGATGGAGGTAGGGATAGATTGCGCCTGCCATATCTGTAAGCCGAACTTGACTTGGGTGTTACGATTGCTGATAGAGATAAGGCAATCGGCCTATAGTCACGGTTTGGTAAGATTGAGGAAACCAACTTAGAATAAGATAGGGTTTCCGATCTGTAAGCCCACCTCCCAAGACTATATAAGAGCGGTAAGGGGCGTCCCTTGAGGGATATCGGAGATATATGTGATTTCACGAGCAAGAGCTTTAGATACACGAGATCAATAAAGACACTCGGCGGATCGAATCCACCGAAACAGGAGTAGGGTATTACCTCACGAGAGGGCCTGAACCTGTCTAAATCTTCTTCTTCTTCTAACCCATTGTGTTTGGCGATCTCGACTGCGACCCTAGAAATTCTATTGCCGAAACCAAGTTTCGACAGTTGGCGCGCCAGGTAGGGGGCCGCGCGTCGAGACTTCTTCAACAATCTCGCCGACAAGCGTGATGGGATCTCCTTCAGGATTCGGCGACTTCGCCGCCAACTTCTTCGACGACTCCTCCTTCGACTCGGACTCAAACCAGTCGGAAGGAAAGACCTACTCGGTGCCGTTCGGGCTCCCCAACGCGCCGAGATCTTCGACGACATTTTGAAGACCAAGATGCAATCTACTTTCTCCGACGACGGACTTCACTCGGCACCATTCGGATTACCGAATACCGCCGAAATCTGCGCCAATCTTCTCGCCTCCCCGACGGAAGCGATCTACTCAGATGAAGACCTCTCAGTGCCGTTTGGGTTACCAAACGTCGCCGAGATTTTCAGCAAACTTCTCTCCCGAGTCGGCGGCGACCCACTGGAGGAGCCCTCACCCCCAAGTTCGACTCGGATGGAACGATCCGGATCCGGGTTACCCAGATCTAGGGAGGTCGCCGTCATTCTCCCATCATTCGGCTCCTGCTCATCTTCGGAGCTTAATGGATACCTCGCTCCGCCGGCCGGCAACCTCTACGGCATCCCTTCGACGAAGCCGACAACTCCGATTTGCCGCAAGGACTGTGAGCCGAAGTGCTTTGACGTCCTCATGGCCGAGCCGGACGAGTCCGACTCAGCCATGGCCGAAGGCTTGCCGAAGAAGAGCGAGCTGGTGGTGAGCTCGAGCGCAAGACACCAAGGAGGAGAAACAACGCAAGGACGAGGGCGACAAAAGGAAGCGGGATCTACGTGCAGCTGGACGATCCGCCGGAAGCCATACTCCAAACACGGGTCCGCAACACCAACATCTTCCGGACGCCACAACGAATGCCATAGCTGCACTCACGCTCTTGGACACCGTCATGGAGACGGCTCCTGCCAACGTGACTCCTATACTCGACAAGATCAAAACCATCGTCGCTGCCACGGCGAACGGCCATCCCACCACTTCGGCACGTCGACCGACTGAATCTATGGCCGAAACGCCAGACAAGAGCCGGCTTCCACCTCTAAAGTCAGGAGACTATAGGAGGCCCGAGCCGGCTCGGTCGACAACCAGGCCAAGAGGCCCACCTCGCGAATCCACGCTGAAGTACCAAGAGCAGACGGCCGACTCTCGCGACAAACGACACGGACGTCCACCCGTCCACCACCGAGTCCGCCGCAACAGTTCCAGCTATCCAACCAGCCAACCGAAGACCCCGCCGAGTGATCTGCGGGAGGTCCTCGATCGCCGCTACCAGGAGCGCGACCGACGCACTTGGGAAGATCGGGGGGGATCACCCGATAGCGGCGACGACGGAGTACCAGCCTTCACTCGGGAGCTCCGCCGAGTGCATTGGCCGAGTGGCTTTAAGCCCACAGGGATTGAAAGGTACGATGGCAAGACCGACCCTGAATCTTGGCTAACCGTATACACCCTTGCCATCCGAGCTGCAGGTGGCGACAACAAAGCCATGGCCAATTACCTGCCCGTGGCCCTCGCAAACTCAGCCAGAAATTGGCTCACGAGCCTGCCAAGAGGCTCAATCGGCTCGTGGAGCGAGCTGAGGGACCACTTCATCGCCAACTTCCAAGATACCTTCGAGAGGCCCGGCACACACTTTGACCTTTACAACGTCATCCGAAGCCGGACGAGCCCATGAAGGATTATATTCGTCGTTTCTCCGAGAAGCGCAACAAGATCCCGAACATCACCGATGACATCATCATCGCCGCCTTCCGGAAGGGAGTCCGTGATGAGCGCTCATCGGGAAGTTCGGCGCAAACCTCCGAAGACGGTGAAGCAAATGTTCGAGACGGCGAACTCATACGCCAAATCCAATGACGCCATTAAGGCCTCCCGTCAAGACCGGCCCAACGAAGGGAAGATAAGCAAGCGGGAGGAAGCCGTAATCCTAAGAAGGATGGCGGCAACAACGGCAACCAGGGCCAGAAGGATCGCAAGCGGCGATCCGAGGACCTAGTGGCCGCAACCTCCAACACTCAACGCCGTCCCCGAGTCACCGCCTACGACGCCATCATGAACGCCGGTGCACCTACCATCCGAATCATAAGCACGCGGCGAAGGACTGCTTTATCTACAAGTTCGCCGAACAATACGCGGCGCGGCTCAACAAGAAGCCGGCCGACGAGGCTGGCCCGTCGGCGCCAAAAAGAACAACGTGGCTAAAAATGCCGAACCTTTTCAAGACCCAGTGGGGGAGCTCAACCACATCTTCGGGGGTCCGCTAGCCTATGAGTCCAGGAGGAAACAAAAGCTAACCGACCAGGAGGTCAACGCGGCTCAACCCGAAGTCCCTCAATATCTGCGATGGTCGGAAGTGGCCATCACCTTTGACCGCTCGGATCATCCCGACCGAGTGGTTCACCCGGACGCTATCCACTCGTCCCGACCCCGTGGTCCGCAACATCGGGCTTAAGCGCGTCCTCATCGATGGGGCGCGCCCTCAACATCCTATTTGCCAAGACCATGGATGAGATGCGGATCCCGAGGGCCGAACCGAAGGCAAGCTCACCCCCTCCACGGAGTTATCCTGGGCTATCTTCAACACCACTCGGGCATATCTCCCTCCCAGTCACCTTCGGAGCCCGAGAGAACTTCCGAACAGAGAACGTCACCTTTGAGGTGGCCGACTTGGCAAAGATATCATGCTATCATCGGGAGGCCGCGCTTGCCAAGTTCATGGCAATCCCCCACTACACCTACCTCGCATGAAGATGCCGGGTCCCAACGGCGTCATCACTCTTCGCGATGTGAAGCAAGCCTTCACTGCGATAAGGAGAGCTGCGACATGGCCCAATCTCGCGAGAGATTACGTGGCCAACAAGAAGTCCAATTGGCTGCATCAACTTCGCGAAGGCGAAGTCCCGCGAAGAAGATAGCCAAATCAGGATCCGGCGACGCCAAGACCAAGAAGATCTCCCTTGATCCGTCGGATCCCTCGAAAACCGCTGTAATTGGCGCTGACCTAGATCCCAAATAGGAAAGCGCGCTCGTCACCTTCCTCCAAAATAATAAAGATGTCTTTGCTTGGAAACCATCTCGATATGCCCGGAGTTCCTAGGGAGGTGATCGAGCACTCTTTGAACATCAAAGATGACGCCAAACCGATAAAACAACGATTACAGTTCGCGCAAGATCGAAAAGACGCTATCAAGGAAGAACTCGCAAAGCTCTTGGCTGGGCTTCATTAAAGAAGTCCTTCATCCCGACGGTTAGCCAACCCAGTCTGGTCCGCAAGAAGACGGGCAATGGCGCATGTGCGTTGACTATACCGACCTCAACAAAGCCTGCCCCAAAGATCCGTTCGGGCTACCTCGTATCGACCAAGTCGTCGACTCAACGGCATTTGCCAACTCCGAGCTTCTGGATCGCTACTCGGGCTATCATCGGATCACTAAAAGAATCCATTGCCGAAGACATCGTTCATCACGCCTGTTCGGGGCCTACGTTACATCACCATGCCTTTTGGCTGAAAGAACGTCGGAGCCACATACCAACGCATGATCCAAAGATGTTTCCAGACGCAGATCGGCAAGAACGTTGAAGCTTACGTCGACGATGTTGTCATCAAGACCAAGCAGAAAGAAGACCTGATCGCCGACTTAGAAGAAACCTTTGCAAACATCCGGGCCTTCGAATGAAGTTAAACCCGGAGAAGTGCACCTTCGGTGTTTCATCAGGCAAACTGCTCGGCTTCATGGTGTCACATCGTGGCATTGAAGCAAATCCAGAGAAGATCAACGCCATCTTAAGCATGAAGCCCCCGAGTAACCAAAAGGACGTCCGAAGCTCACGGCTGCATGGCGGCACTAAGCCGTTTCATATCCCGACTCGGCGACGAGGCATGCCCTTCTTGATGCTAAAGAAGACGACGACTTCCAGTGGACCGCGGAAGCCAACCAAGCCTTTGAAGATTTCAAAGAGTTCCTTACCACACCACCCGTCCTGGCCTCGCCTCAGCCCCAGGAACCTCTGCTGCTGTACGTCTCGGCCACTCACCAAGTGGTCAGCACGGTCCTTGTGGTCGAACGCGAAGAGGAAGGACGGACTCGAAGATTCAAAGGCCAATCTACTTTGTCGGGAAGTATTGGCAGGAGCCAAAATTCGCTACCCTCGGTACAAAAGCTGCTCTATGGTGTTCTAATAACCACGAGAAAATTGGCACACTATTTTCGGGGTCACTCGGTCACCATCGTCACCTCTTTCCCACTCGGCGACGTCATCCACAACCGCGAGGCAACCGGACGCATCGCCAAGTGGGCCCTAGAGCTAATGCCGCTGGACTTGACTTTTAAGGCAAGAACGTCCATAAAGTCACAAGCCTTGGCGGACTTTTCGGCCGAGTGGACTGAACAGCAAGAGAACGTGCCTCGAGAAAACCTCCAACAACTGGACCATGCACTTCGACGGATCCAAGAGGATCACCGGCTTGGGAGCGGGAGTTGTGCTGATTTCCCGACGGGGAAAGGCTAAGATATGTCCTTCACCTCCACTTCTCCGCTTCACACAACGTTGCCGAGTACGAAGCTCTCCTACATGGACTGCGCCTAGCGGTCTCACTCGAGATACGATGGCTTATTGTGAAAGGCGACTCCCAGCTGGTCGTCAATCAAGTGATGAAAGACTGGTCTTGCCTAAACGACACTATGGAGGCCTACCGACAAGAGGTCCGCAAGCTTGAGGACAAGTTTGATGGACTTGAACTCTCTCATGTCTGAGACATAACAACGAAGCCGCCGATGAGCCGCACGTTCGGATCTAAGCGCGAAGCTGCCCCGAACAGACGTCTTTGTCGAACATCTCTACGAACCAACCATCGCGGCAAAGACAACTCTCACCGAGCAAACCACGAACGAAGTCGCCATGACCGATACCGGCCGGAGGACGTCGCTCATCAAATTCTTAACCCAGCAAGAGCTGCTTGGGATGATCGGGATGAAGCGAACGTGTCCGGCGTCGTTGCCAAGCGTACGTCATGGTTGACTCCGAGCTATACAAGAGAAGTCCCTCCGAATTCTAATGAGGTGCATCACACCCGAGGAAGGAAGGCAACTACTCCAAGACATCCACTCGGGCATATGCGAAAGCCACGCGGCAAGACGCACTCTAGTCGGCAAAGCCTACGGGCAAGGTTTCTTCGGCTTACCGCGGTCTCCGACGCGGATAAAGTCGTACGAACTGCGAAGGCTGCCGTTTTCGCGACAAAGCCATGTCCGGCCCAGGAGCTTCAAACAATCCCACTTTCCGGCCGTTCGCGGTATGGGGGCTGGACATGGTTGGCCCTTTCAAAAAGCTCCGGGAGGATTCACACACCTCTTCGTCGCAATTGACAAGTTCTCCAAGTGGATTGAGGCCAAACCGGTCGCCACAATTACTGCCGACAAAGCACGAGACTTTTCCTCAACATCGTGCACCGCTTCGGCGTCCCAAACAGAATTATAACCGACAATGGGACTCAATTCACGGGAGGCATCTTCAAGGAATTCTGCGAAGATTTCGGAATCAAGATCTGCTACGCATCAGTAGCTCACCCCAAAAGCAACGGACAAGTCGAGCGAGCCAACGGCATGGTCCTCCAAGGCATCAAGGCCCACGTTTTCGACCGCCTAAACCCTTACGCTGGCAAGTGGGTCCAAGAACTTCCCTCGATTTTATGGTCGCTGCGAACCACACCCGGTCGGGCTACCGATCAAACTCCTTTCTTTTTGGTCTATGGCGCGAAGCCATGTTGCCAAACGAGATGGAGTATGAGTCCCTCCGGGTCTGCAGCTTCAATGATGAACGCTACGACCTTGACCGAGTGGATGACCTCACCCGATTGGAAGAGGCCCGTGAGGCAGCCCTCATCCAGTCGGCGAAATACCTTCAAGGGCTTAGAAGATACCACGGTCGCAACGTGCGAGCACGAGCTTTCATTGTTGGCGACCTGGTCCTACGCAAGATCCGGACCACCAAAGATCGACACAAGTTATCTCCCTTATGGGAAGGACCATACATAATCGGCCGAAGTGACTCGGCCGGTGCATACTGCTGGCCAAAGCGCGAAGACGGGTCTATGGTGGAGAACTCCTGGAACATCGAGCATCTTCGACGATTTTATGCCTAATTTGGCTAAGGCTTCATGTTTTCTTTGATTGCCAACCTCAAGCAAGATGACTTTTTGAGTTAGCGGTCGGGCCGTACACATGTCAATAAAGCTCAAATTTTTCTCATCAACTTTTGTGCATAATTTTGTTTATCATTGTTTAATGTCCTTCGATTTGAGCTCGGTGTCTAAGGACCGAGAGTTTTCCGATGACCTAATCGAGCCTAGGCTTGATGACACCGGACAGAAAACTACTTAAGAAATTTCACGCAAAAGCTCGAATCAAGGCATTAACATAAATAAACTAAAAATGTCACAAGTTCTACATTAGAGTGTTACGGTTACACGACACTTACAAAACAAAGTCGAAAGACAAATCAAATCTTGAAGTTGTTTACTACATCAAGGGATATCTTCTTCCCGCTTCTTGCACCTCACTTAGCATGTCCAAGGCCCGCTCGTCCGTCGTTCCATCGGCAAAGCCTTCTCCAGCCGAGTGGATATCCACTCGGGGTAAAGGACTTGGTCGTGCAAGAGCGCGACTAGCCCCCATCTTGGCGGCTTCAGTGATATTGGCCAAATATCGGTCGGGAGCCGCCGCAGCTTGTCGAATATTTCGATTGGCTCCGGCGAGCTGGTCCCAACTCCTTGATCGAATAAGGACAGCAAGATCGGCGTGGCGGCGTTGGTGACCTCTTCCCGCATCTCGTCGCTTCGTTTGATCCGCCCAAGCAAGACGTCGTATTGGGCTCGGGTCTTTACCTTGTAAGCCGCCAAAAGTCCGGATCATTCAAAGCACTCGGAAATAAAGCAGCACAAGAAGTTTTACTTTAAAGAAGATTACCTTCAAATTCGGCCTCCATCTCGGCCTTGTCAAGGCTGACCGCTTCGAGGGACTTGGAGTGAATGGACCTCAGAAGAATTTTCTACAACGAAAGAAGATCGTCAACAACCGAGATCAACATGAGAATCATGAAGAAACTTGGAAAGGCGGGCTTACTCCCGATTGATCCTCGGAGGTCGAGATTCGCCTCCCGAAGTTCTGCGATCTCCCTCCTTAAAGCCGCTTCCCTTGATGCGGCCTCCTCCCGAGTGGCCTTCGGTGTCGGAACGTCCTCCAAGGAGTTTAAGTGGGACCGGCTTCTCCGGCACTTCAGATTTTGCCATTGAGCGGCAATACTCCTTCAACGTGCGAAAGCGAAGAGTGATCGGCGAAAGATAATGATGACATAATTAAAGAGAAAGACAAAGGCTTACGTTGAGCAGCCGGGTCGCCTCGTTCAGACTCTCGACAAGGGCATCCCTTTCATCTTTTCGGCTTGCTGGTCTAAGATGATGCCACGCCTCTCGCCCTCCCGAGTCCCGCCACTCGATCCGAATGGGGAACCCGGGTTTGCAAAAGCGCAACTGGGATCTCCTCTACGTGGTCGGCAAGCGGGAAGGACAAATGAGGACATGAAAGATTCAAATCAAAAGAGTAAAGGAGAACTTGAAACAAAGCTTACCGGTTTGGCGGCCGCTTGCTTAGGCGGAGTGGCCGGGCTGGCCTCCTTCTTCCGACTGCGCACCGAGTGACCCTCGTCGGGAGCTTGAGCCGCGGCCTCGGGCTTCCGACCGCTGACGGTTTTCGGTCGGGATATCCCGTGGGGGTCAGGGCTCCTTCCTCGGGACATCCTCCTTTGGAGGTGAAGGTTGTTTCCGGAGCGCTCGCACTCGGTTGTGGGCTCCGGGGCTTTGGCTCTGGCCCTTGGCACCTTGGGAGCGGTGGTTGGGGTCGATTTTTCATTCCCGGAGGATCTATATCCCGGGGCCTCCTGAAATTGAATACAGCAAGGGTAGAGATAAAGAGAAGTTTTCAACAAAAAGAGTTCGGACTTCGGTTTGAGCATACCCGGATGACCCGGCCGATCTTCGGCGCCGTCCGCGGCGATCGTCTCAAAGGTGGGGTCTCGGTGGGAGGAGCGGGACGTCGTCATCCGAGTCCTCTATAATCAGCCTCCTCTTGCTCGCACGCTTATTCGAGTCTTCACTCGGCGCCGCTCGCTTCCCGCCAGGTCGGTTTGGATCTTGATCCCGCCGGCCCGGCTTCTTGGTGGGGCGATGCGGCGCGTCGTCATGAGACATCTTGTATGGTTTGGAGGAGATAGAGGCGTTTTTCGCAGAAGAAAGAAAGTACAATGTTGAGAAACAAGATGTCAAGATTGAAAGATACTATGAAGCAACCGTCGGCTTACCGGAGGAGGAGGTCGGTGGATGCTTTGAAGGGAAGGATCGCGGCAGAATGAGGGCCCGCTCAATTGCAATCCCAGGACGAGAAGAGTTTGTACATCCGGATCTTCGGGATCTCGTACTTGAGTGGATCTGGATCATCCCGTTGGGGTCCGTCCCGCCTTCATACTCGAAGGCCGGTTTCGACCGTTCCTTGATCGGCGCCGGTCGGAACCCGATGAAGTGTCGAGTGATCGTTCCTCGCGAAGACCTCTTTGCTTCATCGCCGGGATCTTCGCAAGCAGCTCGTTGGCCTCGTCCCAATCTTGGGCTACGGGACGGTGCTCCAGGATGGCATGGGGATAGGGGAAGACCGACGAAGGCGCGGCGGTGGAGTTCGAGGTTGCTAATGTAGAACCGACCCGCGTGCCATCCCTTGTTGGAAGACTTCAAAGGGAGAGAAAAGTAATCTTTGCGGAGAGATCCGCGGGAGCTGGAAACTGCCCCGCCAACAACGCAAGGTTGGTCCTTGTTCTGGATGAGGTTTGAGATAGAACATGCGACGGAAGAGATGGAAATGGGGAAGAATGCCAAGGAAGGCTTCACATACATGAATGAAGAGAGCTATGTGAAGCATTGAGTTGGGGTTCGGATGGTACAGTGAAGCCCATAGTAATCAAGAAGCCCGGAAGAACTCGGAGGTGGGAAGGCTGAACCCGCAATAGAAAAAGGAAGTGAAACGACGAGCTCACCGGTGTTTGGGGTCGGGAAGTCCTCCCCACCGCCGGGCGCCATCCCACGAGTTCCTTTGGCGGAAGCACGACGTGCTTCACCATCTCCTTGAGGGTGGATTCCCTCACATCCGAAGCGGCCCATTGGTCGAACGGAATCCTCTTTTCCTCCGCCATGAGAGTGGGGTTGATGGGAAGTGGATCTCGGTTTGAAAAGGTCGGATTTTTGACAAAGGAACGTGGGAGATTTGGTGCGGAGGCTGGTTGTTGCGAGAGGGCGAGTTCCTAGATGGATGGATTTGGGAGCGCGCGAGTCTAGGGTTCTCCGCGGTGAACCGGTGAATCGTGCGCGAAAAGGGGAATCGTTTGAAAGACGAAGAGGCGGGGACGACCTCGCATCTTTATAGAAAGATTTGAGGGTTGCGTTAGGTTTTACGTGTGGGCCGAGCCCATAAGAAAATCTACGGCCCGGCCTAAGGTGTGGCCCGACGTGTGTCCTTAGGGACTTAAGCGGATGAGCTTAAGCGGATTTGCCACTGGCAATATGCGCGTGTCCGAGTGCCTATACCTTTGAAAATCCTTCCATAACTGCAGTTACGACTTCATGAGAAGCTAGCACGATGCGACTTGGAAGGTGGCCAACGGCTAAGTTTCTATAGTTGCCTTGATGACAAGGGTGTTTGGTTTTTTAGCATTTGGCTAATTAATTAGATCGATGCTATTTTTCCACCTTGGTGAAGATCTTTATAGATTGAGACCAGTATTATGGCGAAAGCTATTTAATAACTTGGTCATATTTCTCATATGAATGAAAGAACTAGTTTCCCATGAGGGATGATTGAAATATTTGTTCCTGGATTACTCGGACAGATCTACTCGGATAAGCATGAGCTTACAGTGCTTTTCACTCATGAGGGTTGATCGAATTGTTTGTTCCGAGATGACTCGGGCAAATTCACTCGAGATAAGTATGAACTTGCTGAGTAATGAGATTTCTATGATTGCTTTAGCATGAGCTAGGCATCTACATGAAAATGATCTTTTATAGTTCTTGACTATATGCTTAGCCTATTTTTGGCTAACCACATAGTCTGGGAGCTACACCTAATTAGGTGCATCGGGAGATGCACCTAGATATTTATTTTTGAGAAATTTTTATATATTTTTCTAGCCCTTCACCGAGTCTTTGGAGCCACTCGGGAGATTCGAGCGAGAGATGATGGAATCACTCGGCGTCAAAAGCACTCGGTCAAAAGATTTTTGGGTGAAGTCTTGCTTGGTTTGAAGCCGAGTTGTCTCGTTGACTCGAAAAGGACTCGGGGGCTCTTTGTGGAGATTGTGGCAATCGGGTATATACATGGCAAGCTTATCATTTGGAGGTAGGGATAGATTGCGCCTCGCCATATCCATGTAAGCCGAACTTGACTTGGGTGTTACGATTGCGATAGAGATAAGGCAATCGGCCTATAGTCATGGTTTGGTAAGATTGAGGAAACCAACTTAGAATAAGATAGGGTTTCCGATGCAAGCCCACCTCCCAAGACTATATAAGGGGGTAAGGGGCGTCCCTTGAGGGATATCTCAGATATATGTGATTTCACGAGCAAGAGCTTTAGATACACGAGATCAATAAAGACACTCGGCGGATCGAATCCACCGAAACGGGGAGTAGGGTATTACCTCACGAGAGGGCCTGAACCTGTCTAAATCTTCTTCTTCTTCTAACCCATTGTGTTTGGCGATCTCGACTGCGACCCCAGAAATACATTTGCCGAAACCAAGTTTCGACGAAACAGGTATATCCTCAAAGGAAAACAAAGCATCCTTGCATACAAAAGCATAGCAAATAGTTTCGGTTGTATCCAAATTGGCAACATCAGATTTAACAGCAAGCATGCAAGAACCTTTCAATTGAATCACATTTTTATTGTCAGATTTAGATTCTCTCTTGTTATGTTGCACATGTTCTTTGGCTACAATCTGATTTTCACTTATAGCATGGACCCGATTCTTCTCTTTCTTAGCTCTAGCAACATCATCCTCAAAAACAGCTTCAGGGGTCATGGGATGCAACACAACTTTCTTATCATGGTACATAAAGAATACTAGTTTGATCTACCATGATGCATAGAATCCATATCAAATTGCCATGGCCTACCCTAACGAGATATGACAAGCTTGCATAGATACAACATCACACTCAACAACATCACGATATGTTCCAATTGCAAAATTAATGCGCACCAGCTTGGTTACCTTTGTCTTACCACTGTTATTTAGCCATTAAATGTGATATGGGTGGGGATGTGGTTTGGTGCTGAGTGCAAGCTTCTCCACCGTTTATTTGCTAGCCAAGTTGTTGCAGCTTCCTCCATCGATGATCAAGCGGCAAGAACGCTATTTAATGACGCACTTTGTTTGGAACAAAGTGTGCGCTGATTTTGCTCGGCCTTCTCCATTTGTGTGCTGAGCACACGCTGCACAATGAGGCTATCGTGGCGTTTCGCAGCATCAGCACCAATATGTTCTTCTGGTCCCTCATCTTTATCTCCATGAGTCTTCGCTGCAAGCGGCAAGCGTATCTTCATCAAAATCACTAGCCGAGAATACTCACCATCATCTTTGACTACCAAAACACGCTTCTTTGGGGGCGATCATTTGGACATGCCCATAGCCCACTTGCTATGAGTGACATTGAACATCTCTTGTTCTCCTAGTGGATGCAACGAAGAAGCACTGCGGTGGGCTGGCTGCAGGCTGTCTTAGTCGGTGCACTAACAGCGGAACACGTGGCTTGTGCTGGATGGAGAAGGTGTCGACCGCGGGGTGTGAAAGATGGCAAAGGAGTAGAAGTCGTGCGTGGCAGCCATGATGTTGATTTTCTACTGAAAAATTAGTCTTGGCACTAGCACATCGTCCCTGCACTTCCCTTTCAGCTTTGCAAGCAAGATGAAACAATCGAGTCATATTAGTGTAATCTTTGTAGTCCACAATCTCACGGTTTAGACCACCCAAAAACCTTGTCATAGCAGCATCCTCGGACTCGTCTAAATTACAGCGAATCATGCCCATTTGTAATTCTACGATAATATTCCTTTACACTTTTAGCACCACTGTCTCAATTGTTGCAATTTATTTAACAAATCACGTGCATAGTAAGAAGGAACAAATCTAGCTCGCATGACCCGTTTCAAAGCATCCCAAGTCTGTGGCATGTTGTTAGGATTTTTCTTGCCATGTTCTATCCACCACACGAGGCAAAAGCGGTGAACTCACTAGTAGCGCTCTAACTCCAGAGTCTCGGGGAATTCATGGCATGCAAATTTTGATCAACAGCAATCTCCCATGTAATGTATGCATCAGGATCATATTTTCCATCAAAGGAGGTATCTTAAATTTGACTTTAGAAAAAGCATCTTCATTCAGCCTCTCTCTCAGTCGGCGGTGTTCTCCCCATGCCTCTACCGGTTGTTACGTGCAGCCAGACGGCGATCACGAGCGTTGCGGTCATCATGTTCGTGTCGGGTATAGTCACCATCGAAGTTGTCCTCTTCATGTACTCACCATCAGCGTCGTCTTCATCACGCTGATCATGGCCCCGAGCATTGAGGTTATCAAAATGCCTCACAAGTGTAGCAAGGTTGGTGTCAATCCATGACGATGCCTCCAACCCGGCGAGCCTGGTTGTGGCATCGATAAGTGTGGCCTCCGGTTGCCGTCTTGTCATTCGTCACACCTGCAATCTCATCAAAGTCCTTACGTGTGCCGCTTCATTTCCCTTGCAAAGTGTTGTATGATGCGTCAGGTGCGTGGAGAATGGGATGCACCTTCTTCTTCCTCTAAGCCTCGCCATGGTTAATATAACAAAACAACAATGAAAACGGTTGACAAAATTAATCCCTACAACTATTGGGGTGTGGCTACAGAAAGGTGTTGCTCTTACCAGTTCTTACCATGCTCGAGACGAGGGGTGATGACAACCGACAAGTTTGCAACCATGGAGCGAGGTGTATCGGCGCCATAGCAACAAGGCCTTGTCAAGCTGTAGTCGTATGTGTGGATCCGTTGGAGGGCTGAAAGTAATGCACAAGGAAGTACTAGCAACCACGTTAGTCAAAGCAAATTGAGTAAAGCTCAAGGTGAATTGGATTGCCGTCTAGGTCAAGCTGAAGGAAATAGAGAGGCGAGCCTAACCACAAGGCGCCACAAGATACAAACCCAAGCAGTACCACGATCACGGGGAAGGTGGAGACAAGGGGACTAGGTGGAAGGAAGGTTCTCACAGGTCGGCCCCTTTCTCTTTTTTTTCTCTCTTTTTCTTTTTTTTTGTATTTCTCTCTTTTGCTGTTCTCTCTCTCTAGTGGAGGAGAGAGATGCAACTTTTATTTTTATATTTTTCACAACCAGAGGCACACTAGAACCAACCACAAAAATTCTTAGCTCAAATGGACAAAATATGAGTCACGTGGAATTTTCAAGTTTCTTGAAAGGGGTTCCAAGCTTCTCGCATCGACAGAATTTTGCAAGCGGGGTTTGGCGATTTAAAATTGCCGAACCCACAAAGCGGGAATTGACGAAAATTGCCGCGTTCTCATCGCCGAAATCTGCTTGCGGTCGCCTCGCTCAGATGCAGCCAATTCGTAGCCGATCAACAGCGCCACAACATAGCAGTGCCTCAGATCCACACATCCGGGGACAGAACGCCGAACCCCGTGTGCTAGCATGCGTGCAAGGCTAGGGTTTTGGCTCGAAGGTGGGGAGGGTTTCCGTGAGATTGATCTGTGACTTGTTGCGCCAAATCAGATTGATTCGGTTCAAATTGATTACACAACACTCCACCCCTCGCCCCTTTATACAAAGTTGGCCGGTTGGGCCAAGAGGCCCATCGGAACTCTATTTTGAATCGGATCCTATCCGAATCTCACGAGTTGCCCGCCCCACTCTCGTAAGCCCATAGGACTCTATCCAATCGGATCCCTATCCGATCAAGCTATATCCGAGTCCAACACGAATACATTTCTTATCCCTTTAAGCGTGCGACCACCAGCATAGGTTCAGTATACTCGGTTTCGGCTATAGTCCAACTTAGCCGCCGTCGGCTCGAGTCCAACTCAGCCGAGCACAACAATGGCGCCTAGCAGCGCGCATATTGACACCATAGCATATAAGAATATAATATCGGCTCGAACCTGTAATGTGTACACAAATCCCTTTGTCTCATGATACCAATTAAGCTATAGGCAAGATGTGTGCCATCCCTTCAATAGCTTAACCATTCACTCGAACCGTATTGGATTATCACATCACATTGATTGACTCCTCAATCAACTTAGCATAGCCATGCATTTTCAAAATCCATTACCTCGAGGGGCCCAGAGATATCTCTCCAAAGGAGGGGAAAATTCCATCTTGATCACTCACATCCCACTACATGTTTCATAGCAAACCCGAAGACTACTTTTATAACTACCCGATTCACGAATAGCGTTTGGTAGTCCCAAAGTAGGCTACTACACATGTTGGAATCCATGATGATCTCGAGGTCTAAGGACTTTGTACCAACACTACCTGAGACCAACTAATTGCACACATTAATTCCTATAGTGTCTCATGGTGGATCTATCCAACAATGTGTTATCTAATACATGTGTGCATGTTTATTGATTTGGTATCTCCATACCCATGATCTATGAGACATGATCATCAATCAATAAACATGCCGATCTTAGAATCATATTAGTTCCAATAATATGATATATGATCAGGGATCATTTAGAAATAGATTCATACATATAGAGTCTCATAAATAAGTCACGTACTTATTGATCAATACAAGATGTCTATTTCATGGAACCGAATAACACTTTATTCATAAATACATAAACATTGACCATGATATCCAACATCTCCATGTTGCCTCTAGGGCATATCACTAACAATCTCCTACTTGCACTAGAGTCAATCATGTAAGTATCTAATACCCATTGATCTTGTGTGCGCCTCATGTTTGGTGAGGAAGAGGTTTTGTCGTGGATCGGCTATGTTGAGATCCGTGTGTACTTTTGCATATCTTGACATCACCTCGTCCACTATCTCGCGGATGAGATGATATCACAAGTATATGTTTGGACTTCGATGTGACATCGGCTCCTTGGCACACAATGGCTCCACTATTATCACAATAGAGAGACATTGGACCATTCTGCTTAGTCATCACACCCGGCTTCGAAACAAATTTCTTGATCCAAACAGCCTCCTTTGCGGCCTCCATTGTAGAATCGGCAATAGTATCCTGCTTGGAACTCTTCCAGGCTGATTGCGCCTCCGTTCAGGGCGAACACGAACCCGTTGCGATCTATAATCATCCTTTTTGTTTGGAAGCTAGCATCGGTGTAACCACTTAGAACGAGCTCTTCTTTACCTCCATAGACTAGGAACATATCCTTAGTTCTTCTCAAGTACTTAAGGATATTCTTTATGGTAGTCCAGTGACCTTAACCTAGATCGGTTATCTGCTCGTAGCACTCAAAGCGTACGAGACATGCGGGCGTGTACAAAGCATGGCATACATGATGGATCCAATTGCCGAAGCATATGGAACCATATCCATCTTATTCCGCTCATCATGTGTCTGAGGACACTGATTCTTGCTAAGATTAATGCCATGTGACATGGGCAAGAAACCTTTCTTGGAATCATGCATGTTGAACCTTTTTAACACCTTGTCAATGTATGTACTTTGGCTTAATCCAATTAGCCTCTTGGATCTATCTCTATAGATCCGAATGCCATTATGTATGCTGCCTCCCTAAGTCTTTCATGGAAAAACTATTTTTCAATGAAGACTTGACTGATTCTAACATAGGGATATCATTTCCAATCAACAATATGTCATCCACATATAAGATTAGAAATACAATTGCGCTCCCACCGACCTTTTTGTAAACACGAGGCCTCCTCTTCATTTTTGATGAAACCAAACCCTTTGATTACTTCATCAAAACGAATGTTCCAACTCGAGATGCTTGCTTCAATCCATAAATGGATTTACGTAGCTTGCATATCTTTCCGAGCGATGTGGATCGACAAAACCCTCGAGGTTGTATCATGTATACATCCTCGCTTAGGTTTCCATTTAGGAAAGCCGTTTTGACATCCATCTGCCATATCTCATAATCGAAATATGCAACAATCGCTAGAATAATCCGAATAGACTTAAGCATTGCACGACGGGCGAAGGTTTCATCATAATCAACACCTTGAATCTGTTTAAAACCTTTCGCCACCAATCGCGCCTTATAGATGTGAACATTTCCATCCATATCGGCCTTTTTCTTAAAAACCCATTTACACTCAATGGTTTTGACACCATCGGGTGGATCAACCAAGTTTCAAACTTGATTGTCGTACATGGATTCTATTTCGGATTTCATGGCTCCAAGCCACTTGTTGGAATCGGGTCCCACCATCGCTTCCTCATAGGTCTTAGGTTCATCGTTGTCTAACAACAATATATCACGTTGTTCCGCACCTATGTACCTGTCAGGCGCACGATGTGATCTTTCAGACATCCGTGGGGCTGGTGTATCTACAACTGGTGGCGCAACACTTTGCTCCTCTGTTATGGTTACTGTGGTGTTTGAAACATTTTCTGTGTTTCTTGAACTTCTTCAAGATGCACCACACTCCGACTAACCCTTCTTGAAAGAAACTCTTTCTCCAAGAAAACACCGTGTCGGCGACTAACACTTTGCCTTGTTCCCGATTATAAAAGTAATATCCCTTAGTTTTCTTAGGATATCCCACAAAGAAGCACTTGTCGATTTGGGTGTGAGCTTGTCGGGCCCCATAAATGTTTTACATAAGCTTCGCATCCCCAAATTTTGAGAAAGACAAACTAGGGGTTGCCTGTCCACATCTCATATGGTGTCTTTTCAAGCTGCTTAGATGGAACTCTATTTAGTGTGGCCTTAGCAATTTGTTTCAAGTAAATCCCCAAAAGGATAACGGAAGATCACTTAGGCTCATCATCGGCCGCACCATGTCCAACAAGGTGCGATTTCTCCGATCGGACACTCCATTCCATTGTGGAGTTCTGGCGGAGTCAGCGTGGGACAATTCCACAATCTTTCGGATGATACCAAACTCTTGGCTCAAGTATTCCCTCCACGATCGATCGTAGAAACTTGATTATTTTCCCTAAATGATTCGTACTTCATTAAAATTCTTTGAACTTTTCAAAGGATTCGGACTTATGCCTCATTAAGTAGATATAACCATATCTACTAAAGTCATCATTAAAGGTAATGAAGTATTGATAACCACCTGCAGCGTTGAGCTCATTGGTCCACATACATCAGTATCTATGAGTGCCAACAAGTCACTTGCTCTCTCACTGTGTCCCGTGAAAGGTGCCTTTGTCATCTTACCAAGTAAACAAGACTCACATGTCTCAAATGACTCAAAATCAAAACAGTGAAGAATTCCATCCTTATGGAGCTTCTCCATGCGTTTCTGATTTATATGGCCTAAGCGACAATGCCAGATAAACGTGGGGTTTGTATCATTAGAGAGTTGCCTTTATGTATTAATGTTATAGATGGGAGACACTTCAAGATTCAAAATGTATAATCCGTTCACCAAAGGACCATGAAAATAGAACATATCTCTGAGATATATTGAACAACCATTGTCCATTGATCTAAAATCATATCCTTCCGCTTGCAAACATGAAGCGGAAATAACGTTTTGACATAGCATTGGAACACAATAACAATTATTTAATTCCAAAACTAATCCTGAAGGTAGATGAAGTTGTACTATGCCGACAGCAACTGTAGCAACGCTTGCTCCATTGCCGACGCGCAGGTTCACCTCGCCCCTTCTTAAGCCTCTACTTCTTCTCATTCCCTGCAACGATTTGCAAACATGAGCTACTGATCCGGTATCAAATACCCAAGAGTCAGTAGGTGAAGTAGAATATTAATGTCTATAACATTAATACAAACGATCGTACTTTGCTTCTTTTGAGATCTTCCATGTACTTCTTGCGGTTCCTTTTCCAGTGGCTGTCTCCTTGCGGTAGAACCAAACGGCATACGATGCCGAGCCCTTCTTGCCCTTCTTTGCATTGGAGGCACTCGCGATCTCATCGGGAGTTAACTTCCTCTTGGTGCAAAGTTTCTTGACAGGAGTGCTTTGCGCTTAGCCTTACTGCATCATCATCACATGATGACCAGGTTTTTGATACTCTCTCGGCTTTGTCTTTAGCATCCCATGCAATTCGGCCAAGGTTCTATCCATATTATTCATGTGATAATTTAATATGAATGGCTCGAAGCTCGGAGGAGCGGCCGGGAATCCCATCGTAGCCAACTCTTGGCTAAGAGGTGTTAACATTGGAATTTGGTGTCGAGTCCCTAATTTCGTAAAGGCAAAGCGAAATTCGGGTGAAGACAGGAATCGTATCGGCTAAAAGGGATCGAGTGCGGGGATTAGTCGGCGGAGGATGGATCGAATGGGAGCGGTAGACGACGGTCCCCTAGTCCGGAAGAGATGAAGTCGTATCTAGTGCAGAAACTTGGAGATAAATGAAAGATTTGGTTGCTAGTTGCGCGTTAAAAGATATTGCCACTTATGGATAGAGTCCTATAACGGCAATTGTATCTGTAATCTAGAGATTTGTTAAATTATTCGTAACACGGTATGGGTCCCACTAGGGATAATATGGTGTTTTAAACAGTAGTTTAGATAGAGTCCAGGGTTGTTACTGATATTTGTATCTTGGGTATAAATAGGACCCGAGACCCTACGTGTAAAGGCATCATTCAATCAATCCAACCTTCGGCGTATCGCCATCATTTTCTTTAGACGAACACTTTGTTTGGCTTCGGCACATCGTCTCGACCCCCAAGTTTAGGTAAATGTTTGTCATTAGTGGTATGATTCCACTGTTTCTAGTGCTTCCATCGCTTGTGATACATTAGAATCGGTGATTTTCTTGTGTCATATATCATATAACGCATATGAATTAGATCAATGTTTAGATCTATCTTGTCATTGGCTCGTTTTGTCAAGAACATGCGGTCAATAGGGCTAGATCTAAAGGTTGGCTAGTTCATATGTGATATCCACCATCTCGAGGAGTATAAGTCGGTACATAACCCAGATCGGATGTTTCTTCTCATACTTAATGCTGCATCGGATTCGAATTATTGAGTCGTCTTTAGAACTATCGGTGATATTTGTTCATCACGAGATTTATATTACCTAGAGATAGTGCCGGGGTTTCAGGCGGCCTTATTTGCCCTAATATGTTTCTTGTCGGATGCTTGTTGCTAGATTTATATTAGGACTGCCTCTTATGTTAAGATCGTGTTCCTATCGGACGTTGCTTAGTGAAATCGGCTCCTCCCGGGCAGCCGATGGCGATTTCTGAATTATTGTGATTCAGGGAATATTATCTTCACATAAGATTTATCGGAGTGATAGCCGATTCTTTGTTAGCTTTCAGTATCGGTTAGGTTATCAATCGTGTATTTGTTATTCTTCACTATATTTGGATCAAGCGGGCGTGCGCTGTCTCGGTGTAGCCGATCCATTCCAGTCGCTCGGCCCAAATACGGCCTAGAAATAGCATATATTCATACATGGATTTCCTTAGCTGATCCACAGGGATCTAACCTAACGCTTAACATATACTTTCTTGTTTTTCTTGTTGATTAGCAGATCAAATCAACTTGCACGCCCTACACGTTGTAGGTAGGCGAGAAGGACTCGCACCGGAGTCAAGCGGATCTCCCAGGCCAGCGCGTGAGAGAGATTTCTCGTCAACACGCTTCTTGCCGCCGGTGGGACCTGTCTTTGTCGGCTCGACTTGAACGAATAGACTGCGCTTGACAAGATGGTCGACTCAAGATCCATTTGGCATCACGTAGGACAATGTTATCCTTTGTAAAGATGGAACAACTATCGGCTTGAAACAGACAAGCGAATATAAGAAGATGGTGGAAGAACTTCAAAATAATTATCGCAATCTTTCACCCAAACAAGGTGCTGGAGCTGTGCACCAAAGGTACAAGTTCAGCTGAAAAGGCAAACGAAGGTGGAAGAACCGGCCCAGGTGCAAGATGATTCGGCCATATACTCTTTACAAGATCGGATCGACTCGGCTGTTCACCACGCACTTGTCAACCAAAGTAGCATCTTGGTCAATACCGTCAATAATATGATCTCTCACGTGGTCGACGCCAAGGTAGCCGAGCCCGGCTGCAATGAGGGGCCCACGTATTTCGCGAGATGGCCAATTTCACGGTTACGGGACGCTAGTCACCTAGGATCGGCCGCTTCCACGATAGTACAGCCAAACCCGCCGGGAGAGTCGGCCACACGAGTCCGGGCGAAACAGCTATAAGACCAGCGGTTACTATACTAAGCCGAGGCAACGGCCGTTGCCTCAAGGAATCAACTCGGCGGCATATTCAATGACAATCGCGGAGCAGGCAGATTGATCTAGGCAAAGCGGCGGCACAATGCCAGTGGCCAACGATTGTTCCCGAGACCCACCAACGCCACAACGTGCCTCGGCTGCCTCCCGGCGATCATCGCTACCGGTACCAAGGGGGCCGTCAAGACCACCATTATAGGCCTCCCGAACACCACCACGGCTGTATCGGCAAGCACCCATGCCGTATGACCCATACGGCGATATCGGCAAGAGAACCGAGCATGGGCCAAACTAATTGCGGAAGCGTCATGCGCGACCAATTCGGCCTCAAACCGAAAGATTCGGGGAATATGTATCGGTACCCCTATCCAGAACATTTCGAACGGTTCTCGGGCGGGACAACGTTTCCACCTATGAGCACGTTAGCGATTCTTCGCGCAATGCGGTGAAGCGTCGGCTACGGATCCCTTGAGAGTTCGGCTGTTCCCTTTCTCTTTCATGATCGGCCTTTACATGGTTCTCCTCATTGCCCTTCAACTCGATTCGAGTTGGGCCGATCTTGAAGCAGATTCCATAGCTATTTTTACTCGGCAACAACGAGATGAAGTTGTCGGACCTCACAGCGTCGAGGCGAAACACAATGAGTCGGTCAAGACTACATCCAACGCTTTAGGGAGATGAGAAACCGATGTTACAACTGGTGCTATCGGGCGCTCGGTGGCGATTTAGCCTTCCATGGTTTGATCGCGTCGGTCGGAAGAACGATTCTCTGCGCGGGACTTCGATAGCCTAGCCCACTTGGCGCAGTGACTGGCCCACGAACAACGTTTCAAGACACCACGAAGGCCGTCAAGAACATAACCCGGGTCATCGTCGATTCAGATTACGGGTCCGACGATGATGAAACGAGTGGCGGCGGCGAATGGGCGAAGAACAAAAAGGCCATCATCTGCCAATGGGCTGGCGAAGACGGCTAGGGAAGAAAAGTACGATTTTGACATCACTAAAGTGACAAGATCTTTGATTCTTGCTCAAGGAAAAGCAGATTCAATTACCCTAAAATCATGTGATCCCATCGGCCGAGGAGTTGAAAAAGAAGCAATTTGCAAGTGGCACAACTCCACATCTCACGCCACAAATGAGCTGCAAAGTTTTCAGCTGACAAATCCGATCGGCAATCGAGGCGGGAAGCTAAAGTTCGGCGACTCAAATCGGTCCATGAAAGTAGACAGCAATCCCTTCCCGGTCAACATAGTCCATGCCGGCCGGACGAGCGATCGGCGAAACACGAATGGCGCACGGCTTAGCCAATACATCGAGCGGGGCCAAGGCGGAGGCGACAATTTGCCCAGATGCCACGCGCGCAAATTAATATAGTGCGCCCGATCATCGAATCGGGCGGACGACGGCCGATCCATGAACGAAGCGGACATCATCATCAATACATCTCCGGATGAAGAAATTTACGATGAAGCACCTCGTCGGCACGAACCAAATACTCGAGCCGGACGATACAAGGTAAAACCATGACAATGCCGATCCACATTGGCATTGCGATTTTTCAGTGCTTCGGGAATCCGGCATGAGGCTACCAACATTGGAAGATTGCCCAGCATGTAACGATCGTCGCGACGATGACGAACACGGAAGCTTGTCGTGTGCAAGTCCCGGCTCGGCTCATTCCCGAGCCGTCCGGCTAAACCAAAGGCGGCGACCTATCCATGATCGGCTCGATCGATCCATGGGACTTCTTCATCGGCGAAAACCGGGATAGAGGCAACCGCGACGAAGAGGCGATGATGAGGAATCGGCCAACCCCCAATGGTGCCGTCCGATCTCTTTGACGAAGACCCGGAAGAGGAGAGTTCAACGGCTCAGCGTGAAGGAAGAGAAGACGAGGTGCAACAAATGATCTACGAGTAGCGCGAGTCGGTGGGCAAAATCAAGAGGCGGTGGTACCCAAGCGAAAAGCCGTGGCGGCGCGAGAACAAGCCGAAGAGTCCGGCCGATCAAGCCGAAGGGCAGCCAAAGGGAAGGGCAAAGTTTCCGCGTCGGTTTACATGGTCTTCGTGTTGCCCGTAGGGTTCGGCGCCCCCGAAAGCCGACGCGGATACTATCGAAGATGACCCAGCAAAGGCGCAATCTCGCGGACCGAGGCCATCTTCGACAAGCTGGAAGAAACGAAAATTGGCACTTGAAACCGTTATATGTTAAAGGATTCGTTAACGGCAAGCCGATCTCAAAAATGCTAGTCGATGGGGAGAGCTGCAGTCAACCTCATGCCCTACGCAAATTTCGAAAACTCGGAAAAGGGGCCGAAGACTGATAAAAACCAACATGGTGCTCAAGGACTTCGGCAACCCATCGGAGACCAAAGGCGTTCTCAACGTTGAGCCGACTATCGAAACAAAGCTGTGCCCAGCGTTCTTTGTCATCGGCGGGGAAGGGTCTTACGGCACTGGCGCTCGGAAGGGACCGGATACACGCCGAGCTTTTGCATCCCTTCTACAATGCACCGAGCGATCAATGGGACGGCAACAAGATCGAGATCATGCCAGCCGACAGGTCGTTAGTGTCGTCAGTGCCGATTTGCCACTTTGGGAAATCGAAGGCATCGACTGTTTATCAGGGAAAATCTGGCAAGCGATTTTCTAAATGTGTCCAATTCAACAATACGGCCCATCGGAAACGACGAGCCGCAGTAGCTGCTTTGAACAAGACATGGTGGAGGGCTCAAGCGTTCTCGGCGTAGCCACCGCGGATGAAACGATGGCAAGTTAGGACAAGGTTTCACGTCGGCGACGAATTAGAAGAAATGTACATCGGCTCGGTGATAAGCCGAGGCCGAGCGTACATTAGCAAAATCTGTCTCCTCATTGTAGATCCCAACTTATTGAAGTATTAAAAGAATATAAAGATTGTCTTGCTTGGGAGTACTTGAGATGCCCGGCCTCGGTCGATCGATAGTGGTCCATCAACTACCGATCAAGGCGAGGCTATCGGCCTTTCAAACAACCTCCCGGGAGGTTTAAGGCCGATATGTGATGCAATTAAAGCGAAACCACTCGGCTATACGGCCTCGAGGATTCATTCGGCCTTGCCGATCGCGAATGGGTCTCGAATATCGTCCCGGTTATTGAAGAAAAATGGCAAACCGGGTGTGCATCGATTTGAGAGATCGAGAGCAGGCGACCCGAAGGACAGAATATCCAATGCCAATAGCCGATCTACTTGTCGGCTGCCTCGGAGCCATAAGATTATCGGTTTCATGGACGGTAACGCAGGGTATAACCGGATATTCATGGCCGAAGAGGACATCCACAAGACCGCTTTTCGGTGCCACTGGCGCAATCGGCCTTCGAGTGGGTAGTAATGACGTTCGGCTTGAAGAATCTTTGGGCAACATATCAACGGGCCATGAATTACATCTTTCACGATATGATCGGCTCACTAGTGGAGATATACATTGACGACATGGTTGTCAAGTCGGGGAGACGAGGAAGGCCACATTTTTGATCTAAGACAAGTGTTGGAACGGACGAGGAAATATGGTCTAAAAATGAACCCGCTTAAGTGTGCGTTCGGCGTGTTGGCCGGACAATTCTTGGGATTTCGTCCATGAAAGAGGGATTGAAGTCACACCAAGGAGCATTAATGCTATTAAGATAATTCAACCCCCGAAAGATAAAGGCAGCTTATCGTTGATCGGAAAGATAAACTTCATTAGACGGTTCATAGCTAATCTCTCGGAAAAGATTGAGCCGTTCACACCATTGCTCATACCGGCAAGTCGGACCTTCACATGGGGGCGGAAGCGAAGCGTTAGACAACATAAAAGATTACCTAAGCTCTCCTCCGGTTACGATGCCTCCACAAAAGGGAATGCCGTTCAAGCTATACATGTCGGCCGATGACAAATCAATCGGCTCCGTCCTAATCAAGAGGTCGACGTTAAAGAAACGCCATTTTCTACCTCGGAAGACGGCTGCTAGACGCGAAGACAAGGTATTCACTGTGGAGAAGTTGTGCCTATGCCTCTATTTCTCATGTACAAAGTTAAGGCACTATACATTTGTCCAATGAGTGTATGGTAACATGCAAAGCCGATGTAGTCAAGTACATGCTATCGGCTCCAATGCTCAAAGGAAGAATCGGAAAGTGGATCTTCGCACAAACAGAGTTCGATCTAAAGTATCGAGGCACCAAGGGCGGTAAAGGGGCAAGCCATAGCTGATTTCATTGTGGAACACGAAACGATTCAATCGGCTCGGTGGAAATTATGCCTTGGACTTTGACTTTCGATGGCTCGGTATGCACCAACGGCTACGACATCGGCTTAGTCCTTATCTCGCCCGGGGGCAAGCTTCGAGTTTGCTTTCGCCATTGACCCCCACGCTACGAATAACCAAGCCGAGTATGAAGCCGTTCTCAAAGGGTTAACTCTGCTCAAGGAGGTGGAAGGCGCCTTGATCGAGATGTGGGAGATCGTTGCTCGTTATCAGCTAATTATCGAGGAGAATATGAGTGCAAAAACGACGCCCAGCGCGATGGTCTATTATGCACAATGCCGGGAGTTAATGGATGGTTTCCGGCTAGTCACTTTGAAGCATATCCCCGGGAGAGCGAGAATACGAGAGGCCAATGATTTGACTCAAGGGGCATCGGGCTATCGGCCGATGTTGAGAGACGTAGACGTAGGTGTGGCCACCATCACGGCCCGATGATTGGAGGTTTGACGTCTACGATTATCTAAAAACCCCTCTCAATCGGCCACAAGGAAACTACGATACAAGGCGCTACGGTACGTGTTACTTGATGAAGACCTATACTATCGGACGATTGACGAGCGTACTACTCAAGTGTTTGGGAGCCGATCAAACTACGGTGGCCATCGGGGAAGTACGAAGGAATGCGTGGCACACATCAATCGGCCCACAAAATGAAATGGCTACTTCATCGAGCCATGTACTACGGCCGCAACGATCTTTGGAGGATTGTTTCAAATCTTGCAAAGGGAGCCGGGAGGCCAAAAGTTCGGCACGATACAACAAGCACCGACGTCGGCCATGAACCCAATCATCAAGCCGTGGCCCTTCGGAGGATGGGGCATTGATATGATCGGTCGAGATCAATCCACCTTCGGGCAAAGGGCACAAATTTATCCGGTGGCCACGGACTATTTCACAAAATGGGTGGAGCGATCCCTCTCGAACAGTGGATTCTAAGGACGCAATCGAGTTCATCAAAGAACACATCATCTACCGGTTTGGCGTTCCACAAACAATAACGGCCAGACCCGAGGATCTATCTTTGTGTCGACGAGTTTGTTCGGTTGCCGGCGGCATGGGCATCAAGCTACTTAACTCTTCGCCGTATGCAGCGCAAGCCAACAGGCGGGCGAGGCCTCAACAAAAGCTTGATCAAGTTGATTAAAGAAAGATCTCACGAGCATCCTAAGCAATGGCACACTAGATTGGTGGGCGTATCGGATGGCATGCCACGGGTCAATCCAAGCCCCCTGTACAAGGCGGTCTATGGACACGAGCGGTGCTGCCATGGAAAAGTGTCGTCGGCTCAAGGCGCATTCAGCTACTGGGACCAACTCACGGTAGACGATTATTATCTTCTCATGGTAGACGAGTCGGAGGATCTCGTTTTGTCCAGGATGAGAGCTTTAGAAAAGTAACAAAAGATAAAGAACGAGTAGCCGGGCATTACAATAAAAGGTTGTATCTAAATCTTTTGAGGAGGGCGAACTCGTTTGGAAACTTATCTTTGCCGATCGGATCTAGAGACAACAAGTTCGGCAAATGGTCACCAAATTGGGAAGGGCCTTTCAAGATCCACAAATGCGTCTCTAGAGGAGCTTACATGCTAAAAGGATTGGATGGAGAGATATTACGAAGGGCCCTTAATGGAAAATATCTAAAGAAATATTACCGGCGTGTGGATCAATTCGTGAGTCGGCTATAGTCACTTTGGCCGACCCACGATAGCCGAGATGTCTTACGAGGCATCTCCTTTAGGCATTTACATACATCACTTTTGCAAAGCGCTCCACGATCGGCTCATGATTGCCGGACGAAACACCGGAATGCATGAGCAACTCAGATTCACAAATTTTGTCGACACCGAAGCTATCAACAAAACTTGGGTGGCATACACATACACAAGTCAACGAAAAACCAAGCCGATTGCAACGCAAAAATCAGGCACGAGTCAACGAAAAACCAAGTGGTTGCAATGCAAAATCGGGCGGAACATTAAACGAGCTTTATTCGAGTCGGCGCGAAGCCGTCTTTGATTACATGTTCCCTAGATAATCCTAATGGCCGCCGGGCTCGTTCGATAGGCTCGCAGTCTCCATCTCCAAAGCATCCAGGATCGAGATACTCAGCAGGGTGACCCTTATGTCGGTAGTCGTGGTCGGCGGCTCGTTGGCAAGTTGAGCTTGCCTCCTTCCAGCCGGTCGAGGCTCGCGAGCGTCGAAAGACGCCATGGAAGCAGCGGCCGGGATGCCACCAAGGTTGATGGGAGGCACCGCCGGGTGACGAGCCTCCAACTCAGGAAGCGTTTCAGTTGGCCTCACTCGGCGGTCTTGGGCGACCGACGGTTCGTATGGTGTTTCCATGATCTCTAGGATCACCAGAAGGATGAGGCGGCTGCGAGAAAGTTCGTTCCGAGTACTTAAGGGGAGGAGATGGCAAGAATAGATGATTTAGGAAATCACACAGTTTCTGAAGCGAGCTCGAGAAGTCATGCGAAGCCTTCAGAGAAGACTTGGGAGATTGGACGTTGTACTCCACGGAGGTTGTCTTCTTCCCGTGAGTTATTCGGGAAGGGCCGTAGGAACCCATTTATAGAAAGAAAAGATGCGGTTTTCGGATGTGAAAGGTCGTTGCCGACGCGAGAGTCGAAGAGGTCATCATTAAAGGCGTCGGGAATCGTTGAATGGCTGGCAAGCTAACGCAAGTATGGATACCTATCGCCCGGACTCATGGGTTCTTGAAGTACAAATTCGGATGAGTCGGACTACGAAGCCAAAGCGGCAGGCGTACTCGGGTATTACCGATCGATCGCCGGCGAGACGGGCATTCGAAGGATAACGCTAAAGGTCGTGGCGTCATCTCGGGAGTCGGGGCGATTTGAGATCCAACAAGTCAAGGCGCCACACACGGTGAGGGCAATCTTATCTACAAATACGGCTATGTCTACGGCGCAGCGGCATAAAGTCGATAAATTATGACACGCGAGTCGAAGCGGGTATTAAACACGAGTAATACGGATCGTCCGATCACATCACGGGAACACGAGTATGAGTACGGGGAATATGAGCCAACCTCGAAGAGTCGGACAAGTTACAAGCTCATTTTTTGGAAATCGGCTATAGCCACAACACGAATCCACCTAATTTGATCGATTTCTCCGATAGCCCAAATGTCGTCGGCCTTAGACCCCGCCACCGTCAGTGCTCCTCACCAAGTCGCGCAAGTGCGCCACGCCATCCCCGATGCCTTGGCGCTCGGCTTCATTCTTGGCCGGTAGGTCAGCCATGTACTCCTCATGGACATCGATCTCGTTCGTAACTTGAACAAGATCGGCTATCAATTGGTCTCGACGGGCGCGGAGTTGCTCAAGCTTGGCCACCGGCTCTGTCTTCGGGCGGTCAAGCGCCCTTCCGGCTCTCAATGGCTTCTTTTGTCGATTGGATGGTAGTCGGCTGCGCTTGACTTTCACGGCGATCAATTATTCGGTTTGCCGGCTCGTTCGTACTTGGAACCGATAGGCTTCCATGAAAGTCGCCGGCACGATGGCTTGGCTACAACGTCCGGCAGCTGGTCTTGGATGTCTCTGAATCGCGCGTGTATTGAGCCGCATGTCGACCACCAGCGCATCAATGAAGCTTCCCGGCCGATTGCGATATCGGCTAAAGTGGTCCTCGGGACTTAGCAGGCGCCACAAGCGCTTCCTCGCAGTGTCACCGGGCTCCTCGAACTCCGACAAATCAAAGTTGAGAAGGTCGGCTATGTTCTGCGGCAAAAAGAGAAAGGATCGGGGGCATGCTAGGCCGACAAAGTCGATCATCGAAGTCGGTCGGCTTCTCATCCAGGCGTCGGTGTCGAAGGCTGTTGGTTCGGTTGGTGAATCGTGCCCATGGCCATCGGACCCTCTTCGTCGGCATTGTCGCCCTGTCCCCAATAGGCGCGATCGCTCGCCGAATGCAGGGCAGGCCGATGGAGAGCGTGGGGGCTACGGAAGAAAGGATTAACGAACAAGCCGATCGATTACCACAAACAAAGTGACAGAAGATGATTACCTATGGCGCGGGCGAGGAGTGTGACCGGCCAATCTCTTGACCTGCGAGCAACGGTCTGATCAGATGCAAGCAATCATCGTGAAACCAAGCCCGATGGAGTAAAAGCTACCTGGCGGACGTCTTGTCGGTGGGCTTGGGGTTATGGCGAACGTCGGTTAGGGCATTGACCAGGCTCGGGACTTGGGATCCCGGGTTCGGCCGCCACCACGACAGCCATTGGTGCTTCCTCGTTGAACGGCGGGAGTCGAGGTGCGCGACGGCCGGGTCCGAGAGGAGGAAAGGCTGTCGGCCGGCGCCTTTGATTTTGTCTTTTTCACCCACTTGGGGGCGCGGCGCGGCAGCCGCGCTGTGGTGGTGCCACCTTTCTCTTATGCGCGATCGGTGCGACACACACTGCCCTCGCAGCGGTGATGGCCGAAACGGAGCAAGGCGCCCACATCCCGAACGCACAGGTTGTATTCGATAGGGCGTTCGGAGTCGCTTCTTAGTCGGCCGCTCTGTCTCCGTCTCCCGCAAAATCGAAAGATGAACGTTAATCGGCTATGCCGGCGGTGAATGAATTGTAAGAAGAAAATTGTTAGCCTGAAGCAAAAATATACCAGGGATCTCGTCGGGCGAAGCGAGTCGATGTAGCAAGACGGCCGTTGGTGGAAGATGTGGCGTTTATGTTCGGACCACCATCGGTCGTAAGCGGCGCTTCTCCTCGTCGGCAGTGTTATCATGCGTGCGTCGCGAGGAGGACCAGGCTATGTTCGGCCAATCCGATTCATCATCAAGTCTTGGCCACCAGCTCCTCTGGTTTCAATCTTATCGACATAGAAAAAGCCGATGGGCGGTTGCCCAAGACAAGCCTGCCTCGCCGCCGTCTTGGGTAATAGATTCATAGCTCCGGGCCAGCCAGATCGACCTTGGTGAACCCCGGTCGGCAAGATGCGGGGGACAAAGGGCGCGAACAACTCTGCACCTTGGGTTATCGGTTGAGTTGAGGTCATCCCAATTGAAATCAATCGGCAACTCAAACATTCCCTGATGCAGGTAGAAGTACCGAGTACGGTTGTCGTGCGGAACTGACCCATCATAAAGGGTCATGAACCATTCGGACCAACAGCTCGGCCTATTGCTTTGAGCCTTCATGGGCGGCGGCTACTTCTCCATAGTTCATGGATGCTTTGGTGTGTCTGATCTGGTTGCCTTCATCGTCTTCAATCGGCTCTGCCGTGGGAACCCGGCATGCGTCGACAGGGCGAGGCGGCTACATTGTGGGTGGCTAACACCGGCCATTTGGAGGAACCACCGGGGGCCACTTGGTGTTGGCTAGGCGTTAGCGGCTATTTTCGCGGCAGCTTGATGTAGCATTTGATATGAGTAGCCGAGGAGATATTTTCCCGGTGCAAATTCTTTTCCATCGCCAAGATTTCAGCCATGATCGCAATTGTGCAGTCGACCCATGGCTTGACCCGTAGAATACAAACTTTTCCAGGCCACATCATCGGGAAAGCGGTGTATTCCGGTGGCCGGCTGTCCTTCCTTCATGTTTTGGGCGATGAAGCCGCTCCATCGCCGATAGCTTTGGTTTTGAACGATGTTGGCCTTTTCGGTTCAAGGCCAGTAAAAGTCAGCCGATGATTCAATGTCTAGTCCAGGTTGTCATATATACGTCGGCCAATGTGATGGTCATCGGCCCTTACTTAGAAGATGAAGGCATTAAAGCTGTCGTTCAGTAGGTCGCGCCGATAGAAGCGGCTCGTCTTTCTCCATGCCGGCGATGGACAATTCCGAGGCATTGGGCAAGTTTTCTCTCTTCCCTTTGGGCATACTTAGCCGCCGTACACTTTTATACCATTCGGAGTCCAGGCTGCATCGGTGGATGGCAAAGCTTTGAATGTTCCATTCCAATGGGAAAGAGATGGTTTGGTGGTGTTAAAAGGGATGCGGTTGGTTTCGACTACGATGATATCAGTTGGATCTTTGTTGCTTAGATAGGTCCGAGGAAATACTTCTCTGCTTGTGTTGAATTGGGGATAAGTACTTGATGAGACGAGGTGCTACGATCCAGAAAAAGGGGAGAAAAGTACTAGTCAAGAATGATTGTGTTTTACGGTTCGGGAGCGGAAAAATACTAATTAATAAGAGTATGGAGTAAATGCTCTTGGAAAATCGCCGAATGAAGGGTTGAAAAAGTAGATTTGGGAGTAAAATACGGATCGAAAGAAAGTACCTCGGGAACTCGGTTGCAACGGCGGTTGGAGCGGTTGCGGCAGCGGCGATGGGGCGCGGTGGTTGCGGTCGCATGACGGTGGTGGCGGCGAGATGGAGGTGCTTGATGCAGCGGCGGAGGTCATCGGGAAGCTCGGGCGGGATGAGTTTGAAGAACGTGAGGGAAGTCGAAGAGCGCCATGGAGTTGCCGGATGAGAAAGAGAAAGAAAGCGGGAGGCTTGTTCGTGAAGAAGGCCGAGTACACGTTGGAGCGTGAGCGGTTCGGTAGAAAGTGGATATTTAAAGGCGCTTGGGGAGAAGCCGGCGGTTTGGGTTGAAGGAAGCAAGAGTTTGAATAGGCAAGCAAATCCGCAACACTTCATATTACGGACTTGGGGGCATCTGTTAACAACTTTGGAATTTTGTAATTGAGTCCCTAAGTTCGTAAAGGCAAAGCGAAAAGGGGTCGGCTGAAGACGAGGGGAATCGTATCGGCTAAAGGGATCGGCTGCGGGGTTAGTCGGGCGAGGATGGATCGAATGGGAGCGATCGACGACCGATTACGAGTCCGGAAGAGATGAAGCCGTATCTAGTGCAAAAACTTGGAGATAAATGAAAGATTCGATTGCTAGTTGCGCGTTAAAAGATATTGCCACTTATGGATAGAGTCCTATAATGGGAATTGTATACGTAATCCAGGATTTGTTAAATTATTAGCGGTAACACGGTATGGGTCCCGCTAGGGATCATATAGTGTTTTAAATAGTAGTTTAGATAGAGTCCAAGGTTGTTACGAGATATTTGTCTCTTGGGTATAAATTGTGAAGGGTTACGCGAGGCTATGCTAGCCAGAAACAAAAACTTTTCTACCGTGCAAGCGAGGAACACTTGGAAGTTAGGGCCGATAAAACGTTGCGGATTGGAGTACGCAGGCTGAAACAACCAATCGGGGCTATCCGATCTGGAAACAGTCTTTGCCGATTCCCGCAAGCCACAGCCGATTCCGGGGACAACCGATTCACCTATCGGGCGATTCGCCAGTCGTCGACTACGTTCTCGCGCCTCGCTCCGTGCGCATGACCCAACCGATCTACCGCAGCCGCCTTGCTCCGAGTACCACGGCCGATGAACACCGCACAACGTAGGCGCCTCTACCGATATCCACACGTCAGGGGACGAGACGCCGAACACGCAGGTGTGCTAGCACGCGATGCAAGGCTAGGGTTTGGCTCGAAAGTGGGGAGGGTTTCCGTGGAGATTGATCTCGGTGACTTACATTGCGGATTCGGTTCAAGCGATACGCAACTCTCACCCTCGCCCCTTTAGATAGAGTTGGCGGCGGGACTAGTGGCCGATCGGGACTCTATTTTAAATCAGATCCTATCCAGAATCTCATAGAGTCGGCGCCCATACGTCGTAAGACCATAGGACTCTATCCGAGTCGGATCCCTATCCGATCGAGCCATATCCGAGTCCAACTTAAATGCCTGTTCTTATCCCCTTAATCGTGCGACCTGTAGGTTCGGGTATACTCGGTTTCGCTCGGAGTCCAACAGCCGACCAACGGCTCGAGTCCAACTCGGCAGGCACTGTCAACGGTGGGCGCCTAGCGGCACATATTGACACCATAGTATACAAGAATATAATATCGGCTCTGAACCTGTAATGTGTACACAAATCCCTTTGCCTCACGATACCAATTAAGCTACGGGCAAGATGTGTGCCATCCCTTCAATAGCTTAACCATTCACTCGAGCGCGTATTGGATTATGCATGCATTTGATTGACTCCTCAATCAACTTAGCATAGCCATGCATTTTCATAATCCATTACCTCGAGGGCCAGAGATATCTCTCCAAAGGAGGGGCAAATTCCATCTTGATCACTCACGTCCCACTCCATGTTTCATAGCAAACACGAAAACTATCTTTATAAGCCCGATTCTACGGAATAGCGTTTGGTAGTCCCAAAGTAGGCTACTACACATGTTGGAATCCATGGTGATCTCGGTCTAAGGACTTTGTACCAACACTACACGAGACCAACTAATGGCACATTAATTCTGTAGTGTCTCATGGTGGGTCTATCCAACAATGTATTCTCTAACACATATATCCATGTTTATTGATTTGGTATCTCCATACCCATGATCTATGAGACATGTTCATCAATCAATAAACATGCCGATCTTAGAATCATATTAGTTCCAATGATATGATATATGATGAGGGATCATTTAGAAATAGATTCATACATATAGAGTCTCATAAATAAGTCACGTACTTATTGATCAATGCAAGATGTCTATTTCATGGAACTGAATAACACTTATTCGTAAATACATAAACATTGACCATAATATCCAACATCTCCATGTTGCCTCTAGGGTATATCACTAACAAATAGGACCCGAGACCCTGCGTGTAAAGGCATCATTCAATCAATCAATCTTCGGCGCATCGCCATCCTTTTCTTTAGACGAACACTTTGTTTGGCTTCGGGCTATGTCTCGACCCCCAAGTTCGAGGTAAATGTTTGTCATTAGTGGTATGATTCCATGTTTCTAGTGCTTCCATCGCAATGATACATTAGAATCAGTGATTTTACTGCGTCATATATCATATAACGCGTAAGAATTAGATCAATATTTAGATCTATCTTGTCATTGGCTCGTTTCGTCAAGAACATGTGGTCAATAGAGCTAGATCTAAAGGTTGGCTAGTTCATATGTGGTATCCACCATCTCGAGAGAGTATAAGTCGGTTGTAATAGATCGGATGTTTCTTCTCATACTTAATCTTTGCATCGGATTCGAACTATTGAGTCGTCTTTAGAACTATGTGATGTTGTTCATCGAGATTTATATTACCTAGAGATAGTGCCGGGGTTTCAGCCGGCCTTATTTGCCCCTATATGTTTCTTGTCGGATGCTTGTTACTAGATTTATATTAGGGTGCCTCTTATGTTAAGATCGTGTTCTGTCGGATGTTGCTTAGTGAAATCGGCTCCTCCGGAGCAGCCGATGGTCGATTTCGAATTATACGTTTGATTCGGGAATATTATCTTCACATAAGATTTATCAGTATTAGCCGATTCTTTGTTAGCTTTCCGGTATCGGTTAGGTTATCAATCATGTATTTGTTATTCTTCACTATATTTGGATCAAGCGGTGATGTTGTCTCGGTGTTGCCGATCCATTCTAGTCGCTCGGCCCAAATACGGCCTAGAATAGCATATATTCATTCATGGATTTCCTTAGCCGATCCGTGGGGATCTAACCTAATGCTTAACATATACTTTCTTGTTTTCTTGTTGATTAGCCGAGATCAAATCAGCGCACGCCTACACGTTGTAGGCAGCCAGAAAGGACACACCTTGCTGGAGTCAAGCGGATCTCCCGAGCCGGCGCATGAGAGAGATTTCTCGTCAACGGAGGAAACCTAGTTTCTCAAGACTCTCGATATAGCCAATCATCTTTATCACATGCGGTGACGGGATTCCCTTCAATAAGCATGCACGCAAACAAGGACTTCGAGGTGTTGAACCTCTCGGCCCGAGCTTGGTTCTCAAACATGCCACGCAGTCTGTATAATAGTGTGAGCATCGCTGCTCTCATGTTGCTTACGAAGCTCGGGGGACATTGTAGCAAGCATGGGAGAAGCTTATATCTAGGGCATCATTAGTGTGCTTCTCGTAAGCCCTCCAGTGCGGTTGTAGTAGCATTGTTAGGCAAATCATCCAGATAAGGTACTTCAAGAACGTACTCACTTACGCTCTTGCTTGAGAACAATTCTCAAGTTGCGATACCAATCCATAAAGTTTGTTAGTTTAATTTTTCTATCTAGAGAATAGATCACAAATTAAAAGCACTAGGTGTTGTATTAGCTGCCATTATTCTACAACAGAAAGCAAAGTTCAGCACAATGTTTATGCTATGTCTATTGTTAAACAATTTAACATTAGACTCCCATTACGTATTTTACACCTTCCCTCTCTAGGTTACGTATTGGGTCAAGATCCACATGTTAGTTAATTTCTAGTGAGCTTTGGCATCACTACTAGAAAATTAATAACATTGGTAAGCAACACCTTGCTAATCACATCTCTATGTGACTCTTGTTGTTTGTGTGACATCTCCATGCCCGGCACCAACCTATGCCCCAAGACCCAAAACTATTTTGATAGCCTTGTTAAGTCAACCAAATGTTCTCTTTGTATAAGTCCGACATATACCCCCTTGTTTTATGATAGAGAATGACACTCTCTGCTTTGGTAGACCCACCATTGTGAGCATAACGGTGGCGGATTGCAACATTTGGAAGGGTATCATTACTACTTAATTTTGTGAGGATGCTATCCTATCAAACAAACATATCACATATATGAAAGCAGGTAGAATAGCATATAATGAAATAGTATGGCCCCCTTCACATGATGATCTCCATCTCCATGTTGGCGCGAAGGATCTCCATCTTCGGCACCATCTTCCAATGTGCATGATGCTTGTTTTTCTTCAAACTAAGCTACTACTATAGAAGATATAATTGAAGATTGCATCGACTCGTAGGTCGTGAAAGAATATTACAAGCATTGCACGTAAGAAGAATATTACACGAATCACATGCATCTCATACATACAATAGGGCCATACCATCTCAAAGCATTCTCTACAAAAACAAGTTAGGCGTAGAACGTTTTCTACCTATCACGGAAAGCTTGACATCGAGACGACCTATAAGGGGGCACCCGGAACACCACACGAAATCCATAGAACCAATCTATGAAATCGCTTACGGAAACCATATCGGCGTAATCACATTATGTCGTCAGATACACTATCAAGGGAGATGGTTTGCGTAGGCGCGAACGGCAAACAAGGTCGGACTATGAGATAGCTTCGGTATAATCACATTATACCATTCCGATACACTATCAAGGAACGCTATCTCGAACCCAACTCAAGCCAGAGTTCTATGGATATTGCTTCGACGTAATCACATTACGCCGTTCCGATACACTTTCAAGGAACGCAATTACCATCAACTCTCCTCAACGGATCTGTAAAACCGATTTATCTAAAACTAGAACTAAGCAAGACAAGCTCACGATACCACTAAAGGATTACACGGAGGCTACGCTAGCCGAAAACAAAACTTTTCTACCGCGCAAACCAGGAACTCTTGCAAGTAAGGGCCGATGGATCGTTACCGATTGGAGTAGAGTGCGGCGAGACTAGCCAATCAGGGCTATCCGATGGAACAATGCTGGCCGATGAATGACCCGATTCCGAGGGCCCGGCCCGATTCACCAATGGTAGATTCGCCGATGTCATAGCCGATCCGAGTCGTCGGCCGCGTTCGTCGCCGTGCGCGCGTCGCCTCGCTCCGATTAGAGCCAATTCGTAGCGATCATGATCTTAGGAGCAATGGCGGTGCCTCTACCGGTATCCACACGTCCGGGGACAGAACGCCGAACCCCGTGTGCTAGCACACGATGCAAGGCTAGGGTTTTGGCTCGAAGGTGGGGAGGGTTTCCGTGGAAATTTATCTCATCGACTTGTTGCGCCAAATCAGATTGATTCGGTTCAAATTGATTGCCCAACTCTCTACCCCTCGCCCCTTTATATAGAGTTGGCCGGTTGGGCCTAGAGGCCCATCGGACTCTATTTTGAATCGGATCCTATCCAAATCTTACGAGTTGGCCGGACTTCGTAAGCCCATAGGACTCTATCCGATCGGATCCCTATCCGATCGAGCCGCATCCGAGTCCAACTCGAATGCCTGTTCTTATCCTTAAGCGTGCGACCCTGTAGGTTTAGGTATACTCGGTTTCGGCTATAGTACAACTCGGTGACCGTCGGCTCCAGTCCAACTCAGCCGACACATATGGCCCGGCGGCGCCTAGCCACATATTGACACCATAGCACACAAGAATATATATCGTCTCTGAACACCGTAATGTGTACACAAATCCCTTTGCCTCACGATACCAATTAAGCTATAGGCAAGATGTGTGCCATCCCTTCAATAAGCTTAACCATTCACTCGAACCGTATTGGATTATGCTGTGTTGATTGACTCCTCAATCAACTTAGCATGGCCATGCATTTCCATAATCCATTACCTCGAGGGCCCGGAAGATATCTCTCCAAAGGAGGGGCAAATTCCATCTTGATCACTCATCCCACTACATGTTTCATAGCAAACCCAAGAAGACTACTTTATAACTATCCAGATTCTGAGAATAGTGTTTGGTAGTCCCAAAGTAGGCTACTACACATGTTGGAATCCATGATGATCTCAGGTCTAAGGACTTTGTACCAACACTACACGAGGCCAACTAATGGCACATTAATTCTGTAGTGTCTCATGGTGGGTCTATCTAACAATGTGTTCTCTAACACATGTCCATGTTTATTGATTTGGTATCTCCATACCCATGATCTATGAGACATGATCATCAATCAATAAAATGCCGATCTTAGAATCATATTAGTTCCAATAATATGATATATGATCGAGGATCATTTAGAAATAGATTCATACATATAGAGTCTCATAAATAAGTCACGTACTTATTGATCAATACAAGATGTCGATTTCATGGGCCCGAGTAACACTTTATTCAGATATCCAACATCTCCATGTTGCCTCTAGGGCATATCACACTAACAACCGATGCCTCCAACCCAGGCGAGCCTTGTTGTGGCATCGATGCAGTGTGGCCTCCGGTTGCCGTCTTGTCATTCGTCACACCCTAAATCTGCATCAAGTCATACAGTGTGCCGCATTCACTTCCCTTGCAAAGTGTTGTATGATGCGTACGGTGCGTGGAGAATGGGATGCACCTTCTTCTTCCTCCGAGCTGCCATGGTTAATATAACAAAACAACAACGAAAACAATTGACAAGAATTAATCCCTACAACTATTGGTGTGTGGCTAGCTCTTTGAAAGGCGCTCGCTCTCGGCTTATCTCACAAGCTCTTACCAATTCTTACCATGCTCGGAGGAGGGAGTGAGCGAGCAACCGGCAAGTTTGCAACCGTGGAGCGAGGTGTATCGGCGCCAGTAGAAACAAGGAGCTCGTTGTCAAGCCGTTGTGAGTCGTATGTGTGGATCTGTTGGAGGGCTAAAAGTAATGCACAAGGAAGTACTAGCAACCACGTTAGTCAAAGCAAATTGAGTAAACGCTCAAGGTGGACCGTCTTTGGTCCTAGGCTAGACGAAAATAGAGACGCGAGCCTAACCACAAGGACGCCTCAGATACAAACCCAAACGAGACACGATCACGGAAGGTGGAGACAAAGGGGACTAGGTGGAAGGAAGATTCTCACTCGGCCCCTTCCTTTCTTTTTTTCTTTTTTTTGCTCTCTTTTTTTTCTTTTTCTTTTTTGTTCTCTCTCTAGTGCTTCGAGGAGAGAATCGACTTTTTTATTTTTTTATTTTTTTGATATTTTTTTCACAACCAAGGGCACACTAGAACCAACCACAAAAAATTCTTAGCTCAAACGGACAAAATATGAGGCATGTGGAATTTTCAAAGTTTTACCAAAAGGGTTCGAAGCTTCTCGCCACGAAAACAGAAATTTTGCAAGCGGAATTTGGCGATTTTAAAATTGCCGAACCCGACAAGGTGGGGAACATACGGATGCAACTTTTTTTGTAGATGTCCCGTGGATATATTATATGCCTAATTTCGAGTCCGTATGAAAGATATCAACGCTGTTTTAAGGAAGGTCACTCGAATCGGGGTTGGTTTTCCTTTCTAGTGGCGGCGGGATCAAAGGCAGAATCAAACAAAGGATGTAAAGTGACTTGGTGGATCGAATGTGATTTGGTGGATGGAATGTGATTTGGTGGATGGCAGCGATGGTGGTGATGACGGCTAAAACAAAGATGGTGGCGATGTACGATGGCAAGAACTCAGAAACTCTAATCGCCAAAACACTAAAAACCGGCACATTGACACAACCACGCAATCAAAGACTCAACAAGCCCTTACTAAGCAGTCCTAGTAAAAAAAAGGCTCAAAGGAGTTTTGGGATTGATCTAATCTACTATTTTTTTGGCTTTTTGGACTATAGGAAAAAAAATTAAACAACGAAGGGTACAAAATCTCTCACTAGATCAATAGTGCTCACGATACCAGCCATGTGAACCCTGCTAGGGTTTTGTCCCGATATTTCGATGAGAGGTGGAGGATAAGTCGATTGGAAAATGGAGCGACGTTCACGGCCCGACAACAGCCGTCCAAGGACGATGCGCCTTAGCAACCCGATACACCGTCTCCGGTGGTCGCGCGAACTTGCGGTGCGCGACAACCCAGCCACTAGGGCACTCGTCCTGCAAGCAATCGAAGAACAAGCAAGGACAAATAAAACAAGCACTAAAGTTGCTAGATATAGAGATGAAAGATTCACTCTGAATTGAACAATATGGCGGGGTTCCGAAGATAAACAGACGGGCGGTCTAGCCGACACGCGCGCTGTGTGCAAGTAGCAAGACGCTAACTCTAATCAACAAAACCCACCCTTCTTGGTGATGGCTGAAAGTTTAAGAAGAGGGGAGAGACGACCACAGGGGTGCCGGGGTCGTGCTAAACCCTAGGACGTGTCCTTAACAGGCCCAACTTGATGATACACGGCCCAGCCCCGGGCCAAAAGAGTGACGCAGCACCAAAGACAAAGAAAACACTCGGTAGAAAAAGGACAATTACGGCTACTCCAGGACAGATATTGACATGGGGCCAGATCCATTTGAAAGTAGACTTGATAACCTTTCCATCAAGTACTTGCACGCCCAAATCAGAGTTCGCATGAAGTCGTGGCGACCGTTAGAACTTGGCACTCTGCTGCAGTCCGAATCCACCCCACGCCAGAATCCTCTGCCGTGGATCCTCTCCATTGTTCTGAGTAAGCGAAGTGCACGCGCATCCGAGGAGTATAAAGAAAGAGGAACATAAACTTCCAGAATGAACTCACATTGATTGATTTGACATGCACGAGCGCGGGTTATTGGACCATGAAGTTGTACGTGTGGAGCGTGGATGTATCGGTAGTGTTGATGTCCTCATCAATAGTGAGTCGTCGAGCTGTTAACTGATCTTGTAGTTGGATTCTTCTTGAGCTGATGATGTTTTCCCGCTTGGCAGAACTTGCTTCATGTCTCGTAGACCAATTTGTATGGAGGCACCTGAATTGATCCATGGCAAGCCATCCGATAAGCCCACAATGATTCGGCCAATCAGTACATGCCATTGCTTTGGGTACTCAGTGATCTTCCTCTTTATCAACTTGATCAAACTTTTATTTGAAGCTTAAGCCTTTGCCCGTTAGCTGAGCATAGTATGATGAAGAATTTAACAGCCTAATCCCCATGCCGTGACAAACTGAACAAACTCGTGAGAGACAAAGATAGACCCCGATCCGTGGTGATAATTTGAGGGACGCGAATACGTATATGATATGCTCTTTGACAAATTCGATCGCATCCCGGAGTCAACCTTCTTCAAAGGATTTGCTTCCACCCACTTGGTAAAATAATTGGTTGCCACCAATATGAACTTATGTCCTTTGCTTGAGGTGGATTGATCGGCGATCATGTTGATTCCCGACCCCCGAGCGGCCAAGGCATGATTATGGGGTTCATAGCGATGTTGGCGGCCTCTGAATGGCTCCAAACTTTTGAGCGATCTTGACAGCCTTCTCGTAATATGAAACAATCTTCCATCATGGTCGGCCAAAAAGTACCTCCTCGCTCTCGAAATAGCCACATCATCTTGTGAGCGATTGATGCGTGCCACAAATTCTTTCATGCACTTCTCCAATGCAACTGGCTTGATCGGCGCTCTGAGGCACTTGAGCAACATTACCATCAATCGTCCAGATAGTATTTTCAAATCTTCATCGAGCAAAACTTTTATATCGTAGAGCCTTGTAGTGCAATTTTTTCCTTGAATGGCTTGAGACGGAGTTTTGCAGATAGTTGTAGACTTCATATCTATAGTCAAATCGGTCGACATGGTTGCAATTTCATTCAAGGCAATTTCTTTCGTCGTCGGCTTTAGCCTGATGCCCCTGAGCTAGATCATTGGCCTCGAATTTTGCTCCACTGAGGATATGTTTCAAGGTTACTAGCTACTTGAAAAATGTCCATTAGTTCTCGACATTTCGATAATAAACCATCGAGCGCATCATTCTTGCACTCATACTCTCCTGATACGGGCGATGACTAACGGCAAATACGCCCATTATCTCGATGGCGTCGGCTTCAACTTCCTTGAGCAATTGTAGTCCTTTGAGCATGGCTTCGTCATTCGGCTTGGTTGTTTGTTGCATGGGGTGTGATTGAAAAGCGAACTCAAAGCTTGGTCCCACTGGGAGAAATTATCACCAAGCCGATGCCGTACCCGTTTGTGAAAATTGAGCCATCAAAAGTTAAAGTCCAAGACATAATATCCACTTGGCCGATTGAATCATCTCTATGTTCCACTATAAAATTGGCTATAGCTTGTCCTTTACTTTTGCCTTGGGTGCACTGATACCAAAATCAAACTCTGCATCAAGAGCAAATATCCATTTCCCAATTTGCCCCTCTGAGCTTGGAGTCGATAGCATATATTTCCCATACATCGGCTTTGCAAATTATAGTGTATTCGTTGGACAACAAATAATGCCTTAACTTTGTGCATAAAAATATAGGCACACACACAATTTCTCCATGGGAGAATACCTTGT